>BTHU01000003.1:130047935-130650435 GCA_036184795.1 Tokudaia tokunoshimensis | reverse complement strand
AAGATCTTGCAATATTCCTACATGCCACTTGTGGCTATAGTTTAATGCACACTGTAACTGTTTCCACATGTTCCTTTTTGTCCCTCAACCGGAAGAAACATGGGCAATGGTGAGTCTATTTGAATGATGTATAACACAGCAGGTGGCTGTGGATGGTATCGGTGGATACCAGAGGTTAAGTAAACTCTATTGTATAAGGCATGACCTTTGACTCCTTTATCACCCCACTTCCCTGCATTAGAAAGGGAGCAGGAAGTGAGAACATGCTTGGGAGAGACCTGGCCCCACTGCAGCAGGGAAGGGACCGGAGGGTGCTGAGTTGGCAGGACACTTCCTCACACTGTACTTGCTTTGGAAGGATGCTATGAAAAAAGCCTGAAGGCTCAAGATAAATGTGGAGTGCTCTCCTGCTCCTGTTTGCCTCATTCTGTTTTGCTTTGGTAAGCATATGCTTGTCAGTTAGGGCCGAAACCCAACAAAACAGCTGCTAAATATGGCTCAAAGAGAAATAACATTTTGGTCTTTTTCAGGCCAGTAAGTTTACAATAAAAGCACAGCCGTCTGGCAGATGTCAGTGGGCAATCCGGGGGTAGGCGTGTTCTAGGAGCTGTATAACCATCGGGTTCTTTTGGGGTTAATTCACCCTGACAAAGGACTAGGAGCTCCAAGTAAGAGAGTCTGTTTCAGAGTGGTATGCTGTGTCTAAAAGTAGGTTTTCAGAGAAGGGGTATCTAACCTGTTGATATCATGCTGTGGTCTACAAGTGTGCTGGGACATGTTCGTAGACACCCAGGGATTCATGTGGCCCACAAGCTACAGGTTGGATAGCCTGATGAACTTGGGCCCTTGCTCATGATCCTTTCTGACCTTTCTGCCATCTTTATTATCCCCAAATAGGATGATGAAGAAAAGGGTATGCAGTACCACTTACCATACACAGGAAGCAGCATGCTCAGTAGAGCCCAAGAGTGCTTGTTCCAACTTTTGAGAGTTACTTTGTATCCCAATACATCTTGCCTCATTCAGGGACCTGGAAGAATGAAAGTCTAACCCAGAGACTGGGGATGTCAATTCCTAGACCTCAAATCTCTTCATCTTGCTGCAGAATCCTATCCAAGGTGCCAGTGCTGCCTACACTTCGTCAGCTGACAGAAGAAAGACTTTATACCAATGACCCAGGAGCCTGGAAGCCTTAATGAGCCCTTTCAATCGACTCACATTTACAACGAGACATTCACTTGTCCATAAATAGCCAACCCTGTTTGCCAGACCCATGGTGATATTATTGATTGATAAGCACTAGCTTTCCTTTGCCTGGCTTTGCTAGTTTTATGGGCTTTTATAGCTAGAAATCTATAAAAGACTGGTTGGATTTTCTTGTGGCACATACCTCACTTATTATCTGAATTCATTTCGAAGAGGGAAACAGGAAAAAGAATGGAGGTGCTGAATGTTTATTAAGTGTGATTACATATCAGATACTGAGCTGATCTAGAACCTCCCATAATCCTTAAAACAATCCAGGAGAGAGGGAATTAAGTCCTCAGTTTAAAATGAAGAGCCTGAGGCTTAGCGTAGTTATGAATCTTGACAAAGCCAGAGAGAGAATAGCTACTAAATTATAGGCTAAGAATTCTAATTCATGGCCGTGTCTCCGTGTCCTCATCTGAGGTCAATTAAAGGCAGCAATAGCACTTCAAGTCTGGTGGTAAAATACGTGATCCCAGCTACTGTGGAGAGGCCATAAGGTCTGCACTGCTCATCAAGATAAATTTCAAGGTTAGTCTAGACTTCTTAGTCTCAAAAGGTTGGGCCTGGGGCCATAACTCCATTGGTAGAGAGCTTGCTAGCGTGCACAGAACTCTGGGTTCCATCTCCAGCTCCTTGTAAATGAAATGATGGAATTTGACTATAATCGTAGGTGGGGGTCAGGAGAATCAGAAATTCAATGCCATCTTTGGCTCCATACTTAGTTTGATATTAGCCACAAATATATGAGACAAAATCTTAAAACAAACAAACAAACAGACAACATCAAAATAAAATGTAAAAGTGAAGTCTGAAGTTACAGCCCAATGAGTTTGCCTAGCACACGTTCGTCCCTAGATTCAATTCCCCGTACCACAAAATCACAACAAAAGGTACCACCCACTTGTCAGAGTTGTGAGAATTAAATATGCTATTTGTAGAAGATGCTGAGAACAGTCCTCAGCACATAAGTGGTCATGAAATGTTAGCTATTACTGCCATTTTTATTACAACGACTAATCAAATTGCCTTTATCAGCACTTGCTGAAAAGTAGCATTTTCTTCCAGGGAATGGCCTGCCTTTTGATATGTAGTTATATTTTATTATGAAATAATGTAAACTACTCTAGCTTGGAATTAAATTCTCTTCTGTGCTTTCCAGTAAAGGTTAAGATCTGAATAAAGGCATGAGTAGGCAATAGGGATTGTAACTTTGTAAATGTCAGTGATTTGCTTTTTTCTCCTTAGAGTGCATAGCCTTCTTCCATGCTGCCCAGCCTGGCTTTAAGAGCAGCTAAACAAACATGAGAGGGAGAATTAAGCCAGCTCCTGTCTGTCTGCTAGTCTGTCTTTGTAACATGATTATTAGGGGCAGTGTTTCCTTCCTTATGGCCTTACACATAGCCATACCTTGAAATCCTGATGCACCGGGAGCCTTCACGGATGTCCTTAGGGCTGGGAATACTATAGAGACGTACATGTGTGACAGCTTTATGTGATTGAGATTGGTCTAACAGGGCTGGGAGGTGATAATAACATGGACTATAACAGCTCATTGAGATGGAGAATAAATTATGTTTGCTAGGCATTTGTCTCTACATTCTGATTCTTTTACATTTTTCTTTTATTCCCCCCCCCCCCAGATTTTCTACACAAGTTGTAGAGGATTGGGCATGGAACCCCAACCTCACTCAGTAGTTATAGCTAGGAGTTATAGATGGGGTGGTATCAAGTGCTGGGAAACACTTAGGTACATATTATAGTGCCTCTCCACACAAGGAGCATTTGTAGCCAATCAGAGGAGAGAAATGTCTATGGGAAGCAGCAGTACTAAAAAGAGGCTCCACTAAGGTCTGTGTGGTCTGCAGGTACAGGGGGTGGGAGGATGCATCATGGAAGGCTGCACAGAAGAGGCAGCCTGGGCTTCCAGAGACAGGCTTGTTTGCTATGGAATGACCAAAGGGATGGCAAACAGGCATTGCTATCTATAGCTGGGGACAGAACCTGGCGTGGTGTCCTGGGGTCATAGTAGCCATGGCTGAAGCTCCAGGTGGTGATAGTGAAGAATGACAAGACATCGGGCTAGTGACAAGCTGAATCTGATATTATCAGGACCTTGGCTTCAGTGTGAATGACGTTGACTGTGCCATGATGAGAAATATTTACTTAAGAAGAATGAGTGCAGTGTTCAGGTTGAAAGAAGGAAGCACTGATTAAAGTGGAGTCCCAGGGAGAGGAGGTCGAGCCTACTGCATAGGAGTGGAGAGGTTGGATAAGTAGACATTCGCAGGTCAGACCATTAGCATGAGTGAACAAAATGAGGAGTTGGAGAGGAGGCCAGGGGCGGAGCCTATGAGATGATTGAATGCTTTAATGGATGATGACAATTCCCTCTAACACTGGTGGTTAGCAATGTAAGTAAATGGCTTCTAAGGGAGGAGCAAGACAGGATTGAGAAGAGGCCATGAAGCACAAGGATTTGAGTGCATGGCCCATCCTTGGAAGATGTTATTTGTTGTTCCTGCGAGAGCACAGGCAAGAGCTAGATGCTTGCACCATTTGGGCTGTGCCACAGGAGTACACCTAACTCTTCAGTTCTGTCCCTGCTCTGCCAGCACTAGGACTCTGGTATTTGGAAAAATGGGGAGAAAGCTTTTGAGGGATCTGAGGAAGTTCTACGTCAATTGCATTGTTGATCCCATCCTTCTTCCATTACTTCCTAGAGATATGATTCCAAGATACTCTGTAATAAGTTGGCTCTATGGATATTAATATGAGATTCTGAGTGTATATGTTTTTTGACTAACTAGATTCTTCTCCATATGGTTACTTCCTCAAGGCCGATCACCAATGAGATTCCTTAGTTCTTTGCCTTTTGCTTCTGAGCCCTTTGGATTGTGCCCAGGAGAAGGTTTTTCTCTCCTTCAGCCACTGGAACTAAAATCTCTGTAGGGAGCCTACTTGGCACTGATTGGCTGAGACATATGTCTATCAGTGGATGACAGGGAAAGGGAAGGGCCTCTGAAGTCAGCTGTCCAGTACTCTCAGGAACTAGCCATTAGTCTCATCACTAAGAAGACTATGGGGAGA
The DNA here is from genome assembly GCA_036184795.1 of Tokudaia tokunoshimensis. Lineage (NCBI taxonomy): Eukaryota > Metazoa > Chordata > Mammalia > Rodentia > Muridae > Tokudaia > Tokudaia tokunoshimensis. The sequence continues at coordinate 130,646,097 of BTHU01000003.1, read as the reverse complement.
CACAACATCTTGCCTTCCTCACACCTTTGATTGACTCCCAGACTCCTTAAGCAGCCAGCAGTCACCATCCTGTGTCTGTCTCTTCCTCTCCTTCCCACCTCCTTCCTCTTTTCCTTTTCATCCTTTTTCCATCCTAGTTTGTGGTCCATACTTGTCTCAAATGTCTGTCACTCGGTGTCCTGAGTGCCGGGGTTATAATTCTGAGTTACCATGCCTGGGCTCCTCTTTCTTTTGCTCACACTTATTTTCTAGTTGAAATATTTCAAGCAAATGAAGAACTCCTTTCCAAACATGTTGCAGAAGCATCACTGAACAAACAAACTACTGGGAAACACATCTTAGAAACAAACCGCAGTTGTTATCATTTATGGCCTGTTTTTTTTTCCCTTCTTTTCTTCATTTCTTTCTAATCTTGCTCTAGATGGTTCAGGAGTTTAACAAACTAACATTTTCTCTTGAGGGCTGTCCGGTGGCCTTGACTGTGTCTTTGCTATGGCTGGTGGTTCTGAACTGCTCTTCCTTTAATGGCTTCCTCCTCTCCATTCTGTACTTGTACAGATCAGGTGGGCATGACTGGAATCTGGCCCCTTCTGTTCTTTGTTTATCTTTTGTTTGTTTGTTTCTGTCTTTCCTTTTTGATTCTGTAAGAGTAGTCAATGCATACTTGAGTTTTTCCTCAGACACCAAAATTGCCTGTTTCTGAGTTTGTTATAAATGTATGTGAGTGTATGTTTATTGGCATGTGTGTGGGCACATACACATATGTGCCTATGTGTGCGGAAGCCAGAGGTTGACACTGAGCATCTTACTGATTACCCATATTGTTAAAACAGGTGGATCTCTGAGTTTGAGGCCAGCCTGGTCTCTAGAGCAAGTTCCAGGACAGCCAGGGTTATACAGGGAAACCGTGTCTTGAAAACTAACACCAACCAAAATCTCCAACAAAACAAACAAACAAAAATTTCCTTCCCTGGGGATGATGTAAAAACAACATCTACTCCCTCCCAAGATCCAATGATGAACCAAGACATGATTCTGTGGGCAAAGTTCACTGGGAAACCAATGAATTTATTGTGCTCCCACACACAACCCAGGTGAGGGGTTAATTGCAGGGGTGTGGTCACTCCTCCACAAACAGGCTGCACCTGGAAAGCCTTACCCAACAGGGGGTGCAGACTTCCCATGCGCAGGCAGACAACTGGACACTGTACTCTGGTCTTTGCCAGCCTCTGTACTCTAGGTCCTTCCCCAGGTCAAGTCCAACATGGCAGGGGAGAAGAAGCCACAGAGTTCAGGCAAGACTCCTGGGCACTATTCTGAGCATTTATGAGGGTAGAAGTGAAGGCCGAAGAATGTCACCCAACCTAGCTTCGAGTATGCTTTGCGTATGGGCACAGCTGAACTTCCCAACATGGCCATTGCTTGGCTCAGAGGGTAGTTACTTAGGATACTTGCCTTGAATCACTGTGGCTTTTTCCATGATCCTGCCAGTGTTAGGATTACAGGTGGGCTACTACACTAGCTTGACATTTTTCATGGATGCTGGTCCTCACAGTTGGCGTGGAAAGCACTTTTACCTGTTGAGCCATCTCCTCGGCTTTCTCTGTAGAGTCTTTGAAAGACTGTTAACCAGTCTTGGGAGAAGGAGTCTGATTTAGTGTAGACTCATTTTCAAGAACTCTGGCTTTCCTTCTTCATGACTATTGATTAGAAGGGTGGTTCCAAGGCCTCTTCCACTTCAGTAATACTGTGATGTAGCACTCCTCAGGATAAAAGTGGTCACTCAGGCTGGGGATGTGGTTCTGTTCACAAAATACTCTGCTAGGTCGAGAAGAAACTCTGGACAAATGACTATCTGTGGCGTCAGTTAGCATACCAGAGTTCATGCTGGCTTCAGGCCCCCCCCCCCCCCCCCCCCGCTTCTCTCTTTTTTATTGGATATATTCTTTATTTACATTACAAATGATTTCCCCTTTCTTGGTTCCCCCTCCCCAAAAGTCCCATAAGCCCCCTTCCCTCCCCCTGTTCCCAATCAACCCCCTCCCACTTCCCTGTCCTGGTATTCCCCTACACTGCTGCATCGAGCCTTTCCAGGACCAGGGGCCTCTCCTTCCATCTTCTTGGGCATCGTTTGGTCTGTGAATTGTGTCTTGGGTGTTCCGAGCTTCTGGGCTGACATCCCCTTCTCAGTGAGTCAGGGCCTTCTCACTATCACTGCTATCATTGGCTCTTCTCTGCTTTTCTTGCCCTACCCCCCTATCCTGAATGTCTCCACCTCATGAGCTTCCCTTTCCCCAGCTTCTCCTTCCCATAGAACGCTGCCATTTTGGTTTTCTTTTATCCTTCTCTCTTGGTCGTCTTTCTCTTGCTCTCCCTGCATCATGTTGGCCATATTCAGTGTACTATTTTCTCTCCCTGCTCTGGACTTTTCCAGATGCCTCGGGCATCCCTCTCTCATATCTACAATATTATATTTCCCTCATATCTACAAGAAAAAACCTTCCCTCCCACCATCCCTTGGAGCAGTTATGTTCTCACTTTCTACACTTTCTTAGCACAACCGAAATCCCTGGCTTCTAACCCCAGCACACATAGCCTGGGCATGGTGGCATTGAGCTGTAATTCCAACAGTTGGAGGATTAAGGTAAAAGGTCATCTTGTATAGTATTACATAGTAAGTTAGAGTTCAGTCTTAGCTATATGAGACTTTGTCAGTAACCAAAAGTGATTACAATAGGTAGTAATAGGTGGTCAACTTTTCCTGGGGCACCACAGGGTAAAAGTCAACTGTATTTTACGGGCCCAGGCACTAGCCTGAGCCTTCAGGTCCTCCTAAGGAGGACAATGCTCAAATTAAAGGTGCCTTTGGTCTGGGTACATCTGAGCGAATGCCTTGGCTGTTCCCCTCCTGCCTGCCTGCCCACCTGCCATGACATATGTTGGGTATCCATTAGAGGTAGGTTCCACTCTCAAGATGGCTTTTTAAAATCACCTCTCAACGTTTTTTTTTTTTTTTGTTTTAGCTAAATTAAATGGCTAACACCTTCACACCTTCAAAACAAACAAACAAACAAAAAAGAGTCTGGGTTTTCTTGAGAAATCATTAAACCTGGCAGTTTTGTGCTCTTATGGTGACAGGATAGTAATTAGTTCTACTAAGTATCTTTCTCCCTTCCCTGTCCCTGCCTAGAAGAAGCACAACTTTTCTCACAGGGTCATGTCATTCCTTGCTCTTACTTGCATAGCCTCTGTGGATGGTTATGGTGGAGATTCTTTGGTTATTCTTTTATAATAAAAATTACACTTATTTGTTTATGTATTTTTATTTATTTATTTATTTGTGTGCATATGTGTGCACGTGTGTGTACATGGACGTGCATGTGTACAGAGGACAACTTAATTCCAGTGGATTCTTTTCCTGAGGGATACTTGTGTCCTCTGACTTGTTGGCCTCAATCACCCCAGAGCCACCTTTCTGGTCTGTTTATTTCTTTAAAGAAGCAATGTTTTGGGCTTAGGAGTCAGGGTAAAAGACAGTCTGTACCTCAAACTTGAATTTTAAGGCCTTTGCTTGTTTTCCTCTACACTGCTTGAGATGGTGAATCAGCAGCAAGCATAGCAGTGACCATGGGACAGTCCCTGAGCCTGTGACACTGACTTGATTTTGAGGGTTGATAGAAAACCTGTTTGTAGCCATGAATTTTCATAACCCCTCTCTTAAGTTGAATTCCAAATCCTGCATTTACCCTGTAAGTACTGGAAAAGCATATTTTGCAGGGAGTGGGCGTGCATTGCAGAGGTAAGAGAGGAAATCAAGACAAAACATTCAGGGGGGTGGACTTCTTGATCCCTTTTTCTCTTGGGAACTGTTGAGTTCCACAAGGAAGCTTGCCTCCCACTGCAAGAACACATTGTATTAGGTACATTACTGTTACCGTAAAACCCTATGGCCACAAGTAACTTGGGGAGCAAAGGGTTTATTTGGTTTACAGGTCCTGGTCACAGCCCACCATTGAGGGAAATCAGACCTGGAGAAAAGATCAGGAACCCTGGAGAAAAGCTGCTTACTGGCTTGCTCTCCTTGGCTTGCTAAGCCGGCTGTTTTTCCAACACAGGACCACCAGCCCAGCGGTGGCATTACCAATAGCGTGTACCTCCTACGTCAATTATGAGTCAATAAAATACCCCACAGACTTGTCTATATGCCTATCTGATGGAGACGTTTTCTCAATTGAGGTTTCTTCTTCCCAGATGACTCTTGCTTCCATCAAGTTAACAAACAAACAAACTAGCCAGCACTTCTTGTTTTCTTCCTAGCCTTCACTCCAGTAAGTGTCCCAGATATGTCAAGAGAAATAGTCTAAAAAGTTAGAATTTCCTCTAGATGATAGTTGCCTTTCTTTTCAGTGGGACTGCAAGAGCACCTTGATTCCATGGGGGAGAAAAACGTCAATTCTTTTTTGTTTATTGCTTGTGCGTGGATATGCACACATGTGGATGTAGGTGTCGTCTGTGTGGATGTGTGTGCGCATGTGGAGGCCAGCCTTTGATGTCAGCTGTCTCCCTGTGTCATTGACCATGTTAGATTTGAAACAGTTTCCTTTCTCTCACTGAACCTACAGAGCAATAAGCCCTCCTGTGTCCAGCTAAGCGTGCCAGACTTTTTAAAGTGGAGCCTATGGATGGAGCTCAGGTCTGCTTGCATGTGTGGCCAGGGCCCTACACATGGAGTCATCTCACAAATCATTCCTCTTATTGTTTAAATGGAAAACAATTGCTCTTTGAATTTGATTTCAACTTGTCATAAACGTGTGAAATAAAAACAAAGTGAATTTGAGTAATTTCATAGCTGTGGTTTAAATAAACAAGAAAAAAAAACCATTTAGTAGTTACATTTAAAAGATGCCCTCCCTTCAAATTCAAATAATTGAATGGCCCATTTAAAAGTAAATATTTGCTTTTGATGATGATAGGGCCTGGTGTGGTGGTTTAATTTTTGATTGTTGGTTTCTCTTCAGGACCCTGCAGGGATCTTTGAGTTGGTGGAACTTGTCGGAAATGGCACGTACGGTCAAGTTTATAAGGTAAGAACGTTAAACTGAGCATGGCTTCTGTGTGGCGTCGGTTTCTGAATGCTGACCAGCTACACTATCAACACTCCTAAATGCCCCATCACAACAGGTATCAGGTGAGATCATACCACAGCCAGCTCATTCTCCTCCGTTTTGGATGTATCTATGGTTGTCCTGGTGACACAGGGCTGTGCGGCTTGAGTGTTCCCCTGCCCCATCCATTACAGTGTTTGTTTCTGATGCGTCAGATGTTGCTTATCTTAAACTTGCTAAGTGCATACATTCCTTTACTTTAAGCACTGCCAAGCCGGTTTCCAAAGCTGCAAAGGATGCCATTTACTTTAGAAATTTAAGTGATTAGACAACCAGGGCTGTAGACGTAAATTTGTTGTTCACCTTGGGCATAAGTCAATGAGTTTCTTCATGGTGCTAGGAGAAAACTCACTTGCTCACAAGCAGAGACGCATGGCCATAATTAACTCCAGAAGTTGGGCAATTGTGAGAAGATAGCGTGAAGAGGGATTGAGCTTCCTTTTATTAATTTTGCCTACAAATAAAAAAAAAATGCTTAAAAGGAGTTTTTCCCCTAATAAATACTTTTTTTTTTTAAAGTTGTAGGGTGATTCCTCTTTTGGTGGATTAAAGAAGTATAGATGAACTGTTTTGGGAATACACTTTGGGGGTTTTTGGTAAACAAACTGTTAAGAATCCTTCCAAATAAGCTCGATGTATCCTCTGAATTCTTTCCAGGGAACAGCTGTCATTTTCCTAAGAGTTGGTGGTACAGGATGGAATTTCAAGCACAAATTATCTCTTATTGTCCTGTTTTTATGTTTTTAAATTCTTTCTTTGATCCCTAAACTCTTTTCATTTTATTCAAAACATTGTAGAAATCATACTGGCTGCAATACTCTCAACTCTGCAGAATGTCAAAAGTGCAGCTGTGCTTAAGGTATTGTGAAAATCTGGTTATTCATGGAAGCCATATTGACTAGGAAGTCACATTTTGGTGACCACACGGGTAAAGATAATTTCTTCCTTGTCAGAAGCAACCATTTCCTAAAGTGTCAAGCCCTCACAAATAGACAAAATGAAGACTCTGTAAGCTGTTCACTTGATGTTCATCCTGCCTGACACAGAGAGAAATCTCTCTCAGAAAGTGCTTTTAAATACTTGCAATGAAGATAATTAGGTTGGATGATTGTGTTATTGCGGCATGAGAAATTGGATTGAACTTGCGATGTAACAAAGCTAATGAAGTGAGCTCTATTCTAGGCAGAAAACGACTCCTGACTTCTTGTCAATGTAGTGGAACAATAGCAGGATGCTGTTGGTTTCAGGATAGCCTTGAAGGATGCTTCCGACTATACAGTAGACATTTAGGAGACACTTCTAAGCTTCATCCACGAATCCAACAGGTAGAACTGCACAACCCTGCAAGAGGATAGAATAAAGGAATGTGGCTAATGTCAACCTGACAGGATCCAGGATCACCTAGGAGACAGACCTCTGAGCATGTCTGTGAGGGTGTGTCCAGATTAGGTTAACTGAGGTAGGAAGCCTACCCTAAATTGTCTAGCACCATCCCATTTGTTAGGATTCTAGACAGAATAAACAGGAGACAGTGAGCTGAGTACCAACGATCCTCATGCTTTGCTTGTGACTGGGGATGTGGTATGGCCAGCTACTCACATTCCTACTGCAGTACCTTCTCCACCTTGATGTACTGTAGTCCTCAAACTGTGAGCCAAAAGAAATTTGTCCTTCCTTAACTTGCCCTCTTCCCCCAATATTTTGTCACAATAATAATAAAATAATGAATTCAGCATTCAATTATAAACAAGAATTTTTTTTTGAAAATCCAGTATTATCTCTAATTTCATATTTCATTTAAAAAAATTAAAAAATCTCAACATGTTTCAACAGTCTCCAGCAAATGGGTAGTTGATATTGTGATCTTAAATGCATCAATTTCTCTTTAAGGTTATAATGCTTGGTGCTTTTTATTAAAAAGAGGGACTGCAGAGAAAGGTCATGGTTTGGACATATGACTTGGGGTCAAGAGAGATAGTGTCTTTCACAGTGCTATTTGCTGTTTTTGGTTGTCACAGTTTCTCAAACTTGAGCCCAATAAGAATGTAGTTGGAAAATCTGTGGGGACCTGAGCTGACTTAAGAAGGGTAGCTTCCTGCTCCACTCTGTTTGTGTTCTACACCCCTGGGTTATGGTAGGTGGTGTTCCTCATGAACAGAGATGGCCATGTTTCTTCAGGACCAATGCAGTTCTGCTGCTGCCTGAATACTAACCAGATTAAAACACAGCATCAAAATCTGAGCTTACAGAATGAGAACCTTAAGCAAAGAAAGTTGGGGACTGATTTTGCATGCCATGCATTTATAGTTTCTGTGGAATGGCCACATTGCTAAAATAGAAATTTTATAGGCTTGGGGAGGAATCCTTCTACATACAATTGTATAACAAGTGTTTTCTTTACATTAAGTAGTAAACCTATTCATTGTTATAATTCAGTTAATTCTGTGAACTTACCTGTTGGCAAACCTCAGCTTCAGAAAGTAATATATGATGAGTAACCGAATAATCTTTATTTTATAGAATATTTATCATATTAATCTCTCCTATGAGAGTCATAGTATAATTTTATTTTCAAGTAACTTATAAGTATATATGTCATATGATAAATAAAACGGGCATATAGCCTTTAAAAGTATTCCTGAGATGCATCTATATCAGAAAGAGATGCATCTAGATTAGAAATAGAAATATTTTATATAAAAGCCAATAAATGGCTTTTCAAAATTACTCCCAGTCTTACTCCCCAGCCTAGGCTATGGTCACATGTTCTTCAGAATTATCTTTAACAGTTTGATCCTGGTAATCAAGTAGTTATTTGATTTATTTTTATTTTTAAATTTATCTGCACGATAGAATAGGTTAATAATTTAAAATATACTTTTCACTAGAACTTTTTCATGAGAGCAGTATCTCCCTGTGTCTATACCTCCCAATCTAAAACAAACCAAGGGGGAATGGAGAGATGACTCTGTGTTTAAGAACACTGGCTGTTCTTCCAGAAGACCCAGGTTTGATTCTCAGCACTCACATGGTTGCTCACAACTGTAACTCTAGTTTGGGGGGACTTGACACCCTCTTCTGGACTCTAAGAGTACCAGGTATGTACATGATGCACAGACATATATGTAGGCAAATATACACATACAATAAAAAATAATTACAAAATAACTGAAAGGGAGGATAGTGGGTTATAAATGAGAATATGCTTAAAGTACATTATATACTTGCAGGAAAGTGACTTTATAGAACTCTGCACGACAAAATAAAAAGCTCTAAACAAATAATAAGAAATCATAAGTGTGAGGTAGGTCTTCTTGAGAGATTCTGTGGTGCTGGGACCAGGAATCTAATATTCTGCATATTTGCAGAGCCCATACATAAAGTATAGGTCGTTATAGTTAATAAGGACTGAGTCACATGTGATAAGTGATAGGCAGAAAGAACAAATAACATTCAACATTATAAAACAACTCCCCCAAATAACCAAAACCAAAACCAAACCAACACAAAGGCACATGCCATTTTACTAAAGGTTTTTGGATTTATCAGCATGCCACCTATTGGAGGTCTAATGGCTTCTGGACACATTTTGGTAAGATAGTGTATTAGTTACATTTTTTTTCTTGATGTAATAAAATACATGATCAAAAATGACTTCTAGAGGAAAGACTTTATTTTGGTATCTATAGAGAGCTAGATCTCCATTCCTGCAGGGATGATGGAAGCAGAGAGGCAGCAAGTGGGAAATGGGTCCAGGCTCTGAACCCTCAAACCCACCCCAGTGATATACTTCTTAAATCAAGGCTACACCCTCTAAAATTTCCAAACACTCCCCCGCAAAGCACCAACAACTGGCATTCAAATATATGAGGTCACAGTATGCCACAATATAGAATGATTATTTTAATAATTCAAAGCAATTAGCTACCAGTGATTAGCAAAACTGGCCTCATATTGATAACAGATATTGTCTGTCTTGTTTCTTAATTTCCATCTTGAGGTTTTACTGTTACTGCAGAGCTGGAGACAAGTTATATCCTGGGGTAGCAAACTCCAGCGGGAGTATGTTGGGTTCCTCAGTAGTTCTCACGGCTCTTTCCAATCCTCTTTGAGGTTGGGAAGTACAAACATGTTGGTTTTAGTGTTTGGGAACATTGAAATGTACTGTTAATTGTCAACTTTACAGAATCTAGGTTCACATAGGAGATAGGCTGTGGGCATACCTATCAGGAAATTATCCTAGGGAATTATTTTGAGGCGGAGCGTTGTTTGTTTTGTTTTTTGAAATAGGGTTTTACTATGTCGTCCTAGCTGCCCTGGATCTTACTCTTTAGATTAGGCTGGCCTTGAACTCAGAGACCAGCCTTCCTCTGCCTCTCAAGACTGGTGGAATTAAAGGTGTGCAGCACCCCTGCCTGGCAAGATTATTTCTTTTGGTTTTGTTCAGTTGAAAAGAGCCACTGTAGGTGGCACCATTCCCTGGCTGCCTTGCTGCGCTGTGTAAATAGAGAAATGGAGCCGCGAGGGATCACTCGAATCCATCCTGCATTGTTTCCTGATCTTGACTTCGATGTGACCCGCTGCTGAAAGCTGACTTGATTTCCTTACCGTGATGGATCATACCTTGAACTGCCGTGATGGATCGTACCTTGAACTGTTAGCCAGAACAAACCCTTTCCCCCTTAAGTTGTTTTTGTCTCAGTATCACACTAAAGGGGAAAAGAAACTAAAATAGGAAAGTTGGGTGAACACGTGTGTTTTCAGAGTTATAAGGCTGCCACAGGTCGTTTCCCCCAGGAGTCTCTGCCAGAGGCTGTGCTCACAGTCACTGCTGGTCACACGGAACTCATTCCTTTCCAGGCAGCTCATTTTCCTGCTTCTCTGGCAGATGTTTGTTATCTTACTGAAATTCTGCCTTCCTGACATTTTTTTTTCTATCTCGACCACACTTCCAACCTTTACAGTTGTTTAGAATCTAAAACGCAATCTTCTTTCATAAGGATTTACATTCCTTCAGAGACCTGAAGACTCTCCTTGCTGTAAACAATATTTCTCTCTTCTTTCCTCCAGGCACCAAAGTCTCAGTGGCTCAGATAATTCATGGACATCCAAAGGTTTTCATTTTCCTATCTTCTGATCTTCAGTTATTGAACTTTTATGTGAATGAGTGTTTTGCCTGCACTCATGTATGTGCACCATGTGTGTACTTGGTGTTCACAGAGGCCAGAAGAGGGCATCAGATTCCATGGTAGCTGAGTTAATGATGGTTATGAGTCACCATATTGATATGTTTGGAACTGAGCTCAGGTCCTCTGTAAGAGCAGTGGATGCTCCCAACCTGGACCCATCTCTCTAGCTGCACTTATTAAAATATTTTATGCATGCCCATGAGTTTACATTTCTTAAGCTTTTGGCACATATTATCTCATTTCCATCACAGTTTCTCAGGAACCGTGCTCACACTTTGGGGCCTTTGAAGTTGTGCTCTCTGCTTTGAACACTTTGCTATTTCTTCTTTTAATACCCACCCCTTCTTCGAAGGCTTCCACTCCGATGTTCCTGTCCAGGAAAACACTTTGCACATCTACCACTTTGGTTTCTCCCAGCTTTAGATTTTCTCAACTGCAGCAATTTGCTGCGTTGACTTAGTGATCATTCTGGATTGTGTTAGTTTTTACTTACACACACACTAAACAATTTAAATACATAAGTGAGGCAAATGTGTTTGAACCTTTCTTTTGTAACTTATCACCGCATCCCTGCCTAACAGAAAGATAGTAATATGTGAGACCCACAATTGAGCTGTTTCCCTTGATAATTCTTTTTATATATCTTTTTATTTTTTGTCACTTTCCATAAAATAATTGTATTTTTTCAAAGAATAAATCAAATGCTCTGCTTGTGTGTGTGTGTGTGTGTGTGTGTGTGTGTGTGTGTGTGTGGTGATAAACATAAGCTTTATGTTAAATGGTGTATCTATGTGATAGGCATTTACAAAATAGGTTTGAACAATTTTGTGGGCTTCAGACTGTTGGTAGAATGAATATATGGAGAGGTAGTAACTGTGTGGATTTGTCGATTACACCTTGTGGACTTTGATTTAGTCTATCTGTGGTACGATCTAGGAATCCATTTTTAATTCATCCTGAGGTTTAAGGCCTTGACTTTATCTTAAGACCTCACAAAGAGAATGAGAGACTGCAGGATGCTCAGCTTTATGTGGAACACATTTACTGCATCCACTCCCCAAGGCTCTAGAATCATTGTCTTAGCAGGGACAGAAAGAATACAAAGGCCAAAGGTGGTGGGTGCTCCAAGGAAAGGATACCTTCTGGAGACTGCAGGGCAGGTTCAGTGGAGAGAGAGGATTGGGGAGGGAAAGAGACAGGGGAAGGGGGCAAGAGAGGGAGAGGGTGAACTATTGAATGCAAATCAATCAACTAATCAGCCAATCAATCAATCAATCAATCAACCAATCAATAACTGAACTCTTGGTCTCCAGTTGATGGCTGTTTGGGGAGGACTAGCCTTGGCATAAAAAGTATGTTCTTGGGGATTGGCTTTGAAGACTCATAAGACTTGTGCCACTTTTCACTAGCTGTCTCCGCATTGTGCTTGGTGTTTTAAGATAGAAGTTCTCAGCTGCTGCTCCAGTTGCCATGCCTGGCAGCTGCCCGGCTTCCTGCCATGATGGCGATGGACTGCTATCCCTCTGCAACCTTCGGCCCCAAACAACCCTCCCTTTTGTTAATTGCTCGGTCATGGTTTTATCGCAGCAATAGACAAGTATGTAAGACAATCGTTTTTTCTTGATCTTGCTGTGGGATCACTAGGATGCATGCTAATCCAAGTACTTTTAAAAACTTACTTATTTTGTTTCCCACACTGACTCAGACTTGCATAAGCCAAGAAAAAGTGCAAAGCATCTTGACGTGAGATGTGATGCCCAACAGATTTGAGCTCCTTGTTCGGTATTTCTATTTGGCATGTTCATAGTGACAGTTTAAGGTTGCTCAAGACCCGGAAATCAGTATTGTCAAGATTGAGTAGGTGAAGAAAAATCAAAATCCATTGTGCAATTTTCTCAAATACACATATCATGATGTCTTCATTAATTGTCTGTTAAAAAGTAAAGTATTTTAATAGCAAACTTACTAAGAGCCTTGATTAGAATGTCAGTCTGTGGTGTAGAGGGGTAGGAGTTAGTGCTGGGGTTTGTTGTTTCTTAGACAACAGTGACATTTGTTTTCCATTTTCAAATTTATTTATTTACTTTTCCTTTAGGTGAATGAGTGTATCGTCTGATAACTGGCGTGTGCGAGTGTGCGCATGTGCGCATGTGTGGATGCATGCTTTGTGGTCATGGAGGCCAGCAGAGGGTGTCAGATTATTTGGAGATGGAGTAAGGTTAAGAATGGTTGTCTGCTGCCACAGGGTTGCTCGGAACAGAATCTGGGTCCTCTGCAAAAGTAATAAATGCTCTTGGCTACTGAGCCCTCTCTTCAGCTCAGACATTTATTTTGGTTTGCTTTTCCATAAAAACTTTCAATAAAAAGAATATGCCCTTTTATAGTTTTGAGTGACAGTGAAGAAAATCCCTGTGCCTTGTGTAGGAATGAGAAGTGGAAGCAGTTCCCACTTTTAAGAAGGGTTCAGTCACATGACCGACTCGAAATACTGAACGTCCACTCTGTGCCAAAGGCTTTGTGGCTCTTGGCTTGTTATTTTAAACCAAGGCTATGGTTCCATTTTATAGGGAGAAAATGCCATTACTTGCTCACATCTCACTAATTCGAGGGCAGGCTTTCTCAGTCTTGGCACCCTAGAGATTCTTTGTTATGACAGTTATTCTGGGTATTGAAGAAGGTTTATCAGTGCCCTTCACCTCTAAGTCACAAGACACTAGTGCCATCTCCAAGACATGACCATCAGAGAGCTTCCAGACTTTACCTCTGAGAAAGAGAATTGTCCACAGTTGAGAGCCGTTGCTCAAGGATCAGAGAACAGCAAGGGCTCTAAGTGAGGCACAGAGAAAGCGGGATTGTGCCATGTGGAGCAGATCATAGGCCTGGATGGGAGGGATGAAGGAAGGTCTGCAAACGCTGATGACTCTTGGCAGCAGGCATTCTACACTGGGAGTATCATTTAGCATCTTTGTAAATGGAAAGGATTTTGGAGCAATACTAAGCCAGGTTTGAAGTATGCCGCTGCCCTGCTCTATTTGTGTGAAATTAACCAACTTAGTTCTTCTGATTCTCCATGATTGGCCATGCAGGATGGGGTGGTTCTGAAAATCTGTGTGTAAACTCCTGAGTGTGTCCCTGATACCCAGCAGCTGGTCAGCGACCTTTTCTCCTTTCTAAATACACATGCCAGGTCTTACATGATCTTGGTTTTAGGGAATGTTTTATAAGCTGAAAGAAACATTCAGAGAGAAACCGAGCCAGAAGCACACAGCGTGCACTTCGCATTCAGGGTTTGACTATTGTCTGAGCTGCTCAGGGCACCATTATGTGTAATAAATACAAGGATCAATGCATTTGTTAAGATAATTGTCACTTATGTATTACAATGCATCTTGAATATTTATTTATTGTGTGTATATATGTATGTGTGTGTGTCTCTGTGTGTAGGTATGGAAGGTGTAAGTACACATGTATTCACATACATGTGAGGGCCAAAGGACAACCTTGGCTGTCATTCCTTGGGTGCCATCCATCTTGTTTTATAAGATAGGGTTCACCATTGGTTTGGAACTCAACGAGTTGAGTTGAGGCCTGGCCAGTTTATGCCAGGACCTGCCTTCCTCCACCGCCTCAGCACTGGGGTTACCAGAACACATCAGGTGGTAGTTCTATCTCAGAGCTTCATGCTTGCAAGGTCATCATTTTATTGATTGGGCTATTGCCCTTTGAGTCTCTAAAAATGTTAGTTTCTCAGTAAGTCTTAAAGAGAAACTCGGTATTTAGGGAGAGGTATCATTGACTCCAGCATTCTAAAATTTTTGATAGAATAAGAACAGTTTTTATGTGATATAACAATTTTTAAATTTGGAGGAGAGAACCAATAGTATTTTCTCTTAGTTACTAAAATACCCAAGTCATCAGCCTTCACCCATCCTTAGTGATGGAGCGTGGGGAAGAGTGGACTCACTTAGGACTTGAAGACATCTTGCAGGGGTTTTCCCACTTGCCTTACTTTTTAGTTTGCCATAAATTCACTTGGAAGCTCAATTGTTCTGATATGTAAGATGAGCCACCCCTCCCCTTCATACATCTCACTAGGCCATTGTGAATTCACGATCATGAAAGCAGTTCATTAAAGATAAACTGCTTGCCGCCGTCTCTAAGGCTTGGTTTGCTGCTGTCACTCATTATAAAGAATTATACAGGTGACAGAAGTGGCACGTGCAGGTGTGGGAGGTCTGTGGACTCTCTGTGCTGTGTGCTAGTCAGATACAGTGCTCCCTTCTGCAGAGCACTGCCTCAGCTACAGTCTCTTATCCCTTCTCTTGCCTCTATGGGCAAACAGGAATCATTGGACTGAGTGGAAGGCCCTGAGTTTGTCTTTACTCCATTGTCATTTACTATCCTGTGTGTGTGTGTGTGTGTGTGTGTGTGTGTATCAAAGTTCAGTGATATCCCAAAGATGGCTGTGTGAACAGTGTTCAGTGTCTAGGGAGTCTGCATAATTTTCACTGACCACACCTCCCTCTTGAAGGGACACAATGATATATTTGTATTACTTTGTTTCACCAGATAATTTCCCAAATTTATTTAACTCTGGAGTCCCTTTCTCTCCCTGCAGGTAACTCCTCCCAGGACCTCTTGAGCTATCCCCATGGGACACAAGACAGGGAAGTGGCTGCTCTTGGCCTCTAAAAAATACTTCCCTCCAGGCTTCCCAGACATAGCATGGATCGGGGCTTAAACTAACTCTCTCTCTCTCTGGGATGAGGTTCATTTTTTTTTTTTGGTGGCGCATGCATTTTTGCTTTAGGGATGAGACCTGGCCCTCTTTATTTCCAGCCTAGGGTTTCAACTGCATTTATGCACTGACAGCTGAAGCTATAACCTTACACAGGAAACATTACAGCATCTGTGCATGTGACATGACCCTGCCCTCAAATCCTCAAGAAGCAAGAGTCAGTTACTCTGTATGCATTGCAGACTCTGTAAGAGCAGTGGTAATTCTGTGAGAGCATCATGTGGCAGGTAGCACTTGCATCTCTAAGGGTGGGTAGATATATACAGAAAGAGAATAAGAAGATGCTCTCAGGGAAGGAGCAGTATTAACCAGAACCTGATGGTTGTTGCTTCCCCAGTTCTGGGTCAGTGGCAAACACGGAGCCCGACTAGGTGCAGATAGACCATACACATCCCCAGTTCTGGGTCAGTGGCAAACGCGGAGCCCGACTAGGTGCAGATAGACCATACACATCCCCAGTTCTGGGTCAGTGGCAGACGCGGAGCCCGACTAGGTGCAGATAGACCATACACAGAGGGTTCTTCTGCCTCTCTGTCATGACTGTGTGTACAGGGGCAGCTTACTGACTTTTTCTGTTACTTAGTTTTAAGGACAGATGGTTTATGATGTGAGTTTTCAGTTCCACAAAGGCATGAAAGAGGATCTGTATAGCTATGATGTTGGCCATTTTGATATAATAATCAATAAGTATCATGAGATGTTTCCTACTTCATTGTAAAATAGGCTTGTATTCAAATATTTTGCCCAAGTGTAGGCTAATGTGCTTTCTGAGCTGGGTTGCAGCTGTGTTGCTCAGTATGTTAGTTGAATGAGATAAAGTTCTGAGTTAGTTTATTAGGATTTATCCTATTGTAAGTGATGGAGCATCTGTGTAATGGATGGGTTGTGCTGACATGGTCTCCAGGGCTCCTTCTGACTACAGAAGCGTTGGCAAGATGCCTTGAACCAAATGCCTAACATAGCACAAAGAGACTGTGTCCTGGTAACATCTGGCAGCTCTGTTGAAGGTGAAGACACAGGAGTCTTTTGTGCCAGTTGCTCATTTCTTCAGACATCCCAGGTTTCTGCAGGTCCTCAGTACTTCCATGAATGAAACCTTCTCTTCTTTTTACTGTGGTGCCAAGGATCAAAAAGGTCAGTGTTTTAAGCAAGCTGGCATAGTGCTCTACCAATGGACCACACTCCAAGCCCAGAATAACATGTATGTTCAATAGGAAATGAAAAGATGATGAAGTTTTCTATCAGGGCCAGACACAGACTGACACTTCTGTGACCACTTCAGACTGTGACAGTTCAAAATGCTTTCGTGTCACCTTATAACAAATGTAGGAATTGGAAGATAAGTTAGCACACAACAACTCCCTTACATTGTTTGGATCTTAGAATGTCTTGTTGATTATAAGGTATTGTCAAGTAATTAAATATCACTAGTTGCTATTACACAATGACCTTTATTTTTGAGTTGTTATTTATAAATGGTGAACTGAAACTCCATCAGGATTATGATTACAGAATTAGAGTTGTTCAGTTTTGAATGACTCGTGTATAGAAAACATTTCAGGTTCTTTACAAAGAACAACCAATTTCCTGAGCACGAAGATAGAATGTGTTATCTCTGTAGTAAGTTTAACCTCAAACACATCTTTATAAAAATCTACTTAGATATTGTGGATGAGTGCAATAAGCAATTATAGTTCATACTTTCTTTTCGGAGGGTCTGGGATGTGGAGAGTAACTAGCAGGGGTGGGGGTAGATGTAACTTGATTTTTTTCAAACCTTACTTTTAATGATGGTTCTTAAATGCTTTAACCTTCCTTGTAGCCTTCCACCCATGTGAGGTAGTGGAAAAGAAAGGATATGGAGGGGAGAGGGGTAGTGGACCTGTTTAGAAAAGTTCTTTGGAGCAGTTCCCATCTGTGTTGTCTGGAAATTGACAATTCAGTTCACAGGTCAGCAGGCATCTCGATCCACTGGAAAACACTTCATGGATACACCAGCCATCCAGTTCAGTAGAGTCGGGTGAGCAACAGCAGTGACGTGACCTAGCAGAGACAGCCAGGCCTCAGCCTTGACACAAGTCAGTAGGAGGGACCAATAGGAACACCAGGAGAAGTTCTCGACAGGTGTATGCCGCCATGCCTGCTCATGAGCATTCTCATTGCTCCCTCTCCTAAAGATTTACTACTACTACTACTACTACTACTACTACTACTACTACTACTACTACTACTATTACTATTATTATATGTTTGTCTGTGTGTGTGTGTGTGTGTGTGTGTGTGTATGATGAGTCTAGGTTCATGAGGAAGCCAGAAGTATTAGGTTTCCCTGAAATTGGACTTATAAGCAGTTGTGAGCTACTAACACGGATATTGGTTCTGTACAAAAGCACCATGTGTTCTTAACTGCAAAACCATTGCTCCATCCTTCTCCATTTTCTTTTGAAAATAACATTCTGTATATCATGGGTTGTGCACATGTGGTCGTGCATGTGTGCCTATGTAGACAGACACCATGTGAACTCCTCAGTCACTCCCCATGTTACATTTAGAGACAGAGTCTCACACAGGACTCTCTGGCTGGCCACCAATCCCCAGGAACCTCCCTCTTGAGCAGGATTACAGCCATTGTTAGCACCTCTGGCTTTTTAAGTGGGTGCTGGGGATAAAACTCAGGTCCTCAGGATTGCAAGGCAAATGCTTCACCTGTTGCACCTCCTTTCCCAGTTCCAGTTCCCAGTTTGTGTAAATGAAGCCAGGTGAGCTCTTGGATCCATAGCATTGAATGTTCATGGTGTGGGCCTGCGCACTGACCAATCATGTATGATGAGGCTATTACTTCGGCAATGTATCCAAACTTGTCCTCTGATTGTTCAGAACAGCACTGCATCTTGTGTTCAGATTGAAACTGGGTATTTCCCTTACACTAACATGACTTAGGTAGATATGAACCGAAAAATACAACTGTTTTGTATTGAATCCTTAAAAATATTGTGAGTGCTTTCTATATTAGAATGTCCTGGACTGTGGTTAATTTAATTACTATTTTATGGAGCTGAAGCTAGCCTTGAACTCCTGATCTCCCTGCCTCCACCCACCACATGCTCTGATTACAGGCATGTGCTACCATGTTTGGCTCTTGTTATTGTTTTGTTAATGAGATTCTCCTTCATATTTACATAAATCTTTAGATGGATCAACTACTTTTTTAGTGGTAAAACATTGACCCACAGGAAGCTCCTGTGTTTCATAATACAGAAGAAGGTTCTTGAAGGAAGGTCTACCTCCTTCCCTGGCCAGTGTGTTTCCCTGGCATCTGCAGGACCCTCATCCCATTGCCCTATTTGAGGGTATGCCTGACTATCCAGAGACAACAGATCTATATTGCTGTGCTCTTATGAATAGAGGCCTGCCTCCTTTCCCAGTCTCTGTCACATCCTAGCTCCCACTGTCTTCTCCCATGTGTAGCACATTGTGTACATTTGTGCACTGCACAGTCTGTTGATAAGTGTTGAACCCTTTCCTGAGCTCCACCTTTTCTTGGAAAGTGACCCTATAAACTTAACACCTGCCTCAGGCCACAGCCTCTCTGGTGGAGTACTGTGTCCTTTTGGCACCTGGTAGCAGCTCACTGACCTAACTGTCTGGTGTTTCCTAAATTATCCTGGAGCTCCCTCAGGTCAAGGGCATTATCCTCCTGTTCCTTTAGTGCTGGTACAGAGTAACTGCATAAAATGACCAACTTTAAAATAAAAAACAAATGAGTTCTATATCTAGTTGGGTCTGGAGGGCTCAGTGGAATATGCATAGCTTTTTATTTAATTTGAATTCTTTATATGCCTTAATCAAGGTCATATTTAGTAGGCAACAATACTAAAATCATGGTCAAATGATCATGAGGTCAAATGGTATCCTCTATTTTCCTATATATAAACTCTCCATGTGGCTAAATGGGATATATAGCTCATGTGAACTTTTGGACCCTGCTCCACACTTCTGGTAGGAGGGGATAGGTTTTCTGGGTTTCTTCTCTACTGTGTCTTTGGGACCATGGAGCTAATCATTGGTCTCAAGGATTACAGTGGC
Source organism: Tokudaia tokunoshimensis (assembly GCA_036184795.1). Lineage (NCBI taxonomy): Eukaryota > Metazoa > Chordata > Mammalia > Rodentia > Muridae > Tokudaia > Tokudaia tokunoshimensis. The sequence continues at coordinate 130,626,859 of BTHU01000003.1, read as the reverse complement.
TTTCATAAAAATACGTCTTATTTCACTTAATCATGACAATGACTCTGTAAGTTAGAGGATATAGGATTGTGCCTGTCTGAACAGCAACAGACTGTGCTTCAAGAACTCACACTGGCCTTTGTGGAAGCCGTCTACTGTCTGACTCATAGGTTGTCTGGATTCTCTAGGTACACTGAGAAAATTTCCAGCAAGAAATTCAGATAAGAGTTGTCTTAAAGTTCACCCATAACCTTGCATTGCATTCTTACAATTTTTATTCAGTAGATCCTCAATATGTCTCAATTCAGAGTAAGAGTAATCGAGTCACAACTTTTGATACCTGCCATCCCAACATTCAGGAAGTTGAGGCAGGAGGATCACAAATTGGAGGAGAACAGAGTGAGCCTCTATCTAAGAAAAAAAATTAAACTGAAAATAGATTTAGAGCAGTGACATAATTTGTTTCAATATATAATTCTATTGGTCTTTATATCCCAAGTACTGAAGCATGAGGGATAAAAGTAACTAATCACTGATTTCTTACTACTTGGTCACAGCATGTTTTTATATAACAAACAATATAAACAATAGAATTGCCTGTCCCCGATGCTGGGACCAGCAAGCCTGAGCTTGTTCCGTGTCAGTACAGGCTAACTTACATGCGGATCACCCGATGTGGTTTGTGTTTCTTCTCATGATTTGTTTTTGATTTGATGGTTTGATTTGATGGCTGGTACAGGGTGTGATTCTCTGTCTCAGCTGCATCCCCATACACTTTATCCCCTCTCCCCTCACCCTATCCCCCTGTACCCGTATACCCCAAAGTTCCCCATCTCCCAAAGCCTGGGGGAATGATCTCTTCTCTCAGATGCAGTTGTGTGCTCTTCTGTTCTTGTGAGTGAATGGATGAATCTTAACTTCTCTGGAGTCCATGTAAATATTTGCTGAATAATCTGCCCTTCCCCTGTATTCTGAGTGGATGGAAGTCCACTAACCTGTAACCATAGTGACTCTGCCACTAGCTGCCTGCTCTGTGTGCTGTATTTCTGTCTTAAGGGAGTACTCAGGCTCTGCATTTGTGGTCAAGGGTGATGAGGAGCAATGGAATAGTGGGTGGAGAGAAAGAATTTTAAGCATTGCCCTTGGAGGTCAATTGACTACAATATGAGGGAAAACTATTAGATATTTATTACAACAGCCAAGTATAAATATCCATGGCACAGACTCCCATAACTCCCTTCTACGAAGGACTGTGTGATTGTCATTTGATTTGGATGTGTGGTACCCGGGGACACCAATGATGCTCTCAAGGCTATTATCAGACATTTCAGTGACAGCTTCTGTTGACATTTATCCTCTCCTTTCTCTTGATGTGTCACAACAGTGGAAGTTAATGAAAACACAGGACAGCCTGTCCTCTTCTTTGGAGGGAGGCAGGGTTGTTTATGTACACTCCTAAATGGTTTAAATGAAGTAGATCCTAACTTTCTCCAGCTACCGTTCTGATGATTTCAGCTGCAAGAGAATAGTTTAACATAAATGTTGAGTACATATTGTTCTACCACTTTGAATCCACTTAGGCACTTTGAGAGATTCTTCAGAACTACCTCAGCCACTCATTCTCTGAAGGATCCTGTCACAAGCTTCCCAACCCCTCTATGAGTGTTCTTTGGGGGAGGGGATGCTGAGTGCCAGGCCCTCAGGAACTCATAGCATGCATGGGATAAAAAGGTGGGAGGATCAGAGGATCTGAGGATTCTTAAGGAGCTGTGGTTGCCCTTCTTCTTGGGACCTTCAGTTTATCTGTTGGAGACAAGGCTTGCTTGAGCAAGACTATTATCTACAGTTAATCTTCTGAGTATATAAGTCATAAATTAAGGTGTGACCAAGAAACCAGTATTGATAGAGGACGAAGACACACACACACACACACACACACACACACACACACACACACACACACACACACACACACACACAGCCTGCTGATGGAAATGCAAGATAGCCATCTCCCAAACAAAAAGCTCTTTGTCTCAATATTGTTTTCTAGTCTGGAAACATTTACTTTGGACTAGTCTGTTAAGTTGATGAGTGATACCATGGCCAATTATACCTGTGAAGTTTGCCCTAAATCCCATGCAGCACCCACCATATAGAACACCTTCCAAGGCCACTGCTTTTGAGCTTCTGGTAGTTAGATTCTGTTGATGCTGTTTCTCTCTTTGTCTTGAGAGAAACACTTACATCGTTCCTCGTTCACTCTCTGTTCTACTGCCAAAGCTGAATGGACTCCACTCCGTGTCTCCGTCACCAGGAAGGATCTTTGAATTTCTGAACATAAAATCCAGATATTCTCTGGGATTGTAATACCCATTGCTGACAAAGATCACAAACATTTTAGCATTTTGTTTCTCAGGAATGGAATAGGTGAAGACATAGACAGCCATGGTGCCAGGCACTCATCTTGTGCTACCACAGTCTAGAAGACCTACTCTTTTGGCTCTCAAGGTCCTGAGAGTTTTTCTTTCCATGTTTCTTTGAAGGACCAGTCCAGGTGGTCAGATTTCAGTGTGAGCCTGGAGTACTTGGGAACAACTTCTTCTTTATGAGTTTATTTATGACTGTGATAAACACAAATGAAACTACAGTGAGTGAATTGGATTAGAGTAGATACAATAGAATTGCCTAGTGTAAAATATTAGTTTAAAAAACAAGGTGGGGAGGGAAGTAAGCGATGCAAGAGTGTGTGTTTCTGTACTATCTTTATCTATGCTTGCATTTACATGTCTATTTACAAATTATCATGTATGTATGTATGTATGTATAATCTATCATATATTTCAGTCCATTCATTCATTCATTCATTCAATCATCTATAAGTCATCCGTCTATGTCTGAGTTGGGTGTTTATGATAACTGAGTTTCATGCTTTACTGAGACGAATTTTCCTCCATGATGGTAGCAGTTCAAGACCAAAATTTTCTTTGAAGTATGATCATAGGTCATGCATGAGGTGTTAAAAGATGTTTGAGGGAACTGGAGAGGTGGCTCTTTGGTTAAGATTTTGTACTGCTTTGACAGAGGATCCAAATTTAGTTACTAGCACCCATACTGGGAAACTCAAAACAGCTTATTAATTCTAGTTCCCAGGATTCTAATGGCTTCCCCTGACCTTCACTGGCACCCATACTCGCATACATATACATACCCATACACATAACTAAAAATAAAATAATGCTTAAGGTTAGAAAGATCATACTTCTTATTAACACTTTTACAGGAGGTTTGGAGGTACAAGATATTTACAGAAATTCTCCCATGCTGATTATGAGTTCATGGAAGATGAGGGGGGAGTGTCACAAGGTGAAGGGCAGCCTGGACTACATTATAAGACCATGTCCAAAAATTAAAACCAAAAATTACCCTCCTAATTAAAATTCTAGGAAATAGTAAAGATCTGCACTTTAAAAGTTTTAAAATTATACAGTGTTTTCCATTTTTTCTTTTTTTACTGTTATCAGGAATAAAAGAACATTTAGACTCGATGAGGTGAAGGACTGGGCACCCCAATGAAGCATACCATTAGCCTAGGAGCTGAGAAACAGGCAAAGAATATTAACTACTTTTCAGGCTTGAACTTGAGGCGAGGTGAACTCTTGCTAGGATAGCTTAAGAATCCTTCTTGATTCTCCATCCTGTAGTGGTTAGGAATGTCACATTTTTAGTGTGTGAGGTAGGTTCTTCTCTTGTGACTTCTAGTAAATACGTTTTTTTAAAGGTCAAAGGTTGGCCACAGATCCAGCACTAGCATGTAACATGCTTATAAAATGTACGTGTGTTGTATATATGGATGACAGCACAGGCTTCTCTCTCTGTACTGCATAATGAAGGAGCTAAATACCTTTGCAGATAAATCTGAAGTTTGACTTGTCCTAGCCCACACTGACAATAGAATACAACCCAGAGTTAAATTCACAACTCTTAGACTTAACAGCTATAATTCATTGGCTCGCTGAAAGAATGGTGGCCTAATCTTCAGTATTTCCGATTTAACCTAGAACTCCTTTTTCTAGACCTGAGGATCCCTTTAAAATGGAGGAACCATGCTAATGAGCTGTGGATGTCATGTTCTTTTTCTTTTCTCCAACCACCTAAGAAGGTAGAAAAGGCTGTGTTGTTGCTTACAAATGATACAGAAAAAAACCAAAAGTAATGCTACCCATGTGTCCTTCAAAGTGCTCCGCATAAGAGATAACTTAGACATAAAAACCCAGCTCAAATAGCTTGTTGTTCTAGACAGTTCTTTGGGTTAGGTCAATCAAATAACCTTGACACCCTTTCCACATTTCTGAGTACATTAAAACCTCATTAATTTTCAGAGAGTAGATTGAGCTGAACCTGACCTTTTGAAGTGTGTTAGGAGGAAGAATTTACCAAACAATTTGAAAGTATAAACAGAAATTTGATAAGTTTGCTGAAAAACTTCTATACATAAATGCCTTCAGGTATCTTTATTGTTTGTTTATTCCTACTGATATGCTAATGTGAACTGATTTTTTTTTAATGGGAAAGTATTTCCTTCAGCACGTTCTTAGTCATTAATCTGTGCAGCAATTTTCCCTCTAAGTACATAGTGGCAACAACTTTGCATCTAATGTAGCCAGAGATGGCTAATCCTTTGCTAAACCCTCATGTCAAGGTCTGGCCATTTTGGAGACATGGAAATCATTAGCTGCCTATGCTGTGGATACAAGACCCTTATAGAACATGTGGCCAAATGTTAGAGTGGATGCCTAATATTATGTATGGAGATGTGGTTTACCTCCCTTGGTGGAGTGAGGTATACAAACTGAGACATCTAAAAATGGAATAAAGATTTGTGAGACTCATTTGGTTTTTAATGACATAAGCAATAGGGGAGAGTTCAATAGGGGATTGGAATGCAGAATGAACATTTTAATATTTGAGCACATATTCTCTTGGAAGCTCAGGGATTCATCTATGGACTGGACACTCCTCACCCCAAGTGTGTCCCACCATCTGCCAGTATGTCTGCCATCACCTGGAAGCTGGTTAGAAATGCAGTCACCCAGGGCCTCTCAAGGCTGTCATTGGAGCCTACTCTTTAAGAAGATGCCCTATGTGATTACTGTGCCCATTTCCATATTGGAGGCAAGAAGTGAGGGCATTTTCCTTGGCTTAAGGACTAGAGATAGCTTGACTTCTGGGTCCCTTTCCTAGATAAGAAGAAATATCCATCTAGGGTTCAGGGTGGACAGGATGCTGGGCATGAATCATTAGATCTATTTGACATTTGATTTCCCTGGAAACTAAGAACATTGGTGACCAGTCCTGGTTGGCTTGTGCTCCAGATAGTTAAGTCACACCTTTCTCAACTCTGGCAATAGGCAGGACACTTGCTGTAAGTTTTGTAGAGCTTAAGTGGAGAGCAGAGCTGGCTTGGAGACATTGACTGCTAGGGTGCAATGGATATTACCCTCCCAATTCTTTTTTTTTAATTTATTTTTTTTATTTACATTCAAAATCATTTCCCCTTTCCCATTTCTTCCCTCCCCGAAATTCCCATAAGCCCCCTTCCCTCCCTCTTTTCCCCATTCAACTCCCTCTCGTTTCTCTGTCCTGGCGTTCCCCTACATCCAGTCTTTCCAGGACCAGGGGTCTCTCCTTCCATCTTCTTAGAAATCTGTTGATATGCGAATTGTGTCTAGGGTATTCCGAGATTCTGGGTTAATATCCCCTTATCAGTGACTGCATACCATGTGTGTTCTTTTGTGATTGGGTTACCTCACTAAGGATGATATTTTCAAGTTCTGACCATTTGCCTAGGAATTTCGTGAATTCATTGTTTTTAATTGCAGAGTAGTATTCCATTGTGTAGATATACCACATCTTCTGAATCCATTCCTCCATTGAGGGACATCTGTGTTCTTTCCAGCTTCTGGCTATTATAAATAAGGCTGCTATGAACATAGTAGAGCATGTGTCCTTATTGCATGCAGGGAAAGCCTCTGGGTATATGCCCAGGAGTGGTATAGCCGGATCCTCCGGGAGTGTCATGCCCAGTTTTCTGAGGAACCGCCAGACTGCTTTCCAGAGTGGTTGTACCAGCTTGCAATTCCACCAGCAGTGGAGGAGTGTTCCTCTTTCTCCACATCCTCGCCAACAACTGCTGTCTCCTGTGTTTTTGATCTTAGCCATCCTGACTGGTGTGAGAAGGAATCTCAGGGTTGTTTTGATTTGCATTTCCCTAATGACTAAGGATGATGAACATCTCTTTAGGTGCTTCTCAGCCATTAGATATTCTTCAGGTGAGAACTCTTTGTTTAGCTCTGTACCCCATTTCTTAAGTTCAATAATTCCCTTACCCTGCAGCCTCCAAGATATATCAGGACTTAATCAAGTGCTGTTATGTTTTGTACTCAAATGAATTTATAAAAAGGAGAGGAAGAATAATTGAATTGTCATTTATTAAATGACAATTTAAAAATTAAATGAATCGACACGAGAATAAATGAATTGTCTTTTTTTCGAAGCAAGATGTAATCAGCACATGTCATGGAAACATAAGAATGAGACACAAACCACTTTTTTTGAGTACTGTTCCAATTGATTGATCATGCTCAGTGTCTAGCATGGATTCCTTCCAAGAGATGTATCCGATGTTGTTACATAGGACAAATTATTTATATACCTATGCACCAATCTCAGACCTGCCCCTTTAAAGACAGTGCTCCCAGTTAAGGAACAGGTCTCACATCCTAGGGATATCAGACCAGACCTCCCTGCAACTCTCTCTGGGACTGAGAGTTAAGAAGCTGTCTGTGCTGTAGCCAAACAGTAACCCCTAATTTATGGTTCTATGGAGCACCTGGCTCTTCTGTGGTCTTTGTAAAGAGCGCTATGTTGAACTAAATCACATGGTGAAAACTTTCTGCCACCCCTTGAGAGGTGATAAAAGTCAGATATTTCTTTTGTCGGGGATTTCTCTGAAGATTTCTTGGATAGATCTCTAACAAGCTCCTCTGTCCCCAGTGTTAATGAACTTCCTGAAGATGACGTTCTCTCCAGATCTTAAAGGGTAACCTTCCTTACCATGTTTGTCTCACATTTATTGGATACTTTTTATTCTACATAATTGTTGGGAACAGTAAAGAGTGCATGAAGAATGTATGAGTCAGACAGAGGTGTCCAGCAGTTGTTAGGTATTGTTATGGGGGGAGCCGAGGACCAGAACATAGGAGCATAAACACCGGAGGTGGGTGGGGGTTGGGGGGGGGTCATGGTTCTATTCACCATGACCCATTTGAGTACTGACCACGCATCACTGGACCCCAAGCCTGTGGTACTTCGGAGTTCCCAGCCTCCAGATCTTGTGAATTCAAGGTCTACTGTCCAATACTTGTCCAGTCTCAGGTGTCTTGTCTCGTGGACTAAGACACTCTTGTTGTCTTACATGCTTTGTAATTCTTCAACATGTTCTCCAGAAATGTACTGGATATTTGCTTCAGGAAGGAGAAAAGATCAAGCTTTCTAAAAGCTACAGAAGACCCTCTTGTTTTGAGAGCAGGCCAGGTCATTGTCTCTGAGTTAGTATCCTTAGCCACACAGGGAAGAAAAGCTCCTTAGAATAGAGAGCTTCCAGAAGATCCTGGGATCATGGGCAACTTCAGCTCCACAGTGAATCTATGCTCCAGGAGAGCAAATTGTGTTTTTGTGAATTACTTCTGAATATTTGGAAAGAAATGCATTTGTCTTCATCCAACATGCAAAGGAAATGGAGTGATTATGGGACTATTAGAAATATTGAGTCAGAAAATTATTTTGACTTTTTTGTTGTCTCATTTTAACAGAATCCTAGACTGGCAGTTTGGGGACAGAGTGCCTATATAAATGCAAATCAAGGCTAAGTATTCTGCTGTGTGAAGTTTATTGCCTCCTGGGACTTAGGAGTCAACCTTCTCTACACCCTGGCTAATTAGTTTATGCCCTGAGGCTGCCTGATATTTGTGAGACCATCTGAGCTGGTAGTACCCCTCACTGACGTCATTTTTGTGAAAATGTCTTATTCTTGTGGGGAACCTTTATCAATTATTTGCTTTTGTCCCAGAGACATTGCAGCATCATTTCATGGACTGGTAAAGGGAGGCACTTTGTCCCAACTGACATTTGTTCTTAACTTTCTTAACAGCACTAATCACTGCTTCTATAAACAAACATGATATATAATTTAAAATAAAATTAAGCAATTAGATCACTGCCTGAAAGTTCTGATTGCCCCCACTGGATCCATGCTTGAAATTCTGGTATTTTTTCAGTATTTTTTTTTTTTTAATTTTTGGCTTTCTCTTGAAAGAAGAATGTAGCTCATATATTAGGTGATACTCTTTATATTGTTTTAGCTAATCTTGGTGCTTTTCAAGGTTTAGCTATTTGTATTCCAATTATATGATTTCTTGAAGCTGTTTCCAGAGCCTATAGTCTTTGACTTAATTTTTCCTTTTCATTGTTCCTGATATGCACAGTGACCCAGTTTTGCCCACCTCACCAAGAAGTCTTCTTTTAGGGGAATGGTGGGAGATCACAAAGCCAAAATATATTTGACAGCTAGTCTTCCATCCTTAACATTCTTATGGATTTTCCCTGTATCCCACGAAATAGTGTGATCTCAAATTATAATCCTTTTAAAGATAATTGCTCCAGGAGGATAGACTTACAACTTTCTGTGTCGCCCCGCTGCTGCTTGGTATGGAAAGGTGTGTCCACAGGAGCAAACGTGTTCTATATTGTTCTGGTTGGAAGTATAGGCAAGAGATTAAATAATACATATGTGCTCATACTCAAGGAACAGAATTGGGTTTATGTGGATTTATGCACTGTCAGCTGCAAGAAGTATCCTAGCACTGCTGGCCCCTTAAGGTGAATAAATCCCACTGAGGTTCTCCCTAGCAGGACATATAAGAATCCGTACAGCTTCACTCGATGGTCAGATCACTTATAGCCCTTCCTTTCTTGAATTCTCTGTGTGATCCGGACAGCAGCCCTTTGTACCTAGGAGGAGGCGCGTGCCTGCACAGGTGCTAAACTGCTTCTTCATACCCGCTCCCTTCTGAGAAGTCATTTTCCAAGCTCTTCTTGGTATTGCAAAAATAGTGGCTTTCCTCTCCACCCTCGTTACTGTCTAAAGAAGGGTGGACTAATATAAAGGCTTTTTGTTTGTGACATTACATCTCTGGTCTTTCATCCCCACCCCCACGCTCTTCAAACCTAAGTGCTGCACTGTAAACTCTTCCAGATTGCTGCCGCTGCCGCTCCGTCCGTGGATTATATGTCTTATGGTGCTCTGTTTTGTTTTAAAAGGATCTTTGTGAGGCTGGAGAGATTGGGCAGCTGTCACAAGGATCAGTTCCCAGTACCCACAATGGGCAGTTTACAACTGCCTGTAACTCCAGTTCCAGGGGTCCTGACACCTTCTGATCTTGTTAGACTCCTATACGCACATGTACATACCTACACACTGGTACACATAATTAAAAATTATCCTTTTTAAAAGCATCTTCGCTTATGTTCTCTTGAAAAAGAGAATGCTAATGAGTCAGCTATTTGGCTTGGTATCCTTGTAGGTATGACTGGCTAAGTGTCATCCTAATGGAGTTGAAACAGAGGCGTTATTTGGCTAAGACCTCACTTTTCTTGAGTCTGGTATAGCCTGCTGACTTCTCAGCCATGGGCTATTGAACTGTGCGGGTATTGTGAATTCCAAATCTAGGATCCAGACATGACTTAGAAAGAGCCTGGCTACCAAAGAGAGATTTTGCATACTGTGTATTTGATGCCTGAGATTGGGTGTCTTCACATTTTTCTTTTTCTATTCATGCATATAATGAAATGAATAGAATATTGTGACTTCAAAAGTCAAGTAGGAGTCCCCTAGCAGATCGTGTCCTGCATTTGAGTCCATCCCCAAGACCAGCTCATTCTATTCCATAATAGCCCTTAATATCTCTTGGTATTTTCAGTGTCAGGGCAATGGAAGTCTCTCATCTGAATGTCTGCAGTGTCCTGTCTGTGACATTACCTTGTGGCCCCTATTTCCCCATCGTGCAGCCAGTACTGTCACTTTACACTGCTCATTTGGTCCCATTTCTGTCCTGTCTAAAGCTTCTTTAATGGTGTCCCATCTGGTCAAGACCATACAAGGCCCATTTATACTTGGATCAGACTGAGCTCTTTTGCTGTTTTTCATCACTCTCTGAGATCCAGACATGTCTCTTTTAATATAGCAAACTTCATTTGCTCCCTTCTAATCAGGGTTTTCTGCCTACTTTCTAGAATGTTCTCTTCTTATGAATTCCATGTCAATTCCTTGTAAAATCTTTTCTTGACATCTAGAAACCTACAGACACTGTCTTAGCTCCTAGTTTCCATAGTTCCCAGCATCTTTCACTATGTTAAGTACTACCCTCATCAGGCTGTGAGGCTATAACAGCTTGGATCTGTCTGCTCTGGTCACATAGTATTCTCAGTGCCTGGTACTGTGCCTAGCTGGAGGGTATAAGCGGAAGAATAGTGTTGCTGGATGGCTTACATACTGAGTGTGTATATGTGCAAATGCATTCAAATAATCAGAGATTTCACGACAGCTCATATCTCTGATAGGTGAGAAGGTTAGGTAACATATTTTCAGCAGTTTTCTGTATAAAGTACACAATCATTGTTCTGGACTTACAGGAGAAGGTATCTATGCACAGAAGGAATCGATGACTGGAGTCTGATAGATGGTTGAGCCTTTCAAGACTATTGTATGCAGTTCCTTTGTATCTGATCTTTCATTCCTCTGGATGCCTTTCCTGTAGACACCCTGCCACATGCTTGTCACTTGTTCCAGCTCCTGCTTAAATGTCATTAGAGGAGTGTTCCCTGACTGTCCCAAAATGGTAAACCACTCGTCTTGTGTTTGTTGTGTGCTTTCCATGCCTTTCCCCTCCTCACATAGTACTTATTGCCACCTGTCATTCATTCATGCATGGATTTATTCATTCCACACTCTGCTAGATTATATTTAAGGATATGGATTCTCTTTGGTGAGTGCGCTGTCCTTTGTACTAAGAACACTGTTAAATGTCTGGGTGGCACTAAAAGCATTTTCCAAATGTGTGTATGATCATGGTGAAAAGGCAACATTTTGCATTTATTTCTTTAAGGATGAAGGAGGGAGAAAAGCCTATTTCACTCTCTGATCTCTACTTGTTATGTGTATGTTACAATTGATTTAATTTCTTATAATTGAGTTCCCTAGGGATTTCTAGCCTGTGGAGCACCTTAATGGTTGGAGTGGAAGTGAGGGTCAAGTTTCCACCCTACCAGATTGTGTGCTTTCTTTCCACTCTCAAGTCTTCTTTAGAAAGTCATGAGTTGGGCTAGGAGATGGTTCAGTTAATAGAGTGTTTGTTGTGTAAGCATGGGTAGAGCTTGAATCCTAGCCTAAGTCCCTAACACTCACTTAAAAGCCAGGCTTGGTGGCCCATGCTTATAACTGCAGTGCTGATAGACAGAGACAGGCAGATCCTGGGGTCTTGCTGAAACATGAACATCAGGTTCTGTGAGAGACTTCATCTCTTCCTCTCAAATACCAAGGCAGAGAAGTAGCCGTAGAGCGTGCTTTGGTTTCCCATTCAGTGGGTGAGTGCCCTCTCCCAAACTTATTAGATTTTTCTCAAAACCCTTGACTTTTCCATTCTTCTGTTTCTGGATCTTTCTCACATACCTAAGATTCGGTTAGAACCACTCACATTCCCGTGTGGCAAAAGTTAAATGCAAACTCACGTATAAAAAGAACAAACACAAACAAACAAACCAAATAATTGTCACGGTGCTTTTATCCTCAAATAGCAGTTTATCCCTTGAGTGTCAGCCTGGTTTGCTGCTGCATTCAGTTCTTCTTCAGAAGAGATGTAATATACAAAGGGAGGGGCTGGTGGTCACAAGCCAAAAATGGTCAAGCTCATTAAGTGCTTGGAAAACAGGGCTGGGCTCTGGCCAGAATGCCAAACAGAGAGAGACCAGAGCTTGTTTCCCAGCTGACAAGCTGGTGAGCTGAGCGAGGTAAGAATGGAAATCATTTGGGTGCCCAAAAGGGGAAGGAATCAAATGGAACCGGGATACAATTAAGACATATCTCCAGCCTCATGAAGGGTGATAAACATCAGCTGAACCGTGGAAATCAGCATCCGCTCCAGCCCTGAAAGGAATTCATTACCTCCTCAAATGGGATGAAAAGACAGATTTGGGGACGGTGTGGATAGTGTCAGAGCCTGGCCATGCCATATGCTATGTGCACAAATGAGTTTTCAGTCTCTGTAACCCCTGAGTTGCTTGGTCGCCTATGAGCATGTTGTAAATCAGAGTCCGAGGTTTTCATTCAAAAGAAATAAATGGCATCCATACTCTTGACAAGGCGATCATCTCCCGAACCAACTTAGCAAATTTCTTATAATTAAATGAGGGTGGTTTCAAGAAGGAGGAACCAGTTCAGAAAAATGAGACTTTCTTAAGACTGACGGGAGAAAAGATAATTTAAGGCAATTGCACTTCATCAGGTTAAACAATGATCGATCTTAGTGGGATCAAATATTGAATCCTCGTTCATGTGATTTGCCCTGTGACTCTCTCAGGTCTGAGCTGTGCAAAACGCACTGTGCGGACTGATCATATAATACTTAGCCAGAATGAGCCCATCAATAACTGCTTTCTTGCCTGAAAGCATTTTTCAACATCTAAATGGCCATATGTCTCTGTCATAAAAACTGCTGCATTGGGGAAGAGGGAAAATGAACACACACATTCACCCCACCTACCATGACCACCCCAAACCTCTGCAGAGCAGTAGATTGTCTTAACACTGTTCAGTAGCCTAGACAGAATATGGAGAGGGCTGCGGGTGGGACTCACTGGCCATTTCTGAACATATATAAGGCCCTAGTCAGTATCTAGCAACACATAGTATTTGTTCTTTTAAAAGAAAAGTTACTAGACTTTCTAAGTCAAGCCAAGTCTCCTGGGATGGAATAAGTAGAGCCACCCAGAGAGGGTCATGTATTCATAGCTTCTCAGATGTGAAAGTACAAAAGGAAAATTAACCCTTCTGCGATTGTATGGGGGAGCGTGTGAAAGGAGGCATGGTCTAGGCATTATAGGACCTTGTTTTCTCCATAGGAAAGACGAGGAATACAGCAAGGTATGTCTAGAAAGAGATAATATTTAAGAGCTGAATTTGCACAATAGGAAGGAGGAAGGAAATCACATTTGAAATGCTCATGTCTTCTCGGACCAGAGGTATCGGAAAGCTTTCCTTGTAACCTGCTTGAGCAGGATTCTCTGGAAAAGGAGCTGCCTCTTTGTTCTTTTCTCGTGCTGGAGAATGAACCCAGGGCCTTGTGTGTATGTTAGATCACCGTTCTACCAGGGAGCTGCACCTCAGCACAGCATGGGCTGATCCTTTTGTATTGTTGAAATGGCCAAGGCATCTGAACTCACCTGGACCTTCTCAGCAACCATCAAACAACTTCTTAGTAGCTGACTCAGTTGAAAGAGTAGACCAGGACTGAGATCAAATCAAAGAAAAAGCATGAGGATACACACTGCCACACACACACCCCGCACTTGGGAGAATGGGCAAAGTTAGATGGGATGCTATGATTGCCATATGTGAAACAGGCAGCATGCTCAAGAGGACCACCCAGCTGCCTGAAGGGTCCATAGTGTCTGCAGAGTGGAGGCTTCCTTCTGAGAGTGCGTGGACAGGCCCGTGGCAGTCCTTCATGATGCTCACCAGCACTCCATGTTCTCTTCCTTGGTACATGTTAGGATTCCATGTAGGTGAATGGGTCCTTGTGACTAGGTGGTGCACCATTTAATCATTGTGAATCTCCATTAGACTTTTCCTTCACTTGGTGGAGGTGATCAGTAATCTGGAACACAGTGGCTGTCTGGTAAGCATTGGTGTTTGCTTGTTTGTTTGTTTGTTTTTGATAAAGCTACTGCGTCTGGGTCTTTGGGCTAAGAACAAGTATAATATCTGTTCAAGCACCAGTTCAAGTGATTAAACCGATTCTTTATTTGGATCGTGTCAGTGTCTGTTTACTCAGCCAGAACCCTGTCTTAGAATGTAGCACATCCTTTCTAGCTGTCACATCTCCTCAGTCTGCTCATACAGCATGTGACTCCACATGGCTCGGGTCGGACCACCTTCATGTGTTGAAGAATCCCAGCCAGGTATCTTGTGGGCTGCTCCTTGGTAGTTGAATGTTTCTCGCATGATCATACTTGGCTTGGGGGGTGGGGAACTTGAAAGCAACATGCTGTTCTTATTTTGTTCTGTTGAGGTTCAAATCATCAACATGGGACGGGGGTGACCTGGCTTAGATAGTATTTGTTCAGGTCTCCTGATGTATTTATCTTCATCCTATACCGTATTTTTGAAGGATGTTTCTACTATAGGCCACCCTTAAAGAGTGGGAGATCTATTTTCCCTTGAGGGCAAAGAATCTACCTAAGGTATATGAACTTTTAACTTTATCCCTTTTGTTTATTTACAAGGTTGTTGATGCATGTAGCCTAGACTTATACATTCTGCTTTATTCTTTGGGTTTATATTCCAATTCTGTATTATTTATTTTGTTGCCAAGGTTCTTTCAATTCTAGTTGACTCAGGTACCAGCTATATTCTTTTCCTTACTAGCCTTGCTCCCTTGCCCCCTCCCACCCTTTCTCTCTCCTTCTTTTCTCCCTTCTTTCTTTCTTCCTCCCTTACTCCCTCTCTCTCTCTTTCCCTCTCTCTATCCTTCCTTCATCCTCTCTTCCTCTCTCCTTTTTTTTTGATCCCTTTCTGTCAGCCTGCAAGGGACAGGTATTCCTATTGAGGATGCAAGCATGTTAAGATTCGAGAATGGCTTGCTGCAGAGTTGAGTCGGCACATGCTTCTCTAAACCAGTTCCGGGCATGGAGACAGCAGGGCCTGGGGTCAGGGCTCTGCACTTGGTTTCTAACAAACTGTTGGGAACATTCTAGCAAACACTGAAGCCTGCGAAGTTTGAAAATTGTTCACAGTTTTGAGATCTAGATTCTGGTAAGAGGAGAAAGCAAACTCAGAGGACCGTCAGCTTGCATTGTCATATTTTGATCCAAAAGCAAAATATTTACGAACCACATGAAACCCAAATAATTGGTTTTCTTTTTAATAAAAATACAGTAGATCTTGACAATTTGTTGATGTGGAAGAGAGTTATTTGGGAGTAGGTTGGATGTATTTGCTGCATATGGGGCCCAGTCTTGCAGGTCTCTAGGGCTGTGCTGATAGCTCTAGGGTGTCTTGCTAGGTTCACAAATGATCACTGGGTTGATCATGTAACTTGGCAGCCAAGTGTACACAGAGGACTCTGGGTTTGACTGTTAGCATACTAGCACAAAAAAGAAAGGAAGGAAGGGGGGGGAAGGATAAGGAAAAAAGAAAGAAGGAAAACATTCCTTTACTGTTGAGTCTGTCCCCTGTTAGACAGTTCCCACTATAAAGATTCAGATGTCATCAGGCCCAAGGAAAAGGGCTTAGTATAGACAAGGCATGAACTCAGGGAATGTATGTGGAATAATCACAAGAATTCTGCATAACAGCATGGAATTTAAACCTGTGCACCATTGACGCTGTTTTGTTTTTATTAATTATGTATCTGTCTGTGTGTGTGATGGGGAGTGGGTATATGCACATGAGTGCAGGTGCCCATGAAGGCTAGGGGTCTGACAATCTGGATCTGGAGTTACAGGTGTTTGTGAGCCACCTGATGTGGGTACTGGAAACTGATCTTGGACTCTCTGCAAGAACACCCAAGTGTAAGTGCACACTCTTAACTAGTGAGTCATCTCTTTAGCCCCCTCTTTTTCTTTTTTTGAAGTCAAAAGCAAACCTCACATACAGTGGTTTCATTGCACACAATTAGTATTAGTTTGATTTGATTCATTCCTTGGCAGCTCTAAGGATAGAGTGAATTTTCATCGTTTTACCCCCCATTCTTCTGGCTTGCTCCACATTTTCTCCCACTGAAGTCTTCTTCCCAGCTACTCTCTTTCCTACTTTTGTGTGTGTGTGTGTGTGTGTGTGTGTGTGTGTGTGTGTGTGCGTGCGTGCGTGTGTGTGTGTGTGTGTGTGTGTGTATGTTAAGTTCCTTAAGTATATTTAAACTACACTAAGTGAATTGTGTTTTTAAATTGACTGTATCCCACTTAGGATGGCATTCGTAGCTATGACCTCATGTTTGGTTTCTGTTAAATATTTTCTAATCAGCACCACAACCAATACAAATTTATTAAAACAGAAATGGTAGTCCAAGTATTACCTACAGTGTTTGCTCCCCTAACCTCTCCTGAGAAACGTTTCAAAGGGTCACCTACTCTGTGACCTTCTCAGTCCCTGCTTGGTGGAGGGAATGCTGAGTGAGTCTAGGTTGGGAAAGGCTGAAGGTGAGCCGATGGACTATGAAAATCACAATGGCCCAGCCTGTGTTATCTGCTGTCTGGGCAAGATCTCATCCCATGTGACATTTAGGAAACCTCAGACCATGCAGATGGGTCAACTGCCAACTCTGAAAGAGCTCTCCTCTCAGAGCTTTGCCCCAGAAGAGGACTACTTGCTCATTTTATATTTGTAGACATCCTTTTCTTCTTTTTATTTTCTAAGTTTTTTAATTTACATTCCAAATGATTTCCCCTTTCCCATTTCCTCCCTCTCCAAAAGTCCCATAAGCCCCCTTCCCTCCCTCTGTTCCCCATTCAACCCCCTCTCGTTACTCTGTCCTGGCGTTCCCCTACATCCAGTCTTTCCAGGACCAGGGGTCTCTCCTTCCATCTTCTTGGAAATCTATTGATATGCTAATTGTGTCTAGGGTATTCCGAGACTCTGGGTTAATATCCCCTTATCAGTGACTGCATACCATGTGTGTTCTTTTGTGATTGGGTTACCTCACTAAGGATGATATTTTCCAGTTCTGTCCATTTGCCTAGGAATTTCGTGAATTCATTGTTTTTAATTGCAGAGTAGTATTCCATTGTGTAAATATACCACATCTTCTGAATCCATTCCTCAGTTGAGGGACATCTGGGTTCTTCTTTGAGAAAATCAACAAGATAGATAAGCCCTTAGCCAGACTAGCCAGAGGGCACAGAGACAGTATCCAAATTAACAAAATCAGAAACGAAAAAGGAGAGATAATAACAGAAACTGAGGAAATTCAAAAAATCATCAGATCCTACTACAAAGGCCTGTATTCAACACAACTAGAAAGTCTGGAGGGAGTGGACAATTTCCTAGACAGATACCAAATACCAAAATTAAATCAGGATCAAATAGACCATCTAAACTGTCCTATATCCCCTGAAGAAATAGAAGTGGTCATTGGAAGTCTTCCAACCAAAAAAAGCACAGGTCCAAACGTTTTAGTGCAGAATTCTATCAGACCTTCAAAGAAGACCTAACACCAATACTTTTCTTCTTTTTAAAATATTATTTCTTTTTGATTTATGTATATAAGTATTTTACTTATATGCATGTCTGTGCACTGTGTGTATGAAGTGCCTTGTGAGGCCAGAAGAGGGCATTGCATTCTCTGGAACTGTAGTAACTTTTTTTAGCTGTCAGGTGGTGCTGGGAATGGAATTCTGGTATGCTGCAAAAGCAGCAAGTGCTCTGAGCTGCTGAACTCTCTCCAGCCTCAGTTTCTCTGTTTTCTCAAAGGCAAAGTATCTTTATGTCCATATGAGGAAAGAGACAGAGTAAGAACCTTGTGAGCAAGGACTGGAGGACTAGATGGTTTCAACTGGATGCCTGGGTTATTTTCCAGAGTTATTTTGACTGCTCTGGGACCCACTTGTAAGCATGGAAAATCAATTTGCACAGATGTGGTGATTTGAATAAAAATGACTCCTGTAGGCTTACAGGGAGTGGTATTATCAGGAGGTGTAGCCTTGTTGGAACATTTGTGTCCCTGTTAGAGGAAGTGTGTCACTGGGGGTAGCCTTTGCAGTTTTAGATGCCCATGTCAGGCCCAGTGTCACCCTCTCTTCCTCCTGCCTGAGGATCCAGACGTAGAACTCTCAGCTCCCCTCCAGCACCATGTCTGCTTGCATGCCACCATGCTTCCCACATAATGGACTAAACCTCTGAACTAAACCTTTGAAAGCTAGCCTTAATTAAATGTTTTCCTTTATAAGAGTTGTCATGGTCATGGTGTCTCTTCACAGCAATAGAAACCTTAACTAAGGTAATAGTCTTTTGTGACATACCAGTCCCTGCAACATTGCAAGTGAGCATTTGAGGAATATTCTTTGGAAACTAGCTGGGAGTCTTGTGGAAGAAATGAGTAAGGTCCATACCTAATTGTAATTAACAAGATGTGATATAGGCTTTAGTTGTGTCCTGTGATCAGGAGGCAGACCACTTCATCCTGTGGGTCTGTTCAAATAAAACAGGATACATTAAAATACAAACCAGATGCATCCTATTTATTTAATGAGATTTATTGGCAACTGTAGGCTAGTGACTCAAAACGAAATGGCTGTGAAGCTTGATAGGTATTGACTAGGTGTTCTCCTATCTGCTGCATGGCGTATTTATAACGCTGTGTCCTCTGCTTCTTTGGTGCTATAAAGTGATCCATGCTTCATACAGCAATTTCCAAATACACAGAAAATATAGGTGAAAATGTTTAATCACCCTAATCCTACTCAGAAGATTACTCCTGTTACCTTTGCTTTAAAAATGATTTTAAACAATATTTTATTATTTTTAATTATGTGTATATCTATGTATGGGTATGTGCAAATGAGAACAGTTGCTTGCAGAGACTGGAAGAGGGTATTGGCTTCCCTAAAACCAGAGATATAGACAGTTTTGATCCATATGATGTTCGTGCTGGGAAGTGAACTCAGGTCTTCTGCAAGAACAGCAAGTGCTCTTAACTGCTAAACCACCCCTCCATCCATTTTTAATTTTTTTTTAATGTGTCTTCTCAAAGTTACGATCCTACTGCATGTATATAAAATGTTACATAATATAAATATATGCATATAATATTTATGTATAAAATAAAATAAAAGGTTAAAGCATTATAGTCATTTTCTGTATTATTATGTCTTTAGACTATTTTGATAGAAGATTAAAGCCCATCATGTTTATCTCCTGTACTGTACCTGGGCAGTTTCATTACTTATCCAGTTTTGTTGCTAGAACGATGATTGGCTTTGAACACAGACCTTGAAGTTTCACATGGTTTTGTATATGACCGTATAAGAACATATCATATCATTATATCTGCATGTGATGAGTCAGTGACTAACTAGCAGGGTCAATGAGGCAGGCTGAAGAGATGGAGAACTGACCTGTGTGCTTGTGTGTGAGTGCCCCTAGGTGATGTGGTCTGCTCTACAAGGCACATGATCTGAGTGCTGGTCTAATGACGTCAGGACATCCAGGGAGCTGTGGAGTCTCCCAAAATGTCCATGTAGACATGCCAAGTCTAGAGAAAAGGGGAGGGAATATCAGAATTCTAGCTAGCAGGAGCACAGCTGTGAGCCAGCCTGAACCTCATTCTACCAAGTATTGAGGACTTGTAAAATAGCAGCCACTGTCCTGGGAGCTCAGGACCCAGCCATAGTCTAACAGATGTAGACTTTTATCTTCATGAAACTTACATTCTAATGAAAATACTCGATGGATAAGGATTCACTGAAACTACTCAAGATCTGGTTTGAGGCAAATTCATGGGGAAGAAACTTTGTCCAGTGCTATCAGAAGCTGAGGATGAGGGCTGAGCTTCAGATGGACCACTTAGAACCAGAATGACTGACCTTCCAGCCATGGAAGAGCCTCGAGGCTCATCTTCCTGGCCTATCACTACACTATCCCACCTAGGAGGACCACCTTTGGCCAGTAGCCTGGATGCAAACACTGGTTGTGGGATTCTGGAAGAAATGGAGATAGTGATGGACATGGAGAATTTCACACTGTTTACCTAGCTTCTGAACTTGTGTGGTGTAACAAGCTGTCAACAAAGGTTTGTTGAATGAATGTGACTCTCGAGACAAAGAAAGATGAGCATTGCCAGAAAAGTGTGTGAGAAGGAATAGTGGTCAGAGCTATAGTCAAGCCATACCAGGAACAAAAGTTTAGTCCTACTTTTAGGTCTTTGTGACAGCTTATACAGCATTTTGAGTGTCAGTTTCCTAACGTAAAAGCTGGGCTAGTGATAGCCTACTTCATTATAAGATTTTTAGACAACTTGTGTACACAGCCAAGCTATAGAGATAATAAGCATCGAATCAGTGTTAATTAAAAAAAGAAAACAATGCTATTTGAATCTATGGGGCTTGAGGTATAGTATAGATATTTTACTTATGCCACAGTGAAGTCAAACTTTCTTTTTGGTAAATATGATTTTAGAAAATGGAAGGGATTTATGGTTTTGCTAAAGAAGGTAGGACTTCATACTTATCTACCTGGGCACATCATTTATCTTTTTTTTTTAAAGAGGATCCTCCAGGCTGGAAATAAAACAAGAAAATGGGGAGATTTGCCTGTTCCACAGCCTAACCAAGCCATTGTTGGCTGACTGGAAAGGGAAGGTGCAGAGTGGCAAAGCCACAGATGAATGTCTTCTTCATTCTGTCATGGTGTAGCAAATGCAGAATGTAGATTAATGCAGGGAACCTAATGGTGTCAGAGCTGCAGAGGTAGGGCTTCAGATTCCACACACATAGCTCTACCAGCCACTCTGTAGGAATGGCTTCTCTCCTGTCTGCTTGTGAGAGGAGTGTAGGTTCAGGGAACATTATCAGTTCCTATTTTGTTTTGGCTTGTGGTCACTGGAGCAGTATTGACTCTGATGGCGTCTTGAAGTTCTCCCTTTGGGTGAGTCTATGGTTCTCTGAGTTTCAAGAAGTGAACAGAGTCCAGGTATTTCGTCTGGGCAGATGAAATTACCAGCTACGGCTCTCCTGCCTTTATAAACCCAGGAAGATGCTGCCATGATGACACAGTCAGTGGGGAAGACGAATTCAGACTAAACTTCTGGTTTTGTGGATGGAAGAGCTGATGTCTTCCCATGTGTCCTCTCTCCAGACAACGTGGATTGCACTGTATTCTCAGCAAGAGTTCTTGGCCTCTAATTCCTGGTAAAGGCTGGACTGTATCTCTCTCTCTTTTACCCAAAGAACTCAGCTGGAATGTGAGTTTGCTTTGGCTTCCTGCAGCCATATTGCTCATTATAGCGACAACTTCATTCTCTCTGATGTTTGACTGACACAAGCTCTCTGAGGTGGGATAGCCCTATAATGATCTTCATGTGTAAGATGAGGAAATTACTCCCAGAGAGGTTCGACCTTAAAAACTGTTGGAAAGTATTCACCTGCATCAGAGGCCAGATCTTCCCATCCTACAAACATGGTGTTCCTTAGCCTAGCCAGAGGTCTACCACACGTGAGTCTCTCTACAACAGGAGCAATGCTGTACAAATTGGCAAAAAGGAACATTGAGAGGGTGTGTGTGTGTGGGGGGGGTAATTTCTATGACACACTAGAGAACAAGGCCTAGCCTGCTGGGTTTGCTGACCTTCAATACAATTGTGTTTGTTTGGTATGTCTTTGGAACTTCAACTAATAAAATTAAAAATACAAAGTTCTTTATAGATACCTCAAAGTTGGCTGGTAAGGTCCTCTAAACATTTTCTTGTATATCTGGAAATACTGACAGAGATTCTATCCTCAGATCCTGGGTATACTTGACTGACATCTTCTGTCTGTCAGGCAGAGCCCTGACCTGGAAATGAGCTGTAAAATGTATGTCACTGCACTGCAGAGGTGCCTGTGGGCCTGATTTCTGGAAAGGATTTTAGAGCTTTTATGCCAAGTTTTGAGTTAGCACTGAAGCACATCTATGGTTGTACAGCAGAAGGTGCTTTGAAGATAGGGTTTCTGTGAGTACAGAAACAACACAGAACAGGTACTAGTAACCTCTGAGGGGGGAAGTGGGGAGGGGATGTGAAAGCAGAGACATAGACACCAATTGTCAGAAGGAATTCAGGGCTGTGGATTAGCTTAGTGCCCAGCATGTGGGTCTAGGTTCAGTCCCCAGGGCAAGAGAATGGGGGGAGGAAGCAGTTGTGCCCCTGGCAGGTCAAATATGTTTGGGAGAGTGGTATGCTGGGTTGTTACAGCACAGTGTCAGGGAGGTTTGGAATGAAAAGCCTTATGTCAGAAGAAAATAGCCATGAGATTTTGGGTGTTAAACAAGGATATATAGTTCACTGGATGAAATATTCCTTGAAAAGAAAAGGAAACATACATCCAATTTTCCTGGCTTATTTGACAAGGTTATTTATGAATTTTAGTTCAACCTTATCGAGATACTAATGAAACATGAAGTTTCAGTTTCAGCCAATTTGGTTCACCAAAGAATTGGTGATTGATTGGCTTTATAGTAGATATAAAGTATATATCTATCTCTTTCTATCAATACCTATACCTATTCGTTCTCTCTATACTTATACCTATGCCTATGCCTATATCGTTTTATCTATATACACCAATGGGAATATTTAAGTTACCATGCAATATACTATGGATGATGAATACAACTGAGATTAAAATGATGTGCACTATTGAGTGTTGGTGATGACAGGAAGGAACTGGAACTCTCGATGATTGCTGATAAGAATATAGAACACCACAGGCACCGTGGGAAATACTTGGGTCTTGTGAACATTTTTTTCAGAAGAAATTAAATACAAGCTGACGTGATGAGCTCTTGTGAGTGTTCAGAGCCATTTTACATAACAGTCAACCACTAGATGTGATATAACTGTCTAACAACTGGAGAACAGAATAACAAATCATCTATGCCACAGGATACTACTCTCAGTAAAACAGAATCTTACGTCATTAAAGAGGCCAGCTTCAAAATACTACACACCCTGAGTGGTTCCACCAACATGACAGTCTAGAAAGGGTCCAACTGTGAGCCTAGAGAGATGATCATTGGAGGAGGCATTTAGCAACAGAAAGGCATCAGAGAAGTTTTTACATTGTTTGTGTTGGGGGTTACTTAACTGTATATGTTTATCAACAGTCATCAAACTGCCTGCTTAGGATGGATAAATTTTAGTACATAAAAGTTATACCTCCCAGGGAAAGATGATTTAGTGGCCAAGAGAGCAAGCAACTTGCTTCTGTGGCTGAGAACTCAGTTCCCAGCACCTATTTCAGGCAGCTCCTAGTGGTTTCTATTTTCAGTTTCTAGGGAATTCTACATCTTCACCAGATGCTCTATAGTGCAACTGCACTATACATAAAAATGCACAGATACAAAATTAAAAATGATTTAAAATCTTAAAAATCAAACTGGTATCGAAAAAGAAATTTGGAAAGTTCACTACGGACTAAACAAACCAATAAATAAATAGATGACTATTTTATTGGCCTAACCTTTCAACAAACCATTACTGCATAAAAACCAACTGCTTGTGCATATTTGTCACCACAGAGCTGTGAAGGAGATGTTACCTGCCCTGGCCACACTCACTTCTGCATCATTTTGCCTTAAGAAGATTGGCTCATATTAGTCTTCTTAGAGCTTGGCATTTAGGAGGATATTTTTACATAAGGAATAGGACACACTACTGTTTATCTCTGTGCCTAAGAGGATCCTGAGCATCCCTTCAGATGCACTGATTGCTTGTGAGTGCTGGTAGAAGAGATTGCAAGAGTTTATGGGAAAATAGTTTACACAGTGCAGCAGTCACAGATTTACTCTTTAAACTGAATCCAAACCATATGCCTTCCATGCATTGCTTCTTCCTAGAGAAATTGCTGGGGCTACAAACCTACTCTGGCCCCCAGAAACAATCTGGTGATGTCAGCATAGTGAGTACACAGTGCTTGCTCTGGAGTCTTACCGTATGGTCCTTCTGGCATCATCAGAAGATAGTTAGTCCTAAAAGAAAGAGAAAGGAATGGGCCAGAAGGTATCTTGCTCTAGACTATCTTTAGAAGGCTCCATCTCACAGTTCCTGAGTATAATGTCTTTGAGGGCCCGCAGAACAAAGGCGTCTGGATTCCCCTCCAACTCCCACCCCTGTGCGGCTGGGAGTCAGCTCTAATGCCCACCGGAGCCCCAGTGCAGTCTGAGGAGCCTGCTGTATTCCCCATCTGCCTCATCGCACCACATCCAGTTTCGAACATTCTTTCCCACTCACTGGGCCATCTAGTCACTGAAGGAAATGGAGGGAAATGGGAGGTGAAGTGGGAAAGGGGAAGGTAGGAGGGCAAGAGAGTGGGAGAAAGGGAGGGAGGGAGGGAAGGAAGGAAAAAATTATGTATATATATATATATGCGTATAAATATATATATGGAGAGAGAGAGAGATGCGCTAATACTCTAAAAGCTGGATCTCATACATACTTTTCTTCCAGGTATCCAAACTCTTGTTCTCCTTTCCCCCTCTCTGCTTGTCCCTTCAGATAAACCCACGTGTTGTGTCGTGGGGAACACAATCTTGACTGTAGCCCATTCCCCATACTGTGATACCCGCCCCGTGCCACACCTGTGCTTGCCTGACTCAACACCTGCTCCACACTGAGTGCCTGGGTTCTGTCAGCATTTCCTGTACAGAAGGCTTGCTCTCTGTAGGGGCTCAGTTCTGTCTCCTGGATGAATTTCCCTTCAGACTTTCCACTGGGCCTGGTTCTGTCCTTCTCTTTCTAGACCCTTTCTCCTGCCCACATATGGGTTATCGGTGCTATGTATGCTTTTGCTTAAACTCCCTGCTTATGTCTTATACAGCAGTTATTAGACAAAGTCCTAGTTTAGCGCTGACAATGTAATTTTATATTTTGAAGTTAAAAAGAAAAGTTTTATCTCTGCATCTAGCACAATGTGGACACATTAATGCTTGCTCAATATATCAAGGAGTAACCAGTAATAAAGAAGTAGGGCTATCTTGCTACCTCAGATGCTTGCTGCCAAGCTGGATGACCTGAATTTGATACCTGTGCCCAACATGTTGGAAAGAGAGACCCAGCTCCGAAAGGTTCTCCTCTGACCTCTACACATACACATACACACACACACACACACACACACACACACACACACACACACACCACACACACTGTAAATTAAAAAAATAAATAAAAGGTTAAAGAAACTCAAAAGTTATAAGAAAGAGCAAATAGTACCTGTTTATCTAAGCCTAGACCAGGTAACTGACATTTGCTCTCAGTGCATCTGGGGACAGAGAGGGTGAGAGAACATTACTAAGCACCTCTACACTGGGGTAAATATCCAGTGTAACCCAGGAAGGACTTTTCCTGGGTCCTTGATAACTAGACTAATTTGTGAAGTCTGTCACCCCGACTCTGCATGTGAAGTGATGCGGTTGGAAGGAATGAGCAACATAACAAAAGCAAAGGGAGAGGTAAATGCCTCCAGGATCCACTTCCTCCCCAGGCTTCTAATGCTTCCTGACTTTTCACTGGGTCCTGTGCTTTCCTGTGTTTTTTGGTCTGGGACTTTGGTAGGTTTGGGAAGTTTCCATTTTGGAAGGGTCACAGCGGGTGATGTCATTGATGAGGTAACAGTGGGTAACATCAGTGATGATGGTAACAGTTGGTAATGCCAGTGATGAGGGATATAGTGGGTGATGCCAGTGATGAGGGTAACAGTGGGTGACATCAGTGATTAGGGTAACAGTGGGTAGTGTCAGTGATGAGGGTAACAGTGGGAGATGTCATTGATGAGGGTAACAGTGGGTGGTATCAGTGATGAGGGTAACAGTGGGTGATGCCAGTGATGAGGGTAACAGTGGGGGATGTCATTGATGAGGGTAACAGTGGGTGGTATCAGTGATGAGGGTAACCATGGGTGACATCAGAGATGATGGTATCAGTTGGTGATGCCAGTTTTGAGGGTAACAGTGGGTGACATCAGTGATGATGGTAACAGTGGGTGATGCCAGTTTTGAGGGTAACAGTGGGTGACATCAGTGATAATGGTAACAGTTGGTGATGCCAGTGATGAGAGAAATAGTGGGTGACATCAGTGATGAAGGTAACAGTGGGTGATGTCAGTGATGAGGGTAACGGTGGATAGTGTCAGTGATGAGGGTAACAGTGGGTGATGTCAGTGATGAGAGTAACAGTGAGGGTGATGCTGCTGGGAAATAAACCATTGACCCTCAACGGCTGTACCTTGAGGCTTTCAGGAGAGGAATTCTAAGCTGTCCAAGGCGAGTACAAACACACTGGCTCATAAAGAAAGCTGCCTTTGAGAAGACATAGTCCTGGGTGGTCCTCCAGTTCCATGGCATGATGGGGAACGGGGAATTGAACCATTTAGGCCAATTTTAGAATTTCTTCAGTCTTGAAAATGAAGGGTCATTGCCTATCATAGACCTTCCTAATTTGGATGCTCACAGGACTAGGTAGGTAAGGCTGAGGGAAATGACTAGTCCCTTAGCCCCAAGGAGGCAACTACTGCTTCTTTCATAATAATTGTTGCTATGGAAACTGTGGCCCATTGTTGCTAGATCTTAGGTCTTGGTCGGTCTCTCTCTCTCTCTCTCTCTCTCTCTCTCTCTCTGTGTGTGTGTGTGTTTGGTGTGTAAAGCCAGATTTCACATAAAATTATAACATTATTAATTTTGAGTTTAAAACTAAAAAGAGATGCAGAGACATCTCCTGCCTACCCCACACCCAACCACTGTTAGGGTCAAAGAAAATCCTTAAGCAGAATTTGCCTTGGAGGTGTTTACCGGGGACCTGTGTCCTAACACCCAAGGACTGCAACATTGAAGAATGTCTCCTTGCTGCCAAACCTTTGGTAGAATGCTGCATTCTTTGTAGAGAATTAGAATGCACACTTCCAGTGTTTGCACCCCTTAGCCCTGTCCAGCATTGTCCTGATCATTCTGACAGACAAAAACTGCAAATTTGCAAAGAATTCCCAGAAAATCTATTCCTGCCCTCTGTTGAGGTTTGTTTGTTTTGTTTTGTTTTCGTTTGGTTTGGTTTGGTTTTTCCCCAGTGCCAATATAGACAGTACCCTCACACTGGGGATGTATCTGTATGTATTTCCTTTTCTAGGAATAGTGGTAAGGCCACAATTTGGACCAACTAAAACACTTTGTTAGACTGTGAATCTTTGTTTCTCTCTTTCTTCCCCTTATGTCTCTCTTTTCTTTGTTTGAATGGATGCACCTGGTCTCTTCCACATTTTGGTCTCAGTGGGTTTCTCTTTGGGGAAATGCACTGTGGTTTTACCTGCAGCTGGATCAGAAGGTGGGTAGCTGGTGAAGGATTACCTAGAGACATTGATGCATCTCTTGCCTTTCACAGTGACACCAGACCTGACTCACAGCACACTTTCTGTCCTAAGGCTGTCCCCAGCAAGTGCCACAGTGTGCTAAATTGACAGCCTTGAGGCCATTCTTTGGAAATCAGTTTGGCCATATCGAAAACTGTTCATCCATCTCTGTCTCTGAGGAAAGTTTCAGAAATATTAGCAAGCTTTATGTACAATTATACTCTTTATATAGCCATTTCCAAAAGCCAAAAGCCCCCACGCCCCAAAAAATGCATGCCAAATGGTTCACAGTAGAAAGAGCAAGCAAATTTTGCTTTACCTATGTGATGGAATGGTGTGATCCTTCAAGAGGCGTGTATGAGGGATTCCTCTTAGTAAGAGCAGGTTTACCTTCTTCCCTGTAGGGCCTGGGATCTCCTTGGGCTTGGGATTTTGATTAGGTTTATATTATGGGCCTGAATTTCCCATTTCATATCTGATTGGAAAGTTGTTGATTGCCCCATTACATGTATGCCATTATTGTACCAACGGTAGCTTTTTAAATAATAAAAAAAAATCATATTAAGGGAAAACTGATGCTGTACTTGTATGTGTACACAGAATTATAACCACAGACATGTAAACTTACTTTACAGATGTTTTTCTTATGTATTTTTAGAATTTTGAAAATATCCTACAGTAAAAAATAAATATTATTTTTTTTTA
Source organism: Tokudaia tokunoshimensis (assembly GCA_036184795.1). Lineage (NCBI taxonomy): Eukaryota > Metazoa > Chordata > Mammalia > Rodentia > Muridae > Tokudaia > Tokudaia tokunoshimensis. The sequence continues at coordinate 130,598,758 of BTHU01000003.1, read as the reverse complement.
AATTTTAGAATAGTGTTTGGTTTGAATAAAAGTAGCAGAGACAGTAGAGGTTTTTACCCTTTAGGATCCTTTACCTGGATTTTTCTGATATCCATTTTACTTTTTTTTAAAACAGATTTTATTTTATTTTATTTATTTTATATATATGACGAGTACACTGTAGCTGTCTTCAGACACACCAGAAGAGGGCATCAGATCCTATTACAGATGTTTGTGAGCCACCATGTGGTTGCTGGGAATTGAACTCAGGACCTCTGGAAGAGCAGTTGCTGCTCTTAACTGCTGAGCCATCTCTCCAGCTCCTCCATTTTACTTTTGAAAAGTAGAAGAAATTTTATTTTAAAAATAGTTCCTAGACTGAGAATAAGGTTCGGCAGTGAAGGATTTGACTAACATGAAATGTCCTGAGTTAGAGTGTAGTCAGCACATGTCAGCCAACCAACAAAGGCACTAAAAGCTTCCATAGTTTACATTATTGGGATAACTTTTCATAATTATTTGCATTACCTTAGTTTGGGTTTGATTGCCGTGGAAAGACACCATAACCAAAGTAACTCTTATAAACGACAATGTTTAATTGGGGCTGGCTTATAGTTTCAGAGTTTCAGTTGATTATCGTTATAGCAGGAAGCATAGCATTGTGAAGACAGGCATGGTGCTGAAAAAAAAAGCTGAGAGTTTTACATCCTCATCCACAAGGAGGCTCTCTTTCCACAGTGGGAGGAGCTTAAGCATAGGACCTCAAAGCCCAACCAGACAGTGATGGACTTCCTCCAACAAGGCCACAACCAAGGCCACACCTCCTAACAGTAACACTTCCCATGGGTCAACCATATTCAAACCACTATACTTCCTAAAGAACAAAATATATTTCTGAACAAAAAGATGCATGAGACATAGACTATTTATTTATCTATTTATTTATTTACTGTGGTGAGAAGTATACACACATATGCTTGTGCATGCGTATGGAGGCCAGAGGTGAATACCCTCAGTTACCCTTTATATTATTGTCATCATTATTACTTTGAGATAATATATCGAACCTGGCATTTGTGGGTTTGGGTAGGATGGCTGTCCTGCAGGCCCCAAGGACTGACATTTCCAGGGCTAGGACTACAGTCATAGGCCACCCCACCTGGCTTTCTAGGTTGGTGCTGGGGATCTGCACACAAGTCCTCAAGAGTGCAGTGAGTACCAGGCTACCCCACAGCCCCTCGTTTGCTCTTCACCGGTTACAGTCCGTTTGAGCTGTGAGCATTTTCACTGAGTTGTGAGCATTTTCATTCACCAGGAACAGCATGGAGCACTCACAAACCCAATTTCACTTCAGTGTTTGTCTCAAAGTGATTTCAGTGGATCCATTATTTCTCATAGGCTTACTATGGAATTTGATTCCAAAATAGTGCATTTGAAACAAAAGACGGCCCACATGCCTCTCTTTTAGGCAAAATGCTTATTATTCCTCCTCGGAGTCCCTTCAGTGCAGTGAAAGCCAGTTTTCCATGAGTCGATGGTGGAGTTTAAGATGCACCCATCTGAAATTGGGTTGACCAAGTGAGTGTGCTATTTTAATACTTTGTTTTGACTCATCAACTCACCAAAGCTGGAGGCTAAAAATAATGAGCCCTGTCATTAGCAAGCCAAAGCCATCACAGGGAATATTACAAGATGACAGCGACTGGTATTTAGAGGAGCCTCTCTCTTGTCACGCTTTCCAGTAGGATCCCTTCTTCAGGTAAAGTCCTGGAAGTGGCCCTGCAATTAAGGGGAGGGTGACTTTGGGCTGTCGGTGTGGAGTGAGACCGTGGCCCGGCCCCTTCCTTATCAGGAAGAACAGAGCTGGTTCAGGGCCAGGCGCTATACTTCTCTCCTGGTAAGGATCAGGACATGGTGTGGCTTCAGAACTCCACAGCACTCCGTTTTCTTGTTCCAGTTTCAAAGGCCTATCCTGTTCAACTTGAAAATTGAGTCACACGCGCGCACACACACACACACACACACAAACGAATAAAAATAAAAATCCAGAGGTCTGTAACTTTTTCCTGATGTTTGAGGTAGGACTGTCTGTGTCTTTGTTTCCATCTTTGAAAAGCAAGGCCTAACAAATCTGTTCTTCTCTCTCACATGCCACCCACTCATCTTTAGGTAGGGTTCCTATGTGTGCTGTTATGAAGGGCGTCTGCAGGCTAGTGACAAAGAGCTTGATGTGTGGGTTTCCTGTGATCATAATTAGGTCTGTAGGTATGAAAGGCAGAACAGAGGTTCTCTTTTAGATTTGGTTGGAGATCTCAGTCAGTGGGAATTAATGGGAGATGTGATGTATGTGAAGATTCACCCAAGAATCTCCTCAGCTGCTTAGATAAGAGTTCTTTCAAGATATAATGTCCCCATCGTTCTTCTAAGGTAGAGTTCTTGGGATCATCGAAGACAAAAACTCTACTCTTTTATTATTAGTGCCCATGTACCTCCCTCCTGAGTTAACATCCTCATCTAAAGGAAAATCTATACACTCTGCCTCGAGAAGGCCAGCAAGGAGGGAGAAGAAAAGAAAATTAAGAGACAATTTGGCTGGCTGTCATTAATCCTGTCTGTTCCTGTGGGAAAATGAGCCTGCCGTCTTCGATCTTTGTTAGCAGCTAGATTGAGTTAAAGAATACTGTAGCCTGTGAAAGAAAGGGCGTTGCTCTTTCTGAAGATACCTCTGAGCAGCCGCCAACATTTTTCTCCGTTAGTTATGTCTCAGTCTGAGTCTGTGGTGCTCGCTCGACTGATGCAGGGGCAGGAGCTAATAAGCGTGTCTGTGTTCTGAGGGGAAAGCCAGCACAGGTAGGCCTTTTCTGGTGAATCCGCCCCTCAACACATCTACTGATTCTTAATGAGGGGGACACTGGACTGGGGAGATGCTAGAGATAGGCAAGCAGCAGGACTCAAACTCTAATCCCGAGTGCAAATGTCAAAAGCCACATCATGAGGAGCCATGGGAATGATGGGCTGATTCCTGAGGTTCTCTGACCTCAAAGCCCAGTCAGTTGGTAAGCTTCAGATTCAACTAGGAGGAAATCTCAAAAACTAAGAAGGCGAGCAAGTGAGGAACACACACACACACACACAGCAGTATGTTCATCCAAAATCACACCTTTGTAATCCTTCAAATGCTGATATATGATATGAATCCGCGGTTTAGGGCAATCAGGACTGCCTAATGGATCCACTTAACTGAATGTAGCCAAAGCCTGTTTTCTTTCAGGTCCACCCCTTTTGCCTTCAGTCACACCCTTTGACTTTGAATAGACTTTGAAAGTCACACTGTGGGCTCTCCTCCAGAGATCTTTCAAGTGAGGCTAGAGCTACAGGCCTGATCCCCTGTTCCCCTGTTCCCGCAAGCTGGAAGCTAGGAAGAGAGGCAGAAAATGTCTGCTGCTTTTAAATGGACAGTTTGTGGAATCAGCTTCTAGCAACTTTACTCGTTCATGTGAACCAAAAATAGCTGGAAGTAGGTCAGGTTGTAGAGATGAACAGGCCTCGGTTCACATTCTGCTGACCTTTACGAGGCTTTTTCTCATGTACCGCAGCTGAGGGCTGGCTAATGACTTCATAAATGAGGAGAGGACAACTCTCTTGCTTCCTGTGTGTTGCCGTCTACTGCCTTAGGATATCGATGCATGCACAGAGTTCTAACATTGCCATTTCTTAACCTCACGACAACCCTGAAATCTGAAATTTTTACCTTTATTTGATGTTTGAAAGAACCAGAAAGTCATAGAATTAATGTTGGAATGCTTCAAGGACATAACTCATTAGTGAAAGGGCGAAGATTTCCCCATATTTCTCAGCCTGGAAGCATTAACTTAATGTAAACATTGCATATAATATCTTAGTGAGAAATCATTTGAATTCACATTGGTAAGTATTAATGCTTCATAAGACAATGGAAAATGCCATTCTATTAAGTCATTTTTTAAACATGACAAATAATGAGACGCTTACTTGAATTGGGTATTTAGTATATACCAGGAATTACAATGAGGGAAAAAAAGGAAGATTCAAATAACCCAAGTGTCAGATTTCGAAACTGCTCTGGAGATTAAAGAAAGTGTGGCATGAGTCATGTGCACGCGTGCACGTGTGCATATGTGTATGCATTCAAGTGTGAGTAAATGTCAGTTCACAGGTGCACTAGAGAAGGCCTCAGACATGGTGAGAAGCTTGTGCAGATCACAAGGGAAGTGCAACGCAGTTCTTTTGTCAGCCAGAAGAAGATACTTCAGAAACAGCAGTGCAAAGGCCCTGAGGTGGGTGTGGCTGCTGCCGCAGTCTTCACAGTGCTTGACTTCCTGGGGAATTTCCAGCTTTCACCACATCTATTCAGTGACGGCCTTTGTTCTTAGGGGCAAGACCCTTTTAAAGGGTACAAGCAAGGCAGAAGCTGCCTCCCAAACTGAAGCCAGGAACTTATGCATATTTAAATCCCTCTATCACTTGCAAGATTCTCAAATCATTATAATTGAACATTTAAAGCCTTCTCACCAAAAGGTATTTTAGGCATTTGGCTTTATTGCCAATTACAGCATCAACTTAAAAGAGAGGCTTTTAAATTAATTAAACCCATTACACCTGAATATTTGATTTCTGCCAACACATAATTTTAAGTTGTCACTTCAAAATAATTTGGGGAGGATTTAGACTGTCAGACTTCCTGGCGTTAAGATGGATAACAGGTGTAAGTGGCCCTAGCAAGGCGCTGTTCCCCTGGCCTGAGGCAGGCCGATCTGCTGTCCTCAGGCCCTTCTGACTGCTGTAACAGAGATGCCATGACGTAAACAGCACATGCCATGACGTAAACAGCACACATTGGCTTCTCGCTGCTCTGGGAGCTGGGAGTGCTGATCAGAGTGTCCCCAGAGTAAGCACTGAAGAGAGCTCACACAGACTGTGCTCCTGGGACCTCCCAGGCCTAAGGGGATTTGGGGCTTGCTTGAAGTACACTAACCATGGACCTGGGAGAAGACCCAGGAAAGCCCTTGCAAGTGCAAGCCCAAGGACCAGGGTTCTGGTCACATGACTCCGTGTGAAGGCTGACCAGGTATGGCAGGCTGGTTAGAACTCCAGCTTCTGAAGGCAGAGCCGGGATCCCCAGAGCAAGCTAGGTGGGTAGCTAGGCAAGCCATATCAGGGAGGTTTTATTGAGATAACCTACCTCAGTGAATAATTGAGAGAGGACTTGAGGGTGATTCCTGACCTCAGTCCTGGCTTCTACATGTGTACAATGTGCATATACACCCACACATGGATTCACACCTGCTAAAAATAAATATGCTTAAGCATAACACACACACACACACACACACACACACACACACACACACACACACACACACACCCAGTCAGAAAGGTTCTCTTCTCATTGTCTCTCAAAGTCCCCACCGCCTCGGAGCATCACATTATCCTGTTCATTCATTCAGTCTATAACCAAAGTGTGCCTCTTCTTTTTTTCCTTGTCAGCTTGACACACCTGGGAAGAACTTCAATTAAAGATTTTTTTTTCTCTATCAGAATGGCCTGTAGACATATCTGTGGTACATTTTTTTGATTGTGAATTGATGCGGGAGGGTCAGTCCACTGTAGGCAGACAACCATCCTGGACGTATGGGCCTAGAACCATCCCTAGGTAAGGAAGCTAAGTATGGATGTCAGAGGGAACAAATCAACATGAAGCATCCCTCCATGGTTTCTGCCTCGTTTCCTCCCTCCACGGTCCTGACTCGAGCTCCTGCCTTGACTTCCCGTCATGGTGGAGTACTTACTGTAAGCTGCAGTAGGTTCTTTTCCTCCACAGCTTCTTTTATCACAGCAACAGAAAGGGGAACTAGGCCTTGAGACGTGGCCTGGCCTCACTCTTGGTACTCATTAGATATGGAATGGGGCTCAGAATCCGTCTTTCAGACAAATTATTTCCATAATGAATCAAGCTTGGGGGCCGGCTTGACGCCAGGTGACGGGCTGTGCTGTGGGATACAGAGCCCTGGGGTCAAGCCGTGGTCTGGCTCAGATGAGGATAAACAATTGCCATGTTTTCCTTGACGTGGCAATGGCAGGGCAGGCCTACTTTTGCTGCTCTCCCATGGCCTCCAAGTTGAGTGGCTTCACATCCTACACTGTAGCTCTCATGCAGAATTGAGGGCCTGTGTTCTAGATTGGCAGTAATTCTATCAGATGAAACTGTGAACTTCCTGGCAGCTCCCATCCAGTCACACTTTGGCCTCCTCAGAAGCTTCTGAAGAGTCAGCTCTAGTGAAAGAGAGTATCTGTTTCAGAGGGCGGTCTCAGGGACCAGGCCCCACGCAGCCATTCAACTCACCTTCTGCCATGTTCTGTTAGTCCTCTAGCCCTTCCTGGATGCAAATCTCAGATTTTCCAGACTTATAGAATTAGGGATTCTCTGAATGAGGTATAGACATCTATGCTTTGGCAGTCTACCAGCTGTATGGATCCATGCCCGTGTCTGAGACTCACAGGCTCAGATCTTACCTGCTGATTATAGCTTTATGTAAATCTAAAGAATTAACGGGAAACTTTCTTCAGGGAGAAAGGAATTAACACAGCTTTTCAAGACATGAGCTCGGGCGATGCTGGTCCTTTGCTTACACACTTGCTGCAGTTCTTATGTCAAGCTTACATTACCCTGAAGTGAACATCAGCGTCTAAAGAGAGTTTTGAAGGCACAAGCACCTATGATAACAATTTAAAAATAAACAATGCATAATCAATCTAATAAACAGCTAACTTATTTTTAAAACATCACGTTTACTTAGCATGCATGCACATGCACACATCACAGAATATGTGTAGAGGTCAGAGGTCAATCTGTAGGATTAGACCATATAGGCCAAAGGGGATCAAACTCACGTTGTTATGCTGAGCCTTGGGCACCTTTACCCTCCTCACTCCATGGCTTCTCCATGAAGCATCCTTCTTTCCAGCTGTTCTAGGCTTTGGGACCCACTGTCCCTTGTATATTGCTGCTAGCCTTGCTGTTCCTCCGCTTGCAGAAGGAAATCTGGGCTGTCAGAACGACACAAGCCACTGATTCCTCCCCCTTAAGGAGATGACCCTTGCAGGGTGGGTTCATCATCCAGTGATGAAGCTTTGCAACACCTGGATATTTGCAAGAGAAATTTATCCAACTCTGCAGGCTGAGCTGATTGTAGTTCTCCAGTGTTGTTATTATTTTAAGTCTTCAGTGAATCACCAAACCTCACTAATTCTCAAATCGAAGTCTTTGTGTTAGGTGATGGTAGCCCATCTAATTATCAACAATTAGATGAGTAAGAACACCTGACCCTAGTAGTGCAGGTTCTAATGAGACTCTGGTTCAGACAGTGTCAGCTAGAACCAGACAAAATCGGCTCACTCAGCCTTCCCTGTGACAATAACAGAGCTGGTGGCAGCTGAGGAAAGTCGGAAAGTCCTTTAGTTCTTTCTGTCCTAGATTCCAGGGCCTGCTTCGCTCTAGAGACCTTTTAAGCTTGTTTCGTTCTCTATGAAAGCAACAGGAACATAGAACAGGAAGGAGCCCATAGGAGGGAGAGGCTGACCTAATTTGAATGTCCTCAGTTACTCAAAAGAACTGAAGCCTTAAAGGCACAGAGCCTGGAGGCTGGAGTTGCATAGCTCTGCACCTGCACTCCCCTCAGGGCTTCCTCCCTCCCTTCCATTGTACTCTGAACGTGTGCTGATTTCACGTGTGCGTTAAAAGCATCATGCTGGTTTCATCTGGATGGAGTTCTGCTGGGGAATGAACCCATTGCTTTTGAGAGTACTCTGTAAAATGGAGAAGCTTGTTTTTGTTGGTTGTTTCCTTTATGTCAAATAATGGTCATTAGCTGTGCTAGAATGATTGGTCATCTTGTTCCTCTTTGCCATGGAGGGTCTTGGATGTAAAAGAACAAAAAAAGATTAGGAACACAGAAAATGAAATGTAAACGTCCATCCTGTTGATGGTGCATAGTATTAACAGTTTGATGTTAACAGCACACCGGCTTGTGACCCTTGTTTATCTGAGCCAGAGTTTGAGGATATGGAAGCAGTGAGTGGGGGGATTACCTCCCTGTGCTTCTTGTTCGCCTGTGTAGTAACTGTGCACTTTTTTTTTAAACGGGTCTCAATCTGAATACACGGAAATTTCTTCCAGTCTCCTCACTACCTCTGATGTATTCTGACCCTGTGATGTCTAGATTCTCACTGTTTTAATGAACAGACTGTGCCAGAGGACCCAGAGGGCAAAGAGGGTCCATCTGTTGACCACAGGAGTGTCAGTGTCTAGAACAGAGGAAGTGATCACCAGACAGATGCAGCACTAGGCTCTGGAGAACAACGCAAAGGCAGTACCTTGTGTAAATAACAGATTTGGAAAGATTGAAAGGACTGAGTTATTTTTCTTGATGCTGTGACTAAATATGTATAAAGAAGCAACTTAAAGGAAGAATTTTCATGGTTCATGGTTTATGAAGGGACACAGTCGATCATGGCAAGGGAAGGACTGGCGTCAGCAGCCTGGTACCTCTGTTCATATTGTGTCTATAGTCAGGAAGCAGCAAACAGGAAGCAGGAAGCAGGAAACAGGAAGCAGACAGGAAGTGGAACCGAAATGTAAGTCTTCAACTCCCCGTCCCCAGTGACTCACTTTTGCCAGTGGGTTCTATCCTAAACATTCCATAACCTTCCAAAACAGAGCCATTAGTTTGGCAAGCACATGTTCAAGGACACGAGCAAGCATATGGAGATATTTCACCTTCAAGGCACAAGGACCTATAATTGCCTATTAACCAGGCCATATCAAAAAACCACATTTTACTATCTTCAGCAGATGTCTGGCCATTTTTACCCATTGAAGGCATCCAAGTGGAATACAAAGTAGTAGTTTCCTGGCAAGACAGAGGGGAGATACAGCTCATATCATAAACCACAGGTTGCCAAACACAGTAAAGGGCCAGATAGCAAATGATATGGTGAATGCTTAGATTGAGATGTCCCAGAAGGCTCAAGTGTTAAAAGCTAGCCCCAAGGCTGGCACCGCTGGGATCTGTAGAAACAGTATACTGGCCCCTTTTAACTCCCTTTTGTTTTCTGGTCATAATGTGAACAGTTTTGTCCTTTCATGGATGTTCCTGCCATGGTGTTCTATTACACCACAGGCCCAAAGCAACAGGACTTAAACAAATGTGGACAGAACCTCCAGGACTGCAAGCCACTATACACCTGCTTAGGTATTTTATTATAGTAGTGAAAGGCTAATTAATACCACGAATGCCCCGAGTCATGTGGAACAGGAAAGCAGCCACACACAAAAGCACAAAGGAGAAACCAGGCTGGGCTCTTAACAGACTTCAGCTACAGGTGCAGACATGTCAACATCTCTCTGTCTCATATTGTGAAATTCTATTCAATTAGGAAATTTCCATAAAACATCTGACAGTATAAAATGTCTCAACTCACTGTACTTTATGTATGCTTTCCATCTTTTCTGGGAGCTATTTAATAAATGGCAACAGTGCTTACCCCTGAGAATTCAAATTTAAGGTGGGATTGTTAAGGAGGGGGTACTTGATTTTTTTCTGAGATATTTGATGATTTTAAGTGAGCATGGTTCCTATATTATCTGCCGAACTAAAATTAGTTACTTAAATATAAAAAGATAGTCACATTTAAGAAGACACCATGGATGTTTCTGTGATTCTCAAATATAATTGACCTGTGATTTATAAGGATGTTCACATCTACCTTTTCTGAATATAGCTTTTGAGAATTCACTTCCTTATAAAAGAATTGGCTAATGATGTTCTGTAGGAGTAAGAATAAAAGCAGAAGCTATGAACCTTGGGAAAGTACCTGGCAGGACTGGCAGGTGATGGGGATCTGAAGGAACTATGAAGACAGGAGAGAGTGCTATTAGAATGCGTTGCTCTTGTGTAAAGTATAACACAAAATTAATCAATAAAAAATAAATAAACTGGAGTATCTTTTGTAGGTGATTGGTATTAAAATAAGGCAAACATGTACTAACTCCCACAAACCATACAGATTCAAGGTAGAAATGCAGCATTTGCCCACATGTGCTACTAGGACACATGCCTGGAAAACGGGTGGCATCTCTCTCCTGGTACCACCATTATTTTCATAAGGTTTCACTGGACTTTCAAAGATGGTGGTTAAATTAGAACTGACACGTATGCTAATTAGCTAAGTGGCAGGGTAGAGAGAAATAGGTAAGACTGAATGGCAACATGTTCCAAACTGTGTTCTCTTTAAAAGATGGTGACTCTGAATACTATTTGGTTCTGTTTGTCAGTAATTGTATACCTCCCTGTGTCCTTGCCTGGTGTGTTAACCTGGTAATCTGAAATCTGTTTTATCTTCCTGTACTGTGAGAGCCTACTTTGTTATAGTCCATCTGTGTCCTACAGGAGGTGAATATGCCTTTCAGGACTGGTGTGGTGGACAGAATGTGTTTAAGAGGAGAAACTCCTTGAATAATTCAATGACCAAATGTCATCTGGGGAAAAGGGGTCGGTATGAAAATGACATTTCCTATCACTTTTATAAATCACAGTGTGACTTGCCTTTCTTATGTCCAAATCAAATATCAAATTGAAGGGTGTTTATGTACCTTTATGTAGGATTTTTAATTTTTTGCATTTTCTATTAGAACAAGGAAGCATCTATAACATTTTTGTTATTTCTGTTTAAAAAACAACAACAGAAAACCCAACCGACCATCAAAACCTCAGTAAACTAACCAGCAAAAGAAAGTCCTCCTTGTTACCAGAACAACAGATGCTGCCTTTGACCTTGGGATTTAAGGGCAAATCTCTTCTTGTTTACATGTCTTGAATTTCTTGGATTTGCCAGTATGAAGACAGCCGTTGGGGGCGAAGTGCTTCGAGTGTGTAAGCCATGAAAAGAAAATCAGTCTGGGCAGCTGTTGCTGCAGAACTCATGCTTTTTGTCTGTTTCCAGTTCACCAATACGGAGAATTTTAAGAATTAAAAAAAAATAGGAGGAAAGAAAGAAAGGAAAACACTTTTAATTGGAAGACTCCTGGCCACAGATGTCACAGCTTGGGAGCTGGCCTCTCTGTCTGGCAAATTGCCACCCTGTGAGGGCATCGAGTTTCCAGTAGGCTACATTTGCTTTGCTGGGTCCCCTTGTGGTGCTGGATAAGGAAACACAGCCAGTGCCATGCTCAGCCAGCCAACTAGAGGGGACGACTGATGAGCGAGCTCATTGGTTCTCTGTGGCAGTGTTTCTACCACGAAGGCTGCAAAGGCCTTCGAGAAATGAGGCCAAGTGAGATTGCCCAGCAGCATGTCTGCCTGCATGTGGTTCCTAGTTCTGTCGTGGAGGGGCACTGGCAAGGTGATGTTTTCCAAATTGAAACTAATAGATATACATCACTTTTTTGCTTCTTTTTTTTTCCTCATAAATTATATATTTAAAAAGATAACCTCTTTGCTGTTGCTGTGCCAGGTCTGGTTATTGAACTCATCTCCTTATGTGTGCTAAGCATGCTTGTTCCCAATACCCTATATCCCAGAGGAAACCTCAACGCTCGCCTTTGAACAAGGCAGAATTACATGACTTTATTTTTTATGGTGCTGGAACCAGAAGTCGTTTCCCTTAAAATGTAAGACAGAGACCTTGGCATGTCCCCTGCACTACATTTTTAGCAGAAGAGAACTGATGATGGCCTGGCCGTGTCAGTATCTTTCTCCCCATTCACAGCCAATTGCCCTGTGTGTATTTTTCATTTTTATCTTTTTGGTGTAATGTTTCAATTGTGGGACATATAATGAATCCCCTCTGTAGCGATTTACATAATTTTATTAGGCAATTTCTAGGCAAAAGATATCTTAGAGTGTCATCCTGGAGACTTTTAGAGTGTCACCGTGGGGACTTTCTTTTATTGCTTCTAACTGCTAATTAAAGAACAGGAAGGCTACTCAGGTGCAGTGGGGCCAAGGTGGCCAAAGTCACAAGGCCCATGGAAGAAGGTCCCCATTTTTCTGGCTTGATCAGTAATGGGGACAGATAGACCAGGCAGGCCATCTCCCTCTGGGATTTTTTTATTTTTTATTTATTTTATTTTATTTTTTGAGAGCCCTGGCAATTAAGAGTAGTCCCAGATGAGGAGTCCTCTCTGAGCACTCACTGTAGGGTGAGGTTACTCCCAGCAGCCATCTGTGTGGACAGGGCTGATTCAGTCACTTCCGATGCAGATTGGCATCCTCTACCAGGAGGAAGCTAGGACTGCCTGTCTACTGAAAGGGACACTGCCAGGAAACGTTATGGAGCTGTTAGAATGTTTGTCTCAAAATAGGTGATTATAATCTTTAAGAGAAATACCTTAATAACCTTTTGAGGGCATTTTCTCTTCATAATTTCTGGTACCTTAAAAAGGTTTTAGTTCTTTTGGTTGAATACCTTGAACAGAACTTTAAGAACTCAAGAGGAGCTTTAATAAATTAGCTTCTCTAGCCAACAGCTTATGACTCCATTTTCCTGGGAAAAGTATTCCAGGCAGTTTTCTTTAATGTGTTTACCCATCAACCAATCACTGCTCATAAAAACTCTGCTGTTTTTCTCCCTTAAAACCTTCCTGATGCTTTGAAACAAACAGTAAGGGCAGCCCCAGTGTCCTCTGAAAGCAGAACAGCTAAGTCTTAATTTACCTGACAGAGAAAACAACTCCTCTCTTGCTTTAAGTTGCTTTTATACTAAATACTTTCCAAACTAAATAGATTAGCACTTCCCCATGCAGAATTCTTGCCCAGCAAGAATATTTTCTATAGAATTATGGAAAATTACCTGTTCAAGGTACTTGAAAATAAAAGGGATAAAGCCTTTTTCAACATAAAATGTTAGTCTGTGTGGTTTTGCAGGCAGCTTGTTTTTCTTTGTGTAGTGCCGAACATGGGCCACACATCTATGCGCACACCAGGCAGGCACTTTCCACCGAGCTACACTCTCATGGCTGCCATCTTATTTTTAGCTCCATGAGTCTGAAATAAATCTTTGTTTATACTCACTGGTGTATTTATAGATCTGTTGGTAACCTTTGGAGTCCACCCAAATTTAGTATTCAGCACTAATGTTTAAAGTGCTCACATACACACACACACACACACACTATATATATATATATATATATATATATATATATATATATATGTATATATAGTGTATATGTGTATATGTATGTATATATAATATATACTTATACTTTATGTGTATTGGTTTTTTAGTATATACTTATATATGCATATATACATTATATATATTTTTAGCATATATATGTATATATGTGTATATATATATATATATATATATATATGTAAAATGTTTATTAGGTTTCATGTAGCTCAGACTTACCAATAATGTGCTATGGAATTTAATCTGACCCTGAACTCCTGACCTACAAGTTTGCTTTGCTAGGACCATAGACATGTGCTACTATACCCAACTCTGAAGTTAATGGAGATTTTATTTATTTGTTTATTTGTTTTTTATTTATGTATATGTGTGCCAATTACTTTTTTTTTTCTAAGACAGGGTTTCTCTGTGCAGCCCTGGCTGTTCTGGAACTCACTCTATAGACTAGGCTGACCTTAAACATCTAACTCGGGAGTGCTGGGATTAAAGGCACGTGATAAGCACTCTTAACCTTTGAGCCCTCTCTCTAACCCCTAAAGCCATGCTTCTCAACCAGTGGGTCTAGACCTCTTTGGGAGTCAAAGTAACCTTTCACAGGGGTCAGTTAAGACCATGGGAAAACAGATATTTACTTTGTGATTCATAACAGTAGGAAAATTACAATTATGCAGTAGCAATGAAAGTAATTTTATGGTTTCGTTTCACCACAACATGAGGAACTGTATTAAAGGGTCACAGCATTAGGAAGGTTGAGAACTACTGCCTTAAAATAAAGAAAAAATTAATAGCTTACAAAAGAGATTTTAATCCTAATGTGTTTCAGAAATCAGCTTTTATAATTTTTAATGAATATTTTTCTTCATTGCCAAGAGGATAAAGTCCAGAAACCACGGTGAAGAACTGGAGCTCAAAATAATCAGCTCTGAACCATCTATTTATTGAGCATGTGGCTTGGAGTTTTAAGGGAATCAAGGAGATTTATAATACTTCCTACTGAGAGCTATGTTATTTCAAAAATAGGAATTGACTTTTAAATTTTTTACTTGATATTTCTTCAAACTTTTCTATGTCATTTCAAGATTTTCTCAAAAATTTAAGTCTGCTTGTATTTTGGAAGATTATTTCTTGGACCTAATGTTTGGGCTGTGTGTACTTTGGCATGTATTTAAATTATGCTATGCCTACATTTTGACCATACTGAGTAATGGAGGCACACCTACTTAATGATCTTGCAGACTGTCTATCCTATTATAGAAGGGTATTTTCCAAAGGCATGTCTGTCCTCTCAGGCAACCAGGTTCAGGAAATCAGATCACACATGAGAGGATACTCCTTTCTATATTGAGGAGTGTTGGGATGAAGACTGATCTGGTTTAAATCTAAGCTGGTTACTAGATTTACACACACACACACACACACAAGAACCTTAAGAAGTGGGCACTTTTAAAATCCCACACACTATACTCAGTGTAAGAAATACGTTCCCTTGCCTTACTCCAGGAATCTAATTGCTGGCATGAGGGAAATTAGCCTCCTTGGCACTGTCTGTGGTGGGTGTTCCCAGGTCAAGAGAAGGAGGCTCAAAGTGTCATGGAGCAGGATTTTCGTTGCTTGGCACCCACCTCCTCTCAGCCCCCATGTGTACCTGGATCTAGCTGTGGGGTGGACATGGTGCCAGGATTGTAATAGTAACATGAATAGAAAAAGCACAGCCTTGATTCGTTCAGTGTCTTATAGTCTAAATATCAGAGAGGCGTGTAAAACAGAACCTCCGGAGCTTGTCTCACAGGGCTCGTGGGGATAAGATGGGCTTTCTCTGTCCTTCCTGCCTCCCTGTCCTGGGTACTTTATTCTGGGCAGCCTCCCAATCACCTTTCTGCTCAGTTCTTTCCATTAGTGGGAGGTTTTATATAATGAATATCATTGTAGGTAAATGGCTGAAACTCTTCTAAGAACCTCTGTGTGATCATCAAAGACTTTTAGAGGCATCTAGGTCACAATAACACCTCTTTGGCACTGTTAGCTACTGGTCAGACCTACCTAGATAGTCTAGATAGCTGTTGTCACAATTTGCTTTTTCTGTTGCTGTGATAAACACCATGACTAATATCAACTAGTGGAAGCAAAGTGTTTATTCTAGTTTACAGAGAGAGGAGAGGAAACTTAAGGCATGAATCTAGAGGCAGGAACTGAAGCAGATATCATGGTAAGTAAGAAGTACTGCTTACTGGATTGCTCTCCCTGGCTCATGCTCAGTCATTTTAGTAAGCAACTACCTACCCAGGATTGATGCTATCCACAGTAGGCTGGACCTTCCCAGACTAGTTAACCATCTTAAGATAGTTCCCCACAGACTTGGCTATAGGCCAATCTGATTGAGGACATTGTAACTCCCTCAGATGAGTCATGTTAAGGACTCTGCCATGTTAACACCTGAAGCTAACTAGAAGTGTATTCCTCAGGTCCCAGTGTAAAGGTACCTGTTCCTGCTCAGATGTTCCAGATAGAATAGTGAGGTCTCTGGCACTTCTTGGTCAGGATAATAGACAGTGACTCCATATCAACTCCATTATAAATATTACTTTGCTCTTGCCAGCCTCAAACCAAAGCCAAAGGACCTAGTGTTACTCAGAAGCTGGAAGCCTTTGTTACAGGCTTCTTCCTTATTAGTTTGGCAGCTAGTTCCCTGGGGTTTTGAACTCAGGTCAGACATTCTCCTGAGAAGCGATCGAGGAGCCATGACATCACCCTCTTTAAGGACTTCTCTGAGATGATATTTTAATTATGAAGAGCACATGATTACATATATAATTTCCACAGCATAGTATTTGTAATAACTATATTATACAAGTAATTATGAAACTATGAAATTTAATTACTCATATGTAATCTCAGTGAATTGGACAAATCAAAGAAGCAAATAGTAGATGCTTAGGAAACAGAATACTCAAGTACTGCCAGGACTGTCACTGAGGTAGGATGACGAGGGATCCCATGCACCATCTCTGTGTCTCCATTTCCTTTGTTGCCTGGGTTGGCTTCATCATTTCTTTGCTCAGTTCAGGGGCTTCTTGCTGTACCCCAGAATAGCCTGGGCTCGCAGGCTCCTATAAGCTGCCTTTCTTCTCCCCTTTTATCCAAAGTGGTTTCATATCCCTTGGTAGCCTTTGCTCCAACTTACCTGGTCCATTAACTATTCTCCCAAAGTCCACACTTTCTCTCTCTAGGCCTTCGCTCATACCATTTAGGTCAGCAGGATACAAATTAAATTCATTCAGTTGTCAAATCCTGCTGTTCCCATAAGCCTGAGTTCACACACTTCCTCTTTCATATCCCTGCTAATCAGAATCAGTGACTTCATCTTCTTGGTCCCTCACTGCTGGCCTAGTGTGTGTACCACTATTACCTAGTCCAGCTTTTTCATTCCTCGTATTCACTTAATTCACTCATCGATCCATGTTTCAACAGTTCCTTTTCTGAAAGCTTCATTCCTGGCACTCTGCTGGAAGAGATGGTGTCTGTTCTCTGATGCTTAGCATCCTTAGATAGAGGTAGGCACTGAGAAGACAAATTTACCAAGATAAATGTGTGTGTGTGTGTGTGTGTGTGTGTGTGTGTGTGCTCACGATTACATATGCATGAGCGCTATAGGATCAAACCCAGAGCCTTGCACAGGAGTCAAGCTCTCTACCACTGAGTTATAGCTCCAACCCATAGACCCACAAGAGCTAAAACTGCCCCTGTGGAATGAACAGGAAAGACAGATATACAACTCTGTTGAGACTGCTGGATGTCAACAGGAGTATTTTGATCGGTAGGGAAGATAGTAGGATGAACCACTCTGACTTACAACGACGTAATGGTGTTCATGATCATGTTTGTTTGTTTCCCCCCAAATTGGGAATGGGTGTTCACCCAGGGCCTCAGAGTATGACATCTAGAAATAGAGAGTTTTTACACAGAACAAAATGAAGACAAGATCACACTTGATTGAAGTCCTAGTCCACTGTGACACATAGCTAATAAGAAAGGACACAGGGAATGAGCCTGGGATGCTAGGAACACAAATTGACCATGAATCTACAGCCAGGGACCCACAAGGCATGGCAACAAATAGAGGTTAGGAGAAAGGGGCTGTTTAATCTGTAGATCTTCAGAAGGACTCAACCCTAGTGACATCTGGATCTCACATGTCCAGCTTCCAGAATGGTAGGAGAGCAAATGTCTGTGCTTTAGGCCTGCCCTCTAAGCTGAGGTGCTCTGTGGTGGCAGTCCTTGGAGGCTGCCTCCCTCTCTTAGGGAAAGTACATGTGACTGATACACACCTTAGGCCACTCAGGTGGTCCAGTGAGTGAACTTGGATGAAAGAAAGAAAGACTAAATAAGAGACTGCGTCTGCTCTCCTCTGTGACTAGAGACCAGGATGAGCTCTTTTCCAGGTAATGAGAGGGATACAGAGTTACAGGGAGCAGCAGTTGGAAAGGCTGATGCAATGACTTAATTAATTGCCCAGGGGTTGCATCTTTACAAAGTTGTGTTCTGTCACTGTGACTAGTGAGGAGTTAAATAGATGGAATCATTATTAAAGATATTGGCAGGAAGTCTTTCTCTTCCCCTTCAAAGCAAAGTTTTAATCTTCTCACCTTCACAGCATCTCTTCAGAGGTGATAAGTGTCTTCCCCCTGGCCTGCTAGCCCGCTGTAAGGTTGCATTCTGTGTTATACTATATTTATTGCTGTGACAAAATGTCTGACAAAACAACTTAAGGACAGGTTTATGTGGGCTCGGTCTGAGGATAACATCTCTCACTGTATGCGTGGCAGCAGCTACAGCTGGTCACGTTGCATCCACAGTCAGAGAGACGAGAGCAATGGACACTGTCCCCAGGTCATGGTTTCCTTTTTCCTCAGTCCAGGACCCAACCCCGTGGCACTGTTAAAGCTGTGCTAATTTTTATATTTTTATAGTATTTTACAGTTGTTGCTTGAGTTCTACTACTTTGGATATTAAAGTGCTTTGAATTTATAAAGAGACCCGAATTAAAGGTCCAGGATGTCCTGCTACAGTGAAAATTACATAGGGTGGCCTACCTGCTTCTGCTTGAAGACACTTGTTTTTCTCCCTGCTAGATTCCTCTCACTTTTGGCTTCAGACAACACCACTGCTATAAAGCCTTGTGACCCCTGAGATCTCATTGTGCTCATTATATGGAGTGTGTTTGGGCCGGGTTTCCCAGAGTAGACTGTGGGTTCCCTGGAGGACAGGCAGCCAGATTTACCCAGTGGGTATACAGGAGCCCTTTCTTGAGTGGGGAATGGAAAGATGAATACATGAAGCTTCTGGGGCAGAGCAAGGCTGGGAATTCTGGTTTTTTTATCAGCTAATAACTTTTCATTTCAGTGTTTCCTTTGCCTAGTATGTGTGTGTGTGTGTGTGTGTGTGTGTGTGTGTGTGTGTGTGTGTGTGTGTGTGTATGTGTGTCCGTCCATGTGTGAGGCACACTGATGTGTATCTATATGCATGTGTGTATTGCATGAAGAGGATAGAGATTGGCGATGAGGGTCATCTTCCATAGCTCTGTTCCACTGAGGTAGGATCTCTCAGTGAAACCTGAAGCTTGGTGATTTGACCACTCTTTCTCTATAGCTTACTCTGGGAATCTCCACTTTCCTAGGCAAGAAAATGAAGTTGGATTGCCATGTGCATTTATGTGTGTTCTGGGAATCCTAGCTCTGGTCCCCACACTTGCCTGACTAGTGCTTTAATTGCCCAGTCACCTCTCCAGCATCTCCATCCCATTTTATACATGTCAAACTGTACCCATGAAATGCATTGGTGGTTCTCAACACAAATCTCAGGAGACATGAAACAAGAGCACCAGTGTGGAACTTCAAGGCAGCCATAGAGTATGGGTGGATCGCTAACTTTTCCTGTCAGTGGAGTGGTGAATTTTATATGTGAGTGTGTGTGTGTGTCACACAGGTGACGTAGGCACACATATAAGTGTTTGCACATTGTGTGGAGGTCATGGGTTGAACGTATGTCTTCACCCACCTGTTTTCTACTTCCCTAGCAGTGGTTTTACAAAAACATTCCACCTGACTTAGGCTTTTTTTTTTAATGTGGAAATTGGTACATTTAGTAGCTATATTTTAGAAAACTTAAAATACATAATGAATCAGGGAAGAAAAAAAAACCTTGTTTAAAGAAGACCTCTGACACAAAATGTGAGCACTCAGTTAAATAGACTGATGTGAATACTTACCAAGGAGAGGGTGGGATGAGCGTGTGCACAGTGGCCTGTGCAGGTGATTGTTACAGTCTCACCATTGTTGAGGTTGTCAGGGATCTGCCAAGCAGCTGTTCCGGGTCATCAAGTTTATCATGCTCTTGAGACAACTTCCGTTTTTCCTCTCTCTGTGTGTATGTATGTGCAGATGTGTGTTGGTATACACAAACCTTTGTCTTTGTGCATGAGGAGACCTGAAGTATCTTCCTGAACAGCTATCTGTTTGCTGAGGTCTTTCTCAACTGAGTCAAGACTCAACCATCCATTAATCTAGCAAGTCAGCTTACCCTGGGAATGCCTGTCTGGGCCTCTCTAGAGCTGGGATTACAAGTGGCCACTATGCCTACCAAGCTGTTGTGTGGTTCTGAATTCTGATCCTTATACACAAATGCTTTATCTACTGAGCTATCTCATCAGGCTAACAGTGAAATCATTAAAACCACATGTTACACAGAGCCCAGTCATTCTCATTTTTATAAACTATGCAAGTTATATATTAATAATTTTGGAACAAATTGGATAATACAAAAAGATCTTGTAGTTAGAAATTATACCGCCCAGAGTTAATTTTTTGAGTCTCATCATTTTGGTGTATCACTTTCTAGACTTTTCAAAAATTCCAGTTTGGTCATAGCATATGTGCAATTATATGCCTACCACTGTTTTGACCTGGAGTTATGTTTAGGCTCAGAAATGCATGTCACTGTTGCAGACTCTTCCCTTCCCCAACAGCCCAGAGGGCTGAAGTTTGACTTGGAACCATGAGTGTCTCATGCTAGAGTATTTATTCTTGAAGGAGGTATATATATATATATATATATATATTATATACATTGCAGAAACACATCCTATTTGTGCAAATAAAGCTGAAAATGCCTACATGGCTAAGCATTTTGAAAAAAATTACCCTCTTTTGAGATTATAATATAATTACATCATTACCCCCTTCCCTTTCCTCCCTCCAAATCCACCCACACATGCCTTGCTCTCTTTCAAATTCATCGCCTCTTTTATTGTTGCTTATTGTTACCTGCATATACACATATTAGCAATATATATGTATACCGCTGAAAACATAAACACAACCTATTCAGTTAGAAACCCTACCCATAACATCTAAACACGAACTGAGCGAGGACGGCACTAGACGTGCTGAAGTGGGCAGTGGAAAGCCCTCACTCCTACGCAAGGAACTACAGAATGCTGAGAACAGGAGAAATTGCTTATCCAATGCCAAATGGACAGCCCTGAAAATATACATACGAGGGACATTATACAGAGCTGGACTTCTGCATATCTGAATGATGTACAGGGGAGCCGGTCACGAGACAAAACAATGTTAACAGTGCGTTCGGTTCTCTAATTTCTTTTGCAAGTGTATCATTTGTCCCAGTGTTCTGCTAACTGCTAACTGTAGTATCATTTGTTCCATTGATCCAGTAAGAAACATCTGTTGAAAACATACAAACAACGCAGAGCAGCAGCAGCAGAAGGCTTCACAGTCCTGATTTCTGCGTCAGCTGGTATTGGAGCATGCTTGTTTGGGGGAGAATTCTTGAGAAGAAAGATTGCTGAAAGGGGGCACCCTAGTAGACAGAGCCAGGCATGAGATGGGCTCCCGCTTCATTTGACTCTTTCAGTCTTGAACAAAGTACCAACCTCTTCTGAGCACCAGCATCCTCATTGGGAGGCCACAGGAAACATGTATGCTTCTTGTATGATTAGAGAGTTGAAATGGAGTTACGTAGGGAGTTCCTGTGTGCAATAGGACTCACTCATGACCTTGTTTCCTCTTCCCTTGTTTTTACGAAGTTTGCAGAGAAGCTGTAGTGCCCAGATTAGTCAGTCAACGATGTTAAAGGCATGCTAATATTTATCCAGTGAAGCACTCTGCACAGAACTATTTGTATCATGTTTGTATAATCAGAGGAAACGGTTCTCATCATTATGATGTGAATTTTCCTTCCTAGACTCCTGGTAATTAGATTTGGGTGAGGAAAAAGTCTCCGAGTTGTAAAAATATACAAAAACTTTTCTCGAATTTGCTTTGTGTTTTATATTTGTGACTAGAGTTTGCAATTTCTCTTCTTATTGGGTGCTCACCATAAGTATTTTAATGAGTGGAAGTAGTGGGTGAAAATTGGCATTTGAGAGCCACGTTGTGTTTAAGCTGACAAGATATTCATATTTGGAGAAGCAGATTAGGATCTGAAATGACTGGGTAGTCTAAATGCTTCAGAAAGGCTCAGTGTGTTCCTGGAAGAAAATAGACAATTGGATATTTTTTCGCTCTGGGCTGTGAAAACCCTTTGGAAGAAAGTGACATCTGGATTCAACTCAGCTTAGTCATATGGATATACTATTAGTGGACTACTAACTGGGGGAGAGGTGGGGTTTACAATAGGTGCGAATAAAACTTTATTGAAATATTAAATGAATATATAAAAAGAGATTGATTAACAGTGGTGTGGAGCAAGAAAAAGAGCTAAGAAATGTTTGTGTAGAAAGCTGAAGGAATTTAATGAAATTCTTTGTTATTTGACTCTTCTCCACACTTGAAACAGGGGTCTCTGGTCTAGCCTGGTCTCAAACTCAGTCCTCCTGTCTTAGCATCCTGGGTGTTGACATTACAGGCAGTCACTACCATATTTATCTAAAGTCTACCTTAGGAAGACCCCTCTACTTCTGAAACAGTTTTAAAAAATCTCTTTATATTCTTACTACCTTCTATTTATTGTATGTGTGTGTGGAGTGTATGTGTGCACACACACACACATGTACCCATGCATGCCATATCTCATCTGTGGAGATCATAGGACAACTCGTAGGAGTCAGTTTTCACCTTCCCCTAGTAGTGCCCAGAGACTGATCTTAGGTCGTCATGCTTGGCAGGAAGTACCCTTACCCACTGAGCTGTCTTATAGGTGGCCTTTATATTCTTAATAGTATTGAGGACTGCAAGAACCGTATGTTTGGATGGATTATCTACTAGCATTTATTATAGTGCCAATAAATGTGATTTCATTAAATACAATAAGGACTTTTTAAAACACAGTAATACCAATGCATAAGCACCCTGTCCATTAGCCGCAGTGATGACATCATCTTGTAGCCTGCAGCCTCTGGGAAACTCCACTGTACAACTGTGGGGTAAGAGTGAAAATAGAATTTGATGTCATCTTATTAATATATAAAAAGGGCTCCAGAGATTCAGAGGGCCTCAGGCGTCTCTGAGGACAATTCTAGTGCCTTGTAGTCAGGGAGAGAGGTCACGTTGATCGTCCTTCTGGAAGCTGTCACTCCATTCCAGGATGAATGACATTGTTCACAGGGTTAGAAATGAAGAAGGCTGAATTTCACAAATGGCTCGTGGCCTCGATTTGGTACTGCAGGAGCACAAGAAGAAGTACAGCAACAGAAGCATTTCTTTTGCTCTCACCGTGTATCATTGCATAAGTATTTTTGCACAAGTTAGGTTAGATCTAAGTCAAATGGAAAGAGTGTATTTTAGTCAAACTGTGTTAGGAACTCCTGGCCTATTATAGGAGCCAAGCACGGGTTGTGTGTGCACCCTCCAAACTGGGAAACACTTAAGAATAGGTGTTCCCTTGCTTGGCTAGGACATATATGATGAAAAGCCTACTGTGAGCTCTGCTCGGAGCTGCAATGGGGAAAATCCTATCCAGAGGACAGCAGAGCACACTCAGCTACTAGCAGCTCTCTCTCTCTCTCTCATTAGCCCCTCGCCCAATACATTCAACAGAAAAGAATAAAAGACAGAATGAGCTTAGGAAACAGGTAAAGGGTGGTTTAAATACGATCCTAATTGTTTTGAGACAACCTTTCTCTCTCTCTCTCTCTCTCTCCCTCTACTTCCCTTCCTCCTCCCTCCTCTCTCTGTCTCTCCCTTTCTCTCTTTTAAATGGTGTATTTATTTTTATTTCATGAGTGTGGATGTTTTACCTGCATCTGTATCTGTGCATCATTTGTGTGCTGGGTGCCTGTGGGTGGGAATCAGTTTCAATCTATCTAGACTTACAGATGGTCTGAGCTACCACACTGGTGCTAGGAACCAGATTAGTGTCTTCTGCAGGAGCGGTGTGTGCTTGTCATTCTCAGCCATCCTGCTAGTCCCACAAGTGTCCCGTTAAAGCCAGCCTCTGACAGAAGACAGTGGACACAGATCCTTTGAATATTTTCCCCCAAATTCACACTGGAGGAGCCACCTTGAAACACAAAGCCTCCTGCCAAGTTTGTCCTCTGAACCGGTCCTGCCAGATTGGTCTAGTCAGTTCCCATCACCATCTGGCCACCAGGTCAGCAGAGCACACAAACTTTGTTTTAAAAAAGCCAAGTCAGAGTTGCTGGGACTCACCATCGCATATTTCCCCCAGCAGTTTTTCTTTCTAGTTTCCTGTGGTTTTAGATCTTTTCTTTTCACTCTTTAATGAAAATCCACTTGAATTTGACCTTTGGCATGTAAATGCCTAGTTGTCGTTTTGGTTTTTTTGGGGGAGGGTGTTCATTTTTTAGAATGAGTCCTGATATTCAAAAGTTTCACTGTTGGTCACCCAAATGAAAGACCATCGCTTAGCTTGTCTAGAACTTGTTTTCTTGTTTCATTTACTACTCACACTTGCAGATCTGTGATCTTGATGCCGGAGAAAGAATTCCACACAGATTTCCAAAGATAACATTCTTTCTAATGGGCAAATAATACCTCAGGTTTTCAGCTGTCATTGTCTGCCTTGTGTGGCTTTTGCTTTATGGTGTGGCTGAGCCATGCCTTCATGGTATGGAGAAAAGATGGCAGCTGAATAGTGTGTGCTATGTAGCCAGGGCATTACGATAACGATGTGTACTTTAGCTCACTGTGCTCCATCTGCTGGGAATCTACTATTTGTTAGCATCATCTTGGTCTCTTTCTCACCTAGAGCTTGCTCATGGCCCCATCCTTCTTAGCCTTATCATCTGACCTCCTCCATTCTCACTGTCAAGTGGTCCTGCCATTGGCACCTGTTAACCTAATAGACATTTCCCCGATATTACTCAATTCTTTTCTATCTGGGATTATGTCACATTCCTGAAGACATCCCAGGCAGAACAGCTTCTTTTTATCTGTTCACATCTCACCTCGGTCTCCCTCTAGAGTCCGATCCCCACATGGTGCTGCTTGCCCCAGCTTTCTATTAGGGCAATCCTCACCTGATGTAGGACCCCAGTGATGGGCTTTCTGTCCAGCTGTCTGCACACGTTCAGCACACACTAGAACACTTTTCCTTACCATAGACTTTCTCCCTAACTCCCCATCACTTGCAAAGAAAGGTATTGCCTTCCTTCTGAGGAGGTAGACCAGGAATGATGCCTTTTTTATGACATCAAGAAACTCAGGTAAAACCATGCAGAGTATTTACACATACACACAAGCTTTCAGAATGATTTCTTACAAGAGTGAAAATTGTGTGCTTGACAAACTGGAGATATCAGGAGGAAAATGTATGAGCTGAAAAATGTATGCCCAGGTCTGAGTTGTACATTTGGAGGTTATATCCAGTAACGGCATGCATCTTTAAGGGCCAGCATTTAGTTATGTAACCTGAATATTTTGAAATGTTATATATCCTTTATGTATTTTACAAATTTAGAAAAGGAAGGGTTTATACTTTTACTTATGCTGATCGTTGTACACTGATATCAGATACTTGAATATCTTATATATATTTCTATATATTTCACAATGTCAAATGCTAGTTATGACAAGAAACCAACCCTAGATAACTCACATAAGTGGTTGATACCAATGCCATGTGTGGGGTGCACATGGAATCTTGAATTTGGGAGTGAAGGGTAGAAATCGCTGCCCACTGTTAAAGCGAGGTTGTTTGACTCTTTCCCCTGTCAATGTTCTCCCGGTATAACTACCTAGTTACTTCGCAATTGAGCAATAAAAATGAGGGAAGTTATTTTTATCTTGCTTAGCATTAGTAGAAATATGACCTCTGGGTCATGTGATAGAAAGTTAATTTTCTTTGACTTTATGAATTGTGTATTGGTTGGTGTCAGCACCTCTGCCTTTGTTACGTTTTATTTACACATCGTTGCCAGACAATCTATAAAGAAGAAGGAGCACTTTGTAGTATAAGCCAGATTTTGCAAAGTAGACAGAATTGGAAAGACTCTTTGATAACATAAGGACCAGGTAATGCCAGAGAGACTGGAGTGGATGAGAGATAGAGGTGGGGGTCAGGGCGGAGAGACCTCCCCGTGAGGGGGACACTCCCCTGGAGAGGAGGAAGATGGGGCCTGGGCTTGAACTTCTTCTTCCTTTGTGTACATAAACATCTTTATTATTTTTTCTTTTAATACCAAACTGTTATTTACACAGAAGTTGTGATTTTGCTTTAAAGCATATGATGGATTTTTTTTCCTTATGTGGAATTTTACCAGAATTTATAGGTAGCAAATTCATAATTCAAAAGGAGAGTTTGATGTCTAATTTCTAGGTTCCCGTTAGAATCACGATTCATTCACAATCATGGGCAGGAATACAGGTATACACATCTACATTGTCTCAGACCTGTAACAGCTCTCCTCAGGAACTCATGCACTGAGCAATTTAACAGAAAATAGTCTTTGGGCTGCGTCTCATTGGCCTGTGCAGGGAGAAGACTCCCTTCCTCAAGTGTGCTAGTTTATGTCCCTAGCACTAGAAAGCAGAGCAACCTCTTTAGGAGCAGCATTTGAAGGATCACGAACTTTTGAAAACTTGGAGTACACTTTCTGGGCAGTCCCGTAATTCAGATGAAGTTACTCTGTCATCCAACAAACCTTTTAAAGCTAACAGCACAGGCATCAGCCAGGTGGACCCTGAACATGCCTGTTTTCTATTGTCCACATCTGTCACATAAGCCAACTCAGGCAGCTGTCAGACTTTGTATTGCATGCTTCGCTAACTTGTGTTCTAAGGAAAGTTTCAGATTTAGCAGAGGAGTTGTAGAGAAGCATGTTATACGTCCTTATGCCTTCCAGCTCCATTGGTGCCTTGTGAACCGTTGCTGCTTGTGGCTCTGCTTATCCTCCAATTATTTCTATTTGTATGTGTTGAAATACTTTGCCAGTATCATGCTATATCACCCCTCTATGCTTCAACCTTCTCATTTAGGAGCAGAGCCTTGTCCCTTCACCAACATAAAATCATTAAGTATCAGGGATTTGATACCATCCTGACAATACCACCGAACACACAAAGCATGTTGAGATTTTCCTAGCCATTTGTACCAGCTGACTTTGCGTGTCAGCTTGACACAAGCTAGAGTCTCCAGAGAGGAAGGGGCCTCAGTTGAAGAAATGCCTTCATGAGATCCAGCTGTTGTAAGGCCTTATTTCAACTAGTGATCAGTGGGGAAGGGTCCAGCCCACTATAGGTGGTGCCATCCCCGGACTGGTGGTCCTGGGTTCTATAAGAAGGTAGGTCCAGCACACCACTAGGTACAAGCCAGGAAGCAGTTTCCCTTCCTGACCTCTGCATCAGCTCCTGCCTCCGGGTTCCTGCCCCATTTGTGTTCCTGCCCTAACTTCCCTTCAGTGATGAACAGCAATGTGGAAGAATAAGCTGAATAAACCCTTTCCTCCCCAACTTGCTTTTTGGTCCTGGTGGTTCATCGCAGTACTAGAAACCCTAACTAAGACACCCTTCATTATCTCTAAAGCTACATGCCGTCAAGTATACATACACATTGCTTTGGATTCTGTGTTTGACACAGCATCTCTCACTGAACCGGGAGCTCACCAAATAACCTAAGCCTGCTGGCCAGAAAACAACACAGGATCAACCAGTCTCTACCCCCGTCATGTTTGGTTGTTTTCAATTTAGGCATGTTCCCCCTATTTCTGACTTGTATAAGAGTGAAGGGTGTTGTTGGGAAGTCCAAGGCATTTGTTCAGTTCAGCATTCCACACTCTGGGTTTGTTCGCTCACTTTTTCGTGGCTATATTCCTTCAGTCTCTTCTGCAGAGAATGGTGTAGGTGGGCTTGTTTAAAGTACCACCAACCTATGGTGTCTCCACCATGCATATCTCTCCTTTTTCATAAAAAACAATTGAGTGTGTGTCCATGTGTGTGCATGAGCATGCACACTCAACATAAAATCTAGAGAGCAAACTAAGGTGTCATTCTTCTGGTGCCGTCTATCGGTTTTTTTGTTTTTTGTTTTTTTTTTTTTGTGTGTGTGTGTCCATGTTTGTTTCTGACGCTGTATTTTAATAAGTACATTTCACCCTTCCCCTCCCTTCCTGCAAACCCTGTCACATACCCTTTCCCACTTTTCAAATTCCTTGTCTCATTTACACTGTTATTGCATACACGTATGCATATGCATATATATTCCTGATGCTACTGTATGTGTCTTTGCAGAACTTACAGTTTTGCATTAGAAACCCAGTTGGTCTGCTCTTCCCCAGGGAGGACCGGCTGAGGCCTCTTTTGTTGCTGTTCTTTGGTTCCATTTTTTTTGGGGGGGGGGTTTGCTTGTTGGTCAGTTTGTTTCATAAGGCCTCTCTCACTGAATCAGGAGCTCACCAGATAACCTAATCCCTAAACCTGCTCACCAGCAAACTACACAGTATCCACTAGTCTCCATCCCTCTAGCAAAAGGATTACAAATATGTAACACTAGGAATACAAATCTGTGATACCACACCTGGCTTTTAAAAAGCAAACCTGGTTCTGGGGATTGAACACAGGCCTTATGTTTGTAAGGCAAGCTTTTTTACTGACGTAGCTTGTCTCCCTTTTAGGAGATAATGTAAACCGTGGCGTGATTTTTAAGAACCATGGGATTTTCTTCCTCTGTATGTGCCGGATGCCAGGTTTCCATGTCCTCTGGGGCTCTTTGCCTGGGTCATAATTATCTTGGTAATTTCTGAAACCCAGACCTTTCGCATTAATACCACTGGTTGCTACAGGAAGCATGGAAGAATACTAACATGGGGTTCCAAGGCAGAAATAGAACCAAGATGCCAACTGACCAAGCATGCGTCCTAGTCACCTTTGTGCTATTTCTGTCTGTATCATGTTTGGAGCAGAGAAGGGCCTAGATAAACACTGTGGTTGTGAGAATAATAAAATGATTGCTTCACAATTTTGTTTTAATTAGTTCTAACAGTTTCTGCTTAGAACATTAGGCTATTTCCCCAAGAATAGCCTGGCTTTTGAGTGCTTCATTAACAAACCCTGTGGTTTTCTCAACCACATGGCATTTCCTCCTACAGCATCATTTCTATTGGAATCACAGATTATTTTTTTTTCTCACAGTCAAGAATCACCTTTAAAGTAACATATTACAAGGAATATGTACTGTTATTCTTCCCAGAAATAATAGCAGATGTAGTACACTTCTCATTCTCTTTCTAAAAAAAGTATTTTTTTTATAGCCACCAAACTATGTCCTGGTAGCTTTTACTTTCAGTGAAGATATGCAGGACTACAGGAAGCAAAAGCATGCCACCACTCTGAGAGGTACCATGAGATACTAAATAATTGCCAAAGGAGAAACCTGTGTGTTGTTCCATTTAAAAAATCCAGAAAATTCATAAAACTATCTGCAAGTTGGCTCAGATCCAACGATTCATGAGACCAACCTTCAGGGTTAGTTTTTAACTGTCAACTTGACACAGCCTTATAGTCACCTGGGGAGAAAGTCTTAATCAAGGAACTATCTAGATGAGATTTTCTATGAGCTGGTCTGTGACAAGCCAATTTGCCTTGATTATCAATTGATGTGGGAAGACTCAGCCCACTGTGGGCAGCAGTATTCCCTAGGTAGGATGTCTAGAACTGTGTAAAAGTTAGAGAAAGCAAACAAGCAAACAAGTCAGCAAGCAAGCAAGCAAGCAGGCTTTTGTGCATTTATTTCTCTCTGCTATTGATTGTGGGTATGATGTGACTTACTGCTTTAATCCCTGCCACTGTGACTTCTCTGCCATGATGGACTGTAACCTGGAATTATAAGGCAAATAAAGCCTTCTTATTTCCCAAAATTGCTTTTTATCTGTGTATATTGTTATAGCAACAGAAATGAAAGTACAAGAATTGTCAAGCCAGAAACATTGAACATCTTAGAAAACTCTTGATTTGTGTCTAAAAATAGATTTTGTTTTTCTGTATAAGTCCCCCTTTTCACAGAATTCCTGATATTAACAAGCATATCTATATACAGTTCATATTTACATACAATGCATATTTATTATTTGATAAATTAAATATCACCATGTTGTTTATTTAACTTGAGGGAAATTATTCATCATGGGGGTAGTAATATGCTTCTAACTCACTCACTAGTTTTGCCAAGATAAAAAATGCCACTCATATTTCTATGGTATGTCAGGGTGTATTGATTTTCCCTATAGGCTCTGCCAAAGGCTATTGGCACTATTTGGGACATTTCAGACTTCCCAGAGGGTTCAACCAAGTGTGAGAGATGAGTTCTTATTGGTGGAAGCCACCAGTATTTGCTAACCTGGGGGCCAACTGCCCAGAATGTTGAAGTTGTGGTTGGAGACTGCCTGGCTTGTTTGGTTTCTATCCCAGATTAGAAAGGCTCACTTCTGCTGGAGTTCCATGCACTCTTCCCCCATCAGGAGGACAGCCCAGCCTAGGTGCCCTGAAGCCCAACGACCAGTTGTATTCTTAAAACTCTCCTCCTCCTGTATCAAGTGGCTGATTATTCTCCAAGCATCAGTGTAGGGGGTTGTATGACATCATCAGTGCTAGCTGTCCTCATTGTCTGAGATTTGTATACAGGGTAACAGTGAGCCCAGGAGAACGTATTCAGACTTGTATTCTTTGCACAGGCAGTGAGAGCAAATCAACATGGTGCCAAACCTCTTACTCCCTTGCCTCACACTTAGTGACAGCAAACTAGTGAGGCCAGGTGACGGGTGACCAATGACTAGTAATAGGTGAATAGGTGACTAGCCGTGTGGCCTAAAGGGAATGTGACTCAGGATGCCCTCATTGAAAAGAGGAAGATGAGTGGAAAAACCTGCCTATAATAGCCTAATGCTATCCCCTTCTTTTCAATACAAATTTCACGACATCCTTCCATGACAAAAAGTGATGTTGGCAGTTAAGCTGCATAGTTCATATGAAGATATCCGTGGTGCCATGATGCAGCCATTCCCTGCACATTATTCTTCACATCTATTGGCATCAAAGGAAGTTTCTAAAAAACACAGTAACTGGACTTTTGTGAAGCTGCTGGGTTGAGGATTTGACAGCTCTCCCCGAGTTTCTCAGGCTAGGAAAGACGTTCATCAGGAACAAGTGGTACTGCCTTTTGGTGGCTTCCCATTCAAGGGTTGGTTTCTCTTTCACAATACATATTCAACAGGAGTTTAGGGTAGTGCTGGACCTCACAATCAGCCAGAGAGCTGGCTGATAGCAGAAACTGAACCATCTTGTAGCTACACTGCCAGCATCTTAGGGCCTCTTTCACTGACTGTGGCAAGAAAAGAAAGTCAAGAGACGTTCTGCCAGTTATATAAACAGACAGGACACATGGCACATATATGGGAGATCAGAGACAGCTCAAGGTTTTCTGTTCTTTTCTCTACCACATGGGCTCTGGGGGTTCAAACTCAGGTCCTCTGGCTTGACAGTGGGCTGTGCTGCCATCTCACAGACCCCTTGAATGAATATCTTTGCAACTTTTGGCCTCTGAAAGTTATATTTGTGAATACTTTACATTTTACAAAATAACTGTTTTAGGAACTGTCCAAAAAGGGCGCAAAGAGTTGGAAATGCAGAAGATGAGACATGCCCAAGGCAGGACAGGGAAGATCAGGTGATGGTGCACATGGTAGCAGTCACAGATGGCCCATGAGCACTGACTTTGACAGAAGTTAGAAAAGTGTTTTTTTTTAAACTAGTTTTGTGTCTTGTTTATGATTCTTGTAATTAATCCTGAGCCTGACTTGTTCTAGACAGTTCTATACCACTAGGCTGTATGTTCCAGCCACCTTCACCCCCATTTGTTTCCAGATATAGGCTGTCTTTGCCCAGGCTCTCTTTGAACTCACACTGAAGCCTGGCCAAGTTTTGAATTGAACAATCCTCCTGCCTCCAACTCCTGAGTATGTTGATCTGTACCCCCAAGCCTGGCTGCATGTATTCATTCTGCGGGCAAAACAAGCAATAGTCAGAAACTCGTCTCAAGCCATCAGGGATGTGCTAATGCTCTGGAAGCTTTAGATCCACCAGCACCAGTTGGAGGAAATGTCAGTGTCAAGATTACAGGTGCGGAAGTGTAGCTCTCATGGAGATGTAATTGCTGCTTCTCTGAAGTACAAAATAAGAGAATGTAGCAATTAGAACTGTCATTATGTACTTTTTCTGACTCTGATGATAATATTAACTAGCTTTAAATATATTTTTGACCTTTACTTTGGTGTGATTATTAAATTTTTAGCATAAAACCCAAACTGATTTCTTTCTTTCTTTCTTTCTTTTTTTTTTAACATTTAGAATGTCTTAAAATAGTAGGTCCAGGTCCAGGTCTACCTAGCTGATGAAGACATAGGCCTGAAGTAATAAAATTATCTTCAGAGTTTAATATTTTTCTCCAAGACATGGAAGTAGATAAATTGTGAATTTTCTGTAATCCTGTAGCGATAAAAGATGTGCCAATATTTGGTGGGTGGTGCTATTATTAAAGGAAAAGCTTCTAAAACTACCCTCTCCCAATCTGAACATCACTTAACAGCCTGAGACTGGTTCCCGGTAAGTAGTTTATGTGGGAAGCATGTTTGTCTTCCACTGTGCAAGCGGTGGCCAGCAGCAATCCATTTTTTTCCCTCGCTACCAAAGGTTGAGGGTGAATATGTGCAAAAGTAAAGTGTCAGAGCTCAGCAGGCCCCCCTCTCCATCTGTGTTTGGAGAGCCAATGGTGTAAAGACAATGAAGTCTGGCTGATATTGTAGAAGGAAAAGGAGAGAGAGCTGGGAAGCAGTATCTCAGAGTGAACATTGAAGAAGGATACCATGTTATGTTCTGTCTAGATTCTCAGGATGATGTCTGTACTATGAGAGGCAGAGACAGGGCTGGTGAGCTGCTTTGCCAGTTACAGTGGCTGTTGTCAGCTCAAGGTCCTTAATCTCAGATCCCAAGAACCCACATAAATGTGGACTGGGTGTGGTGGCCTGTCTGTAATTCCAGGACTCCTAAGGCGTATACACAGCATTTATGGAACAAGCTGGCTAGCCAGATCACCCATGTCTGCAACCTCTGGAATCAGGCAGGGATCATGGGTTGTAGTAAGCTTTACTTGTTCGCTTGAGAGAAACCTAGAGTTACCTGGTAAGAGAGAACTACAACTAAAGAATTGTCCAGATCAGATTGCCCACGGCCATGTCTGTGAGACACCTTCTTCATAGCTAATCGATGTAGGAGTGTCTGGTCCACTTTGTGTGCTGTCATTCCCTAGTCAGGTGGGCCTGGGTGGTGTAAGAGAGTTACCTGAGCAAACAAAGGAAACAAGCCATTAAGCAGTGTTCCTTCCTTGGTTCTGCTTCAAGCATTGAATTCCTGCCTTGGCTTCTCTAGACGATGAGCTATATAACCTGTAAGATGAAATAAACTCTTCCCTCACCTCCAAACTAGTTTTAGTTACTGTTTTATCACCACAACCAAAACCACCTGAGCACACCCTGCCTCAGTAGATAAGGTAGAAAGCTGTCAAGTCAACTTTAGGCCATCCCATGTATGTGCATAAATATGGGCCCCCACACATGCAAGCCTGTCTTCATGCCACATGCCCATACATGTGAAAAGGAGTGGGGGAGGGGTAAATAAGGACTCCAGCCCACACCAGACACTTGATTTCTTACTAGGTTTGAGGAGTTGAAGGTAGAAGCACAGAGAAATAATGTCTTCCTGTCGTGTTACTGACATAAGCAAACAGACAAACCAACATGAAATTATTTCACATCCTGGCAAACAAGGACTAAATTGCCAACGTGTTTTCTGCCGTAGAGAAGAAAGTTACTCTATGAAGAAGACTTGGGAAACTCACATACTTTAGAAATTCACTATGGAAAATTTCAAATTAGCCTGAAGGGATGGAGTGAGTTGACCTAGGCTTAACTAGTTCTTAATATTCATTTTGATTTGCCTGTCCTCCTGCAATGACTACCACCACGTCTTTGTGGCTTGGTTTCAGAGCTTGGAAACAAGTCATGAGCTCTGAGTGAAGTAGTTGCTACCAGCCTTGTAGGCAGGAAATAGACTGACGTCTCTGCAGTCAGGCCTCAGAGTCCACTCACATGGAACCAGGACCTGGTATGGAGAGAATTATGCCAATGCTGCTGGATTTAACGCTCTTGGAGCCTGCAAGATGACAGCCCTTCACAAGGGATCCCCCCTTGGGAACAAAAACAAGGTTTTGTGGGGAAGGTGAGAAGCAGGATTAGACTGTTAATATGAAGCTGACAGAAAGATTATAGAGCATCAAGGGACAGGAGGACATGGGTATGGGGACTGAACTGCACAGAGATAGTTGTATGTCAACTTGACACAAGGTAAAGTCATCTGAGAGGAGGGAGCCTCACCTAAGAAAATATCTCCATAACATCAGGCTGTCCACAAGCCTGTAGGATATTTTCTTAGTTCCCAGGAATTCTAAGACCTGCAGATATTTTTCAAAAGAATGTGAGTGTCCGTCCAAATGGCATCTTACTGCTAAACTCAGGAGACACCAGTGTGTTGAAAAGGCCACCTCACTCCCAAACATATTTATAGAAATTAATGTCTGCATACACACTCTGCCAACAGTTCATAGGAGCTTAAAATAGTGGGGTCAAGCTCAGGTCACAGCTGAGTGATGGCTTAAACTGTGGGGTTGTTTCTTCCATTCTGCTCTGTCAGAGTACAAAGAGTTGTCTCTTCTTATAGTGTTTTGGAAATAACTAAAGAATTGACACTTGCTACTTTGAGTGGTTTAAGAATTATCCTTCTTAAAAGTATTAATTCAACATGATTTAAGTGCCTGCTAGCTCAGTTAAGTGCCTGAATTCATTTAAGTCTTTGCATGGTGTCCTGTGTTAGTTTTCTGTGATGTATGGAGACCAGAGGGAGATGCTGGGGTGGGTGTGGCATTCTCCTTTGAAGAGCTGACACTCTTTCTTAGATTCTGGGTGGAGGTGTAGCCAAATAGGAAATACAGAATATTCTAAAAGTGGATTAGTACAATGGTTGTGCTCGCATGAGAATGGTTCCTCCCTTGTAGCGGGACACCCTCCTGTGGTCTGGCCACCATCGATGGCCCAGACAAGTGCTATCATCACCTTTAGAGCAGCGAGGGACAGGGGACATGGGTACCTTGTAGCTAGAGTAAGTACCCCAGCTCTGTGGGGTTGGGGATAGGGAGACTAAACTAGACAGAGCATGTGTGCTGGATAGTTGTATGTCAATTTGACACAAGGTGAAGTTGTCGGAGAGGAGGGAACCTCAAATGAGAAAATATCACCATAAGATCAGGCTGTACACAAGGCTGTAGGACATTTTCATAATTAGTGGTTGATGGGCAAGGATCCAGCCCATTGAGGGTGGTGCCATCCATGGGTCCTGAGTTCTATTAAAAAAAAAAGCAAGCTGAGAAGCTATGGGAAGCAAGTCAGAAAGCAGCACCCCTCCATAGCCTCTGTATCAGCTCCTGCCTTCAGGTTCCTGCTGTGTTTGGGTTCCTGTCCTTACTTCCTTTGATGATGAGCCGTGCTATAGAAGTATAAGCCAAATAAACCCTTTCCTCCCCAACTTGCCTTTTGGTCATAGTGTTTTATTGCTGCAATAGAAATTCTAACTTAGCATATTCGAGGTACATGCTGACTAGCCCTGACAATATTTTAGTAGAAGACTGATAGCAGGGGCTTAGAGGCAAATCACAAAGAAAAATGTTAATATCCAAAGGCATTCAAATGTAGGGATGTTTCTGAAGACTGGCTGCTTCCTTCCCTTCTATACTCTGATGTGACATAACCCATGTATTAATATTGACTTTCAGCCTAGCAGCTAAACCTCTGGGCTTATCTGTGAGGAAATTTATAGACTGAATGGAGATGGGAGACACACCCGAATTATAGGTAGCATCCATCCATGGGCTAGAGTCACAGACTAGATAGAGGAAAGTAAGCTAAGCCCCATAGCTTTTATTCTCTTTCTGCCTGTGCTGAGATAGGACCATCCACCTCACACCCTGCTCCCATGTCTTATCTGCCAAAGCAGACTGTCCCCTCAAATTGTGAGCCAGAATATATTCTTCCCTCTCTAGTCTGTGTCAAGTATTTCATCATAGCAACAACAAAACAACAACAGTAGAAACGGATACACTAGTGGATAATTCCTCAATCAGTAAGCTCACCGAGACCGCCAACTCTTTCTCCCACTGTTAGAACTAGATTGATTCATTTCCTACCCTACCTTACAATTAAATGTGGCCAGAGGCTGAGTCACAGCCAGTAGGCCATGAGTGAAAGGACAGAGTTTCTCGTAAGGCTCCTGAAAGTCTCCCACACTGTCTGTTGCTCCCACACCTTTCTCTCAAGTCTGCTGCTCTCATGTTTGCAATTATCTTGACACCTATGTTAGAGAAGGAGGCTTTGAGATACTCAGTTCCCAAATGAATGGAATGGAGCTTACCACAGCCTGTCCATGCCCAAATAGTGCTAGCGTTTTCAAGAGCAAGATGAATTGTTATTTATGCTATCGAGAATTGGGTTGGGGGAATATCTATCAGTTCCAGCAACTAGAATGAGCTATGCTTCTAGAGTTTTCCCCTATTCTCATCCGTATATCACCTACACTGCCACTGAAAACATTTCTTAAATAAATTTACTTTTTGCAATTTTTAAAGAAAGCAAATGTTATATCTTTACGATGAATTGAAAGCAATAACATTGCAAATGGAGGACAACTAAAACCAGATAAAAGCCAAATGATATTGTTCTTCTCCATCTAGAAACTACTTCCCCAAGAAGTTTCTTCACATGAGCACTGCTGTTCAAAAGGAGAAAATTAGGCCCTATTGGAAAGGTGTGAAAGGCATATTAGCACCAAGCTGAGATGTATTCCTTGAGAGAATCAGAAGATTTGAAAATATGTCAGTGTCAGTGTGGTTGGGTGTTGTTTAATGTGGTGTCTTGGCCACCTGAAGCTGTCTGTTTTTCTCAGCAGTATGAAGCCTCTATCTACTTGGGAATCAAGACTTTCTAAGCACTCAGAATGAAAATGAGTTGAAGCATGCCATAGAGGATGCTTGTTTGCCAGAGGAGGTAAACCAAAGCGCCTGTTAGAAGTGGATAGAGAGAGATAAGGAAGATGGCAACCTGTAGGTCAACATCGTAAATTTGATTGTTTGTGTACACAAATCTATCATCCATTTATCTAGTCATCTATTCTTCCCATCAGGTACCCAACTACTTATCTGACTATATCTTGACTATCTATTCAGCGTGCTTTCTTTCTTTCTTTCTTTCTATCTATCTATCTATCTATCTATCTATCTATCTATCTATCTATCTATCTATCTATCTATCTATCTATCTATCTATCTATCTATCTGCCTATCTATCATCTGTCCTTAAGCTACCCATAGTCTCTACTTCTGATATGATAGATACACTCTGAGCATGTTAAGCTTCCCATTGACAAAATACCAAAGAAATCACAGCTCCCTGTTTCAAAGAGTAAAACAATTCAGCAACTTTTGTTGACACATGGCAATGTAGAAGAAAAGAATAGTCTGTTTTGGAGCTTTAAGGCTGAAGTTATAACATGGCATGATATAGCTAAAATTGTGGTATAAATGGTTGTGACTTCCCAAGTAACAAGAAGACAAGAGTTGAGTGGCCATGTTCACTTGAGAATGAGGGAGACAGCATTAGAAAGGAGAAAGTCAAGAAAGGGTATTCTTTGGTTATATGTTTGTAATCACTCATCTCTGGTGACTCTTGAATGCTGTGTGTACTAGCTAGAGTCAGGACCAGAGAGGTAATGACTAGAAAACTCGACTAGATGCTCTTGTGGTTTGAATGAGACCCTGACATGCTAGAGGAGGTTATAAAGCCTTTAGAAGGTACAGCCTTCTAAAGAAGTACATCACTGGGGGATGAGTTTATAGCATAATCCACCACTTCTTGCTTGTTTTCTCAGCCTCCTGTGTGCAGCTGAGATGTGATCTCTCAGTTTTCTGTTCTTGCCTGATACTTGCCTTATCTTCTGTACCACAGTGGGCTATATATTAGTCTGGATCTGTAAGCCTAAAGAAACTCTTCTGTAAGTTGCTTTTGGACATGGTTTTATCATAGCAACAGAAAAGTAAGTAACACAGATTTAACCTATGGTTTTTAGCAAACCAAAATGGCATTTTCTGTAATACACAGTGACTTCCCTATTTAAA
Organism: Tokudaia tokunoshimensis; assembly: GCA_036184795.1. NCBI lineage: Eukaryota > Metazoa > Chordata > Mammalia > Rodentia > Muridae > Tokudaia > Tokudaia tokunoshimensis. Next base: position 130,560,808 of record BTHU01000003.1, on the reverse strand, counting down.
ACAGATGTCAGTGTTCTTCAAAGGAATATGAGAGAGTCTGGTCTCCACACGAGTTCTCATGATGTTCAGAACACAATCTATGGTTAGTGAACTGTAAAAAAATCTGGGAAACTATGACCCATTGTCAAAAGGACAATTTTATTTTTATTTGAAAATAAAAGCCTACTTCATCCAAATGGTAAAATTCTTAACCAGTGATTCTCAAGAAGCTAGCATAAGTGAGATAAAAGAAATTGCCTGTGCAAATGCTTGTAAACAGGATGAAGATGAGGGTTTGGAAGTTTCAGGTGCAGAGAAATACTTAGCTTGTGTCTTTGGTAGAGACTGGCTTCTCTTATTTATAAGGCTTTGAGCATTAAATGCCAGAGATGGCTTTGGAGCCCTATTAGATATCATTAGAAGTGGACACATGGGATCTAAGTCTTCAGAGTAAAACCCATATTTGACTCACAGTCATCACCATCACTTTGTAGGGTCTGTATGTGCCAGTACCATCAGCCCTGTAAGTGCTGTGCACCACTTAGTAACCGTGAGGAACACAGTCTCCTCCCCGCTTTACAAAGCATCAGGTAGCAGGGTAGGTGAATAACAGTGAGAGGATTTCGGTCCAGGTTTGCTTAGATTTGAGTCCCTTCCCATGTGTCATGTCTCCTCCCACTCCACATTTATCACATTTACAAGTTAACACATGCTGCATCACCATTATCCATCCGTAGATATCTTAGAGCATCCATAGAGCACCAACAGGACAGCAACTTGCTACAGAATACAGGATCCCGTGTGAATAGTGAGGGTCGTACACGCCTTTGCAAGAGCCCAAAATGAGAGGAGCTCTTCTCCACCGTACCTCCATCTTCTGCTTCTGTCTTTAAAACACCAGCTCACAGTCCGACAACTCTTGGCAGCCTGGTTGGTTATTTTCCACTATACAGAAGAATAAACGTGGACTCAAGCGAATGCTATTGAAAGCACTGAGTAGGACACTACTTGCCTGGGCTCAAAAATTGAGACCTTCTCTTACCCTTTAAACTTGAATCTCTCCCCTAGAAATTTAGTGGTAAAGACATGTTTTTAAAGTGTTCCAGAACTGAGCCAGCTCCTGGCAGAGCCAGGCTAGTGAGAGAACGGGAATAGAATCTCACCAGCCAGCTACGTCTAGAATGTCATGGCAGAAAATCATACCGGTAGTGACATTTACAGGAGACCAAACATTTTAACTGGAGAGATGGAGGGTTTTTAAGACCTTATTAAAACCAAATCCCCAGGCTTATACCATATTTTTCCTCCCTTTCCTCTGACCATTTGTTTTCCCTTTCTTCCCCTCTTTCTTCCCTCCCTTACAAAACAAGGTCCTCTCTGTACCAAACTTGTTGTAGCCCCATATCCCCTAACTCCTGACCTCCCTGCCTCAGTTTGCCAAATGCTGTTATTGTAGGTGTGCAGCATCATGTCAGACTCTAGCGCCACTGCCTTATGAAGATGTGAAGGAATCCCCAAGAGCACTGATCTTAGGTCTTCTTTTTACAGGTGTTCTCAAAGCCAAGGGGGGGTTAGTGTCTGTGCCAGAGGCAGAGCCTCATTATCCAGTTCAGAACCCTGCATCCAAACTCCCATTTGGAGGCACACCTCAGCACATCTGAATCGTTCCCTTTTCTCTTGTGAGCTCTGACTGAGTCTTCCTTTTGTGCCTCTTGACTTGTGGCTCCTAAGAGATGCTGTAGATAGAAATGTGCGTCTTATAGTTTAAGCTGCTGCCCCATCTTGGAACAAGTTATCATGAGAAGACTGCTAATGAGCTTGACGAGATGAAGAAGCATAAAGGGAACTGAGTGACATTGGTCCTCTTTTGTTGTTGTTGTTGTTGTTTGTTTTGTTTTGTTTTTTCAAGCCAGGGTTTCTCTGTGTAGCCCAGGCTGTCCTGAAACTCACTCTGTAGACAAGGCTGGCCTCGAACTCAGAAATCCACCTGCCCCTGCCTCCCAAGTGCTGAGATTAAAGGTGTGCGCCACCACTGCCCTGCGACTTTGATCTTGTAAAATAGCATTAGCACAGTGAACAGTGATTGAATCCCATACTGCACCCCATTGGCCTGCTTCTTCTTAAATATGAGTAGAGGCAAAAATTAAAATCCTTTAAAAGCCATATTATCATGCAATATAGCATAATCTCTAGTCAAGTTCCAAGTCATATATTAAAACATGGCATGGAACACATTCTTAGGGGCCATACATGCAATTATTCTAAGTTATAGATGGTACTCCATGTTTCAATCAACAAGACCAAGAATACTGCTGGGTTTTAGTTCTCTACAGCTTGAGTAAGGTTACAAATTCTTATTCTAGGGTCTGAATTAAAACAAAAAAACAGCTGGAAAAGTAGGGTTTAGATGGATCTAAGACCATATTTTAGACATACTGAATAATAGATATAATGTATTTGAAAAGGATCATGGGTGACAGAATTTAATGTCCTATTTTAACCTTAACAGAGTTGAGACATTTCTTCACAAAGAGAGACACTGTGTTGAGATCTTAAGATGGAATAGGAAATTAAATGTCTCTGTCTTTTTCGAGACGAGGTTTCACGTATCTGAGTCTATACTCAAACTTGCTACATAGCTGAGGATGGCCTTGACCTTTTGATCACCAGGACTGTAATTCCTCAGTGTTGGGGTCAAAGGCATGTGGCACCATAGCTAGTTTATGCTGTGTACTCAGTGCTGCCGTGGAAGGTGTGTACCACCAAAACTGGTTTATGCTGTGCTGATGTTGGAACTCAGGGCTCCACAGAGGCTAGGGGGTACCCGAAGAACTTGGTTGCATCCTTGCCTTAGACACATTTTTCTGTGAGAACAATGTTGTGAAGAGCAGCAGCTTTCTGACTAGTGGCCTGTCGCCACATGAGCAACCCCACTAGCAGCATCCATATGAGCATGTCTGAAAGCATATGATGAACTTCTAGCATCCTGATACTTCCATAGCAATTGCTTTCTACCAGTGCTCCCCATGAGAAGGAAATGGTACCCAGAACACTGCAGTACCATACCTCATCCTGCTATGTGAAGGAAAGAGTTTGCATGGCTCTGGTTTTTATTTGCCATCAGAAGATATCAACAGATCCAGAACAGATGTCAAGCAAGTACTTTAAGGTAGTAGAAGACTGGGGCTTCCAGACGTAGCTGACAAATCTCCTGTCTACACCCTCTGTCGCACCAAATCCCCATGGGTTTTCATGTAACAAACAAAGGCTTTTAACTTTTTCCCACTTACTCACAGTTTGTGTTCTAGTCCTGCAATGTGGGCCCTTTGGGTGTCTGTTGAAGTAGTGGGTGGGACATAGCAAGAGGGAGAAGGCTTTGAAGAATAATTAGCTGGCCTACTGTATGTGCCTTGTCACCACTATTCACGTCGATTTAGCAGTGCTGTCTTAGTAGGCCATCAGTGGACTTGTTCCCTGTTATGTCCCAGCGAAGAGAACAAGGAGATATCAAATTGTATATTCCTCTTTTGTAATCACAGAGGAAACCAAATATCTCCCAGGATTGCCAAGATAGGCTAAGACAGTATCTTCCTACTCTTGAAGTTAAAGGATAGATACATTAGGGCAGCCCTTAAAATGGCCTTTCTCCAGTAAAACAACCAGTTTGTTCAATTTCCATTAAAAAACAAAAACATCAGCAATACTGCTTCTCAGAGCTCACGCTGCACAAGATCACAGCTACTGTGAGGCCCCTCCCCACACACACTTGGTTTGTAGCCAGGTGGCAGTTAAGGAAAATCAACAAAAAACTCTCTAGAACATTTTAATGGAAAGCCAGGGTTTAGAACTGCTATAATAGAACCTCACTGTTTGCTAAATAATGGAGAAAAAAAAGAGGAGACTGTTTCATTATTATCATCTAACAGACTAGAAGTAACCATCTCACAGGGGCTGTGCACACATGAGCCCATTTACACTGTATCTCAGCCTTCATTTTCAAAGGGAAGAAACAGCTCTGGGGGTCAGTCGTGGTGCCTTGGCTGCAAACCTTTAAATCTAGCTCCTTTCCTCAGCGTTTATCTCACTTACTGTCCTATGCCATCTCTCTGCATTCCTATATTCTCAGCCATTTTTCTTTGAGTAAAGGTGAGTGTTCCTCTTTTTCCACATCCTCACCAACACTTGCTGTCTCCTGAGTTTTTGATCTTAGCCATTCTGACTGGTGTGAGATGAAATCTCAGGGTTGTTTTGATTTGCATTTCCCTAATGACTAAAGATGTTGAACATTTCTTTAGGTGATTCTCAGTCATTTGATATTCTTTAAGCACTTGCTCCCAGAATCCTGAGAGTCCATATTTGCTCAAGCCTGAGGAGAATTTGTGGGGTCCTTTACATGTCATAAAAATTATAAAAGACAGGCCTTTAAATGGAATGTGGCTAGGTGAAACTACAAAGGTGGGGGTTTCATTTGGATTGGATGCCATAGAGTGCCTCCTTACAAACACTGAATGTAAGAGAACTTTTCAGACAAAGAATCAAGTGGAGTCACTTGGTGGGAGCATCTTTAAAGGGAGGAGACTGTCTTTTCAGGCACCTGTCTGTTGCCCAACAGGTGTCTACAGGTCAGTGTTTCAAGATTGTGCCATTGTGGAATGTTGAGGGGTTTTCAAGCTGAGGAGTGTACCAGACTCCCTGGTGGGCTCATTAAGTCACTAATGGCTGGGGCACTTTCCCACAGTTCCAGATGCAGAAAAGCAAAAGCAGGGATGCGCTGAGAAGTGATCAAATTCCCACGTGAAACTGATCTTATTCTCCAGCCCACAAACACAACACTGACAGAATTGAGCACGTTTTGGTTTGGAGAACACGCCTCCCATTTGGCCTGCCTGGATAATGCCATGCTATAACTCCTCTCAATGGCACCATAATGATGCCAGTCTAGAAGAAATGGAAAGCTTCAGAAGGGTGGCGACATAGTGTCCTTCATGAGGTCATTCTGGTCATTGTTCCAGCATTCCCATGCGCTGCCTTGTCTGCCTGGTGGAGATCCCATGGCTTCACACAGCTCTCTAGGAACCAGTCTTGTGTTGGGGTACTGATGGTAGAGGGAAGTTGGGAATTCTGGTCCCTCTCCTGCCCATCCTCAGCAATGGATCTGTGGAGTTTCTTTTAATCTGGGTAGAATCTTATGTCTTCTTGGCCTTGGTTTGCAAGTGATGGGTCTTCCTGGGTGACCTGTGTTTTTTTTTTTTTTTTTTTTTTTTTGATTTTTCGAGACAGGGTTTCTCTGTGTAGCCCTGGCTGTCCTGGAACTCACTGTGTGTAGACCAGGCTGGCCTCGAACTCAGAAATCCTCCTGCCTCTGCCTCCCAAGTGCTGGGATTAAAGGCGTGCGCCACCACTGCCCAAGGGTGACCTGTTTTTTAGGAGCCTGTTCATCTATGTTTGTTTTTCCCTGACCTGACTGTTGTCTTTGGAGAGATGGAGTACTTTGTCTTAGTGTCTGTTTGGAAGCTTTCACAGTTGAAGTTCTCCTGGATGGTTCTGACATGTCTTTCCTTTGGTTCCCTCACCTGCTAATTATAAAGTCTACATAATCCTCATTCCCCAGGGAAACAGGAAGGAGGACAGAAAGGCTCTTCCTGTGTAAAGGAGGGAGAATGCAGGAGACCTTCAGAGCACTGTGTGCTTTCTTAAGCCCCAGGAAATTCAAGGATAGTTGACCAGTTTCTAACATTTCATGAGTTAGTAAAAAATTTAGCCTCTCTGTTTCTGAGTCTTAAGAAACCATTAAAACCCTGTTACCATTTCAGAAGTAATGATTTTGTTAAAAACATTTATTTTTATTAAAGATTTATTTATTGTAAGGAACGTTATTAAGGATTTATTATTGTAAGGAATGTTTTGCCTGTGCCTATGTGCACACCTCACATGTGTGCCTGCTGTACTCAGGAGCTAGAAGAGATCCCCTGAACTGGAGTTACCAAGAATTGTGAGCTGCCATGTGGATGCTGGGAAATGAACCAGGGTCCTCTGCAAGAGCAGTGAGTTCTCTTTACTGCTGAGCCATCTCTCCAGGCATACAAAAACATTTGCTTAGCTGAAGTGTCGTGTTTATCCCTTGGTTTTAAGCACTAGTTTTTAACAGCACTAGTTGTTAATAGGAAAGTGTCTAAGAAAGGGGACTCAGTATGTGTATTCATTCCATTGACATTTGCAGGAGTTCCAGCCTTTGGGGAGCTGGCCTAGGTCACTCCACTTGTGTCCTTAAGAACAGTTCTACAGGTCTGTATTAGATGCAGGTCATAGCCACCCCAGTGCCCCTGAACCACCACCCGCCTTTCCTCGCTTGCTTGCAGTTCTATGTTTTAGCTTTTCTCTCTGTATCTTCCCCAGGAAAGAAAATTGTCTGTGTCCTCCCCGGCTGTACAGTGCCGGTTCACAAGCTTCAGAGAGTAGTTTGGAATCACCGTTCTCATGCCTCTGTTTTTCTTTTTCCGTTTCTATTTATTATTTTAAAAGGTTCTGAGATCCCATTAAGAAAACCCACAGATAGTTCCTTTGGCAGAGATCTTGGTTACAAAAATCCATTTGGCTTTGTACCAAAGCAGTGACCTATAAATATGCACGCCGGCTCGGCTTCTCTTCCTTGTGAATCTCTGCTGAGGAGATCTTGGACCTATGCCTTGAAGAAAATGTTATCTTGATGATAGCCAAAGGTTGTATTCTGTACTAGAATTCAAGAAACTGATTATAGACTGGAGGACTTCTTCTAGCCCTACAGCTCATTCTCCAGCAAGTATATGCTGTGAGGGGGCAGGGGATTCATTAGTGGGAATCATGGGTGGGCAAAAAGTTGTGTTGTGCATTGTTGGTGGGCAACAGTCTCCTTGACTCACAGGAATGATAACGTTAAGAACACCATCTGAGATGCTCACCAACTGTTTATATGTGAGACAGAATAATAGTATATATTTCATACGGTTCTCATACTAACTTTGGGAATATAGATGATATCAATAATATTCAAGATGTGTTGCCGTTAAGGGCTATAGACACTCAAGATCATTTCATCCTTGCATCAGCCTCCTGACATGAGTTCTCCACTGATGGTTAGAAAATTGAGACTTAGAGAATATAAATGCCTGGCTTGTTATCTTCTGGCTGCTAGCTAGTATCATATTTGAACCCACGTCTGCTGAAGCACAAGCAAAGCCCTCACACTTCACTAGCCAGAGCTGCTGCTGATTGGATCTGCAACAGAACTTGGCCAGACCTGTGATCCACTGGCAATGTGGTGTTCCTCCTCACCATGGGTCCTTTCACGCACAAGGTACAGGGAAGCGTTCCTGGCCCTCTACTCAGGGTTTTGCATTCCCGCCATTTTTCTGGCTCTTCTAGATACTCTTAGGTTCTTCAGTAGGACCACAGTAAGCATTATAATAACATAACAGCATACTCAAAACACACAGCAAGAGAGATGTGTGTTTATATTTTTTTAAGAATTATTGTCAAAATACACATTAACTAGAATTATTTTGTGATCAATATTTAGAAATGCATTCATATTGATAATTGACATGTTTGGGTAACAAATAATGAAACATTAGTTCTCATTCATGGTTGCTCCATTTCCCTAGAGCCTACAGATGTGATATTAAGAAGATTTTATATACTGTTGTATATTAGCATTGATCTTCTTTAAAGGGATGAATGTGTTTAATTTCATCTTTGGGTACATCTTTATATTATGTGTTTGAAGGTAATTTTAGAAGAGTGTGACTATAAAGCATGTTGATATTCAAGATGCTGTTAGATGGGAACTAATGAAAGAAGCTAACATTTTACACATCTGATAATAATTTCAATTTTTCAAAGATTTACCATGTGCCTTACCCTCAGCTAACTCTTAGTCCAGACCCTTATATATGCACAGACCCTGTGAATTTTGGGGGATAGTCATAAAAACTTTTTAACTTCCAGCTTTAGATATAAAAACACTAAGTTTCACAGAGTTTAAACATCTGCCCCAAGTGCCCACAACTGCTAAGTGATGGATGCTCAGACCCAGAGCTTTGTATGAATGTTCATTTATCTCTTAGGACCTGAGACTCCATGACTTCAAACCAGCTGTCTCATCTGCAGTGACTCCAGCTGTGAGAATTGCCGAAGCTCACATGATTTATCTAGATATTAGGCAGGGGTAAGGTCATCCCAAGACACAGGCTGTAGGAAATGGCAGCTTGGTGTGATATAGGGAAGTGACACCTCTTCATTTATGAGTGCCACATGAGCAGGGGGAGATGAACAGATACAGGTTTTGATCGAAAATGAAAGGATGGGAACATTCTTGACTAACTGTAGTCATGTAAGCTTGCCTCTTTGTAACTTCACATCCTTTCCTGAGGACAGCAATAGATGGTATTCTGTTTAATCTCAAGGTGGATCTTTTTCCTTACAGTATGTGGTTGGTTACCAGGTTGTATAGTATCTTGGGAGGTATGGTGGTTTGAATGAGAATGGCCTACATAGGCTCAGATATTTGAATGTTTGGTTCCTGGATGGTGTACTGTTTAGGACAGATTAGAAGGTGTGGTCTCGTTGGAAGAAGTGGGTTACTAAAGATAGGTATTGAGGTTTCAAAACCCAGCCCAAACTCAGTTCCTGTCTTTGCCTCCTGCCTGCAGATCAAGATATAAGCTCTTAAGTTACTGTTCTACCATGCCTGCTTGCCTGCCACCACACTCTCGGCCATGTTGGTAAACTGTAACTGCAAGAAGCTCTCAATTCAGTGATTTGTCTTATAAGATGCCTTGGTCATGGTACTGGAAATGGATGCTGGTACGTTAGAGTTAACCAGAGAATCACATTTAGCACAGTGGTGCGCTGTCAGGAACACAGCCCTTAGTGTTTCTGTCACTCCTGCGAGATCAGTTGAGAGAAGAGGCTGTTTTTTTTAAAAAAAAAACAACCCAAAACCTACAAATTCTATAATGTAGGAGTTTTATTCATAGAAACAACTCAAATGCCTTCATGGCATCTAAGGACATTCATTGAAGACATTAACAATGCACAGAGTATCATGTTTATGATCACAGAAAACCTGATAGTACGAAAGTGAGAAACAAGCTACAAATATATAAAAGATCCCTCTTGGAAACATCTTCATAGACAGCCTCAAATTAGTTTCTTTAAAACCATGCTGAGATTCCCATGTTCAAGATTTACTCATATTGGGGGTGGGACCTTTTTGCTAGATGTTCCCTAGAAGCTTTCCTCTCAATGAAAAGAAGTAGAGATGAGGCTGGAAGATCTCTCCTACAGAGGAGACAAGCTAAGACTGTGACTGGTTGTCCAACCTTTGTTCTGCCATCAGCAGAGTCAGCCCTAGGCCTTGAGGAATACTGCTTTTTAAACAGTGGCTTCCTTGGCTCATCATCAGTTTTCTTCCCATCTGCTCTTTCCATAAATTGAGTTTACTTTGATACAACTTACTGAGGTATTTTAGATTTTTTTTTAAACATTTTTACTTATCTTATTTTGAATGTATGGGTAGAGTATATGGAAGTCAGAGGATAACTAGAAGAGTCAGTTCTCTCCTACCATGTTGTTTTGGAGAGTAAACTCAGATCTTCACACTCGGGTATAACTGGTGCCTCTACCCACTGGATCACTTCAAGAGCCCCCTTCAGGAAATTTAAAGGACTGTGATGAAAAGATGAAGAACATGGCATCCAGGGTGCCATATCTGTGTTTCTTATAAACAAGCATCTGTGGCATGCCTTTAATCCCATCTGATTAATCTTTGGTTTAGAATCACCAAATCTTCATGCTAAACAATGATGTCCACACGGACAACTGGGCAGCGTTCACTTTAATGTGAACGTGGGAAAAGTTTTATTTATTCCCAGGAAATACCCCAGCGTGTTGAAGTACAGGGGCTTAGGCCTGACTGTTGCATAAAGTCTTAGGAGATTACCGTGGACGGACACACCTTCCACCACTGTCTAATGGAGATGAGATCCAATGAGTACCATAGACATACTCAATACAAGCCAATATGAGACACTAAGTCCTGAGGCAAGTCCTGCTTGTTCTCAATAAGGGAGTAGTGTATGTGAGGGGGAAGGCAGAACCTTACCTGGAAACTAACTTTCTGAGAATTAACTTGTCAATTGGTAACATTTTCTTTTTTTTTTTAAAAAAAAATCTATGCTATGAATCATGGATTAGTAACCTTAGCCAAAGGCAGTAAAGAGCTTTTCCTCTGCAGGGCATGTGGTTTGGTTGCAGCCACTTAGCTCAGCTGCTGCAGTAGATGTAGCCCTACCCAGAGCAAAACCAAGCATGACCATGTTCAAATAAAACTTTATTTACCAAACAAGCAGAAAATGAGACTGTCAGTCACCCCTTGCCCTAAACAATGATTTCCCAAATTAGTTCACAGATGCTAATTTATCTGGGAAGTTGCTGAAAAGGAAAGTATAAATTGAAACTATTGTTTTACTTAAATTTCATGAACTTATAAAATAAATAATATTAGCATATATTTGAAAACCCTAAAGTATCAAGAAATACTTCTCAGATCTCTTTGCTAAAAGCAATTGCTTCTCTTCCTGGCTCCGATGCAGACATAGTCGTGGACCACCTCCCCTGCCCATTTCTGTGTTTTGCTTTTCTGTTTGATACCGAAATAAATGTTCACAACCCAGCTTGCTTCTGCAGGCCTCTGCTTCCTGCATTCTCATTTATAAACACTACTTTTTAGAGTCCTGAATTTTTTACATTACTCTTTGGGGACTTCCATGTGTACCATCTCTGTTTGCTTCTTCTATAATGAGGTTTATGGCAACTTGTTTTTATTCTGTCAAAGGTGGATTCTAAAACTTGAAAAATCAAGAAATATTGCTTTGGCTTATTTACAGTGTAACTGGTGACCAGTATAGCTCAGTTTTCATGCTGTATCACCTGCCTTCGTGGTTTTCCCACCTCCTGTATCCTGTCGTCTTTTACACTGTCAAATTCTGACACCAATCCAAATCAGCGTCACCATTCTACTTACTAGGCTCTCCTTCCCAAACTCCCCATCCTTCTGTTCCCTAAAATACGGCTTCTCAGTTCTTCTGGAATGTCCTTTTTCAGCTCCACTGTATCCCACAAACTTTTCTGTCCTCCCTGGAGTTCACCCCTTACTTTGCTTGTACCTAGCTTCAGTTATTGCCCTAGGAAAACACCTGCTTCAATAACTGTTGTCCTTCCAGTTTCTTTCTGACATAAACCAGATTTGTTTGGGGTCCTTGCATGGTGTGTGTGTGTGTGTGTGTGTGTGTGTGTGTGTGTGTGCGCCTGCCTGCCTGCCTGTCTGTCTGTCTTACTGTCTGTGTTTATGCCTGTCTATGTGTGTGTGTGTCTGTGTGTGTTATGTGTCTGTCTGCCTGTCTGTTTGTCTGTGTTTGTATGCATGCCAGTGTGTGTGTGTGTGTGTTTTGTGTGTGTCTCTGTGTGTGTTTGTATGTGTGTGTACTTGTATTTTCTGTTTAATTGCCATGCGTTTTATAATTTTTAATGTCTGATTTTTATTGAGGTCGTCTGAAGACAGAAGAACACCTCAGCTTGTGTGGTCAGTCAGAAATCGCCATGCTCTGCTGCGGCTTCCTTTTGAATTGCTTTAGACTGTATTGTAGCATTCTCTCCAGGTCTCTGGTCTTTGACTGGAAGTGTTGGATGAATAGGGTAGGTATGGAATTTAGGGTAAAATAGCACCCCTTGATGGCTACAGACATTTGGGGGCTAAGTGGCAAGGACAGGGCAGAGATGAGAGGAGCTTCATTGTGTTCTCTTGGGAATATGATGGAATTTCTCAGCTCTCTTCCATGTTCTTAGCTTTGGTTTCATCGACCTTCCTCAGCTCTTTCTTCTTAGAGGTTTTCCTCATATGGCTGATGATCCTTGTTTCCCATTTGCAATAAATTGTGTGTTTATATCCCTTTTAATCTCTTAATTTTAGTGAAGCTCAGTGAAGGAGATAAGATCAAGTCATATGCTATACCTGCAGTTTAAACTCTTATTAGACAATGTTTTATTCTGCTGTCTACTTGCAACCCTATCTGTGTTTGCCTGGGAACTTCATCTTGATTTATGTGAGAATGAATCGAGACCTATGCTATCAGAGCTCTGCTTTATACGCTCCCTTGCTGCATCCTTCTCCTTAGCTCTCTATGGGATGCTTGGCTCATTCAGGTTGGAAAGGGTAGCACCTTGTTTTACATGCAGTCAGAAGTTGTGTGTTGCTTCCTAGGTGCTTGGCAGGGCTTTTTTCACTCAGTCTCAGAGATGCATATAGAGCATTTGATTCACCCTTAGACAACAACAAGGTGTATTCTGATAAGTTGGAGTACTCATGTGATCACATCTTACTATTTTTTTACATTCATTTTTATTGTATGTGTGTATGATTGTTTGCCTACCTGTATGGATGTGTATCAGGTGTGTGTGGTTCCTATGGGAGCCAGAAGAGAGCAACAAATCCCCTAGAGCTGGAGTTGCAGACAGTCATGAGCAACCATCTAGGTGCTGGGAACCGAACACAGGGCCTCTCTGAACAAACAGTAAATGTTCTTAACTACTGAACTATCTCTCCAGTCTCATGTCTTGCTTTTTTTTTTTTTTGTCCAATGCACCTCCCCTCCTTCCCCCCAAATAAAACCCCTCAGGAATTATAAACAAATGCAATGGGAGCATCCATGTGTCTTATATGTATTTTCTCATTTCTCTGGATGCTAAAGAAGAGTTTTTTGACTAGTTTACCCATGGAAATGAGGTCCCTAGGGTAGTTGTTTACGAGTAAACAAGGAGTTAGGCATTGATTAAAATAAGGGCTAACTCAGTCCCCATATGAATGTGTCTGTGTACTGCTAGATTAGGAGGAGAAAATGGGTATTTGTGCCTATGAGCTCAGTCCCTTAAGATTCATGAATTATTCATGTTCTAGACTTCTTCATGAAAGTTTAAAGTAAATAAAGCTGTTAACTCACAGGTTTGCTCACTCTGGCTTCCCTCCTGGAAAAAAAAATCATTTCTGTGGCTCAGCTCATTGTCAGTTGTCAGAGACCTGCCTCATGGTCCATCCCTGTCCCACTCATTTCCAAAGGCTGGCCTCGGTCCTTATCGGTAACATGGGAGGTGGTGACCACAGTTGTTGCCTTACAGCATGCTGTACCCAACCCGTAAGTTGTGAGGGTTCCAAGATCAAAGATTAATAAGTTACTGGTTTCTGTTTTTCTGAACTGAGGTTAGGGCTATGAGATTGCTCAGTAGGGAAAGGTGCTTGCTACCAAGCCTGCAGGAAGTCACTGTGGAAGGAGAGGAACAAATCCTATATGCTGTCCTCTGTCCTCCATGTGTGATCTCTGCCCCTCTCGAACATACAAAATACACAAATAAGAATAGCATAATTATTGTGAGGGTACTTAGCTGAGCCTTTTCATAGCTCCAGAAAGTGTCCTACACAAGGCTCCCATGAGGTTTTCCTAATGCAATCCTCACGGTGACATTTGACATAGGAGATGAGGTACTTCATCTGATTCCAGTAGAGTTACTGGCTTGTTGTGGGTTAGACAGAAAACATCCCCCAACCCTCATCAGCAGAGACTTGGTCACAAACCAATGACATTGGCATGAATTTTGAGATGAGACTGGGTGGAAATAAATGAGGTGACTAGGTGAACACCCTCAGAAGGAATATTTATGCTTTATATATCTCTCTGTAGCCCAATCTCAGCGCTGTAAGCTGAGTGGCTTTTCTCTGCCATATGCTTTCCTTCCTGTTGCCTTACCACAGACCCGAAAGCAAGAAGGCCAGGAGACTTTGGACTGCAAACCCTGAAGCAGTGGTCAGAAGAAAATCTTTCCTCCATGAAGTGTGTTCTCTGGTATCTTGTCTCGGTGACTAATGTCTTGTATGAGAGTGTGGGTGTGTTATTTCTCTATACCTGCATCTACATCATTGTTACCTTCTTTTCAATTCTTCTGGACTTTCCAAGGTGCTTTTCCAGGACACTCCTGAGCTGACTCTTCTTCAGAGATCCTGATATACCTAGAAAGTTCAGAGACCTTTCTCATGACCCATAAGTTATGAAGTGACTGCCAGCTAGTGTTCTCTGGATTTCCGGTTACACAGGACACTACTCTGGATAGAAGAGTCTCTCTGAGCAAAGAACATATTCTCCTAGTGGGAAATGAGGAGTTAGGTAAAGGGAAAGGACAGCTATCAAGCAACTCTTGCTCTTTGATGGGGTGCTGAAATTTGATCTCCATACCAAAAAATATGTTGATTTTCCTACCAGGAGATGGCTTGCTCTGGCAGCCATGGCTTTAGTACATCCCCCTTAGCATATGGAAGGGAAAAGACAGCCATCAGATATTTGGAAAGGTATAACACTAAAGAAATCCCAACTGGTGCCCAGTTCTATGCATTTACTTATTCATTGAGCACTCTTCTGACCACAATGGATTGGCCTTGTATGTGACATAAATATGGGTCACAATTACTTCAGGACACCAGGACACTTATATGCTATTACTGGCAGGCTATGAAAACAACTTTAATACAGTATAAGTACAATAGAAAATGGAATGATTTAATGATAGTTATATTATGGTATATAATTATATATTGTATATAGTGGAAATATATACTAACTTTATTATGTTGCAAACTGGAGCACACTTAAGCCAAGTCACTATGTTCTATGGTAAGCCCATTTTTTATCATATTTAAGAAAATAAATATGAAAATATTTTAATAAGATTTGGAAACATTAAAATATTACTTTAAAAATATTTGATTGAGAATTCTAGCTTGTGAATAATATTAAGTATAATTAAAATACATTACTGTGTTATCAATTTTTACTGTCACTGAATGCTGAGCTTTGAATATGACTTGAGTCTGTTCCCAAGGCATCATATATTGATATTTTCCATAGAAAGGTATTAAAAGCCTAGAAACTTAACCCTTCTAGGGATCTTTGGGGAGGTCAATAAGTTAATGTAGAGCCTCATGATTGAATTCTTATACGTAGAAGAGAAATTAGAATAGACAAATATGTGTGCACACTTCCCATCTCTTGCTGTGGGATACCCTCTATCTTAGTTAAAATACATTGGCAATAGCAACTCAAGGGAGAAAGGTTTTAGTTTATCTTCCAGTTACAGAGGAGTCCAATATGGGGAAGACATGATATTGCTCATTCCCTGGACCTCTCAGAATCTCTTTAAATTTCTCTTTCCTTATCTCACATAGAATTGCTAGCCTAAATATCATCCATTTAAAAATATAAAATAAAACATAATCAAGGTAGAAACATGTAATGAAAACCCACATTATAGCCAGGTCAGACAGAAGAGTGTATCTATTGAAACAGGTCTTCTTCTAGAGTTACACTTCAAACGTATGGTCTTAACTCATCTTTAGTATATAGGAAGCATACCTCCTTCAGAGTATACTTGATTCCCATTGGCGCCTCAGGGCCTTGGCAGGAATTACCAAGTATACTAGTTATCTCTAGTTGCTAAAACAAATGTTCAAATAAACAAACCATTTAATAGTTCATATATGGTTATACATCTTTTGAGACAAGGCTATTATGTAGCCTTGGCTAGGCTAGAACTTGCTATGTAGAGGTAGCCTTAGCTAGATTAGAACTTTACTATGTAGACCAAGCTAGCCTTGACCTCCCAGATATCTGCATGCATCACCATGCTTGATCTATGATTATAATTTTATTTCTTGTCTATGTCAGGTCTAAGCAGGACTTCCTTTTAGTTTCTTGAAAAAGCAGCCTTTCGGGCAGTGGTGGTGCACGCCTTTAATCCCAGCACTTGGGAGGCAGAGGCAGGCGGATTTCTGAGTTCGAGGACAGTCTGGTCTACAAAATAAGTTCCAGGACAGCCAGGGCTACGCAGAGAAACCCTGTCTCAAAAAACCAAAAAAAGGCAGCCTTTCCTTGGTGACTAGGAGACATGTAGCATTTCCATCCTATGGATCTGCCATCTTTAAAATGCATCTTGAAGCACTCTTTTGAGTCAAACTTTTGGAATAGTCTAGGCCAGATGTTAGAAGTAGCATGCCGGTGAGTATTACTAGTAGAGACTACAATGGTTAATTGCATTGTACTTCTGCTTAGTAATTGGCTAAAAACAAAAACTATTCTCTCTAACAAAGATGGAAGCTGTTAGAGTTTACATTTAGTCCAGATTCAGAACATATGGTCAGTTTCTATCAAGACTTGTGTATTTTCAGGATGTGCAGACAAAAATGCATATCTTTGAAGATCTTTATGTAATTCACAGCTTGGTTCTTATATCAAGGGTCTTCTTCCTTTAGAATGTGAATGCACATGTATGTATGTGCATGTGGGTATGTTATATGTTTGCTGTATTGCATTATAAAACTAAAGCTTCAGGCCAGCAAAACGTGTGTTTAAAAATGACTCTCGTTCCTTTAAGTTATTTGCTGACAGTACCTCATAAACTCTGTGGGCTGGGAGAGGCAAAGAGATATTCTGAAGCCACCTGGTACTAGTCTTGCTGAGTGTCCGAAACTCTTCATAACCTTGAATTTATTGCCAGTCTGTTGAAGGCCTCAGTTTAGCCATATGATACTACTAACATGATGGAAACTGATAATACTCCCTGTCTTTCCCTTAGAAAGGCAGATGTTAGCATTTCCCGTCACTGGATGCTTACTGCCCAGTTCTTGGGTTGAGACTGAACTAGATGGTGCTAGGACACCCTATCAAAGGCCCCACCAACCAACAAAAAATTAAGTGAATCAAATATACATTGCTTCAAAAGACTTTCTAATCGTGATTCCCACTTCGTTACCCCAAGAACAAAGTCTCCAGGGATTCCCTTCCTTGACTCCTCAATTCTCTCCATGTGATATGCCATTTCCAGAGACGTTTCTTTGCTAAAATACACAGGCTAATGTTTCAAATAGACAAATCTCATTCCCATCTACTGAAGGCATGGGCTCTAGGTTGACATTTGTTTACTTTTTCTGGGAGTGAATCTCTGGACATCCAGGCCTTGATATGCTCATCCTAGCAGGAAGTGGGATGGGAGAAAGCCAAGGATGGTCTGCAAGTGATGCTTGTGTTCCCATGACAACCAGAAAACAGCAGAGTGAACTAGTCCTGCTTTTCTTTCCTCTTAGTATCATGTAGTATCTTTATCATTCCAAGGAAGTGACACCCTTAGCTTGATCAAGTTTCCTGAGTTTTTCAGGAGAGAATGATTTCGGTAATTAAATTCAGCCAATGTTTTGAGTGCTTGTCGTATGCACAATGTGTTAGGGCATAAAAGGGAGATTTTGAAGCTTATAATCAAATATTGGAGCTAAAGCAAGTTCTTAACACTCAAGGGTAATTCTGAGAAAGAAGCTTAATTGAAATTTATTTAATTAATTAAAATTAAATTTGCATCTAACAGATCTGGGTTGTAGCATCCTACATGTCAATTATCTTTTTCATTTTGATCCAACTTAAATAATTATGTACAGAGTGCTATAACACATGGATTGAGTAATATCAGTGTGAATAGATATGATCAAGAAACAGTCTTTTCTTTTTAAGAACTCTCTCTCTCTCTCTCTCTCTCTCTCTCTCTCTCTCTCTCTCTCTCTCTGTGTGTGTGTGTGTGTGTGTGTGTGTAAAACAAAAGTCAAAATAGTCACAAATACTTTTAATAAAAACAGCTTTTTTGCAATGAGTGCTTTGAGACTCTATAGAAAGTAGATTTTAATCTTCAAAGAAAAAACTTTTAAGAAAGAAATGACATTGGTTTTTGGTCTTTAACAGGAAATAGTATGTTGACAGGTGGGCATGAGCAATCTAGGGTAAAGACTGGGCTTGAGCACTGGCCAGACAGACGTGTGTTAGACAAGCCACAAGCAAAAGTTGCAAAGATACATCATAATGTTATATTTAAAGATCTGTTATAGCAGTATGTAGAGTCTCTAGAGTATTCCACATACTGTGCTCAGAGAACTCAAGGTAAGTGAGAAGTACTCTTGAACTCAGTTTGATAGAAAGAGAAAACAGGTGGCCAGATGAACATTTTAATAAAGTGATTGGCAAGGTACAGTTGTACCTTGAGTTGCAATAACTCAAAGATACAAGAGCAATCTTTCATTTTGTTGGAAACCATCTATATAAATCAGACTCTGTTGCAACCCACCATTTAATTTCTATCACCTCGTGTCATCTTTTCAGTGAGCCTATGAGGCAAGGTTTGTTATCATCTCCATTTTGGAAATGAAGAAGATGAGAACATGAAGCAGTTTCCCCAAGATCACCTAATTGGCCGCAGAGGAACAGGAATCAAATCTGCTTTCATGTTGTCAAAATGAACCTGTCAGGAGAGCTGCCTTGGTGGGCAGGGGTGATACAGAAGCCAGGCAGGTAGAGAAAGGTATTTTGGGAAGTGAAATTAACACATGAAGTGTCTGGAGGAAACATCAGGAAGACTTTTGGACATTAACCACGAGCTTCACATCAGCCTTACTTGGACTTGGACATGGGGAATGTCATTAAGAAGATAACTTTTTTTTTTAAAAGAAGTGTCTGAGTTTTCCTCTTTGACGTCTTTCCTTCAATATTGACAAACATTCTGCATGGCATGTTACATGTCTTCTATATCCAAGAACTGAAAGTACCTTCCCATGAGGCCTGAGGTCCAGAGCTAGTGTTCAGCTTCTTCTCAGCTCTTTAGTCATTCATGAAAAAGACAGCCCAAATTTTGAATCAAATGACGTTTTAAACACATACATCATATGTGTTTAAAACATATACAACTATATGGTTACAGCATTTGAGCTCAGCCCTTGAGGAATTGGCAGTTCAGAGGTTGTCTAGCCCAACCATGGCAACACCCACATAGTTCCCTCAAGGCATGTGCTTGTGCCGGTGCAGATGAATGTGAATAATCTTACAAATGAGGGAGAAAAAAATCTTCCTAGACACTCAGGAATTGCTGAAGTTTTCTAAAATGTACTTTGGATTATCAATGGAATATCTTATTGGCCTTTAACTTAGGAGAGTTTCCTTAGCTTCCCTCCCATAAAATATATTCATTCCGTCATAGTGCAGACTTGAGGCAAAACCATTCCAGTAGTGCCCACCACATGTTATCTGCTCTGTGAAGGTAAAGCAAAGATAACAGCACCCTTCCTAGAAGCAAACCCTTTCTGTGGCCCTTTCACTAGCACATTCTTATCAAATGCTAGTCATGGTCATAGTTTGTGGCTTGACTGTTTCATAATGCAGAAAAATAGTATTTTGAGAGAAACAAAAAAGTATCTATTCTACGATTCTATTTTGAATGTGAGTGTTGAGTTGAAGCCATACATGGGCATTAAATTTAGAGGTGAGGGAACGTTGTGTGGTATATGTTGGCTGGAAGACTAAACACTTCAATATAACATCAATGTATAATTTGTATGCCTACAAATATTATTGGCATAAATAATTCATGTTGTTGCTCTGCATTCAGTTGGTTAACAGTGTCTTTGTCATTTTTTATCAGTCACGATGCCATTGCAATCTTGTTCATTGTGTTTAAAGAATACTCGGGGAAATGGTTCAATTGTGTGTCTGGATGGTTTAATGTATTTATTCATTTAGTCAGATGTGATGAAGTAGAGAGTGTTTAATATGCATGTCTACAATGTACTAGAGCCTGGAAATTAATTACAGACAGTATTATTCTCTTTCATTCTCAGAAAAAAATTATAGTTTTTTTCCAAAATGCTGCCATTTTGTACATTTAATTACAATTTCCTTGAAGCTTTTCAATGGACTTTGAAGACTCCTGAGCATTGGAACTGTTAATTGGGAAGCCTTTGGTTACTGAAATGGGCTACCTCAAATGAAATTTGAGCTGCTCTAATGTGAAATACAAAATAGGTTCCCTATGCATGGAGGAGATACCTCCAGAGAGTGTTAATTACTGCAGCATCGCCTTGCATCTGTGTCTGCATCACTCCATGCAGTACACATGGTTTTGGCCTTGAAAACACTTCTGAGAGATTTTTTTTTCTTTAGAAACTATCTATAAAGATGAGACTTGGTTGCAACCAATCATTTTGTATCTATGAACTTTGAAGACTTCTGGACATTACTATGCAGTCCCCATGGTTTTGGACTTAGAAACACTTCCTTAAGTGGCTTTATCTGACTTGTCCTTTCTCTTATCTCCTGGATCTTTGATCGGTCCAATGCCTTCTCTGGCAACTCTAAAGCCAGTGTCCCCTTATAATAATTTCATCCCTGTAACACTTTCTCCCAAAAGAAACTCCAGTTCCTTCCCACTAGCTGGTCTCTGCTTGAAGTTACCTTTCATGGGACAATGCAAGTAGTTTGTGCACAGTGTACATGATTGGTGTCTAAGAAAGCCAGAGCCTACTAGTAGTTACTGCAGAACAAAACCATATTTTATCTAGCACAGTTGTACCAGGGAACTCAACCTCAGGGATGAGCGGGGCTTAGTTTTGCACACAAAAAGAAGAGAGGAGTTTTAATCAAAGAGCAGAGACGATGAGGTCTAGTGAGGTAAGTGTCTAAGGCAGCCTCTGGTCAGATGTTCCCTGGAAGATGGCAGAGGATAAGGAGGGTCAGTCCATAGAAAGGGGAAAGGATTCTACTAAGCCAATTCATCCTAGTTCTGTGATAAAATGTCAGATATGCAAGTCTGGAGCAGAGAAAGAGAATTGAGATCCCGTGTACAGTTTAGTTGAGGAGGACTCCTTAGAAAGTGTGATCTTTCCAAGAGAAGAGGTACAAGTTCAATGTGGAAAACTTAATTCCAAAGGAAGTTCCTGATCGAGATGGTTTTCAGGGAGAACCATAAGCAATGCAGGCAGCTCTGGTGTTGTGGAAGAGCCAGGTGGCCTTCTTCTGAAAAGGGTCGCTGAAGACTGGGTCATCACAGAGAGTGAGAATTGGCAAGGAATGGATATGAAACTTATGGATTTAGATCCTGGAGAAACTTCCCCATTCACTACAAGCCTGGCATAAGTGCTGAGAGCTTAGTACATGCTGGTCAAGGTTTCATGTACTTTCCCACTGTAGCTGTTTTTCATGTCAGACGGTTTTTGCAACCCAAGATGTGTGGATGTACAAAGTAGGTATACAAATTGTCTTTATTAACAATCAATCAAAAAGAACCTTATTTCAAAACAATTTTGTGGAATGAATATCATGTTACTACCTTTTAGTAATTAAAGAACATTTTCATGTTAATGAGATGGGTTTATATACTCAGTTTTACATAAAGAATGAATCATAGCGGAATTGTATTGCAGTATATAGAGCATCTTCAGCTTTTTTTCAGAGTTGACTAATACATTAATGTATGTGTGGCAAGGGTATCTATATAGGTGTGTGCATGTGTGCATGTGTGTATAGAAGTGCATTTTACATGTATGAATGCATGTGGAAGACATAGGTCAACACTGGGTGTTTCCTAGACCGTTCTCTACCTCAGGTGTGGAGACAGGGTCTCTCACTGGTCTTGTATCTCATCCATTCAATAAGGCTTGCCAAACAATGAGCTTTGTGTGTCTGTCTTTTTTTTTTTTTGGTTTTTTCGAGACAGGGTTTCTCTGTGTAGCCCTGGCTGTCCTGGAACTCACTTTGTAGACCAGGCTGGCCTCGAACTCAGAAATCCTCCTACCTCTGCCTCCCAAGTGCTGGGATTAAAGGCGTGCGCCACCACCGCCCGGTGTGTCTTTTTTTTTTAACCTACTATACACTCCAATTTGGGTTACAAATGTACACTTCCACTGTGCCCAGCTCTTATGTGCAAGCAGAGATCTAAATTCAGGTCCTCATGCTTGTGAAACAGGCACTTTACTGAGTCTACCATCGTTCCAAACCTGATATTTTAACTTTTAACTATAAATCCTAAGATTGCTACTTCACATAAATATGCAGAAAACTGTGGTTTTGCGACAAAAGTGTGTTTAGGGCCATTTCAAAAATCATTGAACATTCAGCCTTAATTTCAAGCAGATTCATTTAGTAATTCTTCACGACGCTTCTTAGCAATTCAAACAGTAATTATTAAAATTGACCAGTCTAATGCAATACATAAAGATACATAAATTTGATACTTATACACTGAAGAAGGGTAGTAGGAAAATACTAAATATTTGTTTTCCATAATTAATCTGATATAGCTCTAGAAGAGCAGAAAACTTTTATATAAGGTTAAATGTATACTGTACAGATCTAAGCTGAAGCATTCCAAACAGAATTCTGGTTCCATGGTGAGGTAGCTTGCCCGGTGCAAAGTGAGTATGTTGTATGTTCAGAACCAAGGCTTCAGTGAAATTACACGATACAGCATGTACAGGCACTTCTAGAATTATTTTGGATGCATTACCCATTTGAGTTTGAAATAATTTCTAGTGATTGAGCATTCAGAAACTTTTTTTTCTACTATTGTCAAGTTTTGATAACCCATGGTTTATGAAACTAGGTGTTAGATAAATTGAGTTCACAGATGAAGAATATGATACTGAGAGCTCAGAGAACTCTGCACTCTTCCCTATCCTACTTTTTAAAAAAAGATTTTTGTTCTTTTTAATTTATGTATATGAGCACTGTCGCTGTCTTTAGACACCAGAAGAGGGCATCAGATCCCATTACGGATGGTTGTGAGCCACCATGTGGTAGCTGGGAACTGAACTCAGGACTCTTAGAAAGGCATCTTGTGTATTTTACTAGATGCTGAGCCATCTCTCCAGCCTCCTCCCTTTCCTCCTTAACCTGAATAAAAATTTACCTTTATTGTTTTTACCCCATGTGAAGGGTGTATTCATTAAATAATCTATAGCCCTCGAGGTATGGGGGTGCCAATTACTATCATAAAAGCTTGAGGTCTCTGGAATAAGAAACCTAGGGACCAAATATTTTGTGCCACTGCTAGATCATCAAAGCTGTGAGGTGCCTTTGTAGGAAGATTGAGCTTGCCAGAAAGTGAACCTGTAGCCCGGGACAGACACAGAAATCCCACTCAAGGCTTTCTGCACTCTGTGTCTGACTCCTTTTCGGCCTCAGCACCTTGCCCGGCTAAACTAAGCATTCTCCTTTGCTGTGTCTTATTTCAGTTTGGAAAGTGTCGGCCCTGTTCTTTTAGGACCTGCTGAGCCAGGTGCTCTCCTGTGCTGTATTGAACAAAGCTGGATGAAGGGTGCAGCCCTACAGCAGCGCCTTGACTGGGTATCTGAGAACCTCTTGGCACTGAGCCGCACAGTGTAGGTTCTGTATTTATCAGTGATTCATTCTACCCCACGGGGTGGCTACTACTGTAAAGGCAAGGGGGTCTGGTAAAAAAATACCCAAAAACCCAAACCAAACCAAATCATGCCAAACGAAACAAAAACAAAAACTACCTTTCAGTTTACACCCTTAATAATTTTTAAATTCATGTTTTTATAAAAGTGCATCCTAAGAAATATAACATGGAATCATCTATTCTAATTTTCATCATCAGAAAAAAACTCAAATATACTGAAAATACCATTTTCTATACCTAGACTTCTCATTATAAGAAGAGTATACAGAAAGAGGAGTGGAATAATTTTGGAGTTTGCACTGGCCAGGCTGTTCTGAATAGACTCTGGGTGAGAATAGTCCAATATGATGTTTTAGGAGAACAGAAGGAAGCCAATTTAGCCAAAGCTGGAAGGATTTTTCAGCTTGGAAGACATCAGCTTCTGGTGCCTTCACAAAGACCAGATGATAGGAGTGCTGTCAAGGCAGCCTATCATTCTTCCCAGGTTGTTTTTCCAAACTTCTGTTTGCTTTGCTTTGTGTGAAATATCCTTCTCAGGCCCAACTTTTCCCATGAAAGCATCCAGATTGCATAACAGAATTAGAGTCGACACTTGGCACATCTCAGAAGTGTGAGGGAAAGGGCCGAATTCTAGTCAGCAAAGGCATAGTAGTGAGGGTAGAGAGAGTCCCAGACACACATTGCAGTTAGAGAAGAGCATAGCCTACTCTATGTCTAGGAGACCGAGTCAGGGTTACCTGCTTCAGATGCTCCTCTCCTCCTCTCAGACTGGGAGATGCTGATAGAAGGCAAGACAAGGAGAAGCTTATGGATACCCTCTCTCTGTATAGCACTGGCTGTCTGGAAACTCTTTAATCCTCCCCCTACCTACTGAGTATTGAGATGTTCAATCCAATCAATGAACACCAGATTCTTGCCCTCTTTAATGCCCCTGAGTATTAGACAGGAATATAGGCTTCTTCTCTTAGTTGGTTTTACAAAGGGAGTGGTGAAGGACTAGCATGTAAGTATACACCAGTGCCTAGCCAGCCATCCCTGGGACTCAGCTTTTGCTGGGTCTCATTTTAAGATTTCCATTTTCCATATGATAAGAAACCTTGTTTAAATTAATATTGGTTATTACATCCATGTTATTCTTCACAAAACTGAACCCCTGTAGGCAGAGAATTTTGAACATGGTTGTCTTGCAACCTTTAGCTGTTCTTACACATGTGTTTCTGTCTTGTTAGTGCTGGGGTGGCAGGCATACTTGCCATGCTTGGTTCAAGCAGTGCTAAGGATGACACACAGAGAGAAGTGGGTGCCAGGTGAGCATCCTTTCAACTAAATTATGCTCCCAGCCTCTCTAGTCCCCCACTTCCTGCCTCTATTTTGAAAGCTCTGTCTGACAGAGCAAATGGAGATCTGGGACCACAGAGACCTGTTGCATCCATGAAGACAAAAGAATCAGTTTTCACAGAGGTTCTCTATTCCTTGGCTATTCTGAAAAGTCAGAGGAAACTTTGGAAATAAGCAGACACAGCTCGGCTGGTAAACTGAGTGCCCAAGTTCAGATTCTCAGTAACCAAGTAAACTGCTGGGAGTGGGCATGCCTGTCTGTGACTCAGTGGTAGTGATGGGGTTAGCAGAGATGGGAAAGTGAGGAAGACATTCAACATTGACCTCTGCTCTCCTCATACATGTTCACCTCACATATATACACACAGAGAGAGAGACAAAGACACACACAGACACACAAACACAGAGAATGTATATCTTTTTATTTAGATTTACTTATTGTATTTTATATATATATACATATATGACTTTTTGCCTGCATGCATGTATGTGCACCACATGCATTCCTGGAACCTACTGAGACATTAAGAAGGCAGTAGATCTCCTGAAGCTGGAGATGATTGTGGGCTACCATATAGGTGCTGGAAACAGAGCCTGGGTCCTCTACAAGAGGGGAAAGTTCTTTTATCTCTTATGTCATGTCCTAGCCCCAAAGGTTTTTATTATTTTTATTTCTTGTATATAAATCTTTGTTTGTGTGTGTGTATGTTTATGTATGTGTGTGTGTGTGTGTGTACACTACATGTATGCAGTGCCTTTGGAGTCCAGA
Source organism: Tokudaia tokunoshimensis (assembly GCA_036184795.1). Lineage (NCBI taxonomy): Eukaryota > Metazoa > Chordata > Mammalia > Rodentia > Muridae > Tokudaia > Tokudaia tokunoshimensis. The sequence goes on along the minus strand of BTHU01000003.1, from coordinate 130,535,361 downwards.
AGAGTGTTTTGGATCCTTTAAAACTGGAGTTACAATCGCTTCTCGGCCTTTTGGCTAAGATCAAGTGTGGAGTTACAAATTGTTGTGAGCTACCATGTGTGTTAGAAACAGACAGCAGGACTTCTGGAAGTGCATCAAGTTTTCTTAAATATTGAGCTATATCTCTCTAGCCATTTTATGTCTTCTAAAACAGAACATTATAAACTTAGAATCCCGGTTCACACTGGCTACTTTCTACAATTCCTTTAGACTCTCTTCGATTATTAAAAGTATTCTCACTTTTTGATTCTTAGGTAACAAAGAGCTGTGCCAGTCTTCCTGGGTACTGTCATTTCCCAGCACCTCACTGGCAGCGTGTTCCATCTGTCATACTCTACTTTCAATGCCTACAGTTGCTCAAGACCCTGGTCTACTTTCCTATTCTAAAAGTGCATGCGAAGCTGCAGAAATCTCTGATCTCTCCACATATTCTTAATGGTGCCAAGTCTGGGTACCACACCATGCCAAGTATTTATTGCCCCGTCCTTGTGGGACCTCTGGTTGGGATAGAGTAATGGCATCTATTCTCTGCAGTTGATAGCCAACTGGGAGGGAACCCTGTCACTGCCACCCTGAAAATAGCTCTTCTCTGTTTTGGTAGAGGCTTAAAATTCTAAAAATGACCTTGTAGAACACCCATCAGGCTTCTTGGGCCCCTGTTTCTATACTTCTTAGAGTTAGCCTACCTTGTATTGTTTCTATTATCTGAAAATAATTGCTAAACTTCATCTCTATTTATTTCATGTTTAAGAGATTAGATCCCTTTAAAATACAAGTTATAATTTAAACTGCCTTCCTTTATCTATTCACATCATAGCAGAAGCTAGTTTGGGAAGATGACTTCCAAACTGAGAGCTATTAGAAAGCACAGTGTTAAGGAACCAGGTCCTGAGAAGAAGGCTCTTGTAGACACCCTCTTCTTTCTCCAAGTTCTTCCAAGTGTTAAGAAAAGCTCACAGACTCTTTAGCCTGCTTCCTGCAACCTGGCTCCAACTTTCTTCTCTCTAGCTCCCAGCATCCTGCCTCACACATGATGCTCTAGCCTGGTTGGAACACTGATATCTCCCCTGTTGGCCAGGTCTCCAATCCTACCAAGTCTTTTTGCTTCCACTAGGAAGCCTGACCATCACACCTCCAGCCTAGGTTAGTCATCTATGTCTTCCCTCCCTTTTCTTAAGTTTCCTCTAACACTTGATCTGATGCTTAAGACTGGAAGGAACACGGTAACTTTTCACAGTGACAGGGGTTCTCTACTAGCTGAAAGGCTTTCCATTTGTCCTCAGATGGATCTATGAGACCCTCAGTGAGACTGAGGATTTTATCAGTGAGACCACTTTCTAAGAGGCTCTCCAGAATGATTACTTCCTATTTAGCTGGTTGAGAGATGTCATAACCACCCTTAAGCTAATCATCTGCAAGAACGCTGAAATTATCAAGATAGGTCACCATGTACTGCAGAAATAGACTGTGGCTAGTCATTGAGGGCTTACAACTCAAGAATGACCATTGAGGGCATTCCTTCTCAAGAATGAAGGGAGAATAATATTTTGGTAATTACCTGAGTGCTTATTATGAGACTTAATTTCTTCACAAATCTTCATATCTGTATTGGTATAATTGTCATGTCATAGCTACAAGTCTGAGCAATGTTAGAAAGAACTTCCATTTTAGAACTGGCTAACTGTCTCTCATCCATGGGCTCTGCAACTGAAATTACATGCAGGCACTGAACCTTCATCTCCCAAAGTATTTTAAGGAGTCATGTAGACTTTTTGTTTTGTTTTGTTTTATTTATGGGCCTAGTAGGAGGATGAAGCCAGATTGAGATGTAAAACTCTAGCTTTTATTCTTTCTGTCAATATCCAGATGAAAGTGATGAAGAGTGACATTCAAGTTCTTTTCAGAGAGGAGGGGTGTGAGGTGCAGTGTGATGGTGTGATGGTGGGGTAGGCATGAACAAGACAGATAGAAGTGAAATCTGATTTGCTTGTTTTTTCAAAAGGTCAGTGAAATCAAGCAGAACAGGCAGTTTTGTAAACAAAACTAAGAAAGGGGAACTTTGAGATTAAGCCTGTCATTGCTATATGGTGGTTGATCAGCATGTTATTGAAAAAATCCATGTGAAGACCTATAGGGAATGATCAAGACCCCAGTTCTGTTTTGGCCCAGCTACCCACTATTAAAATTGACCCTGTGGCTGTCTTCACATTGGAAAGTAGTATTTATACTTCAGTTGTTTCTAGGACCTGGGTTTTGTTAACCAGAAATCAGGTCAAAGCTACCTCTCACATTTCCACCTGTATGCATGTAAATTTTGTATCCCCTTCCACAGACAGTCCTGTACTTGTGTCTTTACTTAGTGATTTTTCTGACTATTATGTGTCACCATCTGGCATGATAATGACCTTCGTTAGTTTACTCAACATGTTTAACCTTCATTAAACAGAGAGACCTTGCCTGCCTCACCCATTGGTCTAGGTTGACATTTCAGACAGTCACTTATTAGATAGATGTTGATTGAGGGTGTGAGTCATACTTTAAACAAATAACACTGGGAGTTAAAATTGATTACCTTGGAATTTGACACGGTCATCTGCCCTAATGTTGGCAAAAATGATACTTATCCACTGATCCAACCAAGCAACATTTCTTCATTACTCATCACTATTTCTCTTTAGGGCTGAGGCTCCTGTTTGAAAATCAGCTGACAAACATATAAATAAGCAGGTAATCAAATGCCACCATCAAGGTCAGCATCCAAAGGACTTGGATGTAGAATCAGAAGCTTAGGCTGGGATGTGAAAAATGTATGGCTATTTCCACATACCTGCTTTCATAGACTACCCTGCCCTAATGTTCTTACTTTGTGATTTTTCTGACTACTGTATGTCATCATATGGAAGAATAATGACTTTATTTTCTTGCTTACCATGTCTAATCTTCATTAAAAGGGACATATGTGAAAAGAACAATCCTGACTGGAAATTCATATGAATCAGGGTGTAAAGATCTGACATAGAATAAGATGGAATTCCATGGTGAGAGATCCATAATCACAGTTTGTCAAAGAATAGGCTTTCACAGTTGGAGGCAAGGGAGGGAACTCGGTACCGAAGTTGAAACTAGGCCTAAGACGAAGACTCTATGGAGAAAGATGTATATGTGACACTGAAGATTTTGACTTTTATCCATGAAATGTGAAATACTATTAGGGAGCATTTAAAATAGTCAATGTGTCTAGCAGAGTTATACTTTAGTGACATCATGAATGAAGTTACACTGATCATACAAAGGTAAAGCTGCTGTGACTCATAGCTTCTCACAAACTCCCAGGCACAGGGACTCTAAAGTCCATTTCTTCAGTTCCTTTGATGAAGACATTAGAGTCTTAGCGCATGCTCCACTATGTTCATAGCAGCCCTATTTATAATAACCAGAAGCTGGAAAGAACCCAGATGTCCTTCAATGGAGGAATGGATACAGAAAATGTGATATATATATATATATATATATATATATATATATATATATATATATACACACACACACACACACACATATACATACACATATATGTACATATATACACACACAATAGAGTACTATTCAGCCTTCAAAACAATGAATTCATGAAATTCTTAGACAAATGGATGGAACTGGAAAATATCATCCTGAGTGAGGTAACCCAATCACAAAAGAACACACATGGTATGCACTCATAGATAAGTGAATATTAGCCCAGAAGCTTGGAATACCCAAGACACATTTCACATATCAAATGATGCCCAAGAAGGAGGAAGAGCAAAGTATGGATACTCTGGTCCTTTGTAGAAAGGAGAACCAAATTCCCACAGAAGGAGATGCAGAGACAAATGGTGGAGCAGAGTCTGAGGGAAAGACCATCCAGAGACTACCCCATCCAGGGATCCATCCTATATGCAGTTACAAAACCCAGACACTATTATTGATGCCCACAAGTGGCTTGCTGACTGGAGCCGAATATAGCTGTCATCTGGGAGGAGAAATACAGAGGGGGACACTCACAGTCAGGCATTGAACTGAGCACAGGGTCCCCAATGGAAGAATTAGAGAAAGGACCCAAGGAGCCGAAGGGGTTTGCAGCGCCACAGGAGGAACAACAATATGAGTCATCCAGTACTCCCAGAGCTCCCAGGGACAAAACCATCAACTAAAGAGTACACATGAAGTTACCCATGGCTCCAGACACATAAGCAGCAGAGGATGGCCTTGTTAGACACCAAAGGGAGGTGTCCCTTGGTCCTGGAAAGACTTGATGCCATAGTGTAGAGAAATACCAGGACAGGGAAGCAGGGGAGGGTTGGTTGGGGAAGGGGAGATGGCTTATGGGACTTTCAGGGGAGGGGGGAATCAGGAAAGGGGACAACATTTGAAATTTAAATAAAGAATATATCTGATTTTAAAAAAAAAAGAATGGAAGCTTTAGAGGATACAAAAGTCATACTGATTACTAATTTGTAGCTTGACAAAATTAAAATAGTTTTAACATCATGGAAGCACTATAAAGTATGGGGCAATGAAACCAAGAAGAACTTAGAACCCCAAAGTCTACTGAAAGTCAAGACAGGAAAAGAGCTGGGAGATATGAAACTTGCTTAGGCTCATCCGTCATTTCAGGTTGGGGAACACCCATGCATGGCTTCTGGCCAACGTGTGGCTTAGGTTTGAGTCTTCAGAACCACAGCAGGGATATTGGCCCCACTGGTGATACTTCAGTGTAGTAAATAAGAAGACAACTGTGGAGAATATGATACCACTCACAATTCACGTGTATCTTCCTTCTTCAACTAACTCAGAAATTCCCTTAAAACATTCCTAAAGGATAACCTAATCTTGATAATTCTTCATTGAGACTCCTCAGTAGTCTAGATTGTGTCAGGCTGATATGAATGTAACTATCACTCTCAGTATTTCTTGGATATTCATAATGGTGTATTAGTGTATCTGATACAGAACAGAAGGCAAAAGGAGACTACACAAGTATTTGGAGCATTGCCATGGCAAGATACTGTCTATAGAAGTTTTGTGAATTAAGATTCATTTATTTACCTTGAAATAGAATCTTAGAAAACAGCTGGCTTTGGAGAGAGGATTTCTAGTTTGTTGATCGAATTAAGAAAGACACTGTGGTATCTGAGCCTCAGTTTCCTATGCCAAATGGGAAGTTCAACTATCAGTGGTTTCTCAAGTCATCTTTGGCTGAATATTCTGAGTCTCTGAACAAAGTTAGAAAAGATGATGGAACAGACACTATTATATGTGGTCTAAGAACTTCTTGCTTCAGAGATTGTTGTAGTGTTCAGAGTATTGTAGTTTCATTTTTTTGTAGCTGAGATTATACATGTGACAAAAAGAGACTTATGAGAGAACATGTCTACTAAGCTTACAACACTTTCAGGTATAGCCTATTATGGGAGGGAAGTCACAGTGACTTGCATAGAACAGCTAGTCATACCCATATTCAACAGCATTAGGGAATGCATGCATGTGTGTTAGCTTCTTGTGCTCAGCTCTCATTTTCTATTCTTATACAGTATATAGCTCAGGGAACACACACACACACACACACACACACACCCCACCTACCTAGGGAATGGTACCACCAGCAGTAGACTTGGTTTTCTCTCATCAACTAATTAAACTAAAAGAGAATCCAAGAAAATTCTCCCCACAGACATGCCCACAGGCCAACCCAGTATGCCAAGTCCCTCACAGAGACTCTCTTCCTGGGTGATTCTAGGTTATACTGAGTTAACAGTTGAACCTAATTATCATAGATGGATTCTTCTTGAATATTATCTAGCCCAGATTGCTTTCAGGAAAGTTTATGAGAAGCTCTGTTGATTTTGAGTAGATAGCCCCTGAGTAGACTGCATTTGTACTGATCCTGAATACTCCAGTGGTTGTGCTATAATATAATGAGATGAGAAAGTGGAATATTACTTTGCTGTAGAGTAACTGGGTCATATTAAGAATGTGCACTTGGGTTTTCTTAAAATAACTAAGTTTCTGTGATTACGTCCCAAATCAAAATCAAAAAACTTTAAACAAAAATATCACAAATAAGAAATGTTTGTGAACATTAATGATGTTGGTGCTTAAGGTGACAGAAGGACCTGAGGATAAGAAGGTTAGCCTCTTTAGTCCTGAGTAAAACATGCCTGTCCCCATTCTGTGAGCGTCTCAGTTAGTAAACTCTGTAGAACAAGCACAGAAGAGCATCTGAGGCTCAGAGTGAACTAATATCCAGGATCCAGTGCTTAGTAACTACCCGAGACTTTAGAACTTTGGCTTCTCTATCCCTATGAAGAAAGCTTAAGATGCAACTAGAAATACAAAGCCTGCAGCTAGGCCTCCTGTAGACCCTGGGGTCTACAGTGTTCATGGCAATAACCTTCAGAATTTAACAATAATATACCTGATTGGCCTTTGAATTGCCATCTTCCCAGTGATGAAAAGATTACCTGGTGGTATAGGCTTGTGATCTTAGATACTCAGGAAATTCAGTGAGGCTCTGTTTACTATTAAAAGGTAAAAATGAGCTGGGATATGACTAGATGGTTTTCAAGCATACAGGAGACCCCAGACTCAATGTAAGGGGGGAGGGGCAGACTGACGAAATGTTGTGAATGCTATTATTAATGGAACTTCAAAGTATAATTACAGATGTCTGCCTGCCAAGCTCCTTGCCTGCACTGTTTCTCTTGAGCATTGGGCAGAAGGCAATTTAGAGGACTTGTAATCTTCATTTGTGTCTGGTATAGTCTTCTAAGGAATTGTCTTACAAAGACATTTGCTAGAATCTATCATTCTCTGTATTCATTTCTCTCCATATTCCTTTTGTGCATGCTGTGCATGTATATTCAGGTATGAGTTCCTGTAGGTATCCCTGTCTATGTGGGCACACATGCACATAGATGACAAAGGTCGACCTTAGTTCTCATTCCAACTTTAAAAAAACTCTCTCTCTCCCCCTCTCCCTCTCCCTCCCTCCCTCCCTTCCCCCCCTCTCTCTGTGTGTGTATGTGCATGCACACTCATGTATGTATGTATGTATGCATGCATACATGTATAGATGTGTGAATGCATGCCAGGATGCATGTGTGGAAGTCAGAGGACAGCTTGTGAGAGTTTATTTTCTTCTTCCACCATGGGAATCATAATCATATCATCAGGTTTGGTGGCAATTGCTCTTACCTACTAGGTCCTCTCACTGATGCCACCTCGTGTTCTAAAACAGGGTCTCTTATTGACTGGGAGCTAGCCAATTAGGTTAAGCTGGTTGGGTAGTGATCAGCATGAACCGGGTAACTTTGCCTTCCCAACAATTCTGAGAGAATGCTGCCATGTCAGGCTTTATTTTCTTCTGTGGATTCTGGGGTCAAACTTCAATCCACATCCTTCTGTAGCAACTGAGCTATCTCCCCAGATCCTCGTTAGTTCTCTGTGAAGAAATGTGGGAAACTGAAGGGTAAGAGGGCCCTATCCAAGGAAAGAATTCCTCACAGCAGCGACACTGACAAGGTTGGTGAATACCCCTGCTATCTCTGCTGCCTCTACCCTAACCTAAGAAAGTGCTTTGAGGACACTCTTGGCCAGGCCTCACTACTGCAGAGGTGTCAGATTAACTGAAACTGAAGAGACTATTCAAGGATGTGAATAAGGGGGTGGAGAGGATAAAGCTCCTCAGTGCCAGGGGCTTTGCTAATTGCTGCACACTCCAGTATTAAAGTGAACCATTAACTTCTCACTACTGCATCTCAGTCTCCTTCCTTCCCAGAATTCCTTGCTTATCCTGTGTATACCTTTGAAAGCAGAAGGAAGGAAAACAGATAGGATCTCAGTAAAGCATGACTCATCAGCTTTTTAAGTAATCTATTCTTATTGGTCTTAGATTTTCCTTAAACACCTTATGTAAAAAAAAAAACAAAACTTAGTGTCGGAAAAGATTTGAAAATAAAGACAGAAAGACAGCAGCAAGTGTAGTTATTTGGTGAGAAGTTGTCAAGATTATCTTTAAATACTTGGCTTTGGAAAAACATCCAACTTGACCCCCAGGAATTTTGTAAAACATTTCACCCACTAAAGAAATAGAAGGAAGTTCTATTGAGCTTTCTAAATGGGCTATGTGAGCCCATTTGTTTAAACCAAACACAAAAGTGTCTTAGGTTTTAATGAATCTAACTGAAATTTTAGCTAAAAACAACTCATTGGAAACCAGATGGCACAGCTACCACTGTGAGCCAAGTTTAACTCTCTTGTTTTCTGAAATGTGGATCCATTTAGCTCCACAGAACTCATAGTACAAAGAGGCCATTAATTCTGGAAGCCCTTGTTCCATAGTCTATCTGTCTCTCTCCCTCTCTCTTTCTCTTCCTCTCTTTCTGTGTCCCTGTCCCTCCCTCCCTCCCTCCCCCTCTCTCCTCTCTTCCCCCACTTCTGTAAAAGCACATGACCATTCAGTTTGAGGAACATAAGCTGTGTGTATATATGGTCACCAACATAATCACCATGACACATTCTAAAGGAGAAATCAACTTCACATGGCAAGTTTTTGTCAGTGTGCCCATGTGTGGCTGTATAAATTATTTTTTACTAGAGAGAGAGAACATGCAAGCTCCTAAGACATCTAATGAGAAAAGAGAGGTAATTATGAACTTGTAATGAGATTGTGATTGTTAAATTGTTTCTTTTTACCTGAAACTTTACCAGGAAGATACTCAAGTCTCCCAGAGTTCCCAAGATCTAATAAACAGAAAGAGAAATCCTGAGGATGCTGCATTGGCAGAAGGACACATGTCTAGGCATGTATTCCCTAGGAAAAAAGAGTGGAGAGAAGCCATAAATGGGCCTGAGGTGGAAGGGGTTCCTTTGAAATCTGCTCTAACTTGGCTGACCCTAGCCAAGAGAAGCCTGGACTTGGCTCACCTTTAATGGTTTCATAGATAGCTCGTGCAGTTACTATAGGTAGTTATTTTGAATCCAGGTTTCCTGTTGGCTCAGCTTCCTCTGATGGACCCGGGACCTTGGAAATAGGTGAGAGGAATTAGAAACCAGCCAGAGGGCCAAATGGATGAGTCATCTTCCTGTCTCTGAAAACAACACTATCTCCATTTTCTCTCTGACAGCTGCTTCTGTCAGTAAGAGCATCATTAGTGAGCCTGAGTGGTCTTTAAGGGCTCCTTATTTATTGGTGCTGAAGTTTTTAGGATTGTTCGGTTTCTTTGTTTTGTTGCTCCATAGTTGTGGGAGTTCTTAATAAAATATTAATCACAGAAGATTTTTAAAAAATCACTTCTAGTTTCCCAAAGACACTAAGAGTTATGCCTACAAAGCCTTAGTTCAGCTATATTTTATTGCCCATGTGACTTCCTGGAGACGACACATATGCTTTACATTTTGCTGCCATTATTCTTCATGAGATTGCAAGATATCAATTATGGCTGTGCTAAAAAAAAAAGAAAGAAAGAAAAGAAAAAAAAAGACAATAGAGAAAGAACGTGCTCGGAATATAAGCATAAGGGGATGCATTCATCTGTGGTGTCCAGGGATAATCTGAGTACAGGAACTAAAAGATTCCCTTGGGAATCAGATTCATCAGTGATGAAACGAGAACCACAGCCATCGATTGTGGTAGTCAGAGATGTTTGGAGGAGCTGTGTCTCCTCAGCAGTGTATAGTCTGGGTGCTATCTTCCCCGATAGTGTATTGTGATCAGCCTGGACTAGGATGGAAGAGTAGCAATGACTCTCTTTTACGATACGACCTCAGATGCTGCTTAATGGATGGCAAAGATGAAGGAGGAGTTGATGCCTCCAGAGAGGGTGTCACAAGCAGTTGGAGTCCCTAGAGATTACCAGCCATTGGAAACCTTAGCTGGACATTTTGTTAGTGGAATGGGTGCTGGTGTATCAGACATGTCTAGCATGCTCCAATTGCCATCTGAGTGTTCTTCTCCATTCCAGGTAGCCAGCTCAAGGACGGTGTTGTGATGAATAGAAGCATAATTAACAGAGGGATTCTGCAACAAGGATATTTACCATTTTATGAATATCTGTCATACAGATACTCTCCCAACTCCTATCAGGAAAGGATGGTATTACCATTCCTGGAGGAGGTCACTGAGGTTGTTCAAATGCTAATGGACTTTAAGGGGAAACCTTAAAATTTTTTAAAAATTGTTTATGTGATTGTGGGTAACACTGTGTATGTGACCACACACACACACACACACACACACACACACACACACACACACACACACACACGATAAAAGAAAAATACCCAACTGTATGTGTGTGTCTGTATGTGATGTGGCATGCAAATGAAGGCCACAGGGTGACCTTGGGTGCTGTTCTTCACATACTGTCCACCTTGTTTCTTGAGACAGCTCCCTCTCGCCCCACCTCCACCTTTGCAGCTCTAGCATTAAAGATGCACACTTCCGCTCTAGTGTTTCCATGCGGGTACGAGGGATACATACTCAGATCCTCATGCTTGCTTGGCAGACAGTGTACAGACTGCGCTGTCTCTCCAGCCCTAATTATCTTCTTTATAGACTATGCTTCCATTATTTCATTTCTCAGCTAGACAGAATTTCTCTGGGCTCTGGGAATGGTGGGGCCATTTGTAGAATATCTGATAGTGTAAGAATGTCTGGTAGTTTTGTTTTTTGTCTGCCTTCATACATACTGAATCAGGCAGAGGCGAAATAAACACAGAAGAAGAAACAAGTCTCAAGCAAGCCCTGAAACATTCATGCACAGAATAGGTGAGGGCCTGAGCACTGAACACACTTTGCTTTTGCCCAGTTGGGGACTTCAGTTCTCTTCTTTTGTCTTCTGGGTCAACATTAGTAAAATCTGTCTTCCTGCATCTCTGATCACTTGTATAATTAATTCTAGTATACTACTCTTCAGTCAGTTCCCCCAGGGGGCTGGACCCCACCCTGTTCTACCAGTTACCAGTGTATACTGGGCCAGTGACCCCAAGAGATAGGGAAATATCACAGCAATAGAGGTCTTAGAAATTACTGAAAATCCCTTTTGGAATTATGATTTTTCAGTCCCCTTGCCAAGTATCTCTGAAATGTTGAATGGCAGCCACGATACCTGAAAATGGGAAATAAAAGCATCGGTTTTGCTGAGGCTGGGAGAAGTGACTCAGTCTGCAAACTGCTTGCTGCACAAACATCAGGACCCAAGTGTGGATGTCAGCACCCACATAGGAAAGCAGGCACAGTGATTCAGGCCCTGAAGAAACTGTGAAAGGTAGATCCCTGGAGCTCGCTGGCCAGTCAGCCTGGCTGAGTAAGTGAGTTCCATGTTCAGTGTCAAAAAATAAGATGGGAGAGACTGGATAGATGGCTCAGCAGTTAAAAGCACTGACTATTCTTCCAGAGGCCCTAGGTTCAAATCTCAGCACCCACATGGCAGCTCACAACTGTCTGAAACTCCAAGATCCAACACCCTCACACAGACATACATGATGGCAAAACACCAAACACACATAGACTAAAAATAAATATGTTTAAAAAATAAGATGAGAGAGCAATTGAGAAGAAACATGGCATTGGCCTCTAACCTGCACATGCACTCACATGTGTGCACACACATGCATGATTACCCCTCCACACACACATATACACATGCATATAGACATACACACATATATACATATATGCATGCATACATGCATACATATATATACATACAACACATTCCAGTTTTGAGCCTATGGTATGAGATGCTTTTTTGCTAGGACATTGGTACTTCAGCTTGAACTCCTGCTGTCTATTGGCTCATTAGACCATACCATGTTTAGTTGCAGATCCTTTGAATGCAGCAGTATGGTGGGTAGACCCTTGGCTGCCTACCTAGTAAGACCTTTTCCTTTTTGGAAATTTGCCACTGCAAGATGCTTTAAAATCTGTTGAGCAGGTGATGTCTAGGTAGTAACTGGAAAAATAGCTAAAATGTGCAGTTCAATGTTTGCAAAACCGGCCATTTTCAAAACAACCATAGGATTCTGAAATAATCTTAGCTGGATACTAAGCTATGTAAAATTAGTTTCAACAAAATAGCATTAACCCACATACAGAACTCTAGAAAATGTTGCTATTTCCTCGGGGGAAGTGGGGAATCCTGATCCTTAGGAATGTCCTTGGTTTATTTGAGCCTGTTATTTTCATGTTAAAAGTGGTTATTAATATCTTCTCTGCCCACATGAGGTTTATCGCTAGGTGTTTCTTCTGAGAATATCCGTCCTTTACTTTCCAAATTGAATTGGCACTGATAGAACCTGCTACAGCAGCGTCACAACCAAATGGCTTGGGAGGCTGGGCTGAGGCAAGGTCTGCCAGAGGCAATAAGTGGTTTTGCATATACATTGAAAGTTATTTTGCTATGTTTAGGGCTGAGCAGTGGTCTCTTTGAGTCTTTGGAAAAGCCATATGATTCATCTCTGTTTTAAATCCTCATTTATTTTGCTTCCCAGAATACCATTCCAAAGCCATGCCCATATTGCACACAGCAAACATATTGTTGTTGCCTTGCTTATTTTAAATACACTGAAGACACAGATCCCATTTCCTGTATAATACTTTTTAAAAAACTTTTTATTTTTTAGAATTTCATACCTATATACAGTATGACACTCTCTACTCCCATTTATTCTTCTACACACCTTTATGTCCCCATAATGTCCCCCACCCAATTTCACCTTTAAAAAATAATAATCAGGAATTCAGATTACCACACAGGTGTGGGGGCATCATCGGAGCGTGGGAAGCGTACCAATAGGAACACTTCTAAAGGAAAAAAGATAAGATCCTTCCTCTTTCTCCCAGTTGTCAGCTGCCTACAGGTAGCTCCTCAGTGAGGAATGGGGTATGGTGGCACTGGAGAGCATCTCCTCCATCCATGCTGGAATTCTGATTGGCTTCATCTTGTGCAGGTAGCCACAGCTGCTATGAATTTCTGTGTTGAGCAGCAGTGTTATGCTCAGAAGACAGCATCCCCCAGCATGCCTCCTGTCTGCAGGTGCCTCCAGTCTGCAGGAGCTGGCTCTTACTTTCACTCTGTTTCCTCTTCTTTGATGTCCCCTGAGCCTTAAGGAAGAGGGCACCAGTAAAGAGTTCCCATTCAGGATCCACAACTCCAGCTCTCCTTCTCAGGACTTTAACCAATAGGTAGCTCTGCATGGACTGCTATTAAAGGCAGATATATATATATATTTTTAAATACAATATAAAAAAAGAATACAAGTTGCTTTTCTTCTGAACATTGTCTAGAAACAGATCATGAGAAGCTCACATTATTCTTTCTGTTTTTATGTAAATTATGGAAGGCTGCCTAGTTACAACCTCTGCCCTAATGAATTGTTTGGAAGCATTAGGGACTAAAATCACCCTTGGTTTTGTCCAAGGGTGTTTTGTATTTGCTTCTTTAAGGGAATGAGTAGCTGGATTTGTTTGATCAGCATTGGTGCAGGATCATCAGCTGCACTGCTCCTATTCTCTCTTTTATGAAGGCTATAAGCTTGTTCAGTATGCTTATGGGTCCAAAGGTCAACAATAGCAGGAGAACAATTAGGGGTCCTAACAAGGTGGATATGAGGGTGGTTAACCAAGGGGAGGAGTTAAACCAAGACTCAAACCAGCCGACACTGTTCTCTTTCTCGATTGGCTATTGAATCCTTAACTACCCCCAGAATGGTCTCCAGTATGTGTTTCCTGATGTTTCACACCCCCAGGTAGCACAGAAAAAGTGGTTGACCCCCCTCCAACACTGATGGGCCTACTGCTGGTTTCTCCCATCTCAGAGGCACACATATATAGGGGTTTCTTGCAGGACATTCCTCAACTTCAGGTGTCTGCACCCTAAGCCCGACCCTCCAAGGCCACTTCTGGGACATGGTTTAGATTCACAAGTCCCTTGTCCCCCAAATTCAGTTAATCACTCCCCTTGTGTCTCTAGGTTGGGGATATCCCAGGAGTCAAGGCCCACTGCTAACTTACAGAGATCAAAGACAAGATCCAGCCAACAGATATAAGGCAGGTGTTTCTCTGTAGTGGACCAAGCTACATCCCCAGTGGCTGAGAGTACTTGCCAAGTCACTTTGGTAGGGTTATGGGGGTTACTGGGGCTCAGTACCAGAAGATACACTATAGCCATCTCATGGTTTCTCTGGCTCTCTGGCTTTGCAGGAGGGAGTTGCTCTGGTGTCTGGCTGCTATCCAGTTGGCATTAGGTGCAGGTGCTAGTCTGACATGCGTTAAGTGAACCCAGGAAGTTACTCCATCTACTTTAACAGAGGTTGGGGTGGTCAATAACACCAGGATCTGCCCTTTCCACTCTGCTTCCAAGTTTTTAGCATGATGTCTCTTAACATATACCCAATCTCCAACTTGTTACTCGTGTGGAACCTCTGGGGTACCTGCATTTTACAGGGCACTAAGTTTAGGCCCTAATTCCTGGTGGCTGATCTGGAAAACTTGCAGTCAAGCCATAAGATACTTGTCAGCCTGAAAAGTTACTTTGAGGGGGAGATGGGTCAAGAGCCAGGGTCAATGGAGTGGGGGCCCACTTAAGATCTCAAAAAAGATCAGGTTGAAATGGTAGGGACTGTTCTGGGCTCAGAACAGGACCAGAGGAAGGAGCACCACTCTCCAAGGACAATTTAGTTAAGGTCTCTTTTAGGGTTCTGTTCATTCTCTCTACCTGCCCTGATCTCTTTGAATGGTATGCACAGTGGAGCTTCCAATTAGTCCCCAATATCCCTGCCAATCCCTGACTTACCTTAGAGACAAAATTAGGACCGTTGTCCAATCCAATTACCATGGGTACTCTGAACCTTGGGAAAATTTCCTCTAATATCTTTTTGGCTACCATGGTAGCTGTTTCCTGCTTTGTGGGGAAAGCCTCAGCCCATCCAGAGAGAGTATCCACAAACGCTAGAAGGTATTTGTAACCATATTTTCCTGGCTTATTTTCTGTAAAATTGACCTGCCAATATACTTCAGGCCATTCTCCCATAGGTCTTTTGCCCTGTTTACTCTTGGCTGCATAAGCATTCTGTTGTTGGCATACCTTATACTGTTCTACTGTATCTCTGGCTAAAACCCTGAGGTCCATTACATATACCTTAGATCCCTTGACTGCATGAATGAGCTTATCCCCTAAATGACTCCATTCATGCATTTGGTCAAGTAAATCTTTTGCTTGTTTCCTGGTGACTATAGTTCTCCCTTCTTGTGTGAACCATTGTCCTTCCTTTTCTAGGTAATAGTTGGTAAGGTGGCTAGCAGTCTGAGTCCTTTCTTCCTCTATATATTTTAAGTGAGGCCATACCTTAGTCCAGTCCCATTCCCCATGGGTTTCTCTTTCAGGCCCATAACAGGGATAGGTCCTGTACAGCCACTTCTCCAGCCACTTGATCTGCCTTGATTGCCCCAGGCCACTGACTCTCTTTTCTTCTGATGTTCTGGGCAATGAATAATACAGTTGCTGGCTTCATCAGGGCATCCAAGAGATCCAAGATTTTCTGTTTGTTTTTCATTTCTTTTCCCTCTGATGTGAGCAGTCCCCTCTCTTGATATATATCCCAGTGGACATGGGCTGTGGCAAAGGCATACCTACTATCTGTGTAGATGTTAATTTTCTTGCCAGCCCCAGGTTCCAAGGCTTTGGTGAGTGCAATTAGTTCTGCTTACTGCACCAAAGTGCCAGGGGTAGAGATTCAGCTCAGATGACATTTATGCCATCCATCATGGCAGTACTTGCTTGTCTCTGACCTTCATGGAGAAAACTGCTCTAGACTGTAAACCAGGTAGCCTCAGGTCCCAGCAGGAGTTAGTCACAGAGGTCTTTTCTCCACCCATGGGCTCTCCTTTTGGACAAGTTAGTTGTGACCTGTCAGGCAGGAAGTATACCTGGGCACCCATCTTGGACCCTAAGTCTTGCCCAAACAGAGGGTAGGGACAGTCTGGAATGACCATAAATGAATGGGTTACCTGTCCCATCCCTAGGTCCACTGTTCATGAGGTAGTCCATGAATACATTTTGTTGCCAATGGCTTCTGGGACCCAAGACTTTTTTTCTTGGAAATGGTGCCATCAGCTTGGAGGAGGACCAAGTGTTGATTCCCTGAGTCCACCAAGAATTGAGTGAGCTTCCCCTCCACTCTCAGAGTTACCCTGGGTTCAGGAAGGGGGTCTGAACCCTATCTCCCCTAATCAATGTCTTCACCTAGGGCTAATGTCTTCACCCTTTTGGGGCACTTTCCCTAAGACCTGGGACTTTCCACCCCCCAGCTTCTATTTTTTGGGACACTCTTGGGCCCAGTGGCCCCTCTCCTTGCAATATTGTTACTGGTCTTTTTCAAGGGGTTTTCTGTCTCTCTTTGTTTGGAGTCTCTCTTCTTTGCTTTCCCTAACTACTGTAGCCAAGATTCTCTGTAAATTCCTTTCATGTTGCTTTTCTTTTTTTTTTTTCATCTCCCTTTTGTCCTCTTCCTTTATCTTTCTTTGTTCCGTCTCCTCCTCTATCTCCCTGTTACGGTAGACTTTCTCAGCAACTTACACTAAATCCCTTATCCTGTAGTCCCTCTAACTTCTGAAGCCTTTTCCTGATATCTCTACCAGGCTCTATAAAAGCCGTAGTCACAGTGGCTTTGTGCTTCTCCCTGCTGGGGTCAAGGGTGGATACTGATGGAATGCATCCATGAGTGGCTCTAGAAAGGCAGCAGGTGACTCATCTGATCTCTGTCTAACCTCACATGCCGAGGTCAAATTTGTGGGTCATCGTGCAACCCCCTTGAGACCTGCCAATAGAGCTGGTGGTAGACCTTTAGGTGCCTCTTATCTTCTGCCATTTTAAAGTCCCAGTCAGGTCTAGTCAGGGGAAACCCACTGTTAAGGATAGCCTGGTCAATCCATGATGCCCCTGTGTCTGAGGTGACATGTTTTCTGGCTTTCTGTGATAGCCTCTCTCACTCTTCAGTCATGAAGAACACTCTCATGAGTTGTTGGATACCATCCCAGGTGGGCTGATGAGTAAATCAAACAGTCTCAATGAGATTAATCAGTCCCTTGGGTTTATCTGAAAAGGGGGATGTTGGGCCTTCCAGTTGTACAACTTGGTCAAAGAGAAGGGCCAATATTGCATGGCTTGATTGCTATCCTCATCTACAGGCCTATAATCTCAGAGGGGGAGGGCAACTGTTGTATCAGGTGATGGAGCCCTTTTACTCCAGGTTACCATGGCTGGTCCCGGTTCCAAGGGTCCCTCCCCACCCTCCCCCCTTGCTGGGGCTGGAGGAAGCGAGGAGTTAGGGACACTGGATGAGAGCTCAAGGGAGATACTTGAGGAGGTGCCATGGTAGGGGGTTAAGGGGGTGGAGGATCCATCAGTAGCAGATCTGCTGTGGAAGGGTCCTGGAGGATGTTCTTTATAGACTCGTTGGTCTCAGAGTGAGAGTCTCAGAGAAAAAAAGCTTATATTCAAGGGGGCAGGGGTACTCCACTAGATCCTTCCAGGTAACTATATAGGGCACTTGGTTTGAGTGCCCAAGGGCTCCTAGCCTAAAGACTCTTTCCTCTTCTGCTTTGATCACCTGCAAGTTGAAAGTCCTTACAGGTGGCTGCCCTACTTCAAATGTGGGCCATTTGGAGGAGCAGAGAGTGACTAACTTGCCCTTTTTTACTACTACTGACAAGTTTTATCCTCTTTTCCTAACTTCCCTTCAGTGGTTAAATAGGATGTTTAATGGGACAGATTCAGTCTGTCCCATGTCCCATGTCCAAAAATATCATCAGTCCAAGTCCAAGAACACAGAACAAGATAACCAACATCAACAAACACAGAGAAAGACAATCAACACACAGGTAGTTTGCCCCTGCCATGGCTGCAGACAGTCCAAGTCCAAGAACACAGAGAAAGACAATCAACACACAGTTTGCCCCTGCCACAGGCACAGAAATCAGGTTATAGCAAGACTCCATTGGCTCCCACTGATAGTGTGTCTTGCCATTTCCAAAAGGAGCAGAGTTCTCCTGACTCCCTCTAGGGGGCCTGAAGCATCCTCTAGACTCCCCATGGTCACAGTGTTAAGGCATGTCTGCCTGCCACAATTGACTCCACCAGACCAGAGGCTTTCCAGCTGATACCATGCTTGCGAGCCAAAAATAAAAGCAGAAGAAAGAGAGACAAACATTTAGGCACCTGTTACTGTTGCCAATCTTGGTCTTTTTCCCTCAGATCAGCCTAGTCGGTGGTCAGTTGAGGGTCTCCTCAAATCCTGGGATGAGCCCCCAAATGTAAGACCCCAGCCCTCAATACTTACTTCAAGACACACCCAAGTGAGACACGGAGACGCAGATCGCTGCAAAAGCGAGAAGTTTATTTTCTAGTGCATTAGGTCAACCCTCCATCAGTTCCTTGAGATTAGTGATGAGAAGGTGACCAAGTATATATATATATACTTATATATATATATACTTATATATATATATATATATACTTATATATATATATATTCCTCAACAAATATTTCCAAATTGATACCATCTTTCTTTAAATACATGTATTTTTGTTTTTCACTTTTTAAGTCTTCCATTATATGTACTACTTACTTATTGAGTGTTCTATCTGTATGCCAGAAGAGAACATCAGATCATATTATATGATGGCTGTGAGTCACCATGTGGTTGCTGGGAATTGAACTCAGGACCTCTGGAAGAACAGTTAGTGGTCTTAACCACTGAGCCATCTCTCCAGCCCCCACCATCTTTCTTTTATGTACTAGTTTTTAAAATTATATAAATATAAAACATCAAGAATAGGCCAAAATTTGTTTTCAGTGTTCAGAGGGATGTGATGATAGCAATTTCAAAATGACTTAAGCATCGATAACATTAGTGCCTAGAGATACAATCCATTTTGAGTACAATTCTGGTGGTTTTGTTAAGTAACTGAATGTACCATTTTATTAGGCATCATATAGCTTGTATATAAATTCAGATGCATGTGCTAGTTTGTGTGTGTGTGCGTGTGTGTGTGTGTGTGTGTGTGTGTGTGTGTGTGTGTATGTGTGTGTGTGTGTGTGCCTGCTTCTGCAAATCTACTTGTATGAAGATACCAGACAAGAACCTCAGGCTCTGTCCACTTTACTTTTTGAGACAAGACCTCTAGATTCTAGGACTGCCTATGCCTAACTTTGGGAATCCGAGGTTATCCTGTCATCTACAACATTGACACTCAAGATATATACAATTGAGTTATCAAAAAAATCTCATAATGTTGTAAGTCATTTCATAATATTGCATTGGGCCCCTGCTGTAGATGTCTCTAACTGCATACTGCCTCATGTACCTCATGGGTCCAAGGTTGGATGCATATAGGTTATATCTTACAATATTTTAGATGCTGAAGCTGTTCAAGCCAAAATTCATTTCTTTTTTTTAAATTTTATTTATTTATCATTATTATTTTTTAAAGGCAGGGTCTCACTCTATAGATCTGGTTACCCTGGAACTCACTATGTAGACCATGCTGGACTCAAACTCACAGAGATCCACCTCTCTCTCTGCCTCTAGAGTGCTGGCATTAAAGGCATACAGTATGCCAGCTCTAAACTATTTCTATGAAGATGCCATCTTACCCACTAGCCCCAGTGTCTCAGGTGAACAGACCCATTTGGAGTCTCCAGGCCTATCCCAGCGGGTGTCATAGCAGGCCGCCAGACTTCTCTGCAGGCCAGGGTGAAAAACAAGAGGGCAGGCTGGACAAGTATAGACAGCTCTTCCTGAGCCAAGTCATAGGAACTACTGAATGGGAAGCAGGTCAGTAGCAACAGAAGCAGAGGCACTGGGGCATGGCCGAGAGTCTAGCCTTTCTGACTGTGATTTTATGACTGCGCCTCACTTTCTTTATCTGTGGAATGGGATGATCATGGTTCCTCCACAAGGCAGCTAAGTAGTTATCTGTGTGAATCTTAGCCTGGCAAGTGCAAATTTAGTTATAGTAAGCTCTTTCTAGGCTGGTGGAAGACCAGGGGCATGGTGGGAGAGAGATCTAGTGTGGGCTCAGTAGGTGAGGTGGGTCCCTTTCTGCCTCAAGCAAGTTAAATTAGCTATCTGTGGAGTATTTTTCTCTGAGAATGCATGAAGTATATATTTTCACACAAGCATCAAATGATAAAGGGTAATACTAGCTACTATCTTAGTACATTTGACATATTTTAATTTTTTAAATTTATGTTTATGGGTGTTTTACTTGCATATTTCTCTCTGTACCATGTACATTGCTAGTGCCCATGGAGATCATAAGAGGGTATCAGGCTACCAGGGACTGGAGTTACTGACCATTGTGAGTCACCGTGTGTGTGCTGGGAAGGCACCTAAGGCGTCTGCAAGAGCAGCCAATAACTGCTTTTAGCATCTCTCCAGCCTCTGACTGACTAACTCTCTCTCTCTCTCTCTCTCTCTCTCTCTCTCTCTCTCTCTCTCTCTCTCTCTCTCTCACACACACACACACACACACACACACACACTTTTTTTTCTAATGAATTATTCCAAATGGAATTTAGCTGATGTGTATTGCCTTTATTCCTCTTGAATGCATCTTTGAATCTGTGATAGCCTAAGGGCTGTCCAAGACTGGCCAAGCAGTAAGCAACTGCAAAGGAGACCCCTGACTGCCATTTCCTCTCTGCAGCTCTGTCTCCTTCACCCTCCAGACCAGCAGCAGGTGCCCTGTCTCTTTTTGTAAAGGCAACAGACGGCCTCAGTGATTCTTAATCAAAGAAAATTGACAGCTCCATTTACCACCAAAGGAATCTCACATTCTCATTTGCATGCTGAGATGTACCTGCCTGGAAAATATGTGGCATAGCATGGCTTTATCTTCCTAAATCACTCCAGCGATGCCTCGGACTGAAAGGTAGTAAGACTTAGACCTAAGAAATAATGATAGACATGTCTCTTGGGACTGGACTTATGTTCCATGCAGTACAATGAGTTTTCACTATTTTTGTTGTGTGACTGGCTAGGCTGCTGCCTTTATTGCAGATGTGACAAAGAAGCACAAAGATACATCTTTAACAGAATTTTATATGCTTTCGAACTCGAGGTAATAACCAGACACTGAAAATAAAACTGTCACTTCCTCCCACAGTATAAGTCAGCGTTACCGTGTTCGCTCATTTATAACGTTGTCCTAGACTGAGAGCAAAATTCCAATTTTATTATTTTGTATTTGAAGATTGAAATGAAAAGATACTAAATGAAGCGATTTACTAGCAAAAGATGACAGGATCCCGCAGCTACTGCCTGCATCCAAACCTTGGCTTTGCAGGGAACTAGCTGTGGCACTGAGGAGGCCACCTGATTTTGGCTTGTTTGTGAAGAGATCACGGTTGAATTATCCCTGTGTGAGTGTTACCTGGAAGGACACTCTACTCTCTGGACTTAGCAAGGCCCAGGTCGTCTCTGCTCTGAGTCTGAAGAGTCTGAGGACACAGCCTTTGATGCCTCTGTTTATATTCCGTACCCCACACACCTGCTCTTTGGTGTTGAATAAGCCCTCTGGCCTCTTTTGTGAGTTTCTCAGTTCTCATGAAACTTTAACAATGTGTCTCTCAGCTTTAGGCCTCACGATTCTTTGGTTTAATCAGTCTTAGCCATCCTGCACTGTCTGCCTCTTCCTTTATTCTTCCAGATCATCTTCTTCTCAGACCCTTTACCTCAGCACAATCCAGACGTATGTCTTGTTCTGCATTTTAGCTGCATAGCTCCAATTCAACACTAAGCATTCACCTGCCCTTACCTGCCTCTCCTGTTCTCTTAAACACTTAGCTGGAAAACTCCTCTCTCCTCCTCTGTCTCTGCTTTCATTGTACAGGGACAGAACCTTTTTTAAAAATGTAACACCATTGGATGCTGTCCACATGGACAGAGGTGTGTTGTGCTCTTTGAAAGCTTTATCTTGCTCACTGTGGTCTTTTCCTCCATCCCATCTTGACACAAGGCTTTCCCCTCTATGGTTGGGAATGCACTCTTTCTCTCTGGTGTCTCTTACCTTCACTCCGTGGTGTCTTCTTTCAGACAATGACATTTCTAATAGTCTTCAGGCCTCAGTGAAGGAGGAAGAACTACAGTCCCAGTCTCAGACTTGGTGATAACGAGCACAGCGACAGTGACGGGGTAAAAGATGGTGGTGGCTGGTAGGTCCTCCTGAGATCCAAACTGAGCCGGACTCCTACCTTAAGGACTCAATATGTATTCCTTCGTCTCTGTGTCAGTGACTTTGCTTGTTTCTGTGATCAAATGCCTGACATGGAGCAACCTGAAAGAGATCAGGCTTGTTTGGGCTCATAGTTTAATGGGACACAGTCTGCTGCATTAAGAAAAGCATGGAGACAGAGGGGTGAGACAAATGGTCACAGAGTATTAATAGTCAGGAAGTCGAGCGAGGATACAAAGCCTTAAGACATGCTCACACCAACACCCATGTCGGCAAGGCTCCACCTTTTAAAGGTTCCATAGCCTCCCAGAACAGCGGTACCAGGAGGAAAGCAACTGTTCAAACTCCCTTGAGCCTGTGGGGACAGTCTGAAGCTCTGAGAGCCTGGAAACCCTTGTTATTTGCTTCTACAACCTTACTCCCCTCTGCTCTCCATGCATGTGTTGATCTCATGGCCTTACACAGACTCAAACCCTTCCCTGGTATATTGGCCAGTGCCTTACCCAGGAACTTCTACAGCCTTCCTTGCCTTTCTAAGAGCTAGTCTTTCTGATCACTAGAAGCTAAATAAAAAGTCCCCTATTATATCATTTTCCCCTATCTGAGTTGGTCAGGTCAGTTCCAAGGCTCTAGAGCTCTGGGACACTGTCCACCATAACATCACATTCTCAACTTGCAAATCCGTATCCTAAAACTTACTTTTCACAACTATAAACCGAAGATTTTGATAGAGAAACTATTATTAGAAAGATTAATGCTAGGTATGTAAAGTGTTTTCAGTCAGAGAAAAGCCCCTGGTGGTACGGTTTCTACCGAATGGAAACTTGAGTAAGATAAATAAACATTAGTTAGAGTCTGTTCATGTTCAGTGAAACTTAGAGCATCCAGTTAAGGTCTGAGTACCTAATGTCTCTGTCTGTAGAATTAGGACATCAGCAACACCAAGCTACTTCATAATTTTCTATGGTGGATTGGTGTATGTGAAGTATTTAGAACAGTGCCTGGTGTGGTACATGTCAGCTATTAATCAATTTCAGGTTCATCTGTGATGACTACCCAGCTTATTACTCCCAGCCTCCTGTTTATCTGCAGTAATTAGAATCTGTCTTGATTGGAAGAAGGCATATAGGGGCATGTAATTTATTTATATGTATTTTTGCTATTCAAGTCTTCAGCGGCATCTCCTTTATTGTATATAGCTAGTGAGCTACCGTTGTTTCCATAGTAACCTCACAGATTCACTTGTCCATTAGACTAGGGAGGTCTGGGTTGAGATTGATCTCAGCCAGTTCTGCTCAGAGGATGTGGCAAAAGAGACTCTCCTGGATTTGTCTACCTCTTTCCTGTTCGTTCGTTCGTTCGTTCGTTCGTTCGTTCGTTCCTTCCTTCCTTCCTTCCCTCCTTCCTTCCTTCCCTCTTCCTCTCCCTTGAGTCCCCCCCCAAAGCTGTTCTCACTCCACCTGAATCTGCACAGTTCAGATTTCCTTTGTCTTTTCCTTCTAAGCTTCCAGTTCTTCTCTGTATAGATGCCAGAGCTCTTCCTTTCCCTGCCTTTTCTGTCAAGACATCGCTGCCACTTATAATATTCGTGGTACTTAAAACCTATGGGGAATGAGAACCCGGACTTTAATTCCCATGGAGGCAAGAACTAGCAGTGACTCATATTTGCACTTGCCTAGGGGCTTATTAATTAGTGTGTGCATGTTGAAGAGAGGGACAGGTGATCTGAAACAGATGAGAGAGTCCAAAGGGATGGCAGTTTGAGACTGCAAGAATCAACACCCAGATTTTTAAAAAGCTGATCTCTTTCTTATCTTACACTCTAATCCAGTGTAGTCCTAAACACCAAAACACTGAGGGTTAAATTTAATTTCTGTAAAAATATCTTTTAAAAGGTTTCTCAACCTTCCTTGCTGATTCCAAAGCTTTAGTAAACCACTTGTAAGAAATTTACATAAGCATATTAAATTTTTAAAATTCTGTTTTAAGTCTATTATACTTTTTATTTTAACCTGAGTGGGGCCAACTATTCCGGCAACATTCATAGATCTGATGCCTGTTACATGATTTTTACTCAGCCTAAACCAGCAATCGTTTCAACCCAGCTTCATAGGGCCTCTCTCCCCTACATTCTCATACTTTGATGTAGGCTGTGGTGTTTGTGTTAACTATGTTATTATGAGAGTGCAGTGTTGTAAAGTCTAAAGTCTTTTATTGAGCTCCAATCCCTGCACAGGATGCACCTTTGGGCACAATGCAAGTAGAGGACCCAAGGAGAGATATTTCGATCCCAGTTAACTCTTCCTAAGGCTATATTTCTTATGAATATCTGCAAGTATTAGCAATATGGAAAGAAATTATTCATAATTATTTACACAATTAAAGGCAAAGTATTCAGTAATTACAAAGTTTAAACAAGCCTTTTCAAGTATCTTCCTTGCTCATTTTTAAAATCATCTCATAATAATAATATGATTTTTTTCAAAACAAAGTCCCATGATAAAGCCAGCATGACACCCTGTTACAATTGAGTTGATTTTTTTTTTGTTTGTTTTGGAAAATATGCAGTCTATTGAATAGAGTGTACCAATAAATACAGGGCAATAATAGTTCATTTTTAAGACAAAGCACACACTATTTTTTTTCTTCCTCCTCCTCTATCCCCCCTATAACAGATGGAACCCAGGCCCTTGCACGTGCTAGACAAACAATCTACCCTGATGCCACATCCCCAGACCTTCTGTATTACTTTTTATTTTAAGACAGGGGTTCAGTATATTGCCAGCATTGCTGGTCTCTACAATATATTGTGAAGTCCTTCCTGTAAAGGGATTGTCAAGCTTAGACAACTACATAGCAATTCATTATGGACAACAAACTTGAAATGTTGACTCATTGAGGTGGGCCATAAACACTCCTGTTTGTACTTGAATCTTCTAAGGGAAAGGGGCATAACAAGCGTTTCTGTTTCCCTTCTTTGTAAGAGTTAAAAGGACTTGCCTAGAGCTTTGTTGGAAAATAGAAGAGATCAGAATTCTGAAAGGAATGCATGTATCCTCATTCCTCTGGCTCCTCTCTATTTATCTCTTAGGGATTTTTCATGCCTTCCCACTTTGTTTTCTGAATTATTTTCTCCTCAAAGAAAGCCTTTAAAATTGTAAAAGCAGCAATATTCTGTTTTTATGAAAAGAATACTCCAGCCTTTAAAAGCGTCATGTATCAGTTGATAAGTACTTTATAGTATTCATAACTGTAGTTGTTGAACATCCACCAATGGGTGATACATTATTAGCATTATTAGCATTACATTTCTATCCAGTTTGTAGCATCTAATACAGGTTTTGTTATTATTGTTGTTGTTGTTGTTTCTGCTACTATTGTTGCTAGTGGTAGTGGTATTGTGTGGTGTTGTTTGGGCAGATTAGGAATGGTAGCTGATCCAATTTGATACTTAAAGGTCAGTACAGTTCTGTTACTTAAATAAGCATTTGTTTTCTTTTCTACTGTGTATGAGTGTGTGAACATGTACCTGTGTGTTAGGTGCTTTGGTGTGTGTACGCGTGTGTAGAGGCCACAAGCCACACCTTAGTTGCTGTCTGCCTTGATTTTTTTGAGACAGACTCCTTCACTGGAACCTATAACTCACCCACTCTGCTAGGCTAGTGGTCAGCCTGCTGTGATCTTCTGTCTCCTTCTTCTTCAGCACCGGGATTGCAAGTCCAGGGGGAAGTGGTGAGGAAAGGGCTCCTCATGTTTCCATATGGGTGACCTTGCTGACTGTGGCTTGAAAGGCTGAAGCATTTGCTAGCTCTGTCTTTTCACACTGTGTCAAGGAAGGGCCGCCTACAGCAGTTTTCCCACCTCAGTAACCTGCCTCCTGCTGTATTTTCAAGTGCATTGATTTATGACTTTTTGTTTTTTGTCGTTTTCTTGCCATACAATGTTGATGGGCATGCTTCCACGTTAGGACCCATGACTACAGGTAACCCGACTCTGTCCTCCTGAGCCGTGGTCACTCATGTTTGACTAGAAAGAAACTCTTCATTCCTTTGGGGAAAACGAAAGAAAGGAAAAGGTTGTCAAATGTTCTCTCTGGTTCTAAAAGCAGTCTCATCCCTAATTGCTACCTGTAAGGCTTAAATGTCAGCTGCTGCCAGGAGGAATGTAATTTGGGGGTGTGGCCACCTTTGCTTCTATGCTTTTTAACTTTTCAGTAGTCTGTAACTTTTCAATATCTATGTTGCTAACATTTAAATGAAATAATTATATATTTACAGAAATGAATCGTCCTAGATAGAAAATATATGTTAATTATGAAGCCTTTATTTTGTTCTTTAAGCTTCAGAGATGTGAAGAGGATAAAGAGGAAGGCAATGCTTTGTTACTTTGCTGCCAAGTCAAGCTGAAAGGTTCACCTCCTTTGAAAGCCTCAGTTTTTGTCTGTGATGACTGTGCTTCTTTTATCTCCACTGCTGTGCCTTTAAAAGGAGATTCTATGGTGTGTGTGTGTGTGTGTGTGTGTGTGTGTGTGTGTGTGTGTGTGTGTGTGTGTGTGTGTTTGAGAGGGAGAGGGGGAGAGAGAGAGAGATGTTTGTTTCCAGAGAATTCATTCCCACAGCACATGGGTGATTGAGTGGCCACACTGCAGTTACTGATGGGCTGTTGAAGATGTAGTCATGATCAAAATCTCGAGAAATCCTTGCTCTCCAGACACATCCATTAGAGAATGCAAGATACAGGTAATAAGTGAAGTGTAATATATACTGTACAAGGTGACCCTAAGATGAGGGAAAATATTGGTAAGAATGGGGTTGGGTTCCCTGCGGTAACTAGGGGAAGGCTCTTGGTGACACTGGAGCCTAGGATGTAGACCTAAAGACAGTGCCAAGTAGGCATAGCAGAAGGAAGAGAAGTAAAGGCCTCTGGCACTTTCAAAAAGGATGAGAGAACCAGGTTCGCAGTGTGGTATGGATGGGCTCAACAGAACAGAGGTTATAAATAGTTCCCATAATGTACCAAAAGAGCCGAGATATCCCTGTCACTTACCCAGGCACACCACCAACTGTCTCTCTATGTATTAATTTAATCTATACTGCAAACTAGTAACCGAATTCTATCTGTCTTACAGATAAGGGACCTATAACCAAAAGGTACTCTTGACCCTCCCAGATCTCCCATGAACACCTCCTATCCCTCAGCCCCTTCCTCTCAACCACCATTCTGCCTTATACAACCTGCAAAGCTTTGACTACAGAACTGTGACAGTAATTCTGGACTGTGTGAAAAGAAAGGGTGGTCAGAGAGTCAGCAGCATGCGGTCCCTTGTTTCTTTACCGTCTCTGATTTGTCAGCGAACTGTAGGATGAAAGTGTGGTCAAAAGAAGAATTTCACTGGAGTCAGGGAAACCTCACCCTCCTGGAGAGGAAGCCTCCTAACAGGGGAGTCATATTGCAGCTAAATTTAGCAGTCTCTCAGTACACTTACTACCTTGTCAGCTGTCCGCCCATTCAGGCCGACCTAGAGCTTGGGCAATGCCTTACTTACTAAAAAGGACTCTTGCTCTTTCTCAGGTGGCCTCATATCTCACTTACGTTCCTTGCCCCAAGATTTCAGGCAAATTTATTCCCAGAACTACTGTTTTCTAGGGAACACACACAATGATCCATTTGAGTCCTCATTCCCTGTGACTAACTTACCAGGGACAGACCTGCCTGCTGTCAGGTTGCTGTGGTCTCTCACTCTGAAAGAGCACCTTTCATTCATAACACAAACTTTTGCAATACCTTTTCTTGCCTTTGCTCTCCTAATGCACAGAATGGGATGAAGAGGTTAGTGCTTAGAAAGCATGTAGCTCATGTGGCCTGTGCTGCCGACATGGGAGGCAGCAAGGATTGGTACCACACACAGTGTGCTGGGCCTTCCCACAACAATCATCGATCAAGAGAGTTGCCCACAAACTTACCCGTAGGCAAATCTGGGGCATTTTCTCAGTTGAGATCTCCTCTTCCCAGATGACTCTAGCTTGTGTCAAGTTGACATGAAACTAGCTAGCACAAAGGAACGTATTTTCTGAAATTACTACCTTAAGTATCAGTTGTTCCACTGTGTCCAAGTACCTCAAACCTGTTTAGTCCTCAAACTACATTATGTTTTAAAGGAGACAATGAAGACCTTGTTAAGTGGCCTGTTACACATGAAAGTCAGAATAATTGTCCCAGATACGGTCCTAGACACCACATCATTAGGAATTAGTATTACCTGTGTCCTACAGACCACAGACACTTGGTTGAGAAGCACTGACCTCATTTCAAAAATGAGTAGTGTCCTCTAGCCCATTGCTCTACGTGTTTCACTTTGCCCTGGTGCCATGCTGGTTTTGTTACTATAACTCTGTAGTATAACTTGAAATTAGGAATGGTGATAATGTCAGTGTTATGCTTTCTGCTCAGGACCAGATGCTTTGGCAATATAGGCTCTTTTGTTCTTCCATATTAATTTGTTTTTCTATTTTTGTGAAGATCACCATTGGAATTTTGATGGGAGTGAGGAGGGCTAAGAAAAGGGAGGGTACAGGGAATATACTCAACATATGATAGAGACTGGTATGGAAATTATAATACAAACAGTAAAACACATCTTAAAATCATTTGTGAGGTTCTGCTAAGCAAAGACAGAACAATGCTTCCTGTCTGTCCTTTCCTTACCCATCACCCATGAGATCCCCAGGTAAGACCTCATCCAGTTATCTTTGTAACTGGTACTTTTGTGCACACTTCACTGTGCACTGGGCATCTTTTAAATGTCAAACTCTAAGGACCAGACTCATCCCTTGGTTCCACTGGCATTTGAGGACTCAATAATTGTGTGTTGAACAAAGGAGAATATCTTTTAAATATGAAGTGCTTAGCAGCATACCTTGCCCTTACTCACAAGATGCCAGCATTGACAGATAGTCATAGCAATCAGAAGTCTAGACACTGTCACATGTCCCCAGGGGCAAAAATGCCTTGCTGGAAACCACCATTTTAAAGTGTCTGAGGTACAGTTTAATATGCAGGGATTTATTAGAATAACACATATGCTACTTTAAAGTCCGTCCCCCATAGATGGCATATACGGTATATAATGATGCACAGGCGTTCTCACAGAGGAGACATCTGAGGAGAGCCCTCACCATGGCCCTTTCCCCCTTGCCCAGGGATCATTATGACTCTAGTAAATTGCTCACTACATTTCATCTGTCGCCCTGGTTCCTGCTCAGATTCAGCTAAAGCCCTGTTGAAATTGATTTTCGTGTCAGCCGTACAGCAGAGATTCAGTAAGGACCAGAGAGCTTCCCTTTCATTACTGTTTATTTTTTTTCCTCCTTCTGAATGACTTTAGATTTGGTGGGCCCTAATTATATTCCGGAGCTTTCCCGACTGACATTTCCTTTGTTTTAATGAAAAGTTCTGGAGGTTTGAGGACACTGTGGGAGAGGCTGTATTCAGCAGCAGCCACAAGAGAGTCAAATGGGTCCCTATTTGTGCTCTTGAGTTGGGAACACTGTGGGCCTTTTGCTGTCTGACAGCTGTGAGTGTGCAATCCTGCTCTCACTGCTGCTGCCACCTGGGGGTGACCAAGACACTCTGGGGGTGGACAGCTTCCTTCTGAAACTCAGAACTGTCTTTGTGATTATTATTTGTCCTCCTCCTAACGCCCCCCCCAGTCCTATGCATCATGGCCACAACCAGGCACCCCCAGCTTATCCACTAGGAGGTAATCCTCTGCCTACAGGGGTCAGTGTTGGGTGCAAATGGCAAATCTAAGCAGGGCCATAGAACAGTGCTCGCTCTCTCTCCTCCCTCTCTCTCTCTCTCTCTCTCTCTCTCTCTCTCTCTCTCTCTCTCTCTCACACACACACACACACACACACACACACACTCACTCACGCCAATAATGAACAGATGAGCCAATGAACTGATCGGGCTTGCTCAAGGCTCCTTCAGTCTGTTGGTTAACATGGAGAAGCAATCCAGAAACAAACCCTTGTGTAGGAATCCTTGTCACAGCCCACTGCCTCAGACCACGTGGGTCTTCCTTCCTCTGCCAGCTCTCTGCTATCCAGATAGTGCTTCTCCGAGCTTCTCCAAGTTTAAGCTGATCAGTTCACTGACTTCCTGGCTCAGAGCAAAGCACCCAGTCCACCAAGCCTAGCAACTTCACGTTTATTAGCATGATTTTGGAGCCATGTATTGCAAGAAGCTGTCCTAGGCTGGGATAGAAGATAAGTGGACAAGGAGAAACTTTCCCTTCTAGTGTGTAGAGCCTGGCAACCTGAGGACTGGACCCTAAGACCCATGGCATTAGGTCATTAGGATCTCAGGAGAGATTGGTGATTTCCGCATGGCCCCCATGCACACTCTTAAGCTGTTGAACACTAAAAGCTTCCCACTCTGCTTTTGACAGACTACATCAAGGATAGTCCCTTTCTATATCTTAGGGAGTTATCCAGCTCTCCATAATCACATGTCCTATGGCTTTGAAAATGACGTCTCAGACTCTGACTACAGCCAGGTTCCATATATTCCTCCACCACACACAGCAGAAACCCAAAGTAACTACTAGAAGCATCCATTTTGATTTATAAGCAGCCATGTAAAAATTAAGGCATCTAGTTTCCAACAAAAAGAAGGGAGGAAGTCTCCTGTTCCCTCCTGGAGTCTATAAGCAAGCCTTAGCTTTCTGTGGGCCCAGCCCTGAGTAATCTATAAGCAAGCCTTGGCTGAAGATTGACAGTATATGGTACTGAGGGAGAGGATAATCTCATGGGGACAGTTCTGGGATAGAACCTTGTTTGGAGTGTTCCACAGGCTGAGAATCATTAGGAGTCAGGTCTCTCTTCTGAAGAATTGTTAAGCAGAGCCTTTGAAGTTACCAGTGAGTATCATGTGCCAACCAAAGCAACAATGATTGTCTTTGACCTGGAGAAACCCTGGAGTATACACTGTGCCAGGAATGTTCCATGAACATTTGTGATTTTAAGCATCTTTGGAATCTTTCCATAGAATCCTTTTATATACTTCTCTGCCTCAAGGTGTTTCCTCTTTTAAGTTTTATTTCTATGTGTGTGGATGTTTGAGGCTATGAGCCATGTGCATATAGTGACCCCAAAAGCCAGAAGAGGGCATCAGATCGATTGCCTGGAACAGGAGTGATAGATTATGTATGTGAACCACCATGTGGGTGCTGGGAATTGACCATGATCCTCTGTAAGAGTATCCCGTGCTCTTAACTGCTGAATCATCTCTACAGCCCCTTCAAGGCATGTTTCTATCTCAGGACAATAATGTCTTGAGTATTGCCTTGACATCTTGAGGATGAGACTG
The DNA here is from genome assembly GCA_036184795.1 of Tokudaia tokunoshimensis. Lineage (NCBI taxonomy): Eukaryota > Metazoa > Chordata > Mammalia > Rodentia > Muridae > Tokudaia > Tokudaia tokunoshimensis. The sequence goes on along the minus strand of BTHU01000003.1, from coordinate 130,503,673 downwards.
GCAGGTGTCGTAACCAAGCCTTCATCTTCACTGGGAGTAGGAGGTGAAGGAGTACATCCTTGTCCTCATTATGACAGGGCAAAGGTAAAGTTGGATGGTTCATTTCTGTTTTCCTCTGATCTCTATAATTTTCCTGAGATCCACTCTCTGGAGAATTTAAAAGAGCTTCACTTAAATTCATTTTACTTTCTCTGCAAGCCAGGTAATTATAATAATATATTAATAAATTAATAATAATTAATTATTATATATATAATATATAATATATATAATAAGCCTGGAACCTCTCCCTCTCATCTGGTCCCATAGAGTTTGTGGCTAGACAGAAATGGGAGGGAGCAAAGGGGACTGATGTGGAATGTCAGTGGTACCAAGAATGGGAGCACAATCTCACACATCAAATCTTCATCTGATGTGTTATTTAGCAAATATTGACTGAGTTCCTTCTCCATCACTACACTACAGAAGGCTTGGAGAAAATCCGTATCTTCTCATGCACTATAGCTTTAGATTTCTGTATATTTCTAGGCTGTCTGTCCTTCTCTAGAATTCTAACACTTCTACCCTGGTCCAAGTTGTCATCATCTTCTAATTGTCTCCAGATGGGAGTTTGACTCTAGGTGGGGTAGTTCCTTCAGCTAAGGGCGGTTCTTAGAAAGAGAGTGTGTATGATGTAGTTGACAGCTTTCTGAGACTTCAGTCTGTGTTGGAGACTCTAGATCAGCCATTCTCAACCTGTGGGTTGAGAACCTTTTGGGGGTCGAACAGCTTTTTCATGGGGGTGTTACATATTAGATATCTTACCTATCAGATATTTCCATGATTTAACAGTCACAAAATTAGTTATGAAGTAGCAACCAAATAAATTTGTTTCACCACAACAAGAGGAACTGAGTCATAGTGTTAGGAAGGTTGAGAACCACTACTCCAGATGGTAGGTAGACTGTGTCACCAGTGACTGATGGATAGATAGACAGATGGACAGATATAGACAGATTTAACCAGAATTGATCTACAAGACAACACCAGCCATTACTATGTGTTCTATACTCTTATATTTTCTCCTTTTTTGGTGGTTGGTATGGTCCTATGGCCTTGTATATCCTGGGCAAGTGTTCTTCCACTAAGCAACACTTTTTCAGCCTTTCAATTTGATTTGATTTGTTTTCATTATTCTGGAAATGCATATTTGAAAAAAGAAGAGAAAACACTGCACTGGTTGGGACCAGCAGGGATTAGCACAGAATGCTGTGACAATACAAAGGAAGCACATTCATTTGCAACTAAAAAAAACTGAAGAAGCTTTCCTCAGTGGAGCCCTTAAGCTAATTCAAAAGAAAGGGAGTCTTGAAGGGGGCAGGGGTGAGATGGTGCTGAGGCTGTCTGATCCGGCATGTGTGCTCCATTCCAAAAACTGTGTGTTGGTGACCTAGAAATGAAAGGGCTCTCTTCCAGACTAGCCTCAGGCAAGCAGCGCCACTGCTCTCGGCTTTTAGAAAATATGGACACAGAGGTGAGGCTTCTGCAGCCATTTCTGAGGAAGCCATTGTTTTCTGCCTGCATTCATTTTAGGGAGCGGACAAAGGAAAGGCCTAAGGGTGCTTGAGTGAGTCACATTTTGCCTTGGTGTTGAATTATTTCATATGAAAGAAGAATCAGCGTAGTTCTTTACAACAAATGACACAGAAGGAAGTGTGAATGGAGAAGACTGGACTGTGTCTGACTCACAGCCTTTAGCATCTGTGCTCCAAACACCCAGCTTCCCTACTGTGTGTGTGTGTGTGTGTGTGTGTGTGTGTGTGTGTGTGTGTGTGTAGGCATGTGCTCTTCCATTTTAATGGTACCCCAGGTTTTTAATGATCTTGAAGTCAGCTAACTCCTAACCATTCCTTGAAGGTCTGCCTTAATCTAGATAGTAACCAGCTTTGACATTCTCTGGGGATGTACAAGGCAGCTCATGCTGAGCAGGGTCCTCCCTGATCCTTTGTGGTCCTTCCTGACCATCAAAGTTTGACAGCTCGGAGCCTCCCTGCTCCACTGTGAGGATGCCTTTGCCTGGGCCTATGCCAAAGCACTCATTGTTCTGTTTGCAGGACTTCCTTTAAGCCTAATCTGCTATCTCAGGATGGCAGTATTCCCGTGTCAGCTCCATTAAAAGCCCTTCTTTCAGCTTGAAAGTGAAATTTAAAGTGGAGCATAGAGGTGTTCTTTCATTTTCTACATTCATAGAGAACACTTAAAAAAAAAGCCACACACACACACACACAATCATGTACCCTTAGTTTTAAAATGGCAGTTACGTCTATGGATTTCAAACCAAGAACTGCCCAGTGCCTTGTGTGTGAAAGTTAACAGGGAAGGATTTTTCTTTTTGCCCTCTGGCCTCAGCACCACACAGTAGGATAGCTATGCTCTGTGCCAGCTACTACTCTTTAATTAGACATTGAGGTATCCTTGTAACAAATTATTCCCTCAAAGAAGAGCCTGTGCTTCCAAACGAGTTACAAACCTCATGTCTGCAATTCTATTTTGGCAGAAGTACCCCACAGACATTCATGGGGAGAAAGGGACTCAAAACGTGTGTCTAGGTTTGGGAGACCAGAGGAAGTTCCAATTAAGATTTGATTCCAGGGGCAGTGCTACAAATAACACCAGTGGGGAGAGAAAGGAGAAAGACAGAGGAAGGCAAATGACATCATGCAATGATACAAACAGGAATGTGTTCCATGGTAGCACAGAAGTGAGGACTGACTGACCAGGACAGAAGTCGTGCTTTAATTAAATCTATAAAAAAGTCGACAGACTGCAGGATCAAGAAGGCATAGGACACCCTAGACTTAGAAGGCAGATCAGTCCACAGGCTAATAACAATACTCCCTCTCTGTCTTTCTGCCTCTCTCTCTCTCTCTCTCTCTCTCTCTCTCTCTCTCTCTCTCTCTCTCTCTCTCTCTCTCTCTCTCTCTGTCTCTCTCTCCCCCTCTCTTTCCCCCATCTCGCCCTCCCTCTCTCTCTCTCTCTCTCTCTCTCTCTCTCTCTCTCTCTCTCTCACACACACACACACACACACACACATGCACATACACACACACAGACAACATCACACACTAAGAATAAAAAACTGCAAGCATTCAGACCACAAAGTCAGAGCCAGTGGGCCTCTACCAAGCCAGTTTCCACAAAGATGGCCAGCTCTTGGAGAGTGCTGCTCCCCACTTGCAAGGGCTCTCTTTGCCCAGTCCAAGAGGATGATTCAGAGAACTGGAACATAGTTCCGTGATATCAAATTGAACCCTTGTGTTTGTCTACAGGTGCCCGCTCTCCATTCTTTACAGGAAGAACAACATTGTTCAAGCTGTGGTTGGCAGTCTTTAAAGCTAGGTGTGGGTCTCACCCTGAAGACAGCAGCACAGCATCACAATATCCCTTTGGCCACCATCACTCTGACAGCTATTTGGGGCACACCAAGAGAGTGCAGTGGCCACTGTATTTTCCTGTGACCTTGGTTGCCTTAACTCAGGAGAGTCCCCAGCCCTGTGTGCTGAGGCCCAGTAGCTCTCACCTCCATCATTTTTAGATGCTCCTAGGGATGAAAAGAGTTGTAAATGATCATTCCTGTCCCCACGAGAAGTGTTGGCTCCACGAGCTTACCAGTGCTCAGCTGACAGCAGCATGAGCTAGTTGATTTTGCTATTTTTTTTATTAGTTGTGGGGATTGAACCTAAGACCTTATGGACTTACTCTACTGCCGAGCCACAAACTTCAAAATATTTTAATAACTGGAAGAAAGTCTGTTCAATTCCTGTTTCCTAAGATTTCCTCATCCCCTGCACCCAGGCCGGTCTTCACTTCTGTGTGAATCTGTCTCTCTCATAAGACCTTGTCCAGTTCCTTTGAAAGAGACTCGAATTGTCTACTACTTCTGTTTCATCTACTTGAGAACCCCTATTAAAAGGAGTCAAAGAGATTTTTAAAAAGCAAATCAAATACTAACTAGAAGTGGATCTTCAAACATCCTAATTTCTATGTGTCTATCTGTGTCTTTGTCTTTCTGGTTGATGGCGTGCTGTAACATCGATCTAGGCATTGATTTGTATGGGGTTGGAATGGAAAACTAACATTGTTCATCACAACTAAACCTTTTGAAATTATTTGTTTTCTTCCAGGGTCGTCATGTCAAAACGGGCCAGCTTGCTGCCATTAAAGTTATGGACGTCACAGGGGTAAGGCATTTTTATCCTGTTATCTCATTACCTCCATAGTTGTAACAAAGAAGTGAGTGACAGAATAAAAAAAAACAAAACAAAAAAAATTGCCAGAAAAATAATCTTCCTAACTATTCCAGATTCTTTTGCATTTGTGATTCATGTGAAGAAATAAGAATCTACAACAGCCAAGTGAGTAGGCCAGGAATAAATCACTCCAATTAAATCCAATACTACACACTGCCTTAGGTTCTTACACTGAATAATGTGTGCTGATAATTTACATAAACATAACCATGGATATTTGCATATGATGCCAGAGCAAGGATTCTAAGACATTAAAAGTGTAACGCTGAGATTTCAAAGAAGAGATGAGTCTTAACTATTTCCCTAAGGGGCTGCCCAACACTGAAGTAGAGGAGAGCTGGGACAGCTGTAAAATCCTTACACTGCATTTATCACGAGCATTTGCTAAAACAAATGGTTTTTGATCAAATAATCACATAGCTGCAAATTCCTATTTCTTAGAGCGCAAGTCTAAATTTCTTCCTTGGATGATCAAAGCAATCTAATATTTCTTTAGACACTCCTTTAAATACAGTCTAATGCTTTCAGTCCTTTTGCTTGGTCTAATTTAAAATATTTTAATAACCTTTCAAGATTATAGAGTGGAAATCAGACTTTAAAGGATTCACAGGACATCAAAAATATGTTAATAATTTTCTATTGTCCTGGGAATTTTTCTAAGATGTCTGTCTCTGGCACATAAAAGCTAAAAGACCAAAGTCTCCATTTGGCCAGAAGTGAAATATTGAATATAAACAGTCACCCAGTCAATGAGTCACACAAAGATATTAATAACTAAGAAACAGACTGAAAAAATTTCAGTTTGTTGGCATATTAACCATTAAGCCATACCCTTTAGACAGAATCTATTATATTTGGTTAAGTATAAGTTGTAAGGCTTTCCAAAAGACCACCTCACTAATCTTCATAAGTATCACAATTATATTGACTTATTTATTTATCCCTTATTTATTATTGATCTAGATTTCTTTCTAAATTATGCATAACAGTTTAATTAATAAAAGGAAAATCTGTGCCTTTATACTTATTACCAGTTAAGTGATACTCTAAAATGTTTATTACTAGTTTTGTGAGTTTGCATTTTTTTTTACTGTCCTTAGTACATTATTTCAATTTCAATGGCTCCAGACTAATTCAAATATTTGACCTCAGTTGGCTAGGTCATCTGACATTGCTTAAGAAATACGTGTGGATTATTCAAGTAAGAGTTATGCTCTGCTACTTGAAACAGATGATTAATATGATAAAGGTGTCTTTTCCCCTTCAAGTTAAAGAGAATCTAGAGGTTTATAATTATAATATTTAGTATTAACTGTGAAGCTGATAAAAACTAGAGTCTCTGGAGACAAGCCTCTGAGCATACCTTTGGAGATTATCTAGATTTTATTAATTGAGATAAGAAGACCTGCCCACTCTGGGTGGACCATTACTCTAGCCGGTATCCACGTCTGTGTAAGTGAAGCAAGAGAACTGAGCAGCAGCATGAGCCCACTCTCTGCTTCCTGATTGTAGATGCAATGTGGCTCCTTCCAACTCCTGCCACCTTGACCTTCCTGCCATGCTGGCCTGAACCCTTGAACTTTGATCCCCACTGAACTCCCTCTCCCTTAATTTGCTTCTGTCAGAGTCTTTATCACAACAACTAGGACAGAAGCTAAGGCAGCTGTCAGGAATGTTTGACAGCAGTGTGGTGAAGCAGGGGGTGGTTTTATCCTTTGGTCCTGTCACTTTATTTTCTTTTTTTATTTTCTAAGTTTTTTTTTATTTACATTCCAAATCATTTCCCCTTTCCCGTTTCCTCCCTCCCCGAAAGTCCCATAAGCCCCCTTCCCTCCCTCTTTTCTCCATTCAACCCCCTCTCGTTACTCTGTCCTGGTGTTCCCCTACATCCAGTCTTTCCAGGACCAGGGGTCTCTCCTTCCATCTTCTTAGAAATCTATTGATATGTGAATTGTGTCTAGGGTATTCCGAGATTCTGGGTTAATATCCCCTTATCAGTGAGTGCATACCATGTGTGTTCTTTTGTGATTGGGTTACCTCACTAAGGATGATATTTTCAAGTTCTGACCATTTGCCTAGGAATTTCATGAATTCATTGTTTTTAATTGCAGAGTAGTATTCCATTGTGTAGATATACCACATCTTCTGAATCCATTCCTCCGTTGAGGGACATCTGGGTTCTTTCCAGCTTCTGGCTATTATAAATAAGGCGGCTATGAACATAGTGGAGCATGTGTCCTTATTGCATACAGGTAAAGCCTCTGGGTATATGCCCAGGAGTGGTATAGCCAGATCCTCCGGGAGTGTCATGCCCAGTTTTCTGAGGAACCGCCAGCCTGCTTTCCAGAGTGGTTGTACCAGCTTGCAATTCCACCAGCAGTGGAGGAATGTTTCTCTTTCTCCACATCCTCGCCAACAACTGCTGTCTCCTGTGTTTTTGATCTTAGCCATTCTGACTGGTATGAGATGGAATCTCAGGGTTGTTTTGATTTGCATTTCCCTAATGACTAAGGATGATGAACATCTCTTTAGGTGCTTCTCAGCCATTAGATATTCTTCAGGTGAGAACTCTTTGATTAGCTCTGTACCCCATTTTTTAATAGGGTTACTTGGCTCTCTGGAGTTTAACTTCTTGAGTTCTTTGTATATATTGGATATTAGTCCTCTGTCGGATGTAGGGTTGGTAAAGATCACTGTCTTTTTGACAGTGTCTTTTGCCTTGCAAAAAGGTGCTTTAGGTGCTTCTCAGCCATTAGATATTCTTCAGGTGAGAACTCTTTGATTAGCTCTGTACCCCATTTTTTAATAGGGTTACTTGGCTCTCTGGAGTTTAACTTCTTGAGTTCTTTGTATATATTGGATATTAGTCCTCTGTCGGATGTAGGGTTGGTAAAGATCACTGTCTTTTTGACAGTGTCTTTTGCCTTGCAAAAACTTTGTAATTTAATGAGGTCCCATTTGTCTATTCTTGATCTTAGAGCATAAGCTATTGGAGTTCTGTTCAGGAAATTCTCCCCTGTGCCCATATGTTCAAGGTTCTTCCCTAGTTTCCTTTCTATTAGTTTCAGTGTGTCTGGTTTTATGTGGAGGTCCTTGATCCACTTGGAATTGTGCTTAGTGCAAGGAGATAAGAATGGGTCAATTTGCATTCTTCTGCTTGTTGACCTCCAGCTGAGCCAGCACCATTTGTTGAAAAGGCTATCTTTTTTCCACTGGATGGTTTTAGCTCCTTTGTCAAAGATCAAGTGACCATAGGAGTGTGGATTCATTTCTGGGTCTTCAATTCTGTTCCATTGATCTACATGCCTGTCACTGTACCAATACCATGCAGTTTTTAACACTATTGCTCTGTAGTACAGCTTGAGGTCCGGGATACTGATTCCCCCCAGAGGTTCTTTTACTCTTGAAAATAGTTTTAGCTATCCTGGGTTTTCTGTGATTCCAGATGAATTTTTGAATTGCTCTTTCTAACTCTATGAAGAATTGAGTTGGGATTTTGATGGGGATTGCATTGAATCTGTACATTACTTTTGGTAAGATGGTCATTTTTTCTATATTAATCCTGCCAATCCATGAGCATGGCAGATTTTTCCATCTTCTGAGGTCTTCTTCAATTTCTTTCTTCAGAGACTTGAAGTTCTTGTCATACAGATCTTTCACTTGTTTGGTTAGAGTCACGCCAAGATACTTTATATGGTTTGTGGCTATCGTGAAGGGTATCATTTCTCTTACTTCTTTCTCAGCCTGCTTATCCTTTGAGTATAGGAAGGCTACTGACTTGCTTGAGTTGAAGGTCCTGTCACTTTAACTTGCAGCTTCCCTACCTGCTAGGGTCATGTTATAGTTTGGTATAATTATGGATTTTATCCCTGGTAGAAGAATACAGAGAAGTCCTTTCCAATGCTTTTTTTTTCCTTTTTTTTTCTTCTTGAATGTCTAGAAGAATATCCAGCTAAAAATACAGGTTCTGTGGAAATGGGTCCATGAGCCCCTACCCTTGACTAAGAACCTATATACAGTTGATGATTTCTGAGGAAGGGAGAGTCAGCTTCCTTGAAGGGTGTGGCATCTGGCAACACATATCAGAAGATGCCCCCATATCCAAGAGTTTATAGACAGTGCAAATTAAAAAGAGGAGACAGAATTGGGAGATGGAAATGTGGGAATGCATTCGGAAGGAATTAAGGGAGAGATTGTGGTGAAATAGTGAAATATGTTATATAAAACTCTCAAAGAATTAATTAAATTATTTTTTAAAGAATTAAAAATAAGGATTCTAATGGGTCCAGAAGGAGTAAGATGGAGGATGTGTAGGTTGCATATGATCTAACTATACTGTAAACTTGTAAGAAATCACCAGAAAAGAAAGAAATATAGCTCCTATAAGTCGGAATTAAAGGAATGGGTATTGGAATAGTGAATTAGCAGGATATGACACAGAAATCAAAATCTATCATTATGAGCCTCTATTTAGAAGCACATGATAAATATGTAAGCCTTTTTACAAAGCTCCAACTACAAAACAAATCAGAATTTGTTTGGCAGTTTGGCTGAAGTCATAGTATTCAGTCATCCTCGGATTGAGTCATATTTCTGCATAATAAGATATACTTGGCAGCTTAGGGATTAATAGTCGTGATGGATCCAAGATGGCCACACTGTGGCTCAAGTTCTGTGGTGTGGCTCTGCAGAGTGACAGCTGATTTCCACCGACAGCATAGATGGGACTGCATGAAGTTTTTTACTGATGTGAAGATGGGAATCAAGGATGATGGATATTGCTCTCCCAGTATTGGATTTTCTAGGTGGGATTTTAAAATTGTTCCAAGAACCATTCTTAGTAGTTAGTGCTGGACACCTTGCTTGCAGGAAATACTATTACTTGGTTTTGACTGCAAGCATATTCAGGTTCACATGAAGAAATACCAGTTAGCCTTTCTCAACTGGGTTTCTGTTGGCAAGTAAGCCTTTTGAAAAATGATTTGACAGCTTTTCTCTGAATTACCCCAAGGGTAATAGACAGAGAATACCATTCTGTGTTTCAAAGTGCCAGCCCATCACATAAAACAGGCAGTTTATGGTGTGAGTTCTGTTCTCTTGGAGAACACATTTCAGAAGAGCTGTGATTTGGTCACAGCATTGACTCTTATTTAACCATTGACCCTCAACAAAGGCAGATGTGGTGTACAGCAGGAAATAGGTTTATTATTGCCCTGCTGTCTGAGGCAGGATCCAGTGAGCTTTGCATCATGTCCCTGCCCATCACTGTCAGCAACAGTTTTTCCTCTGGTAAACTCTGATGTTCTCGTTAGAAAGCAATCGATTCAATTTTGTGGTGTTGTCCTTTCTGTGTTATGGAATCCAGTGCAAACGCTTCTCAACAATTATTTTAATTGGGCTCATTATGGTTGTTCTGTTCAAAGCTGAAATGAGTTCTCAAAGGTCGTCTTTGTTGATTGTGTTCTGTGACCTACTGCAAAGTGACTGTAGTTTATTGCAATGAAATTGATGAGGCCATAAGATTGAAATTAATTTTCAAATTCTTGATTTTATCCCAGAATCTTTCCTTTTATAGAAAATAGTCACAAAGAAGACCAAATCCAGTGCCTATATTCTTCTAGTTTTATCACTGCGACACTGCAGGATTTGCCAAATTGCCTTCAGAATTATGGCTTATGCTCCGTCTTGGTCTTGAGAATCATTTTAAGTCACCTAAATCATTATGAAAACTCTATTTTCAATTCCTTGTGAAAATTCCCTTACTACTGCATTTAAAACTCCAAACTTCCTTAAGAGAACCTAGACCCTTTAGAGTGATAATTCTTACAGTGTCCTGTCAGCATCATTGGACCCTTAGTAGTTCTGTGGTGTCTAAAACACATGTAGATTCCCACCTCTGCTGTAGAATCCCCTTGGATTCTTCCTCTTTTGTATGTTTCATAAGAAATGCACTGGAGCTGGAGAGATAGCTCAGCAGTTAAGAGTATATAGTACTCTTTCAGAAGACCTGGGTTTGGTTCCTAGTACTCACATTATAGGCAGCTCCAGGGGCATCCCATGTCTCTGACCTTCATGGGCATTTGCACTCCTGTGCACGTACCCACATAAAGATACGTATGCATATATGCCATTAAAAATGATAAAGGTAACTCTTTTAAAAGAGAGAAAGATGCCACACTGCCAAAGATAGAGCTTTCTGTTCTGGATGTATCTACTTTCTTTTGACCACCAGCTGTGAGACCAAGGGTCTTTGATTATAAATACTCCCATTTTTGAATTTAAATTATCGCTGCACATTCATGCCTTTGTGGTGACAGCCTGAAATTCATCTAGTACATAATAAAATAACAACAATTTCTAAGCTGACTTGACATGGTTACATTAATCAAGGCATCTTGAGTTGTATTACCATCTCCATTCACACTGAAGGAAGCTGGAAAGGAAATTTACTAGCTAGTGTATATTTAAAAACCACACTCACAGAACTCAGCCCGGTCCAGAAAGTGGTATGGAGTGAGTGCTACTCTCTAATTTCCTCAATAGTGTGAATCTCTGTAAAAGAGTGCTGGAAGGAATGGCTATGATCATTCCTGGATTCACGCAGTCTCTCTGTTCTTTTCAGCCACATTTGGGCTGGAAACCTGACTCTGCAAGGACCATGGGGAAGGTAATTCCTCAAAGGGGAATCTGAGAGACCAGTGAGAAGTAAGCAAGGAAGAGGTTGGATAGGTAACACAGAGGAATTCCATTCCCATGCAAGCATCATAGCCTACGTCATGTGTCATGGCATGTCATGGCAGCATAGCATGTTCAGTCTTATTTGGTTCATAAATGTCATTCTAGTTACATTTTTATATTGCAGCACCAAATAAATGATATTGGTAGCTAACACGGATGGAAGATTTCCTAAATTACTTTAAATGCTGTATGTGCATTTACACATATATTTATATATTTAATATTTATATAGTTAATGCATATTGTATCTATTTGATTCCCTCAATTATTTGCAAAACGGGTTATTTTTAATTTGTCCCATTTTAGGCATGTGGAACCCCATGCTACCCCAGGCATATTGAGTAGCAAGCTCAATGTAGCATGGCTATTAAAATGATATGCAATGTAATACCACCTTTTAACCTCAGAGCTGTAGGTCTACACGGTAGAAGGATATTTACTGATAATTCCAGGTGAGTATTTTCTCACTGATGTATTTAATAAACATTCCTATTACTTTATGAAAGGTACTGAAAATTTAAAGGTGAAAAATGATCATTCATCTAAGAGAACCTCATGCTAAGCATAACCTTGCTCCAAATATCTACAAACAAAGGTCTTATAAAATTCATAAATAAAGTTACCCATCTTCTTTGATGGGACAGTTATCTGAAGCTAAACCCAGGATTTCCCCCATTCCCAACCAAGAATGCCGAGTGTGCCAAGGGTTAAGGCAACATGTTCTGGAAATTGTGTATTATTTAGTTTTGATGTTTAAAAAGACCAAGAAGAGATTGATACAAGATAAATCTGAGTAGAGGCCTCATAGCTCAGTGGTTAAAAGCTTAAACTGCTCTTGCAAAGGGCCCACATTTGGTTCCCAGCATTCATGCTGGGCGACTCACAGATGACTATAATACCAAGCCTAGGGGATCTGTCTCTGAGAGCACCTGTACACACATGCATGCACGCACACACGCATATACAAGCACATACAAAATTTAAAAATAAAAATATATCTTAAAAATAGATAAATATGAACAAATTGATCCAGATGCCAAAGGGATTTTCATTGTTTTTCTTCCCAATGTATCACTTTGATCAACTATTCCTAAGGAAAAACAATGTATACATGAGTTAAAAGAGGTTTTATCTTCTTAAAACCCAAGTTTAAAAGCCATTAAGTCTGGATCTCTTTCCCAAAATAATGCCAAACTTCAAACAAAGAACAGCGTACGTGAACAGTGGAGGAGCTGTGTGCCTCACCTACTTGAGGGATTTCCACGGGCTTGGCTTCTTGGAGTTCCCACTTCTGCCTTTTTGAGTCCTGGTAGGTGCAGACTATGACCAGACCTCTTTTGGAAGACTACAGTAGAGCTTTCTCCAGTGGGCCAGTAGAACGCTTTGCACATTGTCAAAGGGCTCAGTAAATGTTTGCTGAAATGAACACACACACACACACACACAAATCCGGTGTATATTGTTTGATAAAGTCAAGGAGACACACTGTTCCAAATATATTTGGTTCTTTACTCCCAAAGAGGAGACATTCTATGGAGTGATTAGTAGCATAACATATACTAATAATAGATTAAGCACAAAGGCCCACAGCACAGTAAAATGACTAATGCAGAGTTCATACTTTGAGCTAAACACTACTGTTGCAATACTCAAAACTCAAAGAAGACCCCTGAGGGGATATTGTCATAATTTTCATTTGACGAATAAGGAATTGAAACTGTAAAGCTTAAGTAATGTTCACAAACTCAACAGATATACAGATGTCCCAAGCTTGGCTTGAGGCTAAAATGATATGTGATATATATAGAACATGGTATGTATTACATCCTTAAACATGATTTGAATTAGTCCTGGTTAACACAGACTGAGGGAGGCAGAGTTAGATAAGCATGAAGAATGGCTTAGAGTTTGCACTGGAATTTTGTACTTGTATGTGGGACAGCAGCCTGTCCTGTGAGCTCTATGCCATACTTGAGTTAGTCTGTCTGTGTGACTATCTTGTGCTCAGTCCTGACTTGGTCACCTAAGTGACTGTGTTGCTAGCCTCATCCTGAATTAAAAGCCTCTTTCCAAAATTAGGGACCGCATGAGATGCAAGAAAGATAGTGGGATCACATTCCAGAACTTGAACCCCAAGACCACTCACCCATAAGAGAAATTGCTATGTTCAGTGTCAATATTCAGTGGCAGACAGGGACACAACCTTCCAGAGTCTTAATATCCCAACACCCTCAAAAGACTAACTCTTAAGCAGTAACTTTAGTCAAAGAGTCAATTCACTTTCAAGAAGTGGACAAAAGATTAAGGGAAAATTCAAGAGAAAACTAGCTGGGTCGGTAGAAAATGCCCCTTGATAAAGTGACAGCTATGTGAGAGTCACAGTACGGGAAGGCTTTGATTAGAAAAGAAAAGGAATTCAGGAAGGTCAAACCTGTATATGGAACCACCCTAAACCTAGAAATGCCCTGCTGAGTCTCACCTGCTGCAGAGGCCCTGGGGACCTCTCACAGGATTGTTCAAGTAAATGTCTATAATAGACAGAATATTTAAATGAAGTACATGATACAGCTTTTCAAAGGGAAAAGGTAAATATCTCAGTCTTCGTTCTTCCCTCTCCCTTTGGGACTAGTTCCTGTGATGTGGCTGTGACCTTGTACTGCATGCCCAAACAGGGGACATTAGATACCTGCTCTACACATGCCCTTACTGCCACTGCAGCCTGGACTAGTGGCTTGTAGTTGTCAGGATCTCTGCACATATTCTTGCATGCTGAGTGTATGGGTTGGGTTTGGGGCTTGCATGTGTGCATGCTCATGTGACAGAGCTTATAACAAAATGGTGTAGAGAGTGAGGCAGAGTGACAGACAGAGTGAGGACACAGAGCCAATACCTGGACCCAACTTTAAAAAAAAATTGCATGGTGATTTGTTATTTGATGGTGCATTGTATCGGATCATCTGTTGCTCCAAACAGTCGATCAAACTTCCAGTTATTTCTCTTAGCACTCCAATGGTATTCATAAGTATGCAGATGGATAATTGGCATGTAGAAGTTTCAAGGCTTGGAGTCCTTGTCAGTCCAGGTCTTCAAGAAAGTTCCTCATTAGTGAACAAGTGATCTTAGACAGCTTCATGCCTCTCTTCTGTGATGAGAACACCTCATCTTTTCTGGTCTCTCTTATTTGGGGTTTGAATTCTTTGTTGTTTGTTTTATTTTCTGATCAGTATTTTGGCTGTTTTCTTAATGACTTAAATTCTATATTTTGTTTTTCTCTCCATGAAAAGTCTTTTCTCATTTAAAACTTATTGACTGGAAAGAATTTTCAAGTAAGGAATAGGAGCAGAGTGCAGTCCCGTTAAGTACCCTCTCACAGGTTGTTAATGCCGAGCCTGGCACGGCATGTAGTGTGTGCTTCATAAAATAAAATACAGGTGCAAATAGAAAAGAGGAGAGGAAAAAAAACCTAAAAGTAGAAAACCAGACTAGAAAAAAGGGGGCAGGGCTGGAGAGATGGCTCAGCTGTTAGGAGCACTGGCTGCTCCTCTAGAGTTCCTGAGTTCAATTCCCAGCAACCACATGGTGGATCACTACCATCTATAGTGGGATCCAATGCCCTCTTCTGGTGTGTCTGAATAGAGCAACAGTGTACTCACATACATAAATAAATCTTTAAAAAAAAAAGAAAAAAGAAAAGAAAGGAAAGGAAAACCAGACCAGGTTGAAATCTAAGTTGCATGTCACAAAACCATGGAAGTTACTTTTTCTGACAACCAGAACCAAAGGGGAACATTGTTAATGGCAGAGTTTTTCCTGGTAGAAAAGGTCACTCACTTCAACTCTGACATCTGTTGGTTGAACTGCAGGCATAGGACACTTGAGGATACAAGGCCCCTCATTTTGAGTGGATGTCAGCCAAATGTTTGAGTAAATGACATCATTGCCAGACCTGAAAGAAAGACCCATGGAAAGATAAAAATCCCACAAACGATCTGTCTCACCTGACCAGACATCTAGCTGAAAGATTTTAGTATATACTGGCCCTATTGCTTATCCTCGCTGGACTACACCTCTAGGAATGAATAATACCTCTTCTTTCATATAGTTAGGCTGAGGATTAAATATATTCACTTGTAAAGTGCTTATTATATAGAGCAAGGTATTGTTTCTATGCCTCATGCAGACAAATTTTCATCTTTCCATGGCATGATGATCCTCGTGGGAACCTAAGAGCCTTGGAAACCATGATTTCAGAAAAATGACTTCACTCACAATGATATAAGTCATTGCCTTCTCTTCATCAGTGACATCACTGCCACTTCATCCTTGTGCTTAGCTCAAGCATGTGTTTCTTGATGACAATAATATCAGCTTCCATGTACTCTCATGAAGGCATTTGTGTGTGTGTGTGTTTCTTGTACATTCTTTTCGTTTTTGTTGTTGTTGTTAATTTTTGTTTGTTTGCCTTTTGATTTTCCTGTTTGTAGAAAGGGCAGGGGCATGGAGTTGGATGGGTGAGGAGGTGGGGAGGCTCTGGGAGGAGGATGAGGAGGAAAATACCATGATCAGAACTTATTTATAAAAAATGTATTTTCAATATAAATAAATAATAAATAAGCAAGAGCACCTTCAACCCACATACTATACATCAACTCTTAGTACACTAAAAAGTGCTAGCCTTCTTTTTGGCATGGTGTGTAGCCCTACTCATATACAGTACACTGCCCTATGTATGAAAATTTTAATTACATTTCCAGGCAAACAGTTTGAAAATAACATTTGTAAGTATTTAAAGAAATGTAAATTTTGGATAGAAAAAAAAAGGCAGTAACATACTCAATGTGACCTTAGATTTCATAATTTGAATTTTACATTTCTTTGTTGTTGTTGTCAAAGATATTTTTTCATATAATATTTTTTCTGATGATGTTTTCCCCTCTTCTAACACCACCCAGATTCCCCACGTCCACAACCCATCCAACTCCATGCTTTCTTTCTCTCTTTAGAAAAAAAACAAGCAAACAACAGAATTTAGTTAAAACAAAAATTTAACATAGAGAAACACAAGAAACACACACATATACACACGCATACACACATACACATTCACACACACACACACACACACACACACACCACAAAATCAGAAAACAAAATACAAGAATACATGAGCAGAAGACCAGTAAGACAAAACCATCCAAAGTGCTATGAGGCCATGAGACAAAACATCTCCAGAATACCAATGATTTCATTTTGTGTTGGTCAGTACTGTTGGACTTGGAGCCTGTCCCTAAGTGTGGTTATTATACCCAGTGAGACTCCATTGGAGAAAACTATTTTTTTCCTTTGCATGAGGTATCAATTAAAGATGACTTCTTGGTTAAAGATGCTAGCTTCTGTCCACTTCCCCATCTCAGCACTGGGATCCCATTAGACTTGAATCTGTGCAGGCTCTGGGCATGCTGTCACAGTGCCAGTGAGTTCATCTATGCATCAGTCCTGTGTCTGGAAGAGGAGCTCCAAGGGGCAGGACTTGATAGATACAACCCATTTAGTGCTGAGGGTTCCAAGGTCGGTTGGTTGCATGCTCCCCACCCCTCTCTCTGATATATCTGTCTGTGTAGTCTCTGTATTTGTTCCTATCAGTTGCATGATGAAGGTTCTCTGATGATGGCTGACAGAAGCTCTGAACTATGAGTAGAGGAGAATATCATTCATTAGGATTCATTTTACTATTACTTTTTTTTTTTGACAAATAGTATTTGGTTTTATCTGAGTTGCCTAGCCTAACTAGTCTCTGGTTTTTGGTTACCCAAACAGTGTTGAATTATGGGTTCCGTCTCTTGAAGTGGGAATTAAGTCAAATCAGACATTGGTTGGTTACTTTCACAAATGTTGAGCCACCATTCCCCAGACATATTTTGCCAGGCAGAACAGATTGTAGATCAAAGGTTTTGTGGCTGGGTTTGTGTTTATGTTTCTATTTTGATAGCCTACAATGTACCTTCCTGTACCAAAGTCACTAGAATGTAGGGGTGAAGATTCTACATAGGCACCAGCTCAAACTCTCCATATTCAATGAGTTATATGAGTGTTGTCTTTAGTAATAGAGTCTTGCTGTCAATGTGTGGAGAGCAACCTAGTCTCTTGGCAACAGCTTGACTTGTTTGGGGATTTATGCATCGATGTGACTTTTACTTCCCTATAGACTTGATGTAGCTTTATTCCAGTTCCATGGATTAAGAGTTAGACATTGGGGTAGTCCTTTGTTTTAGAGCACAAGAATATTAGACATTTTATTGACTCCATTCTAAACTATGATTATGCAGATGCTTAAACAATGTTTCCCTGTATTGGAAATACGCAATGTTAAAACCCCTGCGTCATTCCTTGAGATCAAGTAAAAAGTTTTGTATATTAACAAGCTCCTTTAAGTCAAGGAACCAAATCAGTTTCTCTTTGTTTCTAAGCTCTTTCTATTTAGTGCTTTGGCTTAGTCATCATGAGTAATTGCATATCTGTTTGAGAGTTTTCTGTATAAAGTTAAGGTGGACAATCTAGACATGAATCTGAGCCCTAATGTGTACAGCGAGTATGGTGAGGAAGTAACTTAACATCTCCAGGTCTCATTTACCTCATTTGTAAAAATTAAATCCTTAGAAACAGCTCCTACATCGAGCTTGGGGTCATTAAGACCGACATTAGGGCCAGTGGAATGATGAAGACAGTCAAAGCTCACACTTTTAATCCCTGGAAATCATACAAGGGAAGGAGGAGAGAATCTCTACACAAAGTTGTTCTCTAACCTCCACAGGTACATGCTGACACAAGTATACCCATGCATCACACACACACACACACACACACACCACCACCACCACCACCACCACCACCACCACCACTAATAAATTATAATAATGTGTTATAGATACACTTTGAATGTTAATGCAGTGCATACACAGCTCCTGGCTTTGGCATAGTGAACATAAAGCTCCTTTGGGCTGCATTTTGGGACCATAATCCTTTGCACGCTGTTGGAGATGGCTCGCTCTCTAGTTCTGCCAATTGGCCATACTAGTTACCTGCCAGGTTCAGCTTCAAGCAGAGAAGTAATGAACCCTTGATGGAGAGCCATCAAATGTCATGGTCATTCCTTTCTGTTTACCATAATTACTAGACACTAATAGACCCCTCCAATTATATGGGGCCAAGTGATTGTTCTGTTGTTAGGAAACCTATGCTCATGTCAGAGCTTCATCATTTCAGTAGCTGCTTAAATGGGTTTCCTGTTTACCTCCACAGCTGAAAATCACTGACATCAGGAGAGGTTCGATGCCGTATCTGAAGTTAAACACAATGAACCAAACTAGGTTTTGAAGTCTTCTGGTTAAAGAGATAGATCTTCTTGGGGTAGTAGACTTAGCTTATTAGATTACTCTCTTCTTAAAGTTGAAACAACTTGGTTCCATTGTTTGATTTTCAGTGTGATTCAGTGGTCATTAGCTTCTCGGTGAGCTTTTTCCCTGTACTTATGGCTTAAGATATAAGAATAGCTCATTTACAAAATAGAGAATATCCTACAGATTGAAACTATTGAGTCTAAGGCTGAGGAGATAGTTCAGTCAGTAAAGATGTTGCAAGCATGAGGACCTGAGTTCAGTCCCTAGGACGCCTATGTGTTCTGATGTGCATGTAATCTCAATGCTGGAAGGGAGAGGTAGGTGGATCCTTTGGGTTTGCTGAATATCCAGCTTAACCTTTTTGCTACACTCCAGGCCAGTGAGAGACCCCATATGAAAAATAAAAGGTGGATGAAATCTGTGGAATGACACCTAAAGTTGCCCTCTGACCTCCACATGCATACAAGTATGCACCCACACACACAAAACAAACAACAACAGAAACAGCCCTGTTGCGTCTAGTTTGAGCCTCAGATGCTCTCACCTTTTAGGGAGTATTATGCCTCCTTTCTCTCACTGGGACATACTGTGAGGCCAAATTGCTTACAGCAGAGTTGTATAAACTCCTGTTGTCTGGCTGGAAGCTTTCATAAATGGCATTCTCACCTACAAGGCTATAGAAGGTGATGTTGGAACTACATACCTATGACCTGGAGGCCTGGAATTGTGTTTGGAAATAATGTAACTTAAACTTAAAATTCAAGTGACTGGCGCTCTTGCATGGTGAACCTTGTTATCTATGACTTTGATGTCAGAGTTGGGAAGACTAGTCACTGTGTTTATTTTGTATCTAACTTCATAACCTTCATATGCCTTCCTTAGATAGCACAGAAACATCTTGTAGTATCTGCATTTCATTTGGTGCTGTGAAAACCCAGGTTCTAAAACAGATAAGTTACTGTTGTGAGATCTATCAGCTCGAAAGGGGTAGACTCCAAACCTAGTATACACGCACCCCAGCTCCTCATCTCACTGCCCTGACCACAAACTCAATACTTATCCTTTCTTCATGGCCATAATTGGTTCAGTTTACCTTTACACAGTGATACTGACCTCCTTGGGACCTCTATTCTACTTATTTGGGATTTAATTGTATACTGGATGCCACTGTGGCTTAACTTCTCTTAATGACATGGTAAGCCATCTTCAGGCACATCTATCTCCCATGTTCCTGTTGAGGATTCAGGAAGCAGGCAGCAAATCCTTGTAGAACCTGCCTGGCTTCCAAGTTCAGCCCCTACAATGAGACTGTCAGGTACAGTGGGAAAGTGATCTATGCCTCTCATTACCTGCATAATTCCCCCTTTAATGGAAGCAGCCACCAGTACCCCCAGGATGGTTCTTCATCTTTTGAATGAGGCTTCTCAGGTAATGACACTCACATCCTACACAGAGAATTAAGAAAGCTGGTGTGTATCATAGTTCAGTTGGAGCTGATGTCTGAAGCAGAAGAGAGTTACATCTATGGAGTAGACACTCAATTACAATTATAGCACCATTTCTCTCTCTCTCTCTCCCTCTCTCTCTCTCTCTCTCTCTCTCTCTCTCTCTCTCTCTCTCTCTCTCTCACACACACACACACACAGATATACCTCATATGTGCATGCATACCTCATATGTATGAAGAATTATTGGGGGAGAGAACAGGATTTAGAGACGGGGACCTTACATTGCCTGAGGAACTCAAGGAAGACACCTATCCTTGGGGAGTATAAATAAAATTTCATCAGTATTAACACATATAAGTTATGTGAAGGGAAAAGACAGCACACATGGGAGCTTCTGGAAGGACCCTGTAATGTCATACATGTAGGCCATGTGAATGGAAGGCTAAAGGTGCAGAAACATGTGTCATGGCTTCTTGAGTTGTGATAACATAACATCTTGTACTCAGAGATAGTCTTTGCTTACCACTATGTCTCCTTTGTCTTGGAGCAAAAAACACTGTTTGGCAGTCCAACTGAAGGATACATAAGTAATGTCAGACAGTCCGACTGGAGTCCACACATATAAGGTCAGATCGTGGCAAGCCCTCAGGTGCCCTCCAGTACCAAGTCTGTAGACGCTTAACTGGAAACTGAATGAAAACTGTGAGTTAGGAAACTTAGTCTGTGGAGTCTTTTCATGTCTACAGTATGTTTCCCCCTCTCCTTTCATGTTGAGCTTCCTAAAGGTGATGAGGACTCCTGCTTTGTGAACTTCTTCAGATCTAGAGAACTTGCCTTGCTCCCTCTCCTCTCTGGCTTTCATTGGCTTCCTTCAAGGCACTTCGATAAAAGGACACTTCAAAGAAACCAAGCCTAGTAAAATGTAAATCCGAGGCCTTGTGTTTTCCTTTCTTTGTCCTCAACTTTCCCTAGGTGATGTGATGAGCAGTGTATACAGAGGGAAACGCTTCCCTGAAGCTGACTGTAGGCCTTATTGGATAACCTCCATGAGAAGAGATGGACATTCTTATGTCCCTCCAGGCAATGACATGCTTGTCTGTTAGCCACACCAAAAGAAGACCTTTTGTGCTACCAATGTTTAACCAAACAGTGTAACAATCCTCTTTAATCAACTAAAGACTGATAATAGCTCATTGCTATAGATAGTATTGAAGAATAGAATTCTCCTAAATGTTTATGCCCTCTATTTATTGTTCTCACACAGGACGAAGAGGAAGAAATCAAACAAGAAATTAACATGTTGAAGAAATATTCTCATCACAGGAACATTGCTACATACTACGGTGCTTTTATCAAAAAGAACCCTCCTGGCATGGATGACCAACTATGGGTATGTGACACTATCCAAAGAGCATTTCTCTAGCCCTCTGGCAAGACTTGATAGAGTAGCTTTACATTTGGAACACTTAGTCTTGTGATTTTCGTAACATTGGACTTTCAAGGTTTTCTACCATCTTCTTGAATGCATATTTTTCATTATCTCTTAATCTCTTTTCTTTCTCTTTTTAAAAATAAATATTTTCACTTCTTTGGTGGGTATGTGTTTGTGGATGCACACATATATGTGTGTGTAGGCATGTTGAGGTCAGAGGTTAATGTCAAGTACCATCCTCTATTAGTGTCCACAGTGTGTGTGTGTGTGTGTGTGTGTGTGCGCGCACGCATGCGCGCGTGCACGCTCTCTCGCACACATGAGCACTCGATCACGTGCTTGCACATATTTTATACAAGATGTTTCATTGTAGCTGGAACTCATTAGTTTAGCTATACTGGCTGGCCAGAGAGCTCATAGATCTACCATTCTGTTCACTACACCAAGACTAGGGTTACAGACAAAAGCACTACACGCCAATTTTTTTAATGCCAGTTCTGAGATCTGAGCTCAGATCCTCATGCTTGTATAGCAAATACTTTACCCACTGAGCCATTTTTCCATTACCCTTTCTTATTTATTGTAGAATGGATCATGCCCAAAGCTGCTTACTCTTCCCTACTTCCTCCTCACCTATTAATGATCTTATTGCATTTTCATTATATTTCAGTCACCATGGTACTTGCTATCTGTGAATTCTATGACTTATTCCCATTCACTGATGCAGCATCATCAGTCCCATTTCTTCCAATGGAACTGAGGTTTGCAGGGAGGATAACCAACTATCCCAAGCTCTGCATGGTGGCAGGGAGCCAAACTCTAACCTCACTCTGGTTGATTACATATTACAACGTGAGATGACTGCAGTCATACACTCTGCTGATTATGTATTACAATATGTAGATGACTGCAGTCATAATTCCAAGTATGTGGATGAAATACCTAACACAATGTCCGATACTACTATAGGACCTCAGCACAGGTGCTTTGATTTTCTTGAACACCCTACCCAGTAGCTTTGTGCCCCTTCCTGTCCCACCAGTGGTGATTAACAGTCACCACCTCACTGTCTGCTGCACTCTGTGCAGATCGCCTTTCTTTTCCTTTGTAACTTCTGACACTGGAACTTTTCATCCTTAGTCCTCCAGTGGATGCAGAACCACCTTGGTTCAATGACATTAAAAGGGATTTGTCCCCTTTGCCAGTGTTATAAATCAGCTTCAAGTGCAGCCCATTCAGTGGAAGGTGGATCTTTTTACTTGATCTGTTTCTCTTTTTCTCTTAAATCTTTGTTCCTCTCATGTGGTACTGTTGGATTCATGACTCTGAAGAGTAATGCCTTGCCTATCTTCTGGGGACCTGGGTATGTGTCTAACACACAGAACTCCTCGAGTGGGTGTTTCCTAAATGCCAAGGACTGTGGCACACTGTGTAGCTCCAGTGATGCATGGACATTTCTCTAGGTTCAGTCTTGGATAAAAGCTACTGTGCTGATGAATGTGACATTTGAAATCCAACCAAGATGAAGGGAGAGGGGAAGCATCCACTGTATTCCCATGCTGACCAGAAAAGATGTGATGATGTTTGTTTAAACACTAACAAAATTTCATTCCACATGATGCTGAATATTTAGCCTTCAGAGGTGAAAATAAACACTGAGAAATCTTCCCCTTAGGACACATCTCCAAATGTAACATAAAGGTGCACTATAGGGAAAATAAAGTTTGATGGAAGTGGTTTAATATGTTGTGTGGTGTCTGAAAACATTGTGTTTAATATTAACAGTAGTCTCTCGGTATACAGCAATGTGGATGTGAAAGTTAGAAAATGAAGAAAGGAGAGAGAGTGAGAGTAAGGGTGTAGTTGGAGAAGACACACCACTGCAAAATTAAACCTTGGAGACTTGATTATGTAACTCTTAAAAGTGATCACAGAAATACAATAGAGGTGTAAGTCACTTATTTAGGAAGAATAGTTGTTTCATACATGATTAGGAGAGTATAAAAGCCTTCAGACATGATGGGCTGGTACAAGTCAATGGGGACAACTACTAATGGAGAAGGTACATGAAGGTTAAGACAGCAGTTACAACATTAACAATGAACAGGTTGTTTTGATTTGTTTATTTATTTTATTTACTTTACACACATCTCATTGCCTTCTCCCAGTCACTCCCTCCCAGAATCCTTCCCCCATCCCCTTCTTCTCTGAGTGGCTGGGGGCTCTCCTGGTTATCTTCCTTCCCTGGCACATCAAGTATCTATGGGATAAACATGTTTTTTAAATGTTTCTCAGGAGCCCTAGGAAGAGTTTGGTACAACTCTCTACCCATTAGATGAGAAAATGATTTCAGTACCTACCCACTCATACCTAGTTCTCACAGAAACGTGTATTGCTACAGCTTAACCCAAGGACAGTTAGAATATACACAGCACCCCCCCCACCCAAACACACAGAGAGAGAGAGAGAGAGAGAGAGAGAGAGAGAGAGAGAGAGAGAGAGAGAGAGAGAGACAGAGACAGAGACAGACAGACAGAGACAGACAGAGAGAGACAGACAGAGAGAGAGAGACACAGAGAGAGATACATGTATATAAATATATGTATGTATGTGTATATACACACTCATGCATAAATATTCCAAAGAAAGTGCCTTAGTTTTGAACCAGTATTTCTGCAAGCAGAAATTTATTGAAACTAAATATTTACAATTACATAAGTAAACTAACCAATAAGAAATTCCCTTAACCACATGGTTAATCAAACTAAACGTAGATTCATTCTTAAGAATGGATGAACATTGACTATTATAGTAAGATTCTAAAGTATTTCTTAAAAGATTATTATAATTCAATATACTGTCTTTTCATTTTTATAAGAAAAGAAAAACTATATGTTTATACATATGTTGACAAGATTGAGTTCCCTGGACTAGACACACACCAATGATGAGGAGAACATGTACTTATGCTGATTATTTCAGTTGTTTAAGATTTTATTTTATTTTATTTTATATTTTACTTTAGAGACAGGGTCTCTGTACATAGCTTTAGCTGCCCTGGACCTCAGTAGGTAGATCAAGCTGGCCTTGAACTCCCAGAGATACACCTGCCTCTGCATCTTAAGTGCTGGGATTAAAGGTGAGCACCACCATGCCCTGCTATTTTAATTTTATTCTAAACTTTATTAATTAAAAGTAGAAAGCAAAACAAAAAATTACACATCCAAATTAATCAGACCTCAAACCTCTACAACTCAGTGTTCAGAGTAGCTATTGGTGATGGAAGATAGGGATTTTCACATTAGATTTTATTCTTTCTCTATTGAATACAGTTTTATGTGCATATCCATCATGAAAATCAAAAACTCCATGATAGAGTTAGTACCAGACAAACAATTGGTTTTATGTCCTCTTTCATGATTCGTGCCTTTCACCGGTACTCTGTCCTTCCTCGTCCTGTAATAGTCAGCTCTTTACACTTGCATATATATATATATAACACTATACTCATGTGGCATTTGTTCACTTATATACATGTTATTTCCTAAGCTCCATATTTGAGGGACAGCACTCAGGATTTTTCTTTCCAAGATTTGATAATCCCATTCAGTATAATGCATCCTAAGCCCAACCGTTTTTGAGGCACACCCATGTTCCTCTCCCATTTGGAGTGTATGCATTTTTTCTGCTGTTCCTTTTACTGCCCCTCGGGAACTGTCCTCGCTCCTCACAATGACAGACAAGACAGGGATTGTGCCTTTTCTTTCTTTGTTTCTCTTCAGCTCCTGGGCAATATGAACTGGGAAAAAAAAAGCATCTATCTGTGAGTGGGAACAGCATCATTGGTATAAGCCTGGTTGCCGGGGTGATTTCTGAGTGTGGCTTCCTGAGGGCCTCAAAGCTCAGTGAACTATGAAGAGGTAGCATGCGTTAGAATGCTTTTGTGGCCCAAAGATTTTCTGCATTGTTTGAATCCAGCATTTCAGTGTTGTCCTGTATTGCTGTGACCTACATTCGATGACTATAGAGAATCACTCTGGTCTTATTCCAGTTCATTGTCAGACTCTGGGGGTATCCCTGCATGCCTTTGCAGTTTTTGCCACCCCCTCCCCCCCCAAAGTATCATTATCCCTCTCACATCCCATGTGCTTGAAATGGAACCTACTGCCTTATGCAGGATGGACAAGTTCTGTTCTGACTCCCTTTGCCAGTTGTATTGAGGTTTAACTGGCAAACATAGATAGTATTGATGAAGGTGTGGAGAACAGAATGCTTGCCCACTGCTGGTGGGGTGTCAGTCAGTGCTGCCATTGTGGAAGACCCTATGGAGGGTATTGTCCAGTAGTTAGTCTTGCATAGCTGAACAAAATGAGATCAGTGTGTCCAAGAGGAATCTACACACACTTGTTCCTTCAAGTGAGTATTATTCACAATGCAGGAGGAGTGAGGGCAATTTTATGAAGTCTGTGGTCGGGGCTATAGTACCAACTGAGCATGAATATGACCTAGCCATCACAGTAAACTAACCCTTTCTTGACTTTAGTAATGGAAGAAGCAATGGCTCGTGTCTGCTGGTTTGGGAATCCCCATCATTCTGAGCACCCCACTAGCAATCTTCTGACAGCATCTCTGTCACTGAGGATAAGGTCAGGCCAGGAAAGCTGTCCTGAGGCAAGAACATACTTTATTCTTATAATTGCACTTCTATGTGAAACAAAACTAAAGAAGATGATTGTGGATGGGGGAGGTCCTTGCCAGATTCGTGTGACAGTGGGTGAGTTAGTATGGACACTGTTGGAGACCTTACCCTGCTGGCCTGGGTGTGAGAGAGCTGGCAGGCTGACCAACTCAGCTAACACCCAGGCCCAGTTCCAGGGCTTTGAGTTGGCCCATCTCAACATCTCCCTCATCTATGAAAGGGCCAGTCCTGCTGATCCAAAGCTGTAGGATCTCTATGACACAGGACAACAACAGGATATCCAAGAAGAATCCTGATGAAGATCCAGTATTGATAGTGTAGCAGCTGCCACAGGCCTCGAAACAGACCAATGACTCATTGCAGTGAACATTTACAAGTAAAGATGTGGAGACAAAAGGCATATGATGTGACACACTACAGCTTCCATGACAAGATTTTTATTTTTATTATATTTAATTTTACTGGGGAGGGTTGCAAAGGCAGAGGGTGGATTCAAAGGGATGGAAGATGAGTGGGATTGGGTGCATAATGTGAAATTCAAAAGAATCAAAAAATTTTTAAAAAGAACAATGTTTTACAACACCACCTCCTTACCAGTATACCAAGATTTGTTAGTATAACATGATATTTTGACAACGTTAACACTGCTGTATTGTTTAATTGTATTTGTAGCCATTTTATACATTAAAGATTATTATCTCTACTGTACAGATTAAGAAATTAGACTCAGATAAATTAATAGATTTGTCTGAGGTCTCAGAGCTTATCAGTAATAAAGCTAATAAACTAGCTTACTCCAGGGTGTGTGATGTCAGAATCAACTCAGTATCTTTCTCCTTTGGTCATGAAAAGATGGCTCCGGTATCAAACTTGATGTCCTGGATAGGGCTGGAGCTTTAGGTTTCAATAAACTTATTTTGAAAGTTAGGTATAGTAGCACTAGGCAGCAGAGGCAGGGGGATCTGTGAATTCCAGGTTAGTCATAGTTACATAGTGAGGCCTTATCTCAAAATAATAAGATTTTGGCCTTACATTTGATCTCTACCCCTCAGTTTCACATATTTTCAAAAAGAATAGTGAAACCTCTCAACTCTTAATAAGGCTGCTGCGAAGCATAAGAAATACATTTGTAGAAAGCCATGTTAAGCCTTTTGGGAATGTCTTATCAAATAATTGCAAAGGTCAAAGATAGTTGATTCTTCAGACTACTGGCATATTTGCAAGGATCATGTTAGTATAAAAATGTGTTTTACAGACACATTGCCTACACAGCCAAGAGCAGCACTTCCTAATATGCATTATCCGAGTTCAGCCTGAGTACATGAAATATTCCTCAGATACTCCTTTAGCCAAAGCTGGAGTTTCGAGGTCTGCAATACATGTCTCACCAGGGGACACGTATGTAGTGGCAGGCTTCTGATTGAATTGTAATCTGTGCGGATTCTATCAGGCCTATTGTAGAGATAAACTCTTGTTTAGTATCTGCTCCGTAGAAACACAACCACTTCTGATAATGGCTAAGTAATTCTCCTTTATCAACTACTCAGGGCCTGGTCCGGAAATCAAAAAAGGGAGCTCTTTCAATAAAGATTCTGATCTCTGGGAAGCAGCGCCACTCTGACACTCAGCAACACAAGCTCATCTCTCTCTACTGCATCCCAGGCCTGCCAGGCTCTCTGGGTTTGCTATAAAAACCACTCAGATACCAGAGGGAGGGAAAGGTCCCATCCATGAAATGGACTAATTTCTCCACAATAACAGCATGACTTCACACATATTTTCCTGTCCTGTTGATACTGTTGCAACACACACAGATCTAGATATCTCCCGAGAGGAAATAAATTTCTAATTAACTCTTGAAATGTAGAGCAGTCTAGTATGATGAGAGACGATTGGGCTGAAGCAGCAAATTAGCCTCTCGTTAGATTGTAGTGATGTTGATTGGTAGATGAAGAGTCCAGACGCTATGCTGGGAGTCGGGAGCGATGACTCAGTGGGAAAGACTGCTTTCTGCACAAAGTGAGGAGCTGAGTTCAGATCCTAATACTAAAATAAAAAGCCAGGTGTGCCTGAGTGCTTGCCTATAACCTCAGGGATGTGGGAAGGGCAATAGAAGGACCAAGAGGGTTGCTGTTTGTCAGGATAGATAAGGTTCTAGAGAGACTGCTGCAAGGAGTTGGGTGGAAAGTGATAGGGTGGAACCCAGCACACATGTGCTCTCCTGCACATGTGTGCATATGTAGCAAGTGCACACATGCAAGTGATGGTGTGTACATTTCAACATCTTTCTAATAGTCAGATACTACCTGGTCTGATTATCCATGGATCTGGGTTCTAGCTGCAAGAGAAGCGGGCTCTCTAACACTTAGTTTCTATTTTATAACATGTTAATTGGACCAGGTCTCCGTGTTTGCCAGCTGACCAATCAACATACTTAGTTTGGTCTCCATAAAGTGATGTTTTAATTAAGTCAATATTGGAAAAATTGGATAGATTCTTATGGAAGTCTGGATTCCTTGAAAAGTTTTGAAAATAATCAAATGGTCTAGAAATATTGGGTTTGAAATCCCACACAGCAGCAACATGTGGAACCAGTTTGCTAGCTGTCCAGATGTGCCAGATGCCCAGATGTGCCAGATGCTCAGATGTGCCAGATGCCCAGATGTATCATCTGCCCAAGAAGTCATAGGTGTCATTTCAGCCTGCACCACAGGTCCTGGTTCTTATGCTCTTTATATACAGTTAACCCCATGCTTTGAATTACTTATTCAGCTCCTGTGCAAGATCACTATAGAATAAGATGCTGAGATTATTGAATGCATCATGCCATTGAACTGCCTCTACTCAGGTTGGTCACAGCACCTCAGCCTAAATGGGTCATATTTTTCCATTTCTATTGCTTCAACATGGTAGCAAAAGCTGTGCCCAAATTCAGTGTGGGTTGTTGCAATGTTTCAGCATAGGTTCTAATGGAGGATAACAGCATCATAGCCTCACTCCCACAGGGTTCAGGAACACTACAGAAGAGGGGATAGGAATTGGGAAGGAATGCTTTAAACTGCATTCTAGATGCTGCACAGCTATCATACTCAAGAACTCACAACAACTGAGTTTACTCATACAAGACAAAGCAAATCAGAACTCTGGTGTTGATGGCATAGAGGCTCGCAAACCCCAGCCATAGCTCAGGAACTTGGTGGTTAAGGATCTCTTGGGTAAGTAAAGTCAGTTTGCTTCAGGCAAATGGCCCCAGGTAGGATGCCCATGCTCATGTGCCTATAGACAGCATGATATGCACTCACCGATAAGCAGATATTAGCCCAGAAGCTTGGAATACCCAAGGAACAATTCATATATCAAAGGATACCCAAGAGGAAGGAAGGAGAGGCCCCTGGTCCTGGAAGAGCTCAATGTGGCAGTGTGGGGGAATACCAAGAAGGGGAGGCAGGAGTGGGTTGGTTGGGGAGCAGGGGGAGGGAAGAGGGCATATGGGACTTTTGGGAAGGGGGGGAACCAGTAAGAGGGAAATCATTTGAAATGTAAATGAGGAATACACCTAATAAAAAATAAAAATAAAAATAAAAGAAAAAAAGAAATTTCATTTAAATTGTTTAAACTGCTTCTCACTTTAATGAAGAATGACTTGGTCTATATTCAGAGCTGACTGTGAAGCTCCTGGCTGCCTCTTTAGATTAACATTGACCTAATGCACCTGTTCACACCTTGCTTCTCAGGACCTGCAGCATTCAAGGTATTCCACCATGAAAACACGAAGTCTATGATTTTTGTTTTGTTTTTTGTGTGTGTTTTTCTCTTTGGGGTGAGGAGCACTGAGTTTATATGAGTGTGTGTCCATCTATACATAACCATTTGTGCAGAAGCCAGAGTGAGACTTTAGCTGTCTTCCTCAGTCGCTTTCTACATTATCATTTTAAAGACAAAGTCTTTTCTCCAAGCTCAATGTTCTTTTTGCCTGGGCTGCCTGACTTGTGGTCACCCATGATCTGTGACCCAGTGCTTGGGATATATAGTCACATGCAGTCTAGAGTGTACATGGGTGTTAGGTATTTGAAGTTATATCCTCTTGCTTATCTGGCAAGTCCTGTTATTACATAGTTGGACATTTCCCCAACCTGACTTTCCCTACTTTTAATCTGTCTAACACCTTACTCCTAATTCCTAATTTTTTAGAATTTAACATTTTGAGATACAGGAGTATACATCATCATCATCTTCATCATCATCATCATTATTATTATGTCTGTGTGTGTGTGTGTGTGTGTGTGCAGATATGTGTTTGTGTGTGTGTCTATGTATTTGTGGTGGGGTATATGTGGAGGCCAGAGGACAACTTCAAGTATTACTCCACAAGACCCATCCAACTTAATTTTTGAGACAAGTCCTCTCATCGGCCTAAAGTTTGCTCATTAACCTAGGCTGTCTGGTCAGCAAGTTCCAGGGAACTGCCTGTCTCTGTTTCCCCAGCATCCCTTGCCTGTAAATTTATGTGGGTTCCAGGGATCTGATTCCTCACGCTTGTGGGACAAGCTCTTCGCTGGCCGTTCTGTTGCCCCAGCCTACATTTCTTCTATCTTTTAGGTTAATTCCTTTGTTGGAATATTTGGAGCTCATATGTATGTGATGAGTCACTCTTACTAAGGGAATTACCCAGGAGTTCTCACATGACGGCTTGTGAGATGTGTGCTTTCACACTGGCTCTGCTTGGACATGGATGACTGATAGCCCATGATCTTAGCCTGTAGGCAGGCTTTGCTTGCTAAAAATACCAGTTGGCTCAGATTATTCAAAATGCCTTTGTTACTAGCAGAGCAAAAGCCTGTTCGCAAGCCTAATCGACAGCGTTTGGGACACTTGGCAGTCCTTTTATCTTTGCATAACTTATACTTTGTTTGAGAATTCTCAAGTCTAAAAATAATTTTTTTTCTTTTTAAACCTCAATACAAGCTCATTTAGAGTTGAATATGCAAGGCTATTGAGGTTGGTTTTGTGTTTCTGTATGAAGACATTTCCTATTGTGAGATTTAAACGACCCCTGGCACATGAAGCAGCTTTTTCTTACAAAGCTGCTGAATTTTGAGTTTGGTTCACACCTTCATAAATCATGCAGATGGGATCTGTGGCTATTCCCAACCACATAAGATAAAAATACCAAGTTCCTCCCTGAGGTTTCTAAGCCTCCAAGGTCACTAGGCTGATTTTTTACAGGGTTGGGAGTTCTTGGAAGTTACTTCTAACCTTTTTCTTATTTTCTTCAGAGGCTTGGTTCACCTTAGGGAGAACTCTACCCCATGACCCTGTTCCCACCCCTTCTGCCTTGACCCTTCCTTGCCTATTAAAGAGAAAGGATCCATTCATTGTCACTTATTCTTGTGGATGGGTGACTGGTGTCATCTGAGAGGGATGGGTTGCTGTCCAGGCATTCTGCCTTAGGACCTACAACATTAAAATGCCATCTTCAGACTTTGTTCCTTGTTTTAGGACCTCTTAAAGCTGATTAACTAGCAAGTAACTGAATCCTTTAGGGATCTGGGAAATCATCTCAGAATTGACCTTCAGAATCCACTCAGAAGTCACTGAGGTTGTAAAGTGGAGCAGCTGTACTTCATGATTCTCTGCCAAGACCTGTGCTCTGTGCTTCTATGCCTCTGTTATGTCTAGGATAGGTGGAGAATAAAGAAGAGCCTTGGGGAAATTCATTTGTGTGTGTGTGTGTTTACATGCATGTGTGTGCATGTGTATACATATGTGTGCATGAGTGTATATACATGTGCATATGTGTTTTTATACATATCAATGTATGTGTGCAAGAAAGAGGGGGGAGAGAGAGAGAGAGAGAGAGAGAGAGAGAGAGAGAGAGAGAGAGAGAGATTGGAACTAGAACTTCCCATAAATTCTACCACCGAGTAATATCTCTATTCCAACACTGCAAAGAGACAATATTGTGTTTCTTAGTAATATAAGACAACTGGCAGAAATCTATAGCAATCGACCATGCGAATAGTGAAATGTGTCAGGACTCAGTTCTTAGGAAACAACCTTTTTTACTTAGATAGACATAGTTATCCAAGTAGTTCAAGCATTTTTTTTTATAATCTATTCACATTATACCATGCTCTTTTTAGAATACATCCTTCAGGCTGCAAGCCAGTCTCCGTCTGCCTAAGCACACTTCTCACCACATTCAATTTGGCCTCTTTTCTTTCTTCCCAAGTGGTATGAATAGTTTCTAACCCAGTTGTTCAGATGATACTGATGAGGTTTAAATTTCAGATTTCTTTGAGTATCCTGTCCGACACTTCCATTACTCCCTCTGTCCATAGAACATCATGTTGTCTGGAGGGTAGACTGTCTCCTTGTTTTGTGGTACAAACTTGAGCAAAATGACTTGGCACTGTTTCATCAGATGCTCTAGAATCATCTACGTCCATTGTCTTTCAAGCTCCTTCTGTCTTGTGTCATTACCATGCAAGTGAAGTAGACCTCTAGGACATAGTGATCATGCCCACAGGCACTCATGCTAGGACCATGCTGAGAGGCAGTAAGCAGCTTTCAATTTATTAGTGAAAACAATGTTCACATCAGATCTGTATATCTATGTTTTATGTATGTGCATGTTAATTTTTTACAATGTACCTACATATGTGTGTGTTAGCACAGGAAGACTGGAAGTTTCCTCAGGAGCTACCCATGTTCGTGTGTGTGTGTGTGTGTGTGTGTGTGTGTGTGTGTGTATAAAAGTGTAAAAGTTGGGGCATCTCTTATTCCAACCAATGAGGATGCCAATTACGTTAGAATACTGGGCTGGCAAGCTTTGAAGATCTTCCTGTCTCTGCCTGCCCAGCACTGCTCTGACAAGTGTAGGTAGCACACCCAGCTTTATCTGGGTGTTGTGTGCGGAACTCAGGTCCTCATATTTGCATGACGAACTTCAAACCTGGAGCCATCTTCCTGGTCCCCAAGGCTTATTCGTAATGTTTTGCCAGAGTGGAGATGGGATGGTCCTGGTTAGGGAATGTGTCTGTGGTGGTTATCATTTATTGTCAACTTGACAGGACCTTGTAGAAAGAATATCTTATGTCTGCATGGATATGGCCCCTGTCAATGAAATATGATGGCCTATAGCTTAGACAAGAAATAGGAGTGGGACATCAGGAGGGAGAAAGGATTCTGGATACTGCCAAGTGGGAGATTTACTCTGGAAGATGTGATGACGAGACAGATGCCTGGTACCTGAGCACATGTAACCAGCCACATGACAAATGTAGACTAGAATAAATGGGTTATTTTAAGTTATGATCTAGTCGGAGAAAAGTCTAGCTTTCTGGCCAGCATACATCTTGAGACTCTTATTTCTGGGAGCATGGGACTGGGAGGAAAAAAAAAAGACCAAATGTTTATAGGATCTAGAATCACCCAAGAGAAAAATCTTCTGGCCAAGTCTGTGATATATTATCTAGGCTAGGCTAGCCTCTGGCTATGTTTGTTGTGATTACATTCATTGATATAAAAGACTTGTCCATTATGGTGATACCATTCCATGAACTGGGGTCCCAGGATGAACAAAAGAGAGAAATCTAGCTGAACACAAGCCTTCATCTTCTTCTGCTTCCTGACTATGGATACAATGTAATCAGTTGCTTCAATCTTCCCACACTTCACCTTACTGTTAGGCTATAGCTTTGAACTGTGAGACCACATGCTTTTGTAAGAGGTCATGTAACTAATGCAGTGTCTATGGTCACAAAGATACTAAGATGACATTTTTTAAGCCTTAATGACTATTCACTATGAGTAAGGCCAAAGACCATAAAAAACTCAGTTCTCATAGCTGAACTGAGGTAACAGTCAGGCAAAAGATATTTGTTTACTTTTTGTTTTGTTTGTAGACCAGCAAGCTGTTAAGTACCCAGCACAGCAAGTTCTAAATAAGTGTTGGTGTGTCTCCTTGCCCTAGTATAAACTCCTAGGAGATTGTCTTTCCTAGGAGATATTAATGATCCATTGCATTCTCCTTGTGAGATGTGAAGTTCTTGACTTGGTCTCACTCAGCCAGGCTTAGCATGTTGAACCCCGTGTCTGTTTATTAATGAGATGGGGCTACTTATGGGGAGGGAAGGTCCCTGCTGTGTGGTGGCAATAATTATCAGTGTTGCCCTGTGGCTGTAGGAACCCATTGCTGGCAAGTTCTGGTTTCTTTCAGTTTCTTTCTTCCCTTCTTTAGGGCCCCATTACATAATTTAACAATCATTTTGTTCCTCAGTGAGATGAAAAGAGTGGAGCGGCCCTCAGCTGCAGCTGAATAGAGAAACAGATTATAGAAATCACTGACATTAGTGCCTGCCTGGAGCTGGAGTGTTTCCTACTGAATATTTGAAAGTATTTTGTCCAATCTAATTTTGAAAGGCTGGAGTTGCTGGCTTCCACTGCTCTCTTTGGGGACTGCAATTATGGGGCCTAATAGGACCCAATAGTAGGACATTTTCTCCAAATGACATGAGAACTGTTGATGCATCCCTGGGAGGTCTTGACACTATGTCTTTTCCAAAATGTGATTGGGAGAAAGGACGCAGACATGCTTGGCCCTTGTGGGAAGATGCTTTTATTGTGTGTCCCAGTATGGTTTGGGTCCATCCCCTGGCACCAGCCAAAGCATGATTCTTTATATAATGTCGTTTCTAGGTACACAAGAGTGGACAGAGTCATGTGGGAAGTACTTATGTACTGGGTAGTCTAGTCCGGGCAGCCTCCCACACTGTCCTCTGCTTCCCTGACTCAGGCATTAAAACAAATCCAATACAGCATTTTTAAAAATGCTGCTAAATTACATGTAGTAAGTTACATGTCTTAGATGACTTCAGTCTTAGTTACTTCTAAAATAGTAATCAAGAAGCAACAGCATATTCATTGCACTGTTCAAAGCACCCTCACTCCCTAATTACTCAAAAATTACTCATCTCCCCATCCACTGGGAATTTTATATCCATCACTGACTCCTGCTCCACATGCCCCATTGCCCAGAAGCCTCCAAGCCTGCTTTCCATTGCTAGAAAGTCATCTAGTTTATCTGTTTCATGGGAATGGGATTACCTACATGGCCACTTTTGTCTGTCTCCTTTCATTTAGCATCATGTCCTCACAGTCCGTCCATGTGGTATCAGTCATTTATTCCAAGGACTGAATAATATTCCATCGTGTGGTCGGTCATACCACAGTTTGTTTTATCTACTTGTTCACCTGCAGATGAAATTTCGGTTCCCAACTTTTAGCTTCTGTAAGAAGTACTGCTATGAACACTCCTATTATGGCTTTTGTGAAACATCAATTTCCAGTTTTCCTTGAAGATTTTAACAAAATCTTCAAGGAAAACAAGTGGGTTTTATGTCAATTTCATCTTTAATTTGCTGAAGAATTCACAATTCTACAGTTACTGCATTGTGCTATGTAGCCACTGGCAATGTATGAGGGCTCCAGTTGATCTACATTTTTTAAAATTACTCTCATTTCTGTGGGTGCTGTGATACCTCATTGTGGTTTTGATTCGTATTTTCCTCATGACTAATGATATCATTAGCATCATTTAGTGCCATTATTGGCCTCTTCCTATATTCTTCAGACTCAGAAGTTTAGAGAAATGTCTGTTCCAAGTTTTTTGCTCATTCTCACTCCATTTCATTGATTTATTTATTTACTTGTTTTTCTCTTAAATATTTTATTTATTTTATGCACTGTCACTGTCTTTAGAGACACCAGAAGAGGGTATCAGATCCCATTACAGATGGTTGTAAGTCACCATATAGTTGCTGGGAATGGAACTTAGGAGCTCTGGAAGAACAGTCAGTGCTTTTAACCGCTGAGCTATCTCTCAGCCCCTATTTACTTGTTTTGGAATCATTGTTATTTATCTTTCTGAGATGTTTTGTCAGACTGGCCAGGAGCTCACCCCATCTTCTTGCCTCTTCTTATCCATGTGCACCACCACACCCAACTCCTAAGCTCATGCTGGAACTTTTTGTTGTTGCTTCATAAATTCTGGATACTCCACACGTGTTAGATATATATTTTCAGTATGGACCTGGAGAGATGGCTCAGAAGTTAAGAGCACCAGCTGCTCTTCCAGAGGACCCAGGTTCAATTCTCAGCACCTACATGGTTGCTCACTACCATCTGTAACTTCAGAGGAGCTGACGTCATCTGGCCTCCGTGGGCACCGCACATGTGTGGAACATAGATATATTTGCTGTAAAAACAGAATAATAACATAAAATTTAAAATATCTTAACACATTTTATAAATCCGTTTGACTATCTTAAGAATGTACTTTACTGCACAAAAGTATTTCAGCATATGTCTTTAATATGAGGATTCTTAATAACCACAAAATCCTTACATTTAGAAAAAAAAAACAAATTGTATTTCCTTACTCTCTCCAAATACTTATATTTATGTAAAAAGTTGCAATTGTTTAAAAAATTAACAGTTGCCTTTTCTGCTTTAGGTCTCTTCTGTTTCTATGGCTTTTGGTTGTTGGCTTTTTGACAAGGTCTCTCTGTGAAACCCGGAAACTCAATATATAGACCAGGTTGGCTTTGACCTCACAGAGATTTACCAGCCTCTGCCTACCAAGGGCTGAGATCAAAGGCACATGCCAACATGCCTTACAAAACAAGCAAAGAAAAAAAAACCTTAGATAACAGCTACTTTTAAAATCAGCATTCACATAAAGCCTGCCTCTTGCAATCTGTTGATTCATATTTAAATGAGTTTAGGTCTAAAGGCTTCTCTTCCATCATCTTTTTCTTCCTCCTATGTAGTTTAGTTTTGGAGAAACTGTTTCCCTAGATCTGCTGGTAGCATCCTTATTACGTGCAGCTCCCTCCATCCTCTAGTTTCCTGCAGGGAGGTGGGCGGTTGACACTAAAGGTCAAAGCACAGTCACATTTGTGGGGTTTGGTGTTTGTTGTTTCAACACTGTTGTCTCATAGTGCTGCATTCTCCTCTCATGAGACAAATCGGTTTTATTTCCTAACATTTCCAGGTTAACCGTCATGGATGAGTGACACCCAGATCTGTTAGTTTGTTAAGAAGCACAGAATGGTGACATTTCATTCTAATTCTATTACATCTCTGGTTATCAGACAGAATACTTTGTTGAATAGACATTTTACACATTCTATCATTTAAGCATCCAGTGTTAAATTATATCAGAAAGCTACGAGAGGGCTGGAGGTGACTCCGTGGGTAAGAGGACTTGGCTGGGCAGGCACAAGGAGCAGAGTTCAGATCTCCAGCCCTCCTTTAGAAATGGAGACTTTGAGAGCTGAAGGGTAGGGGTACAGTTGGGTGCTGTCTTCTGGACATGAGATTGCCCTTGCAGTCATAAACACATAGCAGCCATGAATGCTCATAGGGAGTCTGGAAAGGAAAGGGAAAGGGAGGGAGGGAGGAACATGGGGAACATGAGGGGAAGAGGGGGAAGAGTTGGGGAGAGAGAGAAAGAGAAAGAGAGAGAGAGAGAGAAATTGGCATGAGTATCATCACAATACAGTGCATACCAAGATTACATGGTCAATGTTTATTTTATAAAAAGTTTGGGCAGCTCTGTGAGGACCCAATTAATATATACATTTTTATATATATATATAAAATAGTCAGGCACAGCCAGGCACACCTATAACCCAAGTGCTGGGGAGGGAGAGAGGTGGATCCTTATCCTTGGGGCTTGATGTCCACCAGCCTAGCAGAAATCAGGGAGCTCCAGGTTCGATGAGAGACCCTGTCTTAAGGGAATAAAGCAAGAACTGTAGAGGAAAGCACCTGCGTCCTCCTCCATCCACCATGGACGTGCTCCGGTGTGCGCACCAGGGCATGTGCATGCATTGGACAATGATAGGACTAGCCTCTTGCCTTTCTTTTCACTTGACCTTATAATATCATTTACTTCTTTTCTTCTACTTGTGGCAGTTATACTCTTCCTGAGTGACATCATTATTTTGTGAGATCTGAGCCCCTCTCAGGCATGCCGAGGAATAGGAAGCACAATTTCTACCTAAAAGATTCTTAATTTCTACCTAAAGATTTTGCACCCAGTTGTATATTTTCTTTATTTTACCGTGTGTGTATGTGAGTGTGTGTCTATGTGTCTGTGTAGTGTCTGTTCTGTGTATGTGTGTGTGTGTGTGTGTATGTGTGCAGTGTCCGTGTGAGTGTGTGCCTCTGTGCATGTGGAAGACTGCAGCTCTGCAACTGATGTCAGGAATCATCTGGGTCGCTCTTGCACATTACTCATTGAGGCAGGACCTATCAGTCAAAGGCAGAGTTCACTGATATGGCTGGTCTCATTAGGCAGCTCACCCTGGAGAATCTCCTCTGCATCTCCCAAGACTGGCTTTACAGGCAGGGAGCCATACCCATCGGAATTTACCTGGGTCCTGAATTCTTGAGTCCTCACATGTGTACAGCCAGTGCTTTATCCCCTGAGCCACCTCCCTGGACATCCACCCCCCTCCCCAGGTGCCTTTAAAGGACCTGGTGACTCAGACCTGATACACACATATGGACTCTCTTGTGCCTCTGCCCTGCTTCCCTCTCTCCTATCAAGTTGAGGACTGATTACTAATTATTCTAAATTATTTTAATTAATTACAAAAAGCAATGTCTTATCTAACTAAGGGGGCTTTTCATTGAAGACTATGTGAAAGAGAAAGGCTGAAATAGAATTGCTTTTTCTGAGCCTAGGAAGGGACAGGAAAGTCCCAGTTCCAGCCTCCGCTCTGCCTCAATGCTTACCCTCTGCCCGATTTATAAAGTTGCTGAGTACAGTAATGAGTTTATATTTATAGACTGCTTGGAGCTTTTTGGATGAAAGGTGCTAAATTAGAGTTTATTGTTTATTGAATTTATTTGATGTGTCCAACCTCTTGGGAACACTTACTGAAGTTAATTAAAACCGGATCGTCAGCACCCTGACAGCTTACAGTGTCACATCCAAACCAATAACGTAAACAGCCAACACTAGTACTGCCCTAGCGTGGGACTGTCTGGAGAGCCATGCTTCTTTGGACAGGGTAAGGTTCTGCTTTGTAGGAGACACAAGTACAGTGGCAGATTCAATTCATAGCCATACTTTCAACTTTGTCCGAGTTGCTGACTTGCTCCTATTATACAAAACAAAAACCAAGCCTTAGAATACGGAAAATGTTCTTGATTTCTGACTATAAAATATATTTGAAACACTTTAAAAAATAATAATAATCTTGGAGCAAGGAGATGGCTTAGTGCACTGGCCATCATGTCTTATGACCTAAGTTTGATATCTAGGATCACGTGATACAAAGAGAGAACTGACTCCCACAATTTGTCCTGTGTGCCTTACACACACACACACACACACACACACACGCACACACTCACGCATGCACACGCGCACACACCTGAAATATAATAAGCCTTTTTAAAAATAATCTTTCTTCTCTATAATTTCACAAGGAGTTACTAGAAAAGATGATGGTTTAAATATTGTTTTCTGACTGCGTTTTCATTGCAGGAATGGCATTCATGAATAACAGACTAGAGAGCAGTCTGCTTTCTAAACCCAACTTAGTAAGGAATTGCAGCCAAGTGTGATTATAACAAATTCTGTTCCCTTCCTTTGCCAGTTGGTTATGGAGTTCTGTGGTGCTGGCTCTGTCACTGACCTGATCAAGAACACGAAAGGCAACACATTGAAAGAGGAGTGGATTGCCTACATCTGCAGGGAGATCTTACGGGTAGGTGTCGAGTGGGTGTTGCGGGTCTCCCAGTCCCGTCAGGTAATGTATGATGTCTTGATAGAGATTTATACTGTTCAGTCCTTCTAGTGAAATTTTTAAGTGCAACAGAAATGTATTTCATGACTTATTCTAACAATCTCACCATGGGATGAATGTTTGTAATCCCAGCATTTGGATAACTGAAGTAAGAAGATTATGAATTCAAAGCTATGTTCCCCGAAAGGTAGGTAGGTGGGAAGGTAGGTAAGTAGGTAGGTAGGTAGATTATAGGTAGGTAGATAGATAGAGGATAGACACATGACAGACAAATGATAGAAAGGCAGATAATAGATAGGTAGATAGATAGATAGATAGATAGATAGATAGATAGATAGATAGATAGATAGGTAGGTAGGTAGGTAGGTAGGTAGGTAGATAGGCAGGCAGATTATAGAGGATGGATAGAGCATATATAGATCATAGATAGGTAGAAAAATAGATGATAGATATATATGTAGATTGTATATGTAGATATAGATATAGATAGATGATTGATGAATGTCTTATTCTAACAATGATGGTGGTAACTGTGCTTTGGAGGTAAGGCAGCATTAATGAACCAAGGACCATTCTAGATGGTCAAGGTCATGTGTACTTTCATTTGGAAAGTTGACATTGCATGATTTCCACAACACAGCACTTGTTTTTTATAATGGTTTCTTTATTACAAACCTGACTTTAGATCATAATGTCCCTGTGGGGAATGGATTAAGAGATACACTGGTTAGCCATTCAGAGTGTCTATTTTCATAACTAATGTTGTAATACCTCCTCGCCACTAAGTTACTTTATTTGTGTCTGTGCATACAGGCTAGTTTAAGTGTTTGTAACTTTAAAAACTCTTTGAGGCTTAGCCCCTTAAATAAAGGATGATTGTCAGATATGCCTGTTTGCTTACTTTATCACACAAATCTCACAGTGAGGCAATAAAGCAGTTCAGGAAGAAGGCGCTGGGCACATTCAGTTCTCTCAAAGCTAGTTTAATTTTCTCTTGCTACTAATATGGAGGCTGTTATGTGTCTACTATGTCTGCCTAACAGTCATTATTGATTTATAAGTTCTGCCTTCTGAGTTTAAGGGATCAAAAGTTAAAATTGCTTTTCACTGTGTGTCTTGTGGTGTCCTGTCTGTCCTATGGGTGGATGAACTTTGAGAAAGATGGAAGCTATATAGTGATGATATGTAGTTATTAAATGAAAACCAGATTATGAAGGAAACAAAGAGAAAATGAAACTTAAACCTAGCACTGGCCATAGCATGAAACAAGCCAGATATTTAGAAGGAGACCTACACAAAGAGGTCAATGATGTCCTTCCTCATGGTTATACTGAGAGATGTGGAAGGAGCCCTTAATAAATGATGACACATGCAGCTCTGCAGTTAGAATTCCCACTATGACAAATATGTCACTTCTCGATGGCTTGATCCATGGTTTCTTGAAACGTCTAATCAAAACTTCTCTAAGCATACCATGGACAAGCTAGATTTTAAAATGTTATGCACATGGAAAGGGCCCAAAATAACCAAAGCCCATTTTAAAGAAGAAAAAAAGCACAGAGTTTATGTTCTCAACTATCAGAATTTATTCAAAGTTGCTAAGCAAAAAGACTAGACAAGGGTTAAGGGCAGAGAATCAGGTGTCCCTGAATAGTTCCATGTCATACAAACACTGGTACATGACAAAGAAGGGTTGCAGTGGACATGCTTTTTTATCACTATCCATATTGACTATCGATGTGACAGTGTGAAATTAGCACCTACTTTTTACAGTAAATTTATACCACTAAATACAAATGGCGAAGATAAAAATCACTAAATGTTTGTATGTATGTATGTATGTATGTATATGTATGTATGTATTTAAGATAAGGTCTGGCTTTTAATTTACTACATTGTTGAAGATGACCAAGAAGTTCTTCCTTTTCTGGCTCCAATTCTTGTGTGCTAGGAGATGATAGGCACGTACTACTACACCTATTTTAGGTGCTGCTTTGTTTTGTTTTTAGCTCTGTGTCTGTTTGTGTGTGAATACACAGGCACATGGAAACCAGAGGTCAGTTCTTTCCAGCATGTCTCTCAGTTACAGTCTACCTCGTGTTTGTATATATGATGTGGAATGAAAGCTAAAGCGGTTACCAGACAAGGTGGAGTAATACAATCTATAGCTTTGGGGAGACAGCAATTATTTAAGAAATAAACGTGAAAACAAAACTTGAAAAGAAGCAAGCTAAGGCCTCCGAGTTCCATTTTAGCGGGCAGTTATCTCCATGGGTTGCTCTGTCATTAACACAATGTGAATTTCTATCCATCGTTCAGAAAGCACCAGATCTTTAGTCCTCGAGGCTGCCCAGTGGGCACCAGGGATCTGTGAGGCCTCCAGGAGCAGTTCTGTACTTCCACACTTGATCCCATGAGCTCCTTTTTGCCCTTTTAGAAGGGGCATCAGGGGAGTAGGTATTTGTTCTCAATGCTCTACAGGCAGCACAGATATTCACTGTAGACTTTTGCATTTTATGAAGATGGTGTGTTTCTTCCTCCTTCTAACATTTTCTCCCATATGATGCCAGCATGTGGGATAAGACAGCCAATAAGAGAGAGTATTTGATCCCTCGTCACAAGAATTTTCTGAGATGACCCACTGTGAGCTGCACAGATGCGTGTATGCTCTGCTATTCCATTCTAAACACTGGTCAGGATAAAAGGGGTCTTTAGTCCCCTAAGCACTTACATTTATATGGTATAAAAGAAGGCATTTAAAGGTGATTACTGCCTACCTAGAGTCAAACTGAACAGATTTTTAAAGAAAGAAAGAAGAGAGGAGGAGGAGAAGGAGGAGGAAGAGGAGGAGGAGGAGGGAAAAAAGGACGAGGAAGAGGAGAAGAAAGAAAGAAAGAAAGAAAGAAAGAAAGAAAGAAGGAAGGAAGGAAGGAAGGAAGGAAGGAAGGAAAGAAAGAAAGAAAGAAAGAAAGAAAGAAAGAAAGAAAGAAAGAAAGAAAGAAAAAAGGGGAAGGAGAAAGAAGAGGAAAAAAGGAGGAAGAAAAGAAGGAGGAGGAAGAGAAGGAGGAGGAGGAAGAAAAAGAAGAAGAAGAAGAAGGAGAAGTGTTGTTACCAAAGCAGTGCCTCACACCATCCCCTCACTAACTCTCAAGCTGTTTCTTCAACAAGAAAAATCACATTGTGTGTGTTTGTGCGTACATGCTTGTGTGCATGTATGTGTGTGTGCATGCATGTGTATGTATGTCTTATCTTTTATATAATGGTTGTGTTATTTGTAGAGAACATTTAAAAGAACAGAAAATCATAAATAATAAAATCACAACACTCAGGTGCCTGATAGCATAACTTTGTAAGTGCTAGACCATGTATTTTGTTTCAAAACTAATTTTTAGATAATTTTGTTATAATTTATCTGAAAAAAGTGATTCTCTTATAATAAATCTGTCCCTCATAGAACTCATACCACCATGACAAAAGTCTGAATTGGAGTAATTCTTGG
The DNA here is from genome assembly GCA_036184795.1 of Tokudaia tokunoshimensis. NCBI lineage: Eukaryota > Metazoa > Chordata > Mammalia > Rodentia > Muridae > Tokudaia > Tokudaia tokunoshimensis. Next base: position 130,460,345 of record BTHU01000003.1, on the reverse strand, counting down.
AGAGACAGTCAGGTGTGGATATTACTGAGTGCTTAATATCACAAACTCTGCACAAAATCTCAAAATTACCAATTTCTAAAGTGACAGGATAAGAATCAACAAAGAAAGCAGCAGTTGTTTCTGTTTTGTGTGTTTGTGGACACATGTGTCTGAGTGCACACATCTGTGTCTGTGTATAGGTGTGTCTATGTGTACGTGTCTGTGTGCACATGTGTCTGTGTGCACATGTGTCTGTGTGTACTTGTGTCTGTGTGCACATGTGTCTGTGTGCATGAGTTTGTGTCTGTGTGCACATGTATCTGTGTGCACGAGTTTGTGTCTGTGTGCATGAGTTTGTGTCTGTGTGCACATGTGTTTGTGTGCACATGTGTCTGTGTGCACATGAGTCTGTGTGCACATGTGTCTTGTGTACCTGTGTCTGTGTGCACTTGTGTCTGTGTGCACGAGTTTATGTGCACACGTTTGTGTCTGTGTGCACACTGTAAGGCGCCTGCAGTTATCATCCCTCAGTTGCTGTCCTTCAGTGCTTTTTACAGTCAGGGTCTCTCAATGGCCTAGAAACCAACAAGTTTCTAAGTCATTAAATCAACGTTAAGTTAGTGGCCTCCCCAGCACTGATTGCAGACGCTGCCATCATGCTTGATCTCTCTTGGCGTGATATCTAACTCAGGTCTCCATGCTAAAGTTCAAGCACTTGACTGACTACGCTGTCTTCCCAGACCATTTTTCTTTTGTAGTATAGACCACACCGAATAAGACCAAAAAGGAAAGCCCTTGGTTTGCTCGAAACATATTTCATTGTGCTTAATTAAAATTGTATAATTGAAAATAACTTTTATATTCAAAGGTCTGCTCAAAAGTTACCTTTGGTGAAACCAGGTTAGTTTTCTAGGTGAACTGCTAATGTGTCCCTTACAAATTAGCCCATATCGACAGACAATACTCCCAGAGCACTGTGCCAACTGAAATTCAAGCTGGTAGGAACCCAGAGGTACCATTGTGCACGCAGTTTGCTCTCCACAGTGCTTAAGTGTAGGCTTCTATTCACATAGAGCCATCAGCACCCCCTTCATATCTGACAAATCTACCAATGTCAGATCTCATGTGTTTGGTCAGCATACCGTCATGAGTGCATGCCAGTTGGTGCTGATAGTGTCCTGTAGCTCAGCTCAGCTCAGCTCAGCAACATGGCTATATGGAAATGAAATCAGCTCCTATAAGTATCTCGGGATGCATTGAGTTTGAGGATAATTGTTAGCATTCGAAAGTGTGTTTGCATCTTCATTTATGTCCTGTTAACTCTCTCTCACCTCTTCATTCCACTAGGGCCTGAGTCACCTGCACCAACACAAAGTGATTCATCGAGATATTAAAGGGCAGAATGTCTTGCTGACTGAAAATGCAGAAGTTAAGCTAGGTAAGGACAGTGTCCTGAGCCACAGCACAGCTGGACCCGATCTGTATCAAAGCTCCTTTATGTAAACCTGTCACTGTGGTCTGGGGGGGCAGGGCATTTCCCCAAAGATGAAAGAAAAATGGTTCTTTTTTAAAATATCTATTTGAAATGTGTTTTCCCAAATCATCCTGAAGAATGGCGTGTGTGGTTACTAGAAGCCTACACTTAGCACTGTGTAGAATTTTATCCTCCTTAATCACTTGAAGTGACAGGTCTGAGAATCATCCCATACACTTCCTAGATGGTTTGTGTCACTGTTGATAAGATGGGTTACTGATGGCCCTAGATGTTTGGGTTTGGTTTTTTGTTTCATGAAAAGTATCCATATTTGAAAGTATTTTGAAGAATCCAGTTCTGCTAACTTCCCATAGGCTTGAGTTGTTCTTAAATTTATTTTTCCTACAGCTCCTGTATAAAGGGGATCCTCCAGAGTCCATTTTGGCTGCACCCTGATCACCCCACTTCACCCTGTCAGAGTTGGTGGGGAGAAATCCTTTTCTTTAGCAAATTCATCAGAACCTGTCCTAATTACCTCTGTTGCTGCGTCCTGAACAAAAAAGCCCCAAAAGACAGCTTAGAGGGGGAAGCGTCCGTTTTAGCTCACATTTCCAGATTACAGTCTATCAGTCGGAAAGTCCAGACAGCTGGAACTTGATGCAGCTAGCCATATTCACAGACAGGAGCAGGGAGAGTGAATACTTACATACTCACATTCTCCACTTTGAGACAGCCCAGGACCCAAATCCAGAGAATGGAACCACTCACAATGGGCTGGGTCTTCCCACAGTTCAAATCCATCCAGACAAACTCAAATGGAGACTCTCTTCTAGGCTGAGTTACAACTATTCTAGGGCCTTTGCACAGAAAATCCAGGAATGCTCTCATTTTGTTATCTAGATGGGATTTTCTGTCCCTGGAATTGTTCATTTCAAGGAGATTAGAACACTTGCTCTTCGCTTTTGATAAGATACATAATTTCCCATTGTATTGTCATTTGGAGCCAAATGTTCATCACATGATCCTAAATAGATCCATGTATAGAGACTGGATGATCTAGCCTAGGGACTCCTGCTGCTGTTTAACAAGCTCTCGTTGGGAGTATAATGTGTACTACATCTCTCAAGAGACATGAGGATCAGCTCATGTGAGGAGGCTCATTCTATGTTACTATCTTCATCTTCATATCGTAGATTTAAAAACCACACACATGGTGGTTTGATTAATAGCCACACTGCTTACCAGTTGCAGGACAGTATGTGAAAACGTCGGCAGTCTGACACAAATCCTTAGGTCTCAATTGCCATTTTGTGTGAGTTGCAACTTCTTTTGGTCTCAGTGGAGCCTTGGTATAATCAAATACCACAATTTGTAATCTCCACACTGGTGTATGTATCTATTTAATCATGCAGTTTAAAAGTATGTGTTGGTGGTATAGTAATGGTAGAAGGGACCCAAATGCCCACCACCAGAGGAAAAATAAAGTGTAGAAATGGAAATTTAGTGGAAAATTATTCAGCATTAAAAAGGAAGAAAAACTATACCATACATTACAGCCTGGATGAACTTTGAGGGCCTTATGTTCCATGAAATAAGATGTGTTCTGTGTAATTATGCTTTTATGGAGAGGGGAGTATCCTAGGAACAGGGCAGGAGGATGACTGGGTAAAGTGTGGGACATAGGTTGTTAATGCTCAGTGGTATAGAATCTCACTGGCAGAAGATGAAAATGTTATGCGAGGTAAGAATGATGCCATCGTAAGGGCTTTACTTGGCCCAGAAAATGTGCATAAAATGTGATTAAAATCTATCCTAATGAAGTTTCTCTTACTATAATAAAACACCATAACCAAAAGAAAAGCGTTTATTATAGTTCACAACTCTCAGGTCACATTCCATTACTGATCAAAGTCAGCACAGGCAGGAACCTGGGGGTAGGAGCTGAAGCAGAGGCCCTGGAGGAGTGCTGCTTACTGACTTGCTTTGTACTACTTGCCTAGTTTGCTTTTTTATCCTCCTCATGATTGCCTGTCCAGGGATGGTTCCACACACAAAGGGCTAGGTCCCTCCACACCATCTCTCAAGAAAATCCCCTACAGACTTGCCTATAGGCAACATGATGGAGATGTTTATCTCAATTGAGTTTCTTCTCTATATAGTGATAAACATAATGATAAACAGTGATATTATCTATACAGAATAAACCGAATGAAATCATAACGTTTATGTTATATATAAACTTTACCACATGAGAGATATACATTCATTTTACCCTCACATCCACTCTGAGGTTCTAATTTATTCAACTGTCTTCTCATTAGTGGACTTTGGAGTGAGTGCCCAGCTTGACCGAACAGTGGGCAGGAGGAACACATTCATTGGGACTCCCTACTGGATGGCACCAGAAGTCATTGCCTGTGATGAGAACCCGGATGCCACCTATGATTTCAAGGTATGAGTTGGTTGTGCTGCAAAGCCATGTCTGACCCCTTGTCCTCAATTTTTTAGGGGATGATCCTCACAAGCGTTTGTGATGTGACTTACGTGACACAAAGGAGACCTGAAAAATACTATCTGGATCTAAGATTGTAAGATACTCAAGCAATAATTGCCTTATTTAATTTAACCATCATATTTGATCTCCTATTTACAAAATGATATTGAAATTATTTTCTATGCTTTTGAATTTTTTCTTCTTACACTTGAGAAATAGAGTAGGTTTGTGTTGTTGGTTATAGTTTAGTTTTGGCAATATTTATATTCTTATTTTGATCCTTTTTTATCTAATAAGTCTTTTGATTCATTTTTAATGATGCATAAAAATATTCCAACTGTGCTTGTGCATGCATGCACGCACACACACACGCACACACATGCACATGCACACACACACATTTGTAGCAGATGTGCAGCTTGGTCTTCATGTGGGTCCCTAACAATTGGAGTGGATAGAGTCTCTGACTCTTTTGCCTGCCATTGGATCCCCTTCCCCTAGTTGGACTACTTGGTTGGGCCTCAGTGGGAGAAAATGGGCTTAGTCCTGCTGGGACTGAATGTCCTAGGGAGAGCTGGTGCCCAATTGGGGGGTGGGGGGTTGGCCTTCCCCTTCTCCTCACAGAAGGAGAGAGGGTAATGGGAGGAGGGATTTTAAGAGCAGGACTGGGAGGAGAGGAAGGAGTAGGGAGCTGTGATTAGGATGTGAAATAAATAAAATATAAGTTATGGAAAGAAAAAAAATATTCCAACTGTACATATTAAAGGAGTTTCAGGTAGTACTTTTATACATGCACAATATTTACATCAGAATAAATATATTCATCTGTTTAAACATCGTCTTCTAAAGTGAAAAGTTTCAGAGGGCTGGGAGAGATAGCTCAGTTGATAAAAATGCCTGCTTCTGAAGCAGAATGCCCCCAGAAGTCATAAAAAAGGCACCCATGGTGCTGGTGGCTTGTAGTCCCAGCTCCAGGGAGGGTCCTGGGCCCTTCTAGCCAGCCAACCTAGCAAGTTCCACCCAGTGACTGACCCTGTCTCAAAATTCAAGTCTCCTGAGAAATGCTAGCCAAGACTGATGTCTGTCCTTCCCGTGCAGGTGCAGACATACATACACCTGCACACCCGTGTTCAGTCACAAAAGCTTGGGAATCATGCCGTCTTAGCTTTCTCAAATGGGCTGCACGCTATTGTAATTGTCCATGGCTACTGAGCAATAGTGCTGAGGAACTCCTTACTTCCATCAAACGAGAACACAGCACTTGCTGATCAACCTATGTATTCCACTCCCAAAGTAATATTCTCAAGACTTCTTCTGTTAAACTAAAATATGAATATTAGGGGAATCTTTTTGCAGTTAAATGGCAGCAGGCTCCTCATATACCTCTAAGTTTCTTCTCTGTCGGAGGGATGAAGTGGAATGTAGGTCTGTGCTCTGACTTTCTTCTAGTGTGACTTGGCATCTCACAGAATTTTGATGGATCCCTTGTCACATTCAGTAAGCTTCTCCCGGCAGCCTTCCAGTGACATTGCTTCGGCATAAATCCCTGTTAGGAGAAAGTGAAACTGTGGACAGTGAGAGCTAGAGCAACTGCAGAGTTCTCACTAGGCACTAGGCGGAGAGACACCCTGTGGGCAAAATGCGATACTACCTGAATTTGCTTTGTTAGTTCAAGGACTTTCCCTCACAATCCTACAAAGGGGAAACTGAGGCCAGGTCTTCACAGGTGCATACCCCATTGGTGATATTCTCCGAACTTCAACGTGAACATGGGTCTCCCAACTCTGCTGAGATCTCTGTAGTCATGTGTCCCACCCTGCAAAAGAGGGTCTAGTGTGGATTTGTGTACCCTGTATTATACAGATGGGTTATTATTTGTTTTGCCTGATTTGCCTTTTAAAATGACTATGTTAAAAAGAAATTAAGAAAAAAAAGATTCATCCACTCTAAAATAAATAAATAAATAAATAAATAAATAAATAAGAAATTAAGGTAAGTCAGCATCATGAGGACCTCTCTATGAAAAGAATCTATTGGGTTCTTCTTTACTGCAGCCTAGCCTTTGTGATATTTGCCTGGCTTCTATATAAATCTCATATTTCTCACGCAAATAGTACATTTGAGTAATTTCTCTTTTAAAGTTCACTTGCTTCTCCCCCATTTGATTACTGTTGAAATCCAGTGAAAGCCATGCAAACCCTGCAGCCTTTGAGACCCAGCGTCTTGGGGCATTGATGAAATCATTCACCTCTTTAGAGAAATGCAACCTTGATGGTCTTGTAAACATAATAATCCCCATCTTCCCTCAAAGTTAGTCCCTCTAATGACCTGACAGCAATCTGTCTGAGAGCAGCTGCCTCGTTAAAAAATTAATCTCCTGCCAAAATAAATGTCATTTACTTAAACTGCTAATGATCAGCACATTTGAATAATTCCATTTGCAAATACGAGAGAGGATGCACTGCAAAATATATATCCCAGACACGATATGCATATTTTAATTGGCTGTAAGCAACTCTTCAAACTGTGGTCATATTTAACATGTGTTAACTAGTTTACATCTGTGCCATAGATAATTTGAACCACTTCAGAATCTACCAGGAGGGAGCTAGAGGGGATGGTTCAGAGGTTAAGAGCACTTGTTGCTCTTGGAAGACCCAAGGGTTCAAATACCAGAACCCACGTGGTAGATCTCAACCATCATTAACTTCAATTTCAAAGGATGAAATGTCCTCTTCTGACCTCCAAGGACCTAGACCCACACATGGTGCACAGAAACAACATACAGAAAATACCTATACACATAAATAAATAAACCTAAATTTTAAAATAAGACAAATTATACCAGGAAGAACCAGAGTGTCTAGATTTTCACCCATGACTTAATCTTTTTAAGTGTCATGGTAGGCTATATTTATGTGCAATGTATTTGTTTGAAGCATAGTCAAGACCTCTGTGGCTGACTTGTTTTTAGGAGAGTAACTAGAATAACTTTTCCCTTTGACCAATCCAAAGCTTGGAATTGAGTTCAAGTCTTGGACTTCTTTTCTCAGACTGCTGCTAAGAAATTCTATTTAGAGATGATGTGCTACCAATACATAAGAATAATTTTTTTTAAAAAAGGAATTTTTAAAAGAGTCCTCACAGAGAATGACAATGCCAGTCATTTAGACTATAGTGTGAACTTCTTTAAAAAGATAGTTATGCACATAAGTTGTTCACAAGGAAGAAAACTCCATGCCTAGACTATGAATTTTGCTGCTCACCTGTCAAGGGAAAAGAAGCTTGTCTGAAGAGTTGATGAACAAGATGATGCAAAAAGGAATACTGGGGAGTCATAGAGGATTTATTTTGACCACTTCATGATTTTAGTCAGAACTAGAGAAGATGGAGATCTTTATAATCTCTTCATCACTGTATCTTACCTTGTGTCCAGGAATGCGGTCTGTCAGCAGGGGACTGCTTCACAGCAAGTTGACTTTGAAACTATCCAATGAGTACCACTGTGTGTGTGTGTGTGTGTGTGTGTGTGTATACTTAGTGAACTCCCACTGTATGTGTATGTCTGTGTGTGTTTGTGCATGTGTGTGTATGTGCACATGCATGTGTTTGCATGTATTTGTGTGTATGTGTGTAGTTAGCTGAGCTCTCTCTGTATAAACCATTTCCCAGTGGAACATTCACCAGAGACTTATAAAGCTCCAGGATTTGCTTGTGTCAGGGGATAGTCCATTTGAACCAACAGGAGTCTCAGCTTCTGCAATGACCACAGCCTGTTGAACTATCAAATTGATTAAATATATGCTTCCACCATTTTCAGGCAGTGTTGATTGAATAATCGACAGTTTGAACAGCATTGGATTCTGTAAGCTTCACCATGAAAGTGCTGACTTTAAAATGAAGGTGAAATGGCATAGACCATAGTTTTGTTTTGTTATGTGATTTATCATATATTATTATTGACTATTATTTAGTTTATTTTTGAGATACTTTTAAAGACTGGTAGAATTTCCTATTTTTCCAAATTCACTTTTTAAAGATTTCTTCCTAACTGTGTATGTTGGTGTGTGTGTGTGTGTGTGTGTGTGTGTGTGTGTGTGTGTGCGTGTGCATGTGTACATGATTGCAGATGCTTTTGGAGGCCATAGGAGGCTGTCGGATCTTTCTGAGCTAGAGTTGCAGGTGGTTGTGAGTCATGCAATGTGAGTCCTCAGAACTGAACTTAGGTTTTCTATTAGAACAGTGCCTACTTGTAATGGCTGAGCCATCTTTCCAGTTCAAAAGTTTCTTTTAAAAGTCAAAGTAACTGAAGATCCTAAGGACATCTATGGAAAGGAGTTTGAAGAGATTGAGTTTGCATTTTAGTCCTGTTTTGTGTGGAATCTGCTGGGTGCAGGGGAAACTCACTGAACGCTTAGGAGGAGAGTCTGCATTGCATTTGCCTGGTGTGCTGGCTTTCCCCTGGGGGCCCTTTCTTTTTCGTTTTTCAGAAATTCTGTCAAAACACTTCAAGCAAAAGGAAAGGTTTCATTTCCCTGATAAGTATGCAGGGCAATAATGAAAGCTTTCCCATTTAATAATAAGCATTCAAAGATTTAAAATTAATAAAACTATTCAAAATTCCTAGGCTGTTTAAACTGGTATTTTTAAAACTTACTGTGAGTTGTATTTTAGTAGGATGGAATCTGACAAGTATTTTATAGTCCTATAACAGATATCCACTAAAGGAAGTTCTCTGTGGCCAAGTCCACACCCATCTGAATTGGTTGAATAAAAACTGAGTTCTCTATCCAGTGGAATGCTGTGCACCACTTGAGTAATGAGAAGCTAGAGTAGCATGTGTGTTTGGTACCCAAATGTAAGTACCAAAACATCTTCCTCTCAATATAGTCTTACTCCCATTCCCTGATGTAGAAACACACACACACACACACACACACACACACGCACACGCACACGCACACGCACGCATATGTACACACACACAGATACATACACACATGCATGCACATACATGCACACACTTGCACATGCACGTATGCAGTGGGGTGGTAGTCAATCTGCAAATATCGTGGAATGCATAAGAATGCTTGGCCTTGGAGCACTTGAATGATGAATTCTTAGATCTTATTTTTTCTGTCCTATTTAATGTTTTTGCATCGATAGAATTTACTCATATAATTAAGCTAGTGAGGTAATTGAAGTAAGTCCAAGGAAATGTCTCCTACCTACACCCGATGACTAGCCGATCCCTCCCTATGAGCCTGGCCTTTGCTAACACTGTCACTCGCCTCGACTGTATCAAGAAACTTGTCTCACAGAAGAGGCAGCTCCTCTGCAGGTGTAGGCGTTTCTCCTCTTGCCAAGAAACTGCTCAGCTCCTTCAGTATCCCAGGCACAGACTTTATTCAGACAGGGTGCAAATGTCCCTTTGAACAAGAGGGTCAACTAGAAATCAGGTGAGCAGCTGTGTAATAGGAGAATCACTGGGAGGTAGGTGTCATCGAGAACACGTTGTATAGGTTGCCATGCAGGATGGAAATTCCACTTGTAGACATGTCCTGCTTCCTGTGCACTGAGCTCTATACATAGCTCCTTCCGAATTTGCTCAGACAGAAGGCAACAATGCAGACACCAGGGAGTGCCACAGGTGGGATTGTCTAGGCCGTCTCAGCTGCTCCACTTCCTTCAGGACAACACTGATCCCGTGGAGGATAAGTCTTCCCAGTTTCCTCTATGGCAGATATGAGGTGTAGGTGGCAGGAATGGGAGGTGTCTCTTTCCTTTGTTTTCACTGTGATGGGGTTATCGATGGCTTTGGCTGCCTGGACATCCTCACTGACCCTTCCTTGGCTCAATCTAGCATGTAAGTATCTGAAACGAGAGTGAGGATGATTGATACTTTGAAGTCAGACAGTATAGCTATAAAACAGACCATGCCTCTTATTCTTGCAATGCCTCCTGGGAGCTAGTTAACTTCTCTGGGCCTGTACAAAATGTGAATAATCAATTATCTATCACGATGTTGTAACACCATCAAGTGTGCTAATATTTATAAAGCTGTCACACAGTGTCTGACATGTGCTAAGGGATGGAATAGGGCATCTTTATGTTCACACACCTCAGGAAAGTCTGATTATTTTTTTCTGGCAATTTCTTTTTGACCTAAGGAAACAAGCAGTTTCATATAACCCAGCTCTTTGTGGTGTTGTCCATTTCTTGTTAAACTAGAACTTGCTTCTCTGAAGCTCCTACCACTAGTCCAAGTAGATCTCCGTAAGGACCACACACACATGTATACTATTGTTTTTTTCTTTCGAAATATTTCAAAAAGAAAAGACAAACCACACGTGCATGTCCAAGTGGAAAACTTATATTCATGGCTGGGAAGCACTGTAGTCACTGTGCGTCCCTCCTAGCAGAGTGTGGTCAGATGTCAGATGGGTAAGCAGAAATAGGATGGCCCAGTTATTCCAAAGAGAGGGTAACTTGGTGGTCTAAACAGATAGACCATAGCTTGATAACAAGTTACACACAGCATGGATGATTCTACCTACCGTGCTTCCCAGCCATGAAAATAGTCTTCCATTTGGACATGGACGCTGACTGAACTGCCAGTTGATAATAACTGACCCCAGGAGTCCTTTTGCTCCTTATTTGTTAAATGTCTGCTATGTGCATGATGTCATGTTAGGTACTTAGCGCATATCAACTTATTGAATTCTTATATCAACCCTTATAGCAACATAATGTTATGTGTTCTCTTCGCATTGCGGCTGAGGAAGTTGTCTCCAGGCTCTTACTGGCTTGGCCTTGTCACTGTGTTTCCAGCTGTGTCAGGGACACTCAAGAGTCCGTGGCTGCAGTGCCACACTTCTCTAGTGATGCTTCTCTTCCACTCTGATGGGCAGCCCAGTTCAGAAAGAATGCCTTTTGTTCTGTGCAAGTTACTAGGTGCCAAATGTCTCCAGGCCCCAACCGGAAGCTGTACCTTGTGATTGCCTTCTGAGAGGCCCTAGAATTTGTCTCTGTTCTGTTTGTAATGCGCACTGGGATGGGCTGTTAATCTTGCTGCATGCCAGGCAGCCCAGCACTGCTGAAATAATGAATTGCCCAACTCCAGCCAGGATGAGTCATACCATGGCCAGGAGGAAACTTAAGGCCTGCCTCCCCCTCCTATTGATCCTCCCTCCTCCCTGCTCCTCTCCATTGTCACCTTGCCAGTGGCAATGGGAGCACTTTCTCCTTTAAGTTCTGAAGTGTCTTTGGGATTCAGTAATGTATCTAAAGGTTAAACAGGGCCTGTCAGGGACGTTTACAGCTTCCAACACAGGCAGTTAAGCGGAGCTTACAAGCAGTTTTGGCTTTATATGACCAAGAATTTAAGAACATAAATATTTCCTCTTGGAAAATGTTATAACTCTAGTCCAAAATGATCCCGATAATAATGTGAAACAAAGACTTCAAGAAGCAAGAGTCATGTGACTGGCCTGGTCATCTGACTAGACAAGGATGCACAGGTTATTTGGATGGTATGATAGGGCCTTTGGCTTTAACTGGTGTGTTTTTTTGTTTTGCTTTTTTTTTTTAATGAAGTCTAACCAAGAAAGGTATCTCTTCTTTACTAACCATTCCTGCTTCCTCTGGTATAGTTCTAGGAATTCCCTATTGCCAAACTCTACCTCTTTGTGTTTTTCCTCTACTATTGCTGTGAATGCACACACACACACACACACACACACACACACACACACACACACACACTCTACATGTATTCATGCACACAAACATACACACATGCATGATACACATACATATGCATATATATACATGCACACAAACATACACATACACACATGCATGATACACATACATATGCATATATATACATGCACACAAACATACACATACACACACGCATGTATACCCATACATACACATGTGTATACATGCACACAAACATACACATATACACATACATATATATGTATACATATGCACACAAACATATATGTACACACTTATGACCATTTTCAAGTATCTTTGGCTGGAATCACTCTTACCCCATCACTGGAAATCTAGAGTCATGTAGTCCAGAGCTGATATGAGGAGCATGGGTATCTTCAGAAGCTCACCCTCCCACCTTTCTTCCTTAGCATCCTTTATCAGTAGTTGGCGTGTTGCCCCCGGGGTTGCAAGAATGGTGTTGTAACTTCAGATGCCATGTTTTTATTCAAGGCATTAAGAAGTTGAAAGGAGTTTGTAAGACAGCAGCTGTGTTATCTCCCTATTTTGGGCAAAGCACAAGCTCCCAGGGCTGTTTGTGTGTGTCTCATTGGCTGCAGATCTGGTCACAAATCTAACTCACTGCCGGAGTGCCAGGAGAAGCAGCTTGGGGTACTCTGAAATGATGGGAGCAGTGAGAGTGGGAGTTAAAGGTGCCTTCAGGTTAACCGACAAGAGGTGTCTGCCACAACTGCACGGAGGAAACCATGGCAACCAAACTGTCAGGCCAAGGAACCCTCCACCAGCAGTGAGAGCAGAGAAAATCCATATGCTTGAGCCCCGCTGTGCACCAGGTTTTGTGCTAGGCAGTGTTCCTGAAAACATGCATGCCAGCAGCACCTCCTGTGCCATTGAAAAAGCTAAGCTGGGCAGCATTCTGCAAGTCACTAAATTAGAAACCTGGAACTGAGTCTGGCTCTCTCTGCTTTGAAAACCTGTTCTCTCTACCAACATACGTCTCCTCTAGGAAGCTCAGACTGACTTTGTGGCATAAGAATGGGAAGCTAGGGACATCCCAGCACCTTTGTTTTTCCAGCACCTCAGTCACCTGTGGACAGAGGAAGAATCAGGAACAGGTATTTATGTATGGGTTGCTAACCTGAAGATGAGTACTCAAGAGCTAACACTGTAATAATAATTAAAGGAGAACGAGTCAAGGCAGCGGGAGACCAGCTCCGATTAACGCATGGAGCTCAGCTCCTCCTGGATCTGGGACGTGGAGCTCTGGGAAGACAGCAGAGCCCTTGAACCACTTGCTTGCTTTTTTATCTCATGTGCCTTCTCCTTGTTTGTTTATTTAGCATGTCTATAGTAAGGGCCTACTATGTGCCAGCACTGTTCAGTGAACAAAGTGAAGATCTATGACACAAGGCTTTATCTTATTCCCTGTTGTCGTCGTCATCTTCGTTGTCTTCTTCCTCCTCCTCCTCCTAATCTCTCTCTCTCTCTCTCTCTCTCTCTTTCTCTCTCTCTCTCTCTCTCTCTCTCTCGTTTGTTTATGTTGAGGTAAAGGGTGTAATGACAACATGCACGGTGAGGGGAGTCACTTGTGTGAGGGGCTAGCATGAGGAAAAGCTAGTGGTTGGCACAGCAGAAGGAAGCCGCTGGGATCCAGACTTCTTGGAGGGGAGGAGTGAGGAGGGGGCCAGCTTGCACATCCCTGGGGGTCTTCCCTCTTTGTCACCTCTCCCTCCATGTAGGGCAGTTTGTACAGAAGCTCAGAGACAGAAGTGAAGTTAGCTACACTGAGCATTCTATCTCAGTCTAAAGCCGGGCTGGAGCCCTCTCACCTTGGGGCCATCATTTCCTTTCACATGTGTGAACTGTCATGCCAGCTCAAAGCTCGCTGGGCCTGAAGGCCATTTCAGTCTACCCTTGCCCTGTCAGCTCACAGCTGAGAGCCTGACTCCTCCTTCATGCTACAGAAACAAACTCTCTGTCCCTGGGCTATGGTGAAACCGCCAGAGGAACTATCGAGTCCTGAGGACAGTGGAGAATTATTAGCTAGTAGTTCAGGGACCTTTGATGATGACCCTCAGCTTCCAGGCTTTTGTCCCTGTTTGGTGCCTGGCCACTCCCACACAGGGAGTGACTTGATGTTCTCATCATGTTCGCAAGCAAATACCTTTCTGTGCCCACCTGAAAAGCCAGATACTAGAGAGCAGTGTTCTCATCTTGGTCGGGTTGCTCTCCTGAGCCAACAGTAACAGATGAGCCTGGAGCTCACTGAGCAAGGCCCGGAGACACAAGGGACAGTCATGTGTTTAGAGGTACACACGCCAGGGTGATTGTGTGCTATGGAACTTTGAAAGAAATTCAGAAAGAGAGCAGAGAGAGGACAAGACTTGACTCCCTGCACAGTTATAACTTGGCATCTAAGTACAGTGCCTTACTCTCTCCATTGCTACAAGCTCTAAAGTAATTGCACTCTGCAGGAGAGCCTGGGCACCCTGGATATCCCTTTGTATATTGTAAGGAGCTCTGTTCAAATACTGAATAGGCCTGGCTGTCATCCACAGGCTACTGAGAAATTCACTTCTAGTAAATGATTCAGCATCTATACCATATACCATGGCTCCTTTCCAGTTACACCTTTTGCCCCTCCCCTTCTTGTGCCCTTGGCGTTTGCTTGATGGCAATATTGAGGAAGATTCACCTTGATATCTATAATGTGAGCGTGGTTACAGGGAGGATTGAATAATGTGCATAAAATTCCCAAGATGCTGAGAGTGTGGTGGCTAATGATACCAGCGTGCAGGTCAGTGAGTCAGACCCACAGTAGGTTTTCTTACCTATCCACTGAGAGGCGGGAACAGCTTATAATCTTCTGAGCTCGTCTCACTGGTTTGGTTCTTGTCTTGGTGACTCTAGGCACCTTGTACTTACAGATCACCTCACTCGATAGAATACGGGGAAACATGCATGTTATTAGATGTGGAGATTCCTTCTGGTAAAGTGGGAAGCACTGCCTGGGCTGGAAAACTCTGATTAGAGCCTGAAAGTCAGTCCAAACCTAAGAAGGCAGGTTACAACTTAAAGAGCTATTTTCCATTGGCAGTTTGTAAACAAGTTGGGGGACATGTGGTTGCCCATGCTGAAAAGTTCATGAGCACCCCATCCTCATCATGCCACTGTTGTTCATTAAACACAATTAAGTGTGACTAATACCTCCTAAGTAGTCTGCCAGCTCTACTTGCTGGTATTTCTTCAGAAAGCATAAGAGCTTGTACCCAAGGCCCAGACATTTCATATAGAATAGCTCAACCTGGAGAAACTCCAAATGCCTGTCAGCAAGTGAGGTCAAACTCCAGTGCATCACTCAGTAAAATGCTACTAAAGGCAGGAGGGCATGAAGGGCCAATATATGCTACAGGAGAGAGCTTCTTCAGGAACCCTCTGATTAGTGATATGAACCAGACATGAGAAGCACCTACTGTTACATTACTTTCCTATAAAATTTGGAAGAGGAAATCAATCTATGGTGACAGAGAACAGGTGGGTAAGTCACCTAGTCTGTAGAACGAGGGATGGGAAAGAAGGGGGAAGCTTCAGGGGAGAGAGTGCTGTCTTCTGGAGGTGTGATATTTGCTGCTGTGATGGTGGGGTCACAGGAGTGACCTAGCTCATCAAACAGTGTACTTCATACATGCGCCATTTACTATGTAACAACTATAGTTCAATACAAGCATTGAAGAAAACTGCAGATAAGACAGAAAAATAGAAAGGGGGGAACTATTCGGGGTATGGAAGGGGAAGAGAAGGGGAATGGAAGAGAGCCAGGAGGAAGGTCCATGCTAGGCAGATGCTCTGACAGCAGCATGAAATCCACTATTTTAGAGGAGTTGAAAAAAAAACAAAAACAAAACAAAACAGCCAAATTTCACATGGTTTGACTGACATATAAATCTTAGTAATAAAGTAACTTTTAAAAAACCTTATATTTCTTTTCATACATTTATTGGAAACATACCATATGCCAGACAGGCACCAGGAAAATGTCTGTGAGGAGAAGTGAGGTGACTCCTCTGGCTTCGCAGCTGGATGGAGAACTAGGGTTTGTAAAGACAACGGATTGACTTCCCCACAGGCTGTTCTGAAGTAATTACCAGGTTTAACCAAATTGTCCTCTGTTGATTGAATTTATGTGTGTATCTGTGCTTTCTTGTTTTGCAGAGTGACTTGTGGTCTTTGGGAATCACCGCCATTGAGATGGCAGAAGGTGCCCCCCGTAAGTTCCTTCCTCTGGGGGAAAATCTGTTGCTGGTTGCTTCCCCGGGTCCTGCGGGCTCCTTGCCAGGGCTGCGGTTGGCCTACTTCTGCTACACTGAGCCCGGCATGGGTCTGATGTGGCATATTTAGAAAGCAGAGGCAATTTAAATCAACCAGGAATCTGTTCGTTGCAGAACAGTGTGTGGATCTGTGTTTTGCTAGGAAAGAAAAGAGCATACAGTGGGGGAGGCTTTTCGTCTTGCCCACTTACTGTGTGGCTCATTCTGGAGGCATTGTGCCCCACACAGAAGCACTGCAGACACTCAAGCAACTCCAGACAAGGTCAGCTCCCGAGTATAAAACTCCAAAGCTGAATTCCCAGATGCAGCTTTCACAAGTCCCTGAAGTCAGGGGATGCCCCTCTTCTGAAAATATAAGCGATTAGAACTTTAGATATCGGTGCCCTTATTGGAGCCGCATCTCAGACGCTGGGAACCTTGAGAACTTTCCAAGTTCCCTGGGACTTTCTGTGTTAGCACCAAAGAACACCTCTGGGAGCTACAGTGGTAGCCTAGGAAACTTCAACTGGACCTCCCAGATGCCCCTGACTGAGCCTGCCTTTCCCCATCAGTGCCAACCACAGTAAAGACAGCAAGGCACACCCTTTCCTGACAGACACAGATTCACTCTGAAGGCAGCTTTAGGCAGCTGTGATTCAAGCAATACCTAAGCTGACTGTGCCCTCGATTACAGGACACTCAAGACCTTCCCTCCCCAACCCAGGGCTAGGATTGCAGTGATGGCATACCTTTCCTGGCAACTTTTCTACCTCTCTTTACACAGGAATTGGCCCCAATCATGTCCTTGATTGTGTTTCTCACACTGTCACCTGGTCTCACAGGACCAGGACTGAAAAGGCCCTTCACCCTCA
Organism: Tokudaia tokunoshimensis; assembly: GCA_036184795.1. Classification (NCBI taxonomy): domain Eukaryota; kingdom Metazoa; phylum Chordata; class Mammalia; order Rodentia; family Muridae; genus Tokudaia; species Tokudaia tokunoshimensis. The sequence continues at coordinate 130,443,473 of BTHU01000003.1, read as the reverse complement.
TGACCGTTGGTTCTTAGACTCAGGACTCTTCCCATATGCCTTCACTGCTGTCAGAAGGATTTAAGTTCCTTGAATCCATCTGCAACATGATTGACTGGGCGTGTTTGTTGACAAAATTTCCTTTGTTCACAATGTCACTTGTGAATCAGAAAATTCGGATACCACAGTCTTAAAACTGTGTTATCATCTCGAGTGGTAGACAGGACTAAAAATAGACTCTACCCACACAATCCTCTGGCATTGAGGGAGCTTATATTCTCAATCTTGGTACAGAAGAAAAAAGTGGGGGGGACCTGTATTCTCACTGTTTAGAAAGTAAACTAATAAGATATGTTGATTGAAATAGAATATAGCGTGTGTCCATGATAAAAGTTTACATCATACCTATAAGCTGACTTCATTTTCCGGTCATCTGGGGGCCAGAAGATTTAAAAACAAAGCACATCTTGCACCCTGAAAAGCTACCAGGGACATTTGGAAACAGAATGGTGTTCTGGCAGAGGACTGAAGAGTCTAAAAATTTGCATAGTTAGCAGTGCCTGTGTGAGCCTCCTGTGGGGAAGACATTGACTTTGGATGCTCAGATACCACTTACATTGTGGCTTAGGCTTTTGTTCAAAAAAAAAAAATTACCCTAGCCAGGCCAATCATAGCTGTCATCTGATGATGTTTATTTTGAATGACAAGTGGCTAGTTGTTGACCCTTTGACTTGTTTTCCTTATGAAGTAAAGGTGTGACCCCGAGGGATGTTTATATCTGTTTGAAACATGTGTTTTATGAGATCCATCTAATTAGACATCAGGTCTTTGATTGTCTGCCAGTTGGAAGCTTTGAGATCCTGACCTCTTGCTCCCAAGATCCTTATGGACATGTGCATACTTTGCGTACAGCCAGGATGGTAGTATGGGTGGCCTCTGACTGGATATGGTCCTTGTTTTCGGTCTTCTGCAGCCCTCTGTGACATGCATCCCATGAGAGCCCTCTTCCTCATCCCACGGAACCCCGCGCCTCGCCTCAAGTCTAAGAAGTGGTGAGTTTGCCCCTCAGTGCTTTTCAGGTCTGAGGGTGAAGCTTTTGGTGGTCTGTCTTTTCACTTGTCTTCCATTTTTGTGTATATGTTAACATGTGTCTGCAGGTGCACATGCATGTGCTTGTATGTAGATGCCTTGGGTTGGCCTCCGTTATCTTTCATGGTTGCTTTCCTATCTTACTTTCATAGACAAGGTGTTTGATTATACCTGAGCCCCAGCAATCCTCCAGTCTCCATTTCCATAGGATTATAGGTGCACGCTAGCACACCTGGTTTTCTATATGAGTTCTAGGGCTCTGAACCCAGTCTTCATGCTTGAATGACAAACACGGTAGTGACCGCACCATCCACCAGCCTCTCTGAGATCTTTTGAGTTGCTCCTGGTCTCTAGGTCCTTCTGGCTAGATATTTTTTAAAAATGCATGCCACAGCTTGGTAGGTGACATTCTGTATGCCACCATTCGCTGCCTGCTGTCTGTATGGCAGCTCGTTAACCCTATCCTCAAGGCAAGGAGCTATTAGCCAAAATGGAGTCCGAGTAATGGCAGGCAAATGTGATTTATGACTGCAGGAGTATGTTTGCCTGGCTGCATGGCACATTTCTTCAGAAAAGGTGATGACTGAGAGTCAGCTCATTCGATTCCTCAAGACAGTGGTTCCCTGCGCTCCCACACAGGCCTGCTAATGGTCTGTGTGTGATATTTCTGGCATGGGCAATTGAGGTTCTCTGTGTTTTCTTCAGTCCCTTTTCTTTTTGTGACAGGACATGCTGGCTTTCTATTTGGGGACAGCAGTATAACCTTTGTTCTTAATAAGCTTATCCTGACAAAAAGGTGACTTGTTCTAAAGAGAGCTACTATATGCTACTCTCCAAGAGCAGGGTAAGACGGGAGTGTGGATGGTGAGTGACCAGGTGAGGTTTGGAAATGGAGTCCTCAGGTTATGCCAGATGTTGCCTGTCACTTCTGTGTGTACTTATATTGGGATCTTTATGCCTTGTTATTCTGTAGCAAAATTCTGATGCTTCCTCCCTTCCCTGCTGCAGAAGTAACATGGCCTCCCATTACATTCTTCCATCTCCTCTAGCACTGGAGTCAGACCCTGCCAGCCTGTGACCTCCTGTGATTTTATAGGCACAAGTCCTGGGTAATTCAACTAAAAGGGAACAAATTGTTTGTCCCTTTTCCTGTGACTTAAGACTCAGGCCCTTGACTGGCATCCTCCCGTTTCCCACCCACAGACACCACCTACCACATAGAGCAGGCTTAATTAGTACCAATCAGCTGGTAATGGCATGGCAACCCTGGCTCAACAGAGGAAAGTCACACAGAGGGGAAGGAAACAAAAAAGCCACAAGCAGTAGCAATCTCTTAAGTTGCCAGTCCTGCAAGGGGAGTGTGAGTTGCTATTGGTAACCGGGAGGCAAAGCCTTCCCTGCTCTCCTTCCTCTAAGAGGGTCACTGTGGTAAGAGAAAAGCATGTTCTCTCCCCAGCAACAGCCTTTCATTGGGTGCATATATAGCATGCGGTGACAGAGCGCAGGAGGAGGGCCCTTCCTCACTCTTCTGAGATCTCTCTCTCCTTCCCTCCCTGGATCCCACTCCCAGAGAAAGGAGCCAGCTCGGTTCCTTCCCCTGGAAGCAACAGTGACTCTGCAAAGCTTGCTGCCTGCCAGTTTTCTGCTTGTAATGTGCCAAGCTTCTGGGAGTGGGGGGTACTGTCTACCATGGGCCTAACTTCTCGTCCGTGCCATCCCCCCCCACACACACACACACCTCGTCTCCTGTTACTGCTCCAGGGAGGTATTTTAAGCTTTTCCACAGAGGAACAAACTGGCCATCCACAGCCATGTGCCACCTCATGGGTGACATTGACCAAATACCTGGCAAGATCAAGTTCAGAGAGGATTATTTTCTTTAGCTCACAATTAAAGAAGGGATACAGCCCACTGTGGTAGAGGAACTAAGGCAGGGTTCATACTGTGTGCACAATCAAGAACAGAGAGAGAGGTGAATGCTCATCTTCAGCTGTTTCCATCCTCTTTCCTTTTCTCCAGAAACTCTAAGCCCTGCATGGCGCTGCACACATGGGCGGTAGATCTTCTCTCCTAAGCCCGGTCATTGACTTACTAGCATACTCCCAGGTGTGTCTCTTAGGTAATTCTAAACCCAGTCAAACTGACCCTGAAGACTAGCCATCACATGGCCACTGCTTGTCAACTTGACCCTCAAAAAATGTCACTTTAAACTATAAAGCTCCACCTCTGGGCCTCAAAGGCACATGATCATCTCATGATGTAAAGTGCCTTCACTTCCTCTACATGAGCTGCGTGAGTCTTAACAGTGCAATACCCAGTTGCTTAGAAGCCCAAAGCCTTTGCGATAGTCAAGGTATCTCTTAACTCAAAGACCTGTAAAATTCAAACCCAGTGCACATATTTCCAATATGCAATAGTACAAAATAAACATTCTTGTTCCGGGGGGTGGGGGTGGAGATTGCAAGGCCTTGAGCTTAGCAGGGGAAACACAAAATCCTGAAGTTCCATGTCAAGCATCCAAGGCTCCTGATGGTGTCATCTTGTTTCTGCCAGCCATGCCTCTCCTACTCTGCCAACAGCACACATAGCTTCTCTTAGAATGGCGCTACTCCATTCCTACGACTTTCCTCAGTGGCTATCCCATAATCCCGGCATAATCTTATATACTGAGTTTTCCCTTACAAATGAGGCTTCACTTCACAGCACTATGCAATGACTTTCAGGGCTCCTTGAAGAGAATCTTACTCTGCCTCTCATTGCCTTTCCTTTCAAAGCTCTTGCTATAAGTCCTCAATGCCCACAGTGAGCTGGGTCCTTCCACATCAATCATTAATTAATCGAGAAAATGCCCCCACAGACTTGCCTGAAAGCCAGTCTCATAGAGGCATTTTCTCAACAACAGAGAGGTTTCCCTAGATGACATGGGATTGTGTCATGTTGACAAAAACATCTAGCCAGCACACACCCTACCCCTAACCCTGACTATTTTTAGAACCCTATGCCTGCCATCAGGCACCTTAGTTTTGAGATAGAACAAAAGTAGAGCTGTAAGGCTGTAGGACTGTAGGTGTGTGTGTGTTTGTGTGTTTGTGCACTTGTGTGTGTGTGTGTGTTCCAAATGAAAATAATAATGATATAAAGTAGATGTCACAAAATATTTGAGATACATTGAATTGGCTAGTTTGTACTGTGACTATACACTTCATCAAAATCAAAACCCAAACTGGAACATGAGCTTTTGAAATTAACCTTTTCTGGTCAGCTTCCCAAAATACATCTACAGCAATCCCTTTAAATAATGCTGTGCCAATCACCTGCTACATAATAAAGTTTGGGTTAGCAATGGACTCCATGTGTGGCAGTGATGCTGTAAGACTGGACCACCTGGAGCCTCAGTAGCCATCTTGGCTTGCACACATAAATTCTCTGATGTTCCCACAATGATAAAGTCATCTTTCAGACCTGCCACTGAAAAGTGCTCAGTGGCACCCATTTTATTTAACAGAGGTGGGGGGCAATGTTTATTTCCATATCACAATCCTTAGGAAAGGATTTTCTCTTCCTTGAGTCCAGTGATGGTCAGAGAATGGTCAGGTGTCAGCACTAATCACAAGAGGCATTTTTAAGGAATTAACTTATTTAATTGGTACAGCAGTGGTTTAATGTATGCACTGTGGACATCTATATTTGTAGCCAGGGAAATGGGCGTGGAGAAGTCATTTGCCCCAAACCACACAATCGATGAAACCCAAGGCAGAGAAAGGGGGTAGTTGTGAGCACTAACAGAGATTTTCAAGGCCAGAATTTCCTGTATGGATATGACGTCTACTCAAAGCATCCATCCCTCCATATCACAATGGCTAAAGTAACCAACTTCAGTGTGTAACCAGGGGTAAGTCTGTTACCCCTTAGACTGTGAGCATCAAACATGGGCTATATTGATAACCTTCCTGGAAGTTATCTTTTTGTATTTTAAGAGACAAAGCTAAGTTACCAGCAGTACCACAAATTTACTTTAAACCCACTGAAATACTGAGCAAACAGGTATTCAACTTCTGTGAAGAACTTTCGCTTGTAATTAAATGTGCAATTAAACATATTGATTCCTTGGTCACAGCAAGTTAGAAAACAAGTGAACACTTCTTTAAAGACATGGGAGTTTTGGTTTTGGGTCATTTTTGGTGGAGATGGGGCCCCCACTATGTAGTCCAGGTTATCCCCAAATTCACTATATAGCCTATAGCCTCAAATTCATGATGATCCTCCTGCCTCAACCTTCCAAGTTGCTAGGATTATGGGAATGTGCCAACACACTAGACTTGCAGATGTGTTTTAAGTGAGTAACATTTTCTCTTCAAATGATGCCTATAAAAAGGATAGAGACGTATTACCGGCTCTACAAGCCCTGTACAAGCCTCTGTCCTTTGGACAGAGGTCCTCCCCTCCAGCAGAGATTGGGAAGGGGGCTCTCGTGGCTGGTTCTTTGAATGGAACACTGCCGGAGCCCTGTTCTGCCTCTAGAGCTGGAGGGTTTTCTGGCTTTTTTTTTCTTTTTGGTTGTTTTGTTTTTAGATGTCAGTGTTTGAGAAAGGAATGCACAGTCTGGATGAGATCCATTGAGGTCTGGATCTCATTTTTCAAATTGGATGTGATTGCTTTTATTTATCACCCTCTAATTAATAGTGGAGCACTTTACAACAACAACAACAAAAAAAAAACCAAGAAAAAACAAAAAACAAGCACTTCTTCCTAGTCGCCAGCGAGAGAGGATTCCTGTTTCATTCCTTGTGAATATGTTATAGCTCTGTCTTAAGTTGGTCTTGTTTTCATGGTTTTGATGCTGATTTTCCTACCCAGAGCAGCCGCATGCAGTTTGCCAGGTTTGCCACTGTTGTTTAAGATTCCTGTCATAGGGTTTCCAGTTCATTCCTTAGATGAGTCTTTTTCCCCCACTATTTTTCTTTTTATTTGATTGATGTGGAAAAGAAAACCATACTAATTCTTGCGACCAATTTCTCTCTCTTGCATTATTTTATGTACACATATAATATATTAAATATTTTTTCTCTGTGTGTGTGTGTGTGTGTGTGTGTGTCTGTGTGTGTGATTGTGCGGGAAAGCACATACTACAGTGCATACACAGAGGTCAGAGGACAACTCTCAGGAGTTGGTTCTCTCCTTCCATCTTGTGGATGCAGGGTCTCTTTTGATGCTTCTGTCTTGCTATCTCCTCCAAGATAGCTGGCCCTGAGCTCCCAGGAGACTTCCCTTAAGTCTCTCTCTAGGGGACTAGGATAACAGATGCTCACAGTCCCATAGGCTTCTGACTTGGGTATGGGATTGAACCCAGGTTGTCGAATTTGTACATGAGTGACTTTACCTGTTGAGCCTTCTCCCCACCCCTCTCTTGGACTTGAATGCTGGAAGGCATGCTGCTCATCGTATCCTACGTGATGAAGATTCTTCTCGATCCTGAAATAAATAACGTTTCTGGGAAACGTTCCTGTTAGGGATTTTGAGAAAACCTTCCTTTGTAGGTGGAGGAGGGGAATCCATAGTACAGCCACAAGAGGGCAACAGAGAGCTCCCTTCTGCGTAGGCTCGGTGCTCAGTTGTCTGGGGTTCCACTGAGATCTTGGGGGAGAATCCCTGAGCTGTCTATGGCACACACACACTGGGACGCTGGGAAGTTAATTACTTCAACTCTGGATAACTCCTTGGAACTTTCAGCAAGAGCACACGTGCTCCATCCATAAATCCAGGCTAAAGTCCACAATAACTGCTGCTGTGCTGTGACCTTGCCTGCTGTGGCTGCTGTGGTATCTGCCTCCAGGGCTTCCCAGCCTCCAGGCCACTTTAGCACAGGGTTTATCTAGAAAGAAATTGGGCTTTCAGAGGAGTGGGGAATCAGTTAAGTGTATTAACTAGAATGCCACAGTTAAATCTCCCAAGTGCTTAGATTAGTGACCAAAAGATCCAACTATCCTTCCCTCGTCTACTGGAAAACAGAATTCAGAAGCAGATGTAAGGCTGCTATTTAAACATTTGGCCCAACCAGGTGTGGTAGTACACACTTTTAATCCCAGCACTTTAGAGGCAGAGGCAAGCCGACCTCTGAGTTCAAGGCCAGCCTGGTCTACAAAGATAGTTCCAGGACAGCCAGGGCTGTTACACAGAGAAACCCTGTCTCAAAAAAACAAAACAAAACAAAATTAAAAAAAGCAAACAATCATTCCAATCTGTGTTCTCTTTATCATATGAGAATCTTGTTCATTCCCGTGAAGCAGCGGCCTCACCCCTCCTTCCTCAGTTTCCCACACTCTGGCTGGTGTTTTCTGCCCGAGGAAGGCTGCTCACTTTAGTGTTCCCTGGCATATAGTACTCCCACTCCCTGATTATGCTGACTTAGTACCTATCTGAATCACCCGCTTCACACTGAGAAATTTGTCCTCCTGAGTCTGTAAAGCCTCCGTTTCCTTACTCCAGAGTTCTTGTCTGTCTTCTTCCCTTCACAGGTCATTTCCCTCTTGGTTCCTTTTGTGTAAGATTGTGCTCCTGCGTGAAAATGTCTCCATGTGTAGATAATTACCATGTGTTATTTTGTGTCCATGTTGATGGTGATGATACCTTCGAACTTCATTGTACTGATATACTGAGAAATGATCTGTGATTTGTTGATTCCCTATGCTGATCAGATGGACCTTTTTTTCCCTCTCTCTCTTTAAGGTCACATTTCAAAAGATGTATTTGCTTTTCTTTTAGGTTAGCATTCTATCAGTGAATTCATCTCTTTTGTCTGGCAGGTCAAAAAAATTCCAGTCATTTATCGAGAGCTGCTTGGTGAAGAATCACAGCCAGCGGCCAGCCACAGAGCAGTTGATGAAGCATCCATTCATACGAGAGCAACCTAATGAGAGGCAGGTCCGCATCCAGCTGAAGGACCACATTGATCGGACAAAGAAGAAGCGAGGAGAAAAAGGTTAGTTGCACATTTGTATTTCAGAGAAAGAAACAAAAGGCAGTTCGCTGTGGGCTCTTGGTATATTTGGAGGTGACTGGAGATTTTTCATAGACCACATTATTCTTTCGTGTGAAATCTGCCTGTTAGGTCAGAGACTTGGGTATTAGTGGAAAGAAATTATCACCAAATTCAAATCTCCTTGGAAAAATTCAACCCAGGAGCCATATTTCTTCTTTTAGGCACAAAACAAAGCCATGATGAGTGATACTATGAAGCACTTTAAATGACAAGTGACTTCTCTTAATTCAAATGAATATTCATGTTCTAAAGAGTGACATCTACACATGTCAAACAACCTAAAGACATCATCTGGTTGGCATTTCCCTGCATTGACAGTCTTCAGCATTGATGTTTCTGTGCTCCAAGACTTGATTCTGTTGTTTAGAATTCAGAAAAGAATTTCTTATAACATTAGCAATACAAAAAGACCACTGGGTTGCCAAGCTAGCAGCTTAGCATCAGAGTTTGAGCTGAAGATCTCTGAATGCACTTCCTCATTTTATAGATGCATACATTCCTCTCCTGTACAGTCTTCTCTGTGTCATGGAAAGCACAGGAGCACAGATGTGACACTTCGGGGCTATGCCCAAGTTGTTGGAAAGGAAGCTTCCGATCCTACTTGTCCCTGACTTAAGCAAAATCTTGGGTATCTGGTGCAGGGCTTATGGCCAGCTGAGCATAAGGTGGGGAAGAAGGGGAAGTTGGGGTGTGAAAAGGAGGATTAAGAAGGAGAAAGATTCACTAGGTGGGGAGCAGGGGGCAGTAGGAGTGAGAGGCAGTTTCAGGATAGAATGACAGCCATTGAGAGTGTGGTGAGGGGGAACAGAGCTGGCCAGAGACTTGAGTGGCTGTGTGTGCTCCTTTCATCTCTTTCCTCCAACCCCCTCACCTCCCCAGAGCAGTGGAAGTTCACAGATAACACAGGAAGAAGTCACTTGTTTGTTTTATTTCTTTGATTTTGTAATAACATAGCAACAACTTGTGTGAGCTAAGGCTTGGAGGCTGGTGGTAAATAGACTAGAGGGACAGGTAACATCATCAGGAGATCAAGGAAGGAGGAAGTATCTTCAGTGACCCTTCCAGCAAAGGGGCCCTTCTTTTTCAGCCAGTTCCAAGGACTCCCAAAGAGTCCAGTTAGAGGAGAGTCAGAAATGGGAGGTTATGAGGCCTCCACCTCCAGTTGTTTGGGGAGAGGGATAAGATAGATATTCATGAGGTCCCAAAGAGCTGGGAAACCTCTGATTTTCAAATGCTCTTTGTTATTATGGTCTTGGACCATGCCATGGAGTGAAATATTCAAAACAGAATTTGAGAACAGTATGCCAAATATACAAGCATTAAATACCCACTTCTTTAAAAGGGAATTTTGTTATACTAATAGGTATACTGAATAGGTTAAATGTTCTGACTGCTTTAAGGCTCAGATTCTGGGTTCATATTCTACCTGTACCTCTTAAAAATTATGTGAAACCTACCCCAGCTTTCTCATCCCTAAATTAGGACTGGGAACCACAATGATATAACTTCTTGCCTGGCATCATTGCAAACACTAAAGATAATATGTGTAAAATGCTTAATACTGTATCTGATGCAGAGTTAAACATTGATACCTACTCTTAGTGCATTCTTTATTGACCCATCACTTTTTAGAACTATTCAGGGGGACTTTCTGAGGACTCATGACCCGTGAATAAAAATTGGGAAAAATTGTGTTTTACATTGTTTTCAAATTTGGGAGCTACAAATAGTGAAATGTAACATAGAATTTGTTATGCCATGATCGCAGGAAGGATACATTTAACATTCTCATTCTCTATGGTGTGGAGGAGCAGGGTTCGTGGCAATAAGTGCTTGCAAAAGCTATGTCTAAAGGAAAGGAAGCAGGATTGCTATTTTGGCTCGAATCCACCATAACCACAGTTCTGATCTTATTGTTGTCTGTTTCCAAAGAAGAGTATTTGGTTAGGCAAGCTCTCTCTATTTGTTTGAGCTGAATAACTGACTTAATTTGATCTCTCATGTTTTTAAAATGTCTATTGATTTATTTTGTTATGTACATGGATGTGTCTATCTCTGCTTGAGTTTGTGAGCATTATCTGCATGTGATGTGTTTGGAGGCCAGAAGAAGGCACCAGATGTCCTGGAACTGGAGTTTCGAGTGGTTATGAACTATCCAATGTAGCTGCTGGGAACTAAATCCAGGTTTTCTGGGTCTTCTGCAAGTGCAGCACATGCTCTTACCTGCTGAGCCATCTCTTCAGGTCTCTCTCTCTCTCTCTCTCTCTCTCTCTCTCTCTCTCTCTCACACACACACACACACACACACACACACACACACACACACATATATCCTTTTTTAAAAAAGACTTATCTGTATGTATGTGCCCACTTGTGTGTTGGGTAACCACAGAGGCTAAAAGAAGGCATCAGATTCTCTGGAACTAGAGTTATAGATCTTTGTGAGGCAGGCACCGATCCTGGTACTCTCGCAAGTGCCCTTAACCATGGAGCCACCTCTCCAGCCTCCAGCTTGCTCCCCTCCAACCACCCCCCTTTTCACTACATCTTTGCAGGACTAGCTTTTGATAGAATTGAAGAGTTTTATTTTTTTAATATCTTATGATTTTAACCTGATATTTTTCCTTAAGATATATTTACATCTACTACCTTAATCTTGTAGTACAAACACAGTTAAGAGCAGTTCTGGTAAAATATTAACATCAAGGAGACTGACAAGCTAAAGTTCTTCTTTAGAAAATTGAGGCAATTTGAATCTTTCCATGCTTCTTTCATTCACAACAACAGCCTTCATCAGGTAAAACTTCAGCATGGTATTTTGAACTCTCTGATTCCATTTTGAGAATGTGTTGTTTTGGTATGACTTATTGATACTTTGCTATAGATTCTTTGCATTTGTTGAAAACATTAGTTATACATAGGTAGACTGAGAAGCTCATGCCCATCTAAACTGAGGCTCACTTGTGATTTTACAAAATGCACCTGGACTCATCACGCTTTGGCTTCCTTTATTCTCTAATATCAAAATATAGATAGTTAGCCAATATGGTTTTTTTTCCCAGTGTGAATACTGCCTCCTACCTGTAAATAGCAAAATTGCAATTTCAGTCCTGTTTAAGGACTACGCAGATGTCTTCGGGTAGTAATTAATAACTCACAACTCTAAGGAATAAGGGCAGTCTTGTGACATCTTTCTTTTACTTCAAAACTTCTCTAAGGACTTCTCATCACCTACAGAAAAGTCCTCAGCAAAGCACATTTAAGGATCTGGGAGTCACTGTACCTCTGGTATCTTGGTCTCACCATCTGCTTCCCCGACATCCAGATACCTAGCTTCTCAGGACTTGCGTTTCTTGAGCATGTAACACTGCCAGCCTCACATGGGGGTATACTGTTTGCAGTGGCATTTCTTGTCTCTTCCAGCTGCTGCCAGCAGAAGGGCCACCGGCCTTCCAAGACCCAGCACATCACCTCCCCAGTGCTCTACCACTGCAACCTCCCCATTCTGAGCAAGAGGGTGGGGGTAGGGGTGGGTAGCTGCTCCCTGCTCTTACTTCCCATTGCTTCTATGAGCCTCTGTTCAAGATAGAGCATGTTGAGAACACGGTGGTTTTCACACTGGAACAGTCCAATATTGAATTCTAAATATGCATCCCAGACTGATTTTTTTATTAATATGAAGGCATTACTCATTTATAGTCTGACTATCTCCATTATTTTAGAGGATTATTTAGATTATTATCATAAATAAATGAGATAACAAATGTAAAATATCTAACACTAGTTGCTTACATGTGTGATGCCTTCCAAACATTCATTTTTTTATAGCCATGAAAGTGACAATCATATACTCATGTATGTGTCTTGCTAGTTGTATTTTGATCATAGATAAGGCAAAGATGCAATCTTGACACACATTACCTTGTTTATTATTTTACTGAATTAATGAGTATTCCTTGTGAGACAATCATATTTACCAATTATATATGTGTGTGTGTGTGTGTGTGTGTGTATACATATATATATTTACATCCAGAAGTGGGATTAAACTTAGGGCTGCCTGCATATCACATGTTCTAAGCTTTTGGTATAGGCTAGTATATAGAGATCATGTGTTATTATCAAGTAACCATATTGTGCATGCTTCTGTGTAGTGTATTCTCATGTGCTGGCTCACGCCAAGACTGCCAACGACAGGTGTTTCACACATTGCTCCATGGCTTCAGCAAGGCTTCAGTGTCAGTAGGCAATGAGAATTTCAGCTCCATTGTCTTATGGGATCACTGCTACACATGTGGTTCATTGACCAAAGTTTGGTTCTGTGGCTCATGGAATTAATTAAAAGGGGTGGGGTCCTCTCTGGGCAGTGGTTCTCAACCTTCCTGTTGCTGTGGCCTTTTAATACAGTTCCTTGTGTTGTCCTGGCCCCTAAACATATAAGTATCTCATTGCTGCTTCAGAGCTGTAATTTTGCTACTGTTGTCAATTGTAATGCAAATATCTATGTCTTATAATTGTCTTAGACAACCCGTGTGAAAGGTTAGTCACCTCCACAAAGGGGTGGCGACCCACAGGTTGGGTAACACTGTTCTACACTGACAACCTATGGTTTCTCTCCAGATGAGACTGAGTATGAATACAGTGGAAGTGAGGAAGAAGAGGAAGAGAACGACTCTGGGGAACCCAGGTATGAAGAAGAAGGCTAGATCTTCCAACTTCCACATTCTGGCCTGGGCTTGCTCAGAACACACTCTCCTTTTGATTTATCCATCTGTTTTTAAGAATATACCAGGATTTAATGTATCACCCACATACACCCTCATTAGTGTGTGGAATTTTTCCTAATCAGACTCTTCTAAAAATGTTGAAATCAGCATATTCTTCATTTTGTTCCCCAAGATGTATGGCCTGTATTCATGACCTTGTTTCCTCTCACACGTAGATCTAGAGTGGGGGGGGGTGTTGGGTGTAGGGAAGGGAAGCAATTATCTGACTAATGCAGCACTGGACATATTAAAAATTGCCCCTTTGGGGAGAGCTAAGTGACATTTCAGATTGGAGTCATGCCGTTGGTTCTGTAGGCCCTCTGAGAAGTCCTTTCAGATGGCCATAGTCCTTGCCGCGTGCCTTGATATTTCACATGGACCAATCCTGGAGGAGGCAATTCTAGAAAATCAAATTATCCTCTAGCTATGAACTCTGATAGAAACATTCATGCCACCCTGTTGTCCCTCTGGAACCCAGTGCTTTTATTCACCATCATCTCCACATTTAGAGACTTACGTGGTTTTGAGGCCAGCTTTCTTCCTTCCCATCTGTATCCATGGATAACTAAGGGTGGTGCTTGTGGTGCTAGGCTTTCTCTGTGGATGGCAGCTCTGTTCATCCCACTGTTAACTGTGGAGGAAAGGGACATGCACAAAACTCACTGGGCATTATGGGTGATAATGCTCTTTGGCTATCCAAGTTATTAGTCAGTCTTCATATAGCAATGTGAAGACCAGTTGTGTATCACTGACACAGAGTGTCCTGTTCTGTGGAGGGACCATGCTGCAGAAATAAGCTAAACACCCTATTTCCCTCTCTTTACCTCCCTCCCTCCCTCCCTCCCTTCCTATATTTTCCTTCTTTTCTTCCGTGTGTGTGTGTGTGTGTGTGTGTTGATGTGTGTGTGTAGCACATGTGAAAGCTGTCCTAGTTTACTAGTTGCTGTGATAAAACACTAACTAAAAACAACTTTGGGAAGGAAGAGTTTATTCTGTCTTCTAGCTTATACTCCATCATAGAGGGAAGTCATGGTGGAAACCTGGATGCAGGACCTGAATCGCAGACCATGGAGAAATGTTGGTTGATGGCTTGCTCCCTAGTCTGCTTTCTTACACAACCAGGACTGCCTGCCCTTTGTGGGTGTTAATCCCCCACAGATAAGCCTCGTGGTCAATCTAGTAGTGACAGTTCCTCAGCTGAGGCTCTCTCTGCCCAGGTGACTCTAATTTGTGTCAAGTTGACAATATCTAACCAGCGTAGAAGGTAAAAGGCAACCTCAGTTATCATCCATCAAAGGCTGTCTTGTCCTTTTTTTATTATTATATAAAATTATATGCATGTATTTTTACTGAAAACGAATTTTTATACAATCTATTCTGATCAGTTTCCTCTCCCCAACTCCTTCCAGATCCTTCCCATCTACCCAACTCCCTACCCACCCCTCTCAACAACAAACAAACCAGAATAAAAAGGAAAGAGCCCAAGAAACGCACACAGCACACATGCAAGACAAACATAAAGGCACAAGATCAGAACCACATTATACAAGCAGAAGGCCAGTAAGACAAAACATGCCAGAAAAGCCATGTGCAACAAGTCTACGAAAGTACTGACAGTGCAGCTTTGTGTTTTGGAACAAGCTCTCTCACTGTCTGGCACTCCCTGATTGGGTTGGGCCAAAAGACCAGTGAGTTCTAAGGCTCCTGTCTCTGCCTTCCAGCATGAAGATTCCAAGCCTTTGCTACCATACCCAGCTATTTTACATGAATTCTCAAAACAACATTGACACCCTCAACACTTGCAAGGCAAGTGCTTTACTGACTAAGCCATCTCTCCTGATCTCTGTTCTCTTTTTAAGTCAGAGGTTCTCAACCTGTGAGTTTCTACTCCTTTGGGGGTAGGTCACATATCAGGTCCTACATATCAGATATTTATATTATGATTCACAACAGTAGCAACATTACAATTATGAAGTAGCAATGGAATAGTTTTATGGTTGGGGCAGTCACCACATGGGGAACTGTATGAAAGGGTCCCAGCATTAGGAAGGTTGAGAACCACTGTTAAGCTAACCAAATCTGACAAACTCTGCTCTTGCTAAGCCACTCTGAGAGGTTGAGACTGAACCCACAGGGCCATTAGGTTTTTCTCTCTTTTCTGCCAGGGGATTTCTATAGGTTAAAGACTGCAGGAAAATTCTTTTCTTGCATCAAAATGTGTTAGCTGCCCCACATTAGCTGCATAGCTGGATAAAGGTAATGACTGCGTAGTTCCTCTAGAGGAAAAGACCCTGTTCCCTGCTTCCAGGCTGTTAGCTGTCTTCCCTCTGACTGTTCTTTGAAGAACTGAGAAACCCTGTCTTTCCATGGCTTTCTGTGTGTCAGGGGTCATTTGATGAGGCACCACCTGTAATTAGAACATGCCATTATGTCATGGGGAAGATTATGCACCAAGTACCATTTTTTGAATATGTTTAATTAGTCTTCACGAAATCCTAAAATGTAATAAAAAGACAAGGGTTTCCTCACTTTAGACATGAGACAGCATGGTCATATACAGTGTTAGTAAATGAGTCTCCTGGTATTAGTTCAATATCACTTACGATTAACAGGGCATCCTTGTGTGCATGTGGCCTTAGGTTCCCAGCCTAGTCATCTTTGCTCATGGCATGTGACTTGTGTGTACCAGCACCACCATTTAGAATTTGTTTTAGAGTTTTACAAAAGACAATAAGTTGTAGAGGGGGTTCACAATAGACTCTCAATCTTCCATGAAATGCCCTCAGCGAAGCCTGTGTCTATGGCAGCATCTCATCTAACAACTCTCCAAACCAAACTGATACTCTTGCCAACTGCCAATACCCTTCTCCCCGTCCTACAACCCTCATACCATTTCCTGGCCATTTCTGCCGCCATCCAGCAGCCCAAATGAAACCATAAGGCATCCCTCAGCGTGTTAGATCTGTCCACAGGCCTCATTAATTCTGTCCTCAAATACTTGTTTGAGGTTCACCCCACTGCTTGGCATATGAAGTCTCCACTGTGAAGCATTGTTAGCTTTTTTTTCCTCTCCTGTACCTTCCAGACTACCGTTCACCCTGAAGCCGATGGAGATGGCTATGACTGAGCAGTTGGCCTTTATGAGTGTGTGTGTGCACCCTCCCATGTGTGCACACTTTGCTGGTTGTCTGTCTCTGACCACTCTTGTCTCTAGTAGACTCCTTCTCGATGACTCTGCCTCTGGATGCCAAGCCAGAGTGTCATTCTTATGACAAGACCTACCTATTTCTACCAAGGACTCTAAACTTGCTTTCCCCTTTGCCTGGAGCCCCCTTCCTCTCCATCTGCCACCCTCCCTGAGGGGTGCTCCTGACAATCCTGTTTAGAACAGAGACCCAGCCCTTACCTCAGCTCCTCGCCACTATAAATTTTAAACTCTTTACCCTTTCAAACTACCATTTTGGTCCTTTCTATTTCTATATAATATTTTGTTGTTTGTAATAATTTGCCTGTCTATCTTTCTCACAAGAAAGTAAGTCCAGAAAGAGAATTTGTCTGGGTGTTACAGGGGTTTTTCTGGATTATCATCTTCTCAGAGGAAAGAATTCAGTAGAGAAACACAGTTCAGGCAGAAGTTTACTTCCCAAAGCAAACACTCTGAAGAGGGTTGCAACAGGGGATTGTAGCACTGTGGATGGATTGTAGAGAAGTTGTTGGGAATCTCTATAAGGTAGATCCATGGGGCAAAGTGAGCTTTTTTATATGCTCAAATCATGGTGGACCAAGTCTTCCTTTTAGTGTATTTCTTCCCATAATCCTCTAGAAAATCCCAATGAGGGGATGTCAAAGTCATAATGTAAATGACATTATACTGATGGGTGGGAAAATCCCTGGCACCTGAATTTTGGATATTGCAGTAAATCTATCAGCAGCCTCAGGGGCATTTAACCACAAAGAGGCTGAGGCAGGAAGGCCATTATAACACATCTGATCATGGTATGATATGATAACGGAACTGATCATGGTATGAGACAATGGGCCAACTGCTCAGTCCTAACGTTAGCAGCTCCATGGGCTTCACAGTGCTTGTAGGATTTTTGGAAGGGAAGCATGTTCATGTCAGAGCACGTGTTTGTAGCTGTGACTGTGGCACACATCTGAACCATGGGTGTCATCCTTCAGAAGTCCTCCTTGTTTTTTAAACAAGATCTTTTATTAATCTGGGGCTTGTACAGAAGGCCAGAATGGCAGGCAAATAAACCTCAGGAATCTATCTGTATCCATCCCCTCAGCACTGGGGTTACAAATGCATACCACCACACCCAGCATTTGGTGTACACTCTGGGATCAGACTTTGGTCTTTAAGTTTGTGTGTCAAACACTTGGCCAGGTGAGTGAGCTATCTCCACAACCTGAGTGGTTTTGGTTACTTTATGTCTAGCTCCTTTTGGAGCTCAAGATCTATGATTGGAATGTTTGTCAGTTAAGAAGTGAGGCTCACTAGGGGAACCTGTAGCCTGGGTTCCACCATAGCCCGTCAGGTTGAACAAACAGGAACGGGACTTGGGGTGCCTTTCAGCGCACCCTCCTCTCAGCTCCATGGGAAAAACTCTGCTCATTAAACCCAAAGCTGACCATTGACTGGGTAGCCTTCTGGAGCTTGGCAGGTAATGAGGGGCTCCCTTCATTAGTGGAGCTTCTCCTTCTCTGACCTTGTCTGGGGAATTCTAATCCCCACACATATGCCTCAACCGGAGGAATGTCACAGATCCTCAATTAGATTACAGGATCAGTTTTCTTTCTCCCAATACGAACATGTTTAGCCAACACCTGAGAGTCCTGAGATGCTTCCACATGCTAATGAAGTATTCCAGGTACCCTAAGCTCCTAGCCAATAACCTCTGCCCATCCTGAATGTCCCTACCCTCAGTCCCCTAAAACTTTATAAGCCTCAATCACCCTAAGTAAAGATGATCCACCTCCTGGTGGCAGGTCCTAGTGTGGTCATTTACTGCATATATTCACAGGGATTCCAAACCCCTCACTCACTGTCTCTGCTTCCACTGCCCTTGTGGATTATATCAGCCAATGATCCACGAGAGCAGGGAAACCCCCACAGTTCCAAACCCCATTTCTGTTTTCTACCTGGTATCTAGCTGGCACTACCCACCCTACAGCCTATCCTAGTTCCTGCCCCATAGCAGAAGTGAGGAATTAGGTGTTCAGTGAGTTTATTTTAGGCAGAAGCTGTCACAAAAATTTAAAGGGCTATGCTAAAAAATTAAAAATAAAAAAACATAAAACAATAAAACTAAGAGCTATCATCCATCTCTCTGATAGACAGAGAACCAGAGGTCATAATTTTCAGCTGGTAACCTACAGTTGGCAGCCTGAGACCACCAGTGGTACCAGACAGTTTATGTCCTTCAGAAATGCGCACATGCACACACACAAACACAAACACACGTACGCACGCACGCACGCATACACGCACACACTTAAAATCACTGTTCAGCCTGGAGAGATAGCTCCATGGTTAAGAGCACTGACTGTTCTTCCAATGGTCCTGAGTTCAACTCCCAGCAACCATATGGTAACTCACAACCATCCATAATGGGATCTGATGCCCTCTTCTGGTGTGTCTGAAGACAGCTACAGTGTACTCATATAAATAAAATAAATCTTTTTTTAAAGAAAAAAACCTCTATGTTAGACATAATCTAGGAATCAGTTACCTCAGATACAGTCCCTAGTGTATGGTTTGTGCCTAGACCCATGCCCTTCAACAGTGGTATATGGAGACAAGCTCTGAGCATCATGGACGGCACAGACTTGGCTTTTGTCAAGCTTGTCTTTATCCTTGTACCTCCTGGTCCATTGCATCTTCCCTAAGCAGCATAACCTCAACCTATTGGGTCTTAGCTGCCAAGGAGGTGCATGTGAGGGCATCTGCTCTTGTGAACAGCGTAAGGCCCCTTTGCTGCTCTATGTACGCATGCCTATGCATTTGTAAGCATGCATGTTTGAGTTGTGTTACTACATGTGCATGTGTGCATAGGATTCACGTGTCTAGAGGTCAGAGAACAACCTCTGGTGTCAGTCCTTTTTACTTTTACCTTGTTAGAAACAGAGTCTTTCTTTTTTTTTTAATTTATTTTATTTTTTTAATTTACATTCCAAATCATTTCCCCTTTCCCGTTTCCTCCCTCCCCGAAAGTCCCATAAGCCCCCTTCCCTCCCTCTTTTCTCCATTCAACCCCCTCTCGTTACTCTGTCCTGGCGTTCCCCTACATCCAGTCTTTCCAGGACCAGGGGTCTCTCCTTCCATCTTCTTAGAAATCTATTGATATGCGGATTGTGTCTAGGGTATTCCAAGATTCTGGGTCAATATCCCCTTATCAGTGACTGCATACCATGTGTGTTCTTTTGTGATTGGGTTACCTCACTAAGGATGATATTTTCAAGATCTGACCATTTGCCTAGGAATTTCGTGAATTCATTGTTTTTAATTGCAGAGTAGTATTCCATTGTGTAGATACACCACATCTTCTGAATCCATTCCTCCGTTGAGGGACATCTGGGTTCTTTCCAGCTTCTGGCTATTATAAATAAGGCTGCTATGAACATAGTGGAGCATGTGTCCTTATTGCATGCAGGTAAAGCCTCTGGGTATATGCCCAGGAGTGGTATAGCCGGATCCTCCGGGAGTGTCATGCCCAGTTTTCTGAGGAATCGCCAAAGGCTGTCTATATTTGGCTAGCTGGCCTCCCAATGTCTGTCTCTGCTTCCATCTTGCCAAAGGAGTGCAGTATGACAGTCACATTTGCTATTTGACTTAGCCTTTTTTGTGTGTGGGAGGGTGTCGTCTATGGATCTGAACCCAGGTTTCATGCTTATATAGCAAGTGCTTTAACCACTGAGCCATCTCCCCAGCTCCTGGTAGTTACTCTTCTATGTGGAGATAAGCTTGCCTAGGACTTGGGGCTTGCACACTCATTTGAGTCTTAAGAAGCAAATCTTTGCTGTGCACTGGAGACAGGGTCTTGTGGACAGGTCTATGAAGGGTGTGATATTCCATTAGGGATGGAGACAACCTATGTATGCAATGGTCATCTTGAAAGTGGAGTGGAGCACTGTCCTCTCACATCCCCCCCCAAGACCCACAGTAGCAATGGCCCTGTCATAGGGAGTTCCCTCATCTTCTTTCCTGTCCACAGCTCCATTCTGAACCTACCAGGGGAGTCCACACTGCGGCGGGACTTCCTGAGACTGCAGCTGGCCAACAAGGAGCGCTCAGAGGCCCTGCGGCGCCAGCAGCTAGAGCAGCAGCAGCGGGAGAATGAAGAGCACAAGAGGCAGCTGCTGGCTGAGCGCCAGAAGCGCATTGAGGAGCAGAAGGAGCAGAGGCGGAGGCTGGAGGAGGTGAGTACCAAGGAGCCACCTCAGGCTCGAGGGACTGCCTGCTTGGTACACAAGCTCTTTGAAAGAAATCTGTTTAAAAAAGTCTTCACTCACACTCAAGGCTTTGGGGCCAAGACATCCATCCTTCCACTCATCGACCTCTTGGGGGGCTTTACTTGACCATCATTCATTCATATATATATATATATATATATATATATATATATATATATATATATATATCATCCTTCACCTTCTAGCATGTTCTCCCTCTTGTTTCTCTTCATATGGCTCTGATCAACTTCACGCATTCTATGCATGACTCCAGCTCCCATTGGAAAGGATCCTATCTGTGAGGACACAGGCTTCTTTACTCCTCCAGGCTTCTCTAGTGCCTTAAAAAGAGTGTAACCTATAGCTTGGGAATATCTGTGGAATGAGTAAACTAACACGCAAATTACTGAGCCAAGGATTAACAGGTCAAAGACAAGCCTTAACTAAACCACAGAGAATGGCAAACCACAGTGAACAGGCAGGTAAGCTGATGTTAAGTAAATAATGCCAGGCCCTGCTTCTTGATCTCTTCTGACACCAGGAGCCATGCTCTTCCTGCATCTTTCCTGCCCAGGACACACCCTGCAGCTGCTGGCAAGACCTACGCCCAGTAGTGGCTGCTACTCTCCTCTGGATGGGAAACTACATCATTGCCTATGGTTTCTTGAATATCCTGTCCCATGCAAGGTTCTTACTCTTTGTTTAACCTCACCTACATTTCCAAGCATTCCTTCTTCTGCCAGATTAAGGAGAGCCTCCTATTGGGGAAATTGGGAGACAAATGAAAGGGTCCCTAACTGTCCAGGAACAGGGTGGCAACATTGTGGATCTCCCTAATTCCTCCCTGCTCTTCACTCATGAGCTCCTAGAGTTTGCATTTTAAGATCACCCGCTAGAGAGTGAGGCTACAGATTCAGATCACGATTTATTTATTTATTTACATCTCAAATGATGCCCCCTCTCCCTCTCCCCTCGTGGAGTTCTTCCTCTCATCTCTTTTAACAGCCCTCCCATGGTGTAGATTTTCTCATTTAAATCTGTGCTGGCCCCAGGTCTCTTTTCAGTAAATCCTAGCAGCCCCATTAAGACCCTAGGACATTATTTTCAGACCAGCAACAATAATGCTCTATATTTGCTCTATATTTGCAATGATTTGTTTATTGAGTGACTCTGTGTGCAAGCTACCAGACAGGCGGCTGCTCACGTGTTCGTTTTCTCCCACGAAGGCCATATTCTGTCCTCCCCCCCCCCAGTTTTCCTTCTTTAGTCTTGCCATGAGATATCTGAGATTTCTTTATCGAGTGACCAAGTGATCATGTCTAGTGATCATGAAGCACTGACCATATGACATTTAATAAGGAGGACAGTGAGGAGCAAATATGAGCACAATGCACAATACATGTGTATAAAATACTGTAATGAAAGCTATTATTTTGTGCATAACTTTTTTAAGTTCTTAATATTAGAAAGAAATGAGATGGAAAGCCAAGAGGACAGTGGAGTGAGATCAGTAGGTGACCATCAGGCAAGGTGGCAGCTGGCCTTTCAGATCCCAGTGTGCATGGGAGCGTTCACGGAAACAGTAGTAGTAACTGTGATCCAGGGCCTCGAACTCTGATCCTCAGATGTGGACTCTGAGCCGCCTGTGAGCAGCAATAAGGACATAAAGTATGTGTGGGTATAAAGGATGGCCATCACGTGAGCAGTGGAAAGTCTGCCTGCTATCTTCTGTTCTGCATGTGCTGGATGGAGGCCCTTGAACAGGGCATAGGTGAGTGTACATGTGAAGGATAGAAGTGAAAGGTGCAGACATGACCTCCAGTTATCCCCGGGGTGCATGCTGATGGACAGTCTCAGGCAGGCTCTGACAGCTGTGCTGGGCTCTGCCTTCAAACCCAGGCGTGAGCCACCTGTGGCTCTTCTACTGGCCCCCAGCCAAGGGCCACTGTTTCTCTTAATCTCTTAGGCCTGTGGAACTCCGAGACTCTGCTCTTTGGACTTAAGACCTCCTCCATCTGGGTAGATTACACTCTTTGCTAAATACTGTCTACCCTGCTTTTCTTGGTGTGGACATTGCCAGGTCCCCACTTCCTGGGGCAGCACAGCCCCCACTACTTGGGCTCCATTTGGTTACTGGCTCATTATCACTGGCTTTAGGTTAAAGGCACCAACCCTGCAGCCCTAGAAAATCCACACTGATTAACCCATAAGCATTTAACATTCACAAAATTCACACGATGTAGAGAGCACACGTGGCCTGGTACATTTTATAAATTAATGTTTGTGTATCTGTGGTAATGTTCATCTGGAGGTGCACATGCTCATATATGCATATGAATGTGTGTGTGTGTGTGTGTGTGTGCATGTATGTATAGGTCAGGAGAGAACCTCAAGTGGCTTTCTTCAGGTGCTGTCCATTTTTTGCCCCTGGTGATGAGTTCTCTCATTGGACAAAAACTTCCTAGGTAGGCTAGTGGGCTAGAAAGCTCCAGGGATATGCCTGTCTTCATCCACCCAGTGCTGACTTTGCAAGTATGCACCAGGACACCCAATTTTTTAAAACACTTTTTATGGATTTTTTGTGAGTTTCATATCACCCAGTCCTGCTCATCTTCCTGTCCCCTCATATCAGCCTTTTATTATTGAAACCTCCCCCCTCCAAAATAAAACACATAAACACACACAAACACATACACACACATATACACATACATACACACATACACAACATACATACAAACACACACGCACACACACACCACTAACAACAACAGCAACAAAACCCCAAAGCATAGGAAAATATCTCACCGTGGAAGCTATAGTATGTCACAGTGTGTCCCACAGTATATCCCTCTGCCCACACATCTTCATTTGCAGATGTTCATTGCAATGAGTCATTGGTCTGGTTTAAGATCTCTGGCTTCTGTGATATCGTCAGTATTGAATCCTCACTGGGTCTTCTCCAAGATGTCCTATTCTTGCCCTATGTCATGGAGATCCTGCAGTTTTGGTTCAGCAAGTCTGGCCCTTTCACATGTCCTAACATTTGCAAATGACATAGATTGTTGGCTGGGTTGACTCAAAGCTCTGGATCTGAGCCTGTGTGGTAGCTGAGCTAGTCAGCTCGCCAGCTCTCCCTCATCAGCACCACCGAGGCAAGCTCTCCAGCACTGCTCCAGCCAGGCCATGCAATGCTGCCACCATCTGCAAGAAGCAAGTCAGCATTCCTGCTCTCATTCCCTCAGGGGGTGTCTCACCCATCTCCAGACCCAGCTCCAGTGTGCTGCCCAGTCAAGGCCCAGGGACCCATTCCCCCAAGTGCTGCAGCCTGCCAGGGGCTGGGACATCTCTCCCAGACTCTCGCTCAAGAGGCTACTCACCTGCACCCCCTCAAGGTGCAGCTGTACTGTGTTGCCCAAGGGAGGTACACAGCCTCCTTTCTGAGTGCTGTAGCCAGCAAGAGGCAGGGCCAGTTCACCTGCTCTCATGACCCCAGGCCAGCTCTGCCAACCGCCACAGGTGATGAGGTGTGAGGGGTGAGTAGGACATCATCCCCAACACCCAATTTTTCATGTGGGTTCCAGGGACAGAACTCAGATCCTCTTACTTACAAAGCAAGTACTTGACTCACTGAGCCATCTCTCCATACCCTGTTTGTTTATTTATTTGTTTGTTTCTTACATGAACACTTGGCTGTTGAACCCAGGTGCTTGGTCAATATGAAGTCTTCCCAGAGGGTATATTGCTTTGTTCTGTTTTTAGTTTTTTTATCTTTTGGTTTTCTTCCCTGATATGAGCTCCTTACGCTTCCTACAATTATCATCAAACAGCTAAGTGATCTTTTCTAGTGACTGTCAAGCACTGACCATATGACAGAGACTGGGGTCAGGATATTACATGAACTCTGTGATTTAATAATCACAATGATCTGCAGGCTAAAGCTTTGCAATGAAACCCTTGAGATGAATATTGATCACTTTTCCTGTTGCTGTGACCAAATGCTTGACAAGAAGCCACTGGAGGTGGTAGTGATATAGGGGTGTGTTGACTCGCAGTTTTAAATGGGCGTGGCAGCTGGTGACTCCACAGTGGTGAGAGTATACAGCTGCCCTCCCACTCCTCACCTGTCAATGTAACAGAACAAAGCAGATGGGATGGGAAGCCAAGGTATAGAACCTCCAGATGTGCCACCAGTGATCCACTTCCTCGTTACAGCCCCGCCTTTTAAAGGTTTTACAGTCTTCAAAGCAGGGCCATCAGCAGATAACCACATATCCCAACATTAAGGCTATAGAGGATATTTTACATCCAACCTACAAGTGGTTACATGGCTCAAGATGAAATCAGGTTTCAGTCAGAGACTTCAATAGAGTCTATGCTTACATCACTGTTTTGTATGCCCTATCCTGGCCTGTAGCTCAACTTTAAGCCAGCTTCTCCTTAGACACCATGTCGGCTCCTGAGAGGCCTCCTCTGTTTTCTTCAGTTGCGTCTATGGGAGCTTCTCTTGTGGGTATGAGTGAGGAACTGTGCCCAGAGAGAGAGAAAGAGACCCTGAGGTCTGTGGCCTGAATGGAAGGTATCAGTGTGCATGAGGACATGGACCCTCTGCTCTGGGTGATGGTCATTGTGAACCCAGCTTTTCAGAAGAATCACGAATCTGTGGATGTGGACAATTACATTGGCTTTATCATTTAGATCTTCCTCTTGCCTGTGCCAGTGTCCAACTGGCAACCCACAGGCATGTGGGGTCACATGCAGCTATGAATGTGGCCCAACTAACTTACTTAAACATTGGCAATTTATGTGTGATATTTCTATGACTCTGTTGAGGTGCTGTCAAGAATAAAGTCTATAGATGACAATGGCATGTCAAGTGTAATGTCAAACGCTATAGCTTAAGAGAGGAAAAATGTGACGTAAAGGGTTGGCTGTAAGTGCTGAAACTGAATAATAACAACCATTGCCATCTAGAGATTCCCTTCCTGCATCCCCTTCCTTATCTGCCATCCTAGCCTATGGTGAACACTTGTGTCTCCGGTGGCCAGATCAGGAACTTGGACTGCACAGTCATAGTTAAAGTATGGAAGTCTATAGCTCTTCTCGAGGATTTAGCTTCCTTTTGATCAGATGGTCTTGTGTGAGCACCCTGGGAATTACATTCCAGTTCTGAATGAAAGCCTACTGGCCATCACAGGGGTGACCGAGGGTGTCAGTCTCCACCAGGAGCTGCTAAGGACACTCTCTGTACCCTGTGTTCCTGACATGTGCCTGTATGGATATGGCTAGGATCCAATCAGTTGTTAATTCTCAGAAGGACTTTGAGTATAAGCCTCGAGTGTAGTCATGGATCTGTTAGACAAGGGACACGGCCTGTGGCTGATTGGTGGGAAGCAGAAGAGTTTTAACCGGTGATACAGTACAATTTATAAGCAGGTTCCAAGAACTTGCTGAAACTCAGCCAAGGTGAGTCAGTTCATCTCTGGTGACAAAAGTATATAGGAATCCTCTCTTTTTTTTTTCCTGGCTCAATAAGAAATTTTTTATTACCCAGCTGAGACAAACCCTACCTCTCAGCATTAGATGGGCCCTGGAGGGGTTGTGGGTCTGCTCTGGTAACAGACTAATTATTTTAGATCAGGTCCCTGGCGATGATTTATTTTACGTAAAATTTTTAGGATGATACCAGCGATTTCTTTCTGCTTGATGGGAGTATTTCCTACCTTCATTTTAACAGGAATACCGTAAGTTACAATAATAGGTCAAGCTGACTCTAGGAGCTGTTGCCTTCAGCCCTCCTTTACCCTGCTTCCTGTTCTCCACAGGGATGTGAGTTGGTAATCTTGCTGTCCCTATTAAAGTTGTCCTGAAGACTAACCAGGAAAATGGAGAATTAGATGTCAACGGCCGTCAGGTGGACAGATCTAAAGGATGAGCCAAATCTAGGAGTGTGGGCTATCGTAAGGAGACCCACCTAGTGATTAGATTTGGGGAACATTTAGAGTTTGGTGCTCCCCTGTTTGCTGTCAGCTTGAGCTAATGTCTGCTCTTGGAGCTGCCTCTTCTGCCAGGGTCAGAGGCCAGCTCACCGGGGCTGTGTGGCAGGGACTTATATCTAAAGGAGCCACTGGGGAAAGTAGGTGTTCTTTGAATCTAAGTAGTTTCTGGGAGGTACTACAGCACAGCCCTCATGTGGTGCAAATCTCTTTAAGAGCCTCTGTGTGCTGGGCCACCCTGCAGGCTCAGTGGGCAACAGCTTGCTTCCAAGCCTAGTAACCTGAGTTTGCCCTTAGGACCTATATGGTGAAAGGAAAGAACCAACTCTCACACTTTTTCCTTTGAGCTTTACGCATGTACCATAGAACAATGACAGACATACTCATACACAAATAAACAGATAAATGGAAAAAAATTAATAGAGAAGGATGTAGTAGTTAGGTCAGCAACACCAACTAAAAAACCAGATGTGATGGTCAACACCTATAACCTCAGCACTTGGGAGTCAGAAGCAGGAGGATTGTTATGAGTTCAAGGCCAGTTTATGATAGATTTCAAGACTCTATCTCAAAAGAAAAAAAAAATGCAAACAAATCAGTTTCAGGCCCTCAGGCCACTGAGGCCCAGCTTCCTTTTTTACTGTGTGGCCCTAGGTGCATTCTTTAGCTTTCCTCTGCCTCAGTTTCTACATGTATAAAACTGGCGGTAACAATAGCATCTCATGCACTATTAGGAGGATTAATACAGGCAATTACCAGAATCCTCGAGCAAATTGCCAACACATAAAATTCCAGAAGCAGTAACTGTTGCATTTACTGACTAAAGTCAGAGGAATTTCCTAGCATTTGAGCTTCTTCCTGTGTATAGTGAAATCTTGAGTTTATGAAAATAAATGTACCAGAAGGCAGGCACCTTCTCATGCTTTGGAATGAACACTTGTTACAACACCCACTCAGAATGTGGTAGAACGGGAAACAGTCTGGTAAGTAGGTATAAGGGTAAACTATACCAGCTTTGTAGGCCAGGAGGCCAGATTAATCCTAGATCTGTGGTCTTGGGCAGTTCACTTAATCTTGCTGAACCTTAGCTTTTTTATTTTTCTAATTATTATTTTAACTTACTGATTTTTTTCACTTTAATTTCCAATATCAGCTGCCCCTCTTCTCCCAGTACTCCTTCATGCAGATCCTCCCCCCCATTCCCCTCCCATTCCTCCTCCCCCCATTCCCCTTGCCCCAGCACATCAACTCACTGCAGGACTAGACACATCCTCTCCCACTGAGGCCAGACAAGGCAGCCCAGTTAGGGGAGCAGGATCCACAAGCAGGAAGGCAGGAGATTCAGGGACATCCCCCAGTTCCAGTTTTTTGGGTAACCCATATGAAGAACTGCCACATATGTGCAGGAGCCCTATGTCCAGCCCTTGCTTGCTCTTTGGTTGGTGGTTCAGTCTCTGGGAGGAACCTCAGTTTCTTTACAGGTATGTTCAGCATAATTGTGTTTACTTGGAAGAATTATTATGGGAACTCTGTGGGAAACACAAGCACAAAAAGCTTAGTCCTCTGCCGAACCTAAGGAATGAGTGGAGAATTTTGGACAGATGCTTTGTTGTGTTCTGGAATGATAAAAGAGTGAGTCACCAGGTATTATTCATGTTATGTATTATAGAGATAATTTCTTCATTCTATTTTCACTAGTGTGGCTTCCCTGTCCACCACTTTGCGGTGTCTTTTTTTCTGAATGCACCCTTTTTCTGTGTGTGCCACTTGGCTTTCTGCCTGCTGTTGGCTTGTCTAAGTAGTCACTGGCCTGGCTAGCACAAAGTATCATCGGTACGGAGCACCTCACTTAGTGGGGCTTCCTGCTACCTTGGTAACTCTGCTTTCCACAGAGGAGCCCATGGGACCTTCTTCTGCCAAAGCTCTGTCTTTTGTAAGATGCTCTTCCCTGCATTTCTGTCATTGTCTTAGTTTCATATATATTGTTCTGATAAAACACTCGACCAAAGCATCTTAGGGAAAAAGGGGTTTGTTTGCCTTATAACTTCATGTTGCAGACTATCATTGAAGGAAAATAAAACAAAAAGCAGAAATTCAAAGCAGTTAGTCACACCAGATCTATAATCAATAGCAGAAAGAAATAAACACATCCATGCTGCTTTCTTGCTAGGCTGCTCATATTTAACTAGATTTCTTCACATATGCTGTCCAGGACCACCTGCGCACGGAATGGTGCTGCCCACGGTGGGGTGGTCTTCCCACATCAGTCAGCAATCAAGACAATCCTCCATCAGCACGCTAATCGGATGTAGACAATTCCTCAGTTGAGGCTCCACTCCCAGACGATTTCTCAGTTGTGGCGAATTGACATTTAAATCTGACCACTACAGTTATTAATTATAATCTTGCAATTACTATCAAGGCTTGACTCCCACCAAGATCTAAACAAGACCCATAGATAGAAACATAGAGCCCTGGAAGTGGCTATTTCACGAAGAAGATGGATACATGGCAACTTTGCTCCCAATCACCACCCTCCCAGTTTCTGCCTTAGTCATCTTGAACAAACCCACATTTCTCTGTTTATCAGTTTACTCATTTACAGAATAGATAGTGATCACCTGAAAGATTGAATTAATACATAAAAATGTTTCTAACAGTATCTGGTAATACTGGGCACAGTGACACATGCCTGTAGTACCAGCACTTGGGAGAAGGAAGCAGAAATATCAGGAGTTCAAGGTTAGTATAGTATACATACCAAGTTTGAAGCCAGCCTGGGCTATACAAGACTGTGTCCCAAGACAAACAACACAGGGGAGGATGCCTCAATAATCAGTGAGTCCCAGATGGCTTGTTTTATGTAGCAAGAGGTCTGGCTTTGTCTGTAGTTTTGAGCCCTGTGGAGGGTGGGGTTTAATCTCAGTGTTACAGTTAGAGATGCCACCAAAATGTGCCTCACCACCATACAAACCCCTTTTTGTGCTTTTCAGGAACTTCCTGGTATCTTATGCCTATAGCTTCCAATGTTACAAAACAAGATTAGAGCTGGACAGGCACTAACCCTTGGTGTATCTAGAGTGCCTTCCATGACATGCATGGAGAATTAGTCAAAGCCTGCCTGGACAGGCATCACAGGTCACAGACATGACCTCTGCCATGCAGGGTTTGCTCAGAGCCCCTTTTATTATGGTTAGTCCATGTGTCTTATATTTCAGTTTTCTTAGTTATTCCTAACCTAAGCAGAACTGAACAAGAGAATGGTATTTTTGGCTTCCTTATTAACACGTTTGTTCACGTGGCATTGAAGTGAAACTGTTTTCATTTCTACTCTTGTTTCCTTCAGTGAGCAACTTGAGTAGACCATCACCTGGGCAGTGATCTCAGCCCTTTTTTTTCTCAAAAAACAAGAACCCCTGCGGCAGCATTTTTCCCAATGGGCTCACTTACCTTCTTCCCTGTCTCCTTACAAACAAGCCAAGGCCACATTCCGACTTTTTTTTTAAAACAAATGTTGAAAAATGTAGCTTGTTATTGGTTGAGCCATTGTGATATCTCTACATTCAAGTACATCCTGCCAAATATCTAAAATGTCTTCATCAGCAGTGCAGGAAATGTTTGAAGAGTTTTCTGTTCTACAGGGGGATATAATTTAGCACTTCAGAGTCTGCTCAGAATGCTAGAATGCCTGTCTCTATGAATGGAGTGTCCACAACTCATTTATAATGCACTTGTTTTCATACCACTCAACCCCAGGGTCTCTCACTAAGGCTTGAGAATGCTAGGGCAGGAATCTGAAGGGTTTTATCTGCACTTAATATTAATACTAAGCTATAGAGTTGTGTATGTTAGGGATGACCATTGGACCATTCTTGTTCCTCTGTGTGTGGTACCTGGGAAGCCCCAGTAGCTGTTTCTAGGGAAACTGAGGCTTGGGAGATAAGCAGGAGCTCGTGAATAATCACATTGACTACTATTCATAGCAGAGATAGAATTAGATTGCTTCTTTAAGCATGCTCAGGGCAAAATAGACCTAGAACTTTTCTTCCTCCTTTTGTTCATAAAGACCAGCTTGCATGTTTAGACCTTGGGAGCTTAGCCACAGACTGCCTGCTGATCAAAAGGTGCCCTTGAGTAGAAAAGAGGCTTCCTTCTGGCCACTGATTAGAACAAAAGTAGAAGAGAAGGGATGGAGTATTGCTAGTCCATCTGGCTTTCCCATGGCTCTCTGGTTATTGTTTCTATGAAGAAAGGGGAAAGGATGGGATCAAGACAGAAAAGGGAAAACTATGAAAAGAATCAGGGCACCTTTTACTGGGTCTACATGCATGTGTCAGACTATGCAGAATATATGCCCTGGCTCTCCACTCACCAAGGACTGGACTCAGGCAAAATGCTGGCCTAGATGTGGTGGTTTCCTTGTCTGTGCAGTGGGAGTGAGGAGTGTATCTGGAGCCTTAGGACTGTACATGATACCACAAAAGGTACATGGTATCACAGACTCATGGGACTTTGATCCTTTTACTTGGCTTTAGCATTTCTTTCATTCTTTTTATTGTACTCTTGTGTCATAAAATCAGAGGTGCCTGGCCACTTCATCATTCTTGTGCCCTACCTCTTACAAGATAAAAGCTTAGAACTCTACTCTCAGGTGTAAGGCATGGTGCCTTTGGTCTGCATTGGTTAATCTTCAATTGTCTTTCCCAAGTTCAAAGTTGGGCAAATGCTAAGCAGACATAGGATTTACAGATATATGAATGCCTGTGTCACAAGTACAGCTCCTAGAAAGCTCGGTGTGGACAGTTCCATTCAAAGTCAGAAGCACATGTCATGTGTGGCCGCAGTGGCCCCTTCATTCAAAGCAGCTTTAATCAGAGAGCCCCTGAAATGAGGGGAAAGTTTGAGGCTCTTCCTGAGAATCTGGATATCATCTCCTGTTAGCTGCTTTCCAGTCTTCTAGAAGACTGAATCTGTGACAGTCTCAGCATGTTCCCCACTCATCATTTCTAGGTCACCCTGGAACCCTCCAAGGGTAACCTAGAACTCTTTATTTCTCTTCCCATTCCAAATCATTTGTTGTTGTTATTGTTGCTGCTGCTGCTGCTGTTTCCCTTTCTAAGGCAGCACATCCTTGCTATGAGGTACAAGCCATAAAATGTGTAGAGTATAGAATAGAGTTTATTTAGGGCATAGGAAGTGGAGTTGAGAAGGGAATAGAGACAGGGAAACCTTTCATTGGGTGCAAGAAGGGCCACTAACCTACACTAAAATAAGGTAATGGTTGTGTTGGAGAACATGTTTATTCCCCAACCAGGAAAAATCAGAAGACTCTATTAAAAACCAACTGAATTTCTAATTTTAAGGAATTCAACTTTTGACAATGTCTCCAAGAAGATATAAATGAAAATGTCTAGGCCACCCTTTATGGGTTGCATATCTGCTGAGGGCTGTTGTCTACTTGGTTGAAGATGTTCTCTTCGATGACAGGATGCCATGGTCATCATTGGACATTACTCAAATGCACTGTAAGAATAAATACCCTTTTAGTCTCCACTCCCCATTCTCTCCTTTTCAAGTTTGTAGCCCTTATTTTATTTTTACACTTTTCTCTAACATGGCAAATAGTTAATGTCAGGACCAATTGCAGGTGAGTGTTCTCATTGCTGTTTGTTTGTTGGGTTTTTTTTGTTGTTTTTATTTTATTTATTTTTTTGACATTCTCAATCCTCTATGGATTTTCTGTGAAGGACTTTCTGACCTGTGAGAGCTCCTCGAAAGGGCAGGTCTGTTCTCCATCTCCATCTCCATCTCCACAAGACTTTCTTCCACTCTGCCCTAGTTTTCTTTCTGTTGCTTTGGCAAAGACCCTGACTAAAAAGCAACGTTGGTCAGAAAGGGTTTATTTGGCTTAAAATTCCACCTTAGCATCCATTATTGAATGAAGTCAAGCAGCTAGTTATATCACATCCAGGATCAAGAGCAGAAAGAAACAAATGAACCCATGCTCCTTGCTTGCTTTCCGCTAGCTTTCCTCACTCCATTCAGCCTAGCCCAGGGAATGGTGCTTCTCGCAGTGGGCTGATTCCTCCCCCATCAATTAACAATCCAGACAACTTCTTACAGACATGTTCAGCCAGCCTGACCTAGGCAATTGAGACTCTTGTCCCAGGTGATTCTAGTTGGTTGGTGTCAAGTAGACAGGCAAAACCGCCCAACACCCTTTCCCTTGGGATGTCTTTCTGGCCTGCAGTCAACAAAAATGAGTAGTGATTCAATGTGTGTGAGGAATAGACAAGGCAAAAGCTGCAGGGCTGGAGCGATGACAGACTCAACAGTTAAGAGGGCTTCTGACCTTGCAAAGGACCAGAATTCAAATTCTAGAATCCACACTGGGTGACTAACAGCTGCCTGTAACTCCAGTTCCAGGAGGATCCAACACCTCCTTCTGACATCTTAGGACACTGCATGTGTGTGGTACACATAAATTCATTCAAGCACACATACATACATAAATAAAAATTCTTTAAAATGATAAAACCTGTAGCCCAGAAGCTTGGTATACCCAAGATACAATTCACAGATCACATGAAGCTCAAGAAGAAGGAAGATCAAAGTGTGGATACTTCGATTCTTCTTAGAAGGGAGATCAAAATACCCATGGGAGGAGATACAGAGACAAATTGTGGAGCAGAAACTGAAGGAAAGGCCATCCAGAGACTGCACCACCTGGGTATCCATCCCATATACAGTTGCCAAATCCAGACAGTATTGTGGATGCCAAGTGCTTGCTGACAGGAACCTGATATAGCTATCTCCTGAGAGGCTCTGTCAGTACCTGACAAATACAGAAGAGGATGCTCTTCATTGGACTGAGCACAGGTTCCCCAATGGAGGAGCTGGAGAAAGGACCCAAGGAGCGGAAGGAGCTTGCAGCCCCATAGGAGGAACAACAATATGAACCAACCAGTACCCCAGAGCTCCCAGGGACTAAACCACCAACCAAAGAGTACACATGGAGGGGCCCATGGCTCCAGATGCATATGTAGCAGAGGATGTCCTCAGTGAGAGGAGAGGCCCTTGGTCCTGTGAAGGCTAGATGCCCCAGTGTAGGAGAATGCCAGGACAGGGAAGTGGGAGTGGGTAGGTTGGTGAGCAGGGGAAGGGGGGATGGAATAGGAGGTTTTGGAAGGGGAACGAGGAAAGGGGCTAACATTTGAAATGTAAATAAGAAAATACGTAATAAAAAAGAAATGTAAATAAATTAAATAAATACATAAATAAATATAAAAAACATACAAACAGACAGATAAAACCTGGTGTGGAACAGGGACACACAAATAATGTCAATCTCGATCACAAATTTGATAAAGCAAACACAAAAAAAGTAATATGAATTATGATGTAATACACACCATTAGTACTGATGAGAAAATTCCAAAACACTTTAAAAGAATAGCATGCTGGTTTTTGGTTTTTTTGTTTTTTTGTTTTTGTTTTTGTTTTTTTTTTTGCACCAAAGATTTTACTCTGTTGAGTTCAACAACAAAAAAATTTTTGAGACTGAGTCACTCTGTATAGCCCTGACTAATCTTAAAGTCATGGTATTCCTTCTGCCTCAGACTTTCATGTACTAGGTAGGATTTCAGCCATGCAGGATCCTTTTAGCACGACACATTTTTGCATGTACCTGCCAGGTACTAGGACCCATGTAAGAGATTGAAGTTGAGCCTGAGTTGAGCATTGGCCTTATCCTACTTACCAAGAGCTGCTTCTAGCAAGAGCCACCAAAGGCTTTGTAAGGGTCTCCTTGAAGCAAGAGATTGTCTTCGACATGTTTTGATATGTCCCCTCTGACAACAAGATGCCCAGGAGGAGGGAAAGCAAACATCTTTCTAGGAAAGGCATCGACCTTGAGACACACAGGTGGGAATTGGCAGGCTGCCCTTAGAAGGCTGGGAAAGTAATTTATTTTTCTGACTTCACAGTGGGAACCAAAGCCCTGACAGATGCCTCTGTATGTGACCAGTGGCTGATCCAATTGAGATCATTATTAATTATTAGCCATTTCTTTAGTGTGTTTCTCAGAAGGTGCAGAACACTTGGGAAGTCTTACCTTCTTGAGTTTCGATCAATATTGTGTATACCTTGCGTGGAAACCTGAGTGGCATGTAATTATAGAACAGTATCGATTCCCAGCAGATGGACTGAAAATGGACAACTGTTCTACATAAAACTCAGCTAAATCTTCAAAGGGCTTGATTATTTTTTCCTCAAGAAAGAAACCAACAAGAGTAACAAACTTGATATGTTAGCTAGCTAAATGAGGGCTATATCCAGTCAGGAGCCAGATCTCCCACAGAATTGTTTTATTCTCTGGGCTTATGCCAATTCAGTCCAAGTCCAGTGTTGGAAATATCTGTGCTTTGGGTCTGTAATCCAAATTATTCAGTCAGTTCTTATGATGATGCTTCCCCTCAGGTTCCTCTGAATTATTTTATTTCTGTGAAACAATTAATTGCTTGTCTGGGATCATCCTGCCACTGCCTTTCTCTCGCCTCTTGTTACACTATACAGGATGCTCGTTAGCCAAAATCTCCATATATTCTCACATGCAGGGTCTCCAGCACCTCCCAATGTTATGTTAGCCTGATTATAATTCCTGAGCGGACATCTGTGCCATTCATTTTAGAGTGACTAAAATCTGGAGACTTTCTTCCATTTGCTACTGCTCCTTCCTTAGCAGTAAGGATGAACAGGTGGACCCAGCCAGACCGTGCTACATCGATGGCCTGGATGCTTATGCCTAGATCCTCAAAAAAGCCTCACCTTGGTTTTTTTGGTCTCTAGGCTTGCCCTTGTCCATAACTGTTAGGGGCCTTCTGACTATGCAAGTCCTACTGTACCATTTGGCTGCACAAAGCCCTCAGAGGGTCTTCTTCACATACAGTGCAAGATGGATAAGGAGTTTTCAAGTCCAGAAACGATGGATATAGAGTTCCAAAGGACCACTTCCACCCTGAGGTTCTTGGGTCACTGATAGGTGACATGTCTGGAAGACTGCAGCAAAAAATAGAGCAAAAGGTGTTCGCTTGGGTTTCTTGGCATTTTGAGGGCCTGTGGCAGACATTTTTCCAGTGTCTGGTTTCATGGTGGGATGGCTCTTTCACTGGTTGTGCCGAACTGGCTTGTCAGTATAATGTGGTCACAGACTGTTCTCTCTGGATCATCTCACCCCTCCTCACCATGCAGTGAAGTGACATGAGAATGTCACAGGGAGTGATCCCTGATCTGTTTTCTCAGAACCTCCTGAGGGAAGGAGAAACCAAAGCTAGTACAGGATCTGACACAAAAGACCACAGCTGTTCCCAGAATGGATGCTAGCAGTGTTACTGGAGTGAACATTGTTTTAAGAGTGATCCTATGCATTGCAACATGCAATATCGATCCTCATGCTTAATGCCAGTTATGTGGCTCCAATTGCTAGGACAGCCACGGAAGCCCTTCACGTGCCCTGCACAGGTCCTAGTGTTCCAGAGATGGGGAATGGTACCATATGACTTGAGAGGCACCAACTCCTTCACTTAGTTCTCGGGTCTCCTAAACCTGCTCCTTTCCTGAAAGTAGAATGAAGAGCCAGATTAATTTGGGGGGGGTGTCCTACTACTTTTCCTGTGTCTCTGTTTGCATAACAATTGAGCTTAGGTCCTGGAACATAAGGCTGATATTGAACAATTGCACTCCCCATGCCTCCATATTCTCATATAAACCTGGGATATGACATCTACTTCCAATGACTTTTGTGAAGATTAAAAAAAAATAGACAATGTATTGCTCTGTCTACTCTCAGGCCATTGTATGAGATGGGGATGCCTATGACATCATGGTGGTGTCTCCTCAGCATAGGGTCTAACTTCAGCAAGAAGATAAAGTCTGCAGCCACAAATGGATCCTCTGGTAAAAGAAGCAGCTTGGTGTGAGCCACAGCAATGTGGTCTGGGTAGGAGTCTGTGAGTTCTGTTCAGTCTGTGGCCTTAACTGTCGACTCCACTTATCTGATCCTTATAGCTTTGGAATCTTTGTATGACATGATATTAGAATGATTGAAGAATGTAATTATTGCAATGGAGTTCCAGAGTCTATGACAGCTTGATGGTCTCTTCTAGCCTGGTTTGACAGTCCCAACTGCCGTGTCTTGGAGAGTCCACCTAGGCAAGTGCTAAAGTGGTCTCCAAACCTCTGATCTCTTGATAGCACCCCTCTTTGACAATACATCCTCCAGCAGCCCAGGAGGAAAATCCTCGGTGCATGTGGGTGTCTTTCCTTAAGAGCGCATGTCTGTCAATGAGCAGATCTCATGCTAACATTCCCAGCACCCACTGCTATCAACATGTCTGCTTGTCATCCCACAGCAACAAAGGCGAGAAAAGGAGCTTCGGAAGCAGCAGGAGCGGGAACAGCGCAGGCACTATGAAGAACAGATGCGTCGGGAGGAGGAGAGGAGGCGCGCAGAGCATGAGCAGGTATTGGGAGGTGGTGAGCCCACTCACGCAGGGCCTCATGGAACCTGCGGCACCACGGAGCTCTGGGGCGTGGAACATGGTCTCCAAGGACTGCTCTATTATGGCTTTTGCTTTTTTCTCAAGCAATTGTTCTTACCTATTCAAAATGTCAAGTGCACAGCTTGAGAATGCCCGTGCTTCCTACCCAAACCAGGACCTCCCTGAGCATACTTGGAACTTCTGACTTCCCAGCACTGAACCAAGTTCCCACTATTTCATCCCTGTAGATGAGCTACGCTGATCGGGCCATCTCTGCTCTCCACCTCTGAGCCCCTGATAGTATCCTCTCCCATTGATAAACTCATGCCCTGAGTCACTGAGCAATGTGATAGTTCTATTACAAAGACCGTGAGCAAACTAGCCTTATACCTGTGTTCTATCCCTGCTGCTGGCATAGGGCCCTCAGAACTTTACAGCCTTGTTAATTCCATGTGTTCCACGAGAGAGGAACCTAATAACAGGCTTTTAACACAGTAGTCTCATTAAAACCGAACAGAGACAATGAAGTGCTGAGCCAGCTCAGTCAGCTGCTATGGGCGAAGGGGCTGTGCTTTTGACTGCATTGAAAGGTTTGGCTTTCTTATGGCCTCCTCTTGCTGTTGGGTGAGGTGTTGGGTATTTTTTTCCCTTCCTTGCTCCTGCATTTGACTTGGAAGCTCTTGTCACTTTGCAATCACTGGTTCTTTCTCTCTCTTTTCCTCTCTCTCTCTGTTATTCCCAAATTCTCTGTTGCCGCCTCTTCAGGAATACATCAGGCGACAGCTAGAAGAAGAGCAAAGACAGTTAGAGATCTTACAGCAGCAGCTACTGCATGAGCAAGCTCTACTTCTGGTAATGGGAAAGATACATGACTGCTTGGGTGTTCATCCTGCATGCATGTACACATGTGCGCGCGAGTGTGTGTGTGTGTGTTCACGTGCACATGCAAGTGTGTGTGTGCATATATATGTCTTTGTATTTCCCTCCTCCTCACACGCCACTTATAAATATGAGGTCTTCCCTTCCTATCTCCTAGATCTGAGAATCCCACAGAGGCTTCATACACTTCTTGACCCAATTTGCTAAGTCCTCAACCAATTTAACATGCTTTATTAACTCCATCTCCATGAAAGTTTAGCATGAATCCAGCCCTATTAGAAGTTCAAACTGCTTTCAAGACCCGCTGTGTTTATTGCAGAATAATTCTTAAAGCCATTTGCAAACATGCTGGAATATAATCACAGCAAATGCACCTTGGCCTCGGAGTCTGCTCAGCCCTGCGGTCATTCCTCATTTTCAGGCTGTTACTCCTGCCCTTACAATGGGCACAGTTTGTTTCCCGCTCACACTGCATCCACTAGAAGAACTTTTATTATTATTACCACTCAACTCTCCAAATGGGCTTCTTGGTATAGCTTTTTTTTATTTATTTTTTAACTGAACTTGTTCTGCAATGGCATTCTGTTAGTTTATTTTATTTGTTTTACCTTATGTATAAGCTTAATAATAGCTTTAAGAGTCTAGGTTTTATTTAAAGAATGATTTAGATAAGATCTCTGATTATTTGATTGTATAGTCAATCACACATGTTTGAATGGCTGAATCACCAAGTTAGGATGTAGATGACTCCTTCTTGGATAGCAGTGTGACTACCCTGCATCTGCTTTTCAAGTGATGTTTTGTAGGGAATGCCATTAAGGAGCTAGTGTTTTTATTGACAAGTTCTTGTGTGGACACTAACATGAGGCCTGGCCTTATTTGGGGCACTCCTGTCCTTCTTGGAGTTCTGTTTCAGTTCCATTTTGCCTCCGTCACATGCATTGCTGCTGCTCCATGTGGTGATGTGGTCCCCTGTGGTCACGTGATCTCTTCTTTGCTCTTCCTGCTCTGGATAGGAATATAAGCGCAAACAACTGGAAGAACAGAGACAAGCAGAAAGACTGCAGAGGCAGCTAAAGCAAGAGAGGGACTATCTGGTCTCCCTCCAGCATCAGCGGCAGGAGCAGAGGCCCCTGGAGAAGAAGCCACTGTACCATTACAAGGAGGGCATGAGTCCTAGCGAGAAGCCGGCCTGGGCCAAAGAGGTAAGAACAGAAGACTTGCTGTGCCCATTGCTCAGGCTCTCCACTGTGAACTCCTTCACTGGGAGCACAGAATCCAATTAGTGCTGAAGAGTTTGAAGACAGCCCATTGTGAGAGCTTCACTTCCGGAAGAGCTATAGTGTCACAGCAGAGAAAGGGTGATATGTCTGATGCTGGTCATCGTGCTTTTCTTGTGAACCTC
This sequence comes from Tokudaia tokunoshimensis, assembly GCA_036184795.1. Taxonomy (NCBI): domain Eukaryota; kingdom Metazoa; phylum Chordata; class Mammalia; order Rodentia; family Muridae; genus Tokudaia; species Tokudaia tokunoshimensis. The sequence continues at coordinate 130,404,327 of BTHU01000003.1, read as the reverse complement.
TGTGAATATAGTGGGGGTTTGTAAGGAAAAGCAATAGAAAGTAATTTTCCTTATACGGTTTATTTAGAAGAGCTAGGGTGATGGTCTTTTTAGTGAAATGCTTGCTTTGTAAACACATGGACTTTAGTGTAATCCCTAGCACCCATATGAAAAGCCAGTAATGGTGCCAAAGGCCTTTAATTCTGGAAATTGGAGGTAAAGACACAGGGATGCCTGGGGCTCACTAGTCATTTAGACTGTCCTGATAGAAGAGCTCTGGAAACCATTGAGAGACTCTGTCTCAAATGTAAGGTGATGGCAGGCACCTGAGGCTGGCCTTTGATGTCCACACATATGTATATGTACATATACATCTACCCCCCCCACACACACACACTTTCCTCCTACCACACTCACACCAAGAATCCTGTTGAATGTGGCATATGAACCTTTAGTAGAAGATTATCATTTACATCTTAAAGGATTCTGGGACAAATAACATTCTGCCCATAGCCTGGCTGCTATTATTAGATATCGAATTGCTGCTAACCCTGCCTTGTTCATTATGGTCTCAGAGGGGCATGATGCGCCATAGACCTGTGGCTGTGATATGCATTTTCAATGCATCCAAAGCAATATTCTCTCACTTCCTCAACCCTTAGACTCAGGTGGTATTTTAGGAATATGACTCTGTGGTGAACTAGTTATGAAACATAATTAAAAACTATTTGAATTGGAGAAAAATAAATGGGTTAAAACCAAATGGGTAAAGGGAAAATCAGTAACCCAGAGAGGAACAACCACCAGAGCATCACTATCATCTCACACAGAGCAAACATCAGTCTCCAGATCTGTCTTGGTGACATCCAGTGACTTCCTTTTATTCCTGTGAACATGACTAATCAGTTAAAGGAATGTTTAGGTTAGAACCTAAGAGCCTATTTTTAAATTTTTTTAAATCTTTTATTTTTCTATCTCATCTTAGTATATATAGGAAATACTAGAAATGATGTTCTCCTAATCATGGTAATTAAGGAGAGACGACAATCAAAGGATAATATTTTCTGCAGTGTTTTATACCTGTATATACTGTTTGAACCCTTCTCATTGACATTCATTATTACAGTAAAATAATGTATCAAGTGTTAAAGTCTATATAGCAAGTCATTTTGATCAGAGTAAGGATCCTGTTCAGTCACTTTCTGACACTGTCTGTAAATATGATCTATATTGACTGTTGTCCAGAACTGCTGCCACTCTTTCTCAGGTTAACCTTTTGGTTTTGTGATTCTGTTACCTGGCAGCAGTGGCCTCTCTGTCAGTTACATCTGCTCTTTCTTATTGTTGACTAAATACCCTACCAGAAAGGAGGAGTTTATCTTGGCTTACAGCTCTGGGGGATGCAGTCCACCATGGCAGAGAAAGTATAGCAGGAGAAGAAAGAGGCAACCGCTCACCTTTTGTTCTCACCAAGGACCGAAGAACCACAGTGAAGGATGCCTCTGCTTAGCTCACACTCTCCCTTTGATTCAGTGTGGAGCTCCAGCCCACAGCCATATACAGGGTTGGTCTTTCCACCTCAATTCCCCAAATCTAGCTAATCCCTCACAGAGATGTGCTGAGATTTGTTTCCGTGATAACTCTAAATCTCATTAAGTTGTCAATCAAGACTACTCATCAGAACTCCTTAATAATCTATACCACTTCTTTTGGGTAAGCAGAATCCCTGTGCCATTAATCAGCAGGTTGCCTGGCTAGCAGAGGCACACTGCTTTCTTCCACTGCTTAGCCATTTCTTTGCCATGCTGGGTTCAAATCCTTAGCTGAGTCAGAATCATAGCTCCAGCCCACATCACTGTTGGGAAAGCTAAGGGGCTGCCCTCTATGAAGCTAATGCCATTATTATCTAAAGCAAGTTTCAGCTGCAAACAGGGACTCTTGATTGCTCATCACTTGAGGAAGGAAGATGGACCAGCTTGGTTTGGAAGAACCACTAAAGCCTCAGGGACCCCTGAGGGACTAAAGTGGGACTGCCAGAGATCTCATGTCCCAGAATGTAACTGAACTTGGGAATGAACTCTAAAGACATTTGTAATACCTTTCCAGCATTTTCAAAGGGATAAGTCACTGTCTATCATAGGAGTTAAGGAGGGCCACAGAGAGTCTCATGACCCACAGAAGAAAAGAGGAGAAGCATAAAATCCTATGTCTTTCCTAGTACCTAGACTCTTCTAAGAAGTACCACATCTCTTTGTGATATACACCTTCTGATGTTCCTAGCTCTTGGTATACATTTAGGAAAAGGATACCTGAAGGTCAAAAAACTCCTTGAAAAGCATCCGAAATTCCTTCCCTCTTAGGCAGCTCCCTATGTTAATGTGTGCTAAGAAAGGAGAGCTTGGTGTTGTTCCCACCTCTTCCCATCCACTTCTCCCCAGCTCCTATTCTAGCTTGTCTGCCTTGATGTCACTGTTTTCTTATGTCTGTCTGTCCACATCATTAAGTCCCTGGCCCGCCTCTCTATTCATAATCAGTTCACAGTTCTTGGGCTGTCAGAAGCTCTCCTGGGGACAAATCTATACTGATAGCATCAAGGCAATATTGTTGACCTCCTGATTATTCCTGGTCAGACCTCTTGCAGTAAAAGAAACCTAACAGCTGGGCACACAACCTGAATAGCTGTGTCATCAATCACTTCAGATATGAGGGTCTCTGGCCACCACCATAAGTCTGGGTGGCATCTAGTGGATGACATCATTCATGATACTAGGCTTGCCAGGAATCCATGTTCTTCTGTGGGACACCTCTGGAATGTGTAGACATTCTTCAACATTTTCATGATTAACCTTCTCTTCCTGTGTAGTTAACATAATCTGACTTCTAAATAACCATCAGTCTATCTCCAAAACTATTTTCCTTCCATTTTAGATTACTCTTCTGTTGACTTTATTCCAAGTTGACAATTTTTCATCAACGATGGGATGCAGTATTTCACCCTCTGTGATGTGCGTGCATGCATGCATGTGGTCATTAAGGTGCATACACCCATACATGCATGAGTGAAGGCCAGAGGAAATTTTCATTATTCCCTTAATACGAACTTTATCACTGAAGCTAGAGCTAGGCTGTCAGGCAGCAAGCCCCAGAATCCACCTGTCAGCTTCGCCTTCAATCCAGTGATGGGTCTATTGGATCTTTGGAAGTCTTGTCAAACTTTCACTTAGAATTTATTCTATTGGACTTGGATGTTGCAGTGGATTTGATTTTCAGATTTCACCCAACAAGGAACACAAATGTCTCTGCATTAAAAAAACTGGTTAGGCAAGTTCAATCCTTTCAGAATTCTCCCATTGTTTCTTGATTTGGGTGGGAGGCAGATTAGTTCTGTGGAAGTGTTAATATGATGTTGTTTTGTCCATTGACTGAATTTGAGGATTTTTCTCACCTTTTGGATAGAAATTCCTTTCCTTTCTTTCATGTGCCCTAAAATGTCATCTGAGAGTCTCTGTCACCCTTCAGCACTCTAAATAGTATTTTAACTTGCGCCAGCTTGCAGCAGGATATCTGTTTACATGACCATGCATGGGGTCTTATTTTATTGTTTTAGTGCTCCATCATGTCTCCTCTCTGTAGTGCATGCCAGTCACTGCTATGTATACTACGACCCTTGGCATGTGATCTTCTCAGCCTCCACCTTTCATATTGCCATGAAAGCATTGAAGTTACAGATGTTCATTGCAGACATATCACATTTGGGCTTTACTGAGGTTCTGGGGATCTGAATGCAAGTCCTCATTGTGCAATAAGCTCTTTCCTTACTGAACCATTGGTATCCCTTGTTTTCCCATCTTCCTGACAGTTTATGGTTGGAGTAGATCTTCTGCTACTAGACCTGTCCTCAAGCAGATAGAAGCAGATGTGTACTATGCCTCAGTTTAGCTGTGTTTCTTTGCTCTGTGGAGGAACCACTCTCTTTTCTTCTCTCTTTTTTTTTCTTTTGTTAAGTTAGTAAACATAAGTTGTCATCAATCAGGGGACAGATCTTTGCCTGGTAGAAGAAGCTGATTCTGAGTACACTCAGTTTTCTCTCTGTGAAATGCCATTTTGAATGGTTTTGTGTCTTTCCTCTCGTACCTAAGGGGAAATTTTGGTGCAAGACACTTTTGTGTCTCAACCTTCCCAAAGGCTTTAAAAGCGAGATTTTCTTGAGACCAAATTACAGTCAGGGCCAGCAAGATAGCTAGCTCATCAGTTAAGGATGATTTCAAGCCTAACAACCTGAATTCAATCCCTGGAACACACAGGTCAGAAGGAGAGAACTAACTCCCAGTTGTTGTCTTTTGACCTTCAGTATGTTTTGTAGCACACACACTCTCATGTGTACAAATAAATATAAAAATGTTTGAATGTGTAGCCAAATGCCACATTGTTACAACATTTGTCTAAACTCCTACTTATGAAATTTCAGCACATTGTTCTATCTTGGCATTATTGATTAAATATTCACAATTGGCTGTTTGTTTCATATAACATAAACTGTTGCAGGTTAAGACACTCAAAGGGTAGAATCTACAACATGACATGGTTGAAAGCTTAGAAAATATGCCCAGGAGTTGCTTAGCATCCTTTCTCCACCACTAATCAAACACACAATTTACCTGTGGAAATCAGCACTCACTTTTTGCCCTGTATTTGACAGTTAAAACTATCACCAATAATCATTACAAGTATGCCTCACTCTGAATACATTTGGTTCTGAACACATGAAAACATGTTCATTTCTATACAATCAGTGCACCCCAGGATATCAGGTAGCCAGAGTGTAGAGATCCACAGATCTCTCTGAACCATATCCACTTTCCAGAGTTCCTGAGCTCAAACATGAGTTGTTTAAGTAGTGTAATTTATGACTGAGGAAATAAGGAATTTCAGTGGCCAAAGAAGGGTCACTGGTTTTCTTTCAAGGAGTCTAGCATTTAGAACTGATGCACTGTATGCTGTGGGCTTGGTTTGTCTGTTGCCATCTTCTTGGGGCTTTGAGGACTTGTAACAATAGCTAGCTTTGCTCTTCTGCTCAGTACAATGGACAAATGATTATTGCTGATATAATGCTTTATGCACTCACAAACAAAGTGAACATTTTCTACTTTATATCCCTGTCCTTTGTTGGTTAGTATGATTTGGTGTGTAGGAAACTTCTAGGATATTGAATTTTAAAAACAAAGTCAAGTGGAGGCCAATTGGACATGCCCCACAAAACTATATAGTGAGGGAAGAGATGTTCATATTATACCTCATAGAGGCAGACCATTTTGTATCTGTGGGTTAATGTAGCATGTTTAAATGTTTAAGGTTAAAACAGACTTACTATGAATAGAAAATTGGACTTCTCTCTAGAAAGATTCAAATAAGGGAAAGAAAGATAAGAAGTAATGGGACTTTTGAATTTTATTTGAAATCAGGCAGCAAAAATAAATCTTAAAACCCTTAGGTGGTACGTAAACATATGCAGATAGACCTGAATACTGAATCAACAGAAGGGAGTTAAGAGCTCACTCTGATGAGTTATCAGGGCAAGGAGAGTGACCTGTGGCATCCTCTTGCTGTTTTGAGAGGCATAACCATTTTGTTGACGCTCAAGAAATATAGGACAGTGTGTAAGATAAACTTAAAGCAAAAGTCTTAGCCTTTTTTTAACTAATGACTTCCATCATGTCTTTTTTTTTTTTTTTACATCTGAAATGAATTTAATTTTGGTATATAGAATTTCATGTTGATTATTTCAAATTAAATCTAGATTTTATTATAAAACAGATAAAATGTCTCCTTTACTATTTATGAGGGTTTTTTAATTTTTTTTTATTTTCTATATTTTTTATTTACATTCCCAATGATTTCCCCTTTCCTGGTTCCTCCCTCCCCAAAAGTCCCATAAGTCCTCTTCCCTCCCCCTGATCCCCATTCAACCCCCTCCCGCTTCTCTGTCCTGGCGTTCCCCTACATCCAGTCTTTCCAGGACCAGGGGTCTCTCCTTCCTTCTTCTTAGAAATCAATTGATACGTGAATTGTGTCTTGGGTATTCCGAGCTTCTGGGTTAATATCCCCTTATCAGTGACTGCATACCGTGTGTGTTCTTTTGTGATTGGGTTACCTCACTAAGGATGATATTTTCCAGTTTTTTTGTTTTTGTTTTTGTTTTTTGTTTTTTGTTTTTTGTTTTTGTTTTGTTTTGTTTTGTTTTTTATATTTTCCAGTTCTGACCATTTGCCTAAGAATTTCGTGAATTCATTGTTTTTAATTGCAGAGTAGTGTTCCATTGTGTAAATATACCACATCTTCTGAATCCATTCCTCCATTGAGGGATATTTGGGTTCTTTTCAGCTTCTGGCCACTATAAATAAGGCTGATATGAACATAATGGAGCATGTGTCCTTATTGCATGCCGGGGAGGCCTCTGGGTATATGCCTAGGAGTGGTATCGGTTCCTCAGAAAACTGGGTATGACACTCCCGGAGGATCCATCATGTCTTTTGATAGCCCTCATGTTCATATAACTTTCTCTTTAAAGTCATTCTTGGGAACAGTCTATTTGCTGCTGTAAGCATGGACTGGTTGATAGTGACATAGAATCTGTTTGTAAAGAAGCACTAGTTCTCTGAGTCTCTGGAGAATAAGACATGACAATGAGTTGAAAGGAGAGAAGGTGGGCCAGGGGAACAGGAAGGCCAGAATGTGGGAAGGAGCAGGAGGAGAGTTGGAGGATGTAGGGTAACAGAGTCCATGCTGGAAATGGAAAGCATGGGGAGGAGTGGTGTATTTTGGGTAGCAGGGAGAGACAATTGAAAGGAAAGGGCCCTAAAGAGAAAAAGAAAATGATACAGGAAGTCTGTGTAAGACAGCCATGTCATTAAGCAGCATCCCGGACGCCCACGTGCCTATCAGAAGCCTGCAGAGAAGAGCAGAGCTCCTGTGTTCCACTTCGCCCTCGCCAGTCCTTGTGTGGCTCTTGTCCCCATCTTATGAGTCAACCCAAAGCAAGTTTCTATTTTCCCTCTAAGCTGTCTCAATGCCTACCATAGTCCCCTTTGATTATCTGGAGGGCATACCATCTCCCTGCCTGATCCCATGGCTTTGTGACTAATCAGCAGGATATTAGCTCAAGAGATGCAAGGCAAACTCTTAGCAGGCCGAGAATGCCCAGTTACCTGACATAGCACAAGCTAATGGGTGATCTAAGGTCAAGAGCCCAAGTGTCCTGCATACTTGCTGGAAATGCTTCCATGAGAAGGAGAAAATAAAACAGGAAAAGAAAAAGAGAGGAGAAAAAAATCTTGCTGCCAAACTGAAAGGGCACATCTGGGCTCTTTGAATTCATCAGAGGAGCACAATAATGGCTGTGTGGGTTACTACAGAAAATCCTTACTGGACAGGGTACCAACTTCTAACCATTGAGATTTTCCTTTCCTTTGACTTCTAGGTAGAAGAACGCTCAAGACTCAACCGACAGAGTTCACCTGCTATGCCTCACAAGGTTGCCAACAGGATCTCTGACCCCAACCTGCCCCCAAGATCAGAGTCCTTCAGCATTAGTGGGGTACAGCCTGCTCGGACACCTCCAATGCTCAGACCTGTTGATCCCCAGGTATAATAACCTCCTTTCTGTTCCAGTGGACACTTGTGACCAGGAAAGCTTATTAAACGTCTACAATATTCTAGTATGGCATAGGACCAATGAAGCAAAAACCGTTACTATAGTAATCCATGGGAACAGAAGCCTCTCTGCATTGGGAGCCTCCTGAATATAGACAGGAAGCATAGAGCTAATGACCTTGAGTCAACTTCAAAGTCACCCTTGGTAAAGTGACTCCTGCGGAGACCCTTGCAAGTGCTGTAGAGTGTAGCGTGGGGACGACCGTTCTTGTAGTTACAATCAGAAGAATTAAAAGTCATATATGAACCTTTAAGGTAGACTATATTCCCATCCTTGAAATATGGGTAGAAATCTGAACTGGAGAAATCAAAAGGGCTTGGTGAAATCAATATGTGCCTTCTAAGTCAGTGTTTCTCCTGGCATGCTCACCAAGCCAGCAGCCAGCAGCATCTGATGAACTTGGTAAAAATGCATATTCCTGGATCTACTTCAGACTTACTGACCAGAGATGAAGGGTTAGACCTGGGAGTCTTTAAAAAGCCTTCCAGGTTGGTGCTGGTACCCTTTCGGGACTTAAAAGCACTGCATGAGATATTTAGTGTGGAAAGATTATTGCGTTATTAAGGAAGGAACTTTCTGGTAAGTTCTTCAAAGATGAAATTCAAAGTGAAATATCATATGGAAATTCCACGAGGGGAAGAAAAGTAATCCAACCTTTCTCACCCAAACATCTTTAATTTCTTCCTGGCACCCAGCTATGGTAAGGCTTCTCCAGTGCCTTTGGAGGTCGCCTTTGAAATATGTACTCCTGTTTGAATTGGAGCTTAAAGGAATAATGATAAAAATCAAGGCTTTCCTGTGTTTTAAGTTGGTGGTAATGAGCAAAATGCAAGATTTTTCAGCACCAACCAGCTTAACATACCTTCCTTTGGTTGTTTTTATCTGTATATAATTCTCTTCTATAGACTCCAAGAGGGGATATTTTACAAGGGTTTCTCTTCTTTTAAAAACCTCCTACTTTGACCTTATAATGAACCTTTCCCTTGTTAAGGAAAGTGCTATAGGGAAATGCCCCCTCTGAAACCATGAGGGACTCTCTGGAAAAGCTTTCTTGGGTGCTTCAGGTTCCGAGGGGTGCTTGGAATGGTCTTCTAAAGTGATAGTGGGTTTTGTACTAGAGACTGCAATGTATTTTATTTTAATGCTATTTAATGTATTTGATGATATTTGCATTCATATGAACTTTACAAGGTCTATTCAAAACACTCAACAGAACAGAGCTTTGAGAATTTCTACGGCACATCTCTATGACATTCTAATAGACATTCAGGACCAAAGCGGGTTTGGTAGGGCCTTGTAGGAAACTGATAGGGAATCCAGACTATTTGAAAGAGCAGTTTAGTCAGGAAGCACTCTGGATTCTGTTTTCCCAGCCTTGATCCATGTGAACCAAGCCTACCAAGGGACTCAGGCTCCCTGAGGGAGAGGACAGGCTTCAGTATTCACAAGATGCAGTGCAGGGAAGGGATCCCTTGCACCCTGGATTTTGATGCTTTTTCCTAAGAGGCCAAATAAAAATCCCAGAAGTTATTCCTACATGAACAACAGTACCACGTTTCCCGAATGCCCCAAGAAGCATCCTAATATCAGGAAATGGTATGGATTTTCAGTGGGGACAGCCAGTCCTGTAGAAATCAGAACACTATGGAACCTGAGGAGTTGGCCCATTCAGTAAAGTGCTTTCCACATAAGAACCCAAGTTCAATTCCTAGAATACACATATAAAATCCAAACATGGTAACGTAAGCTTGTAATCATAGCACTGGGGAGGTGGAGTTAGGAGAATCCTTAGGGCTTGTTGCCCAGTCAGTTTAGTCAAATTGCAAGTTCAAAGCCAGGGAGAAACCTTGTTTTAAACAAAGTGAAAGCCACCTGTGCCACAAGCCTTTAATCCAGGCACTCAGAAGGCAGAGGCAGGTGGATTTCTGTGAGTTGTTAAAGGCCAGCCATGACTACACTGATTTCCAGACTAGCATGAGCTTCACAAGCAGACCTGGTCCCAAGAAGGGAGGGAGGGAGGGAGGAAGGGAGGGAGGGAGGGAGGGAGGGAGGGAAGAAAAGACATAGACAGACAGATGATAAACTGGGTGAACATTCTGAAGTTGTGCACCTCTGGCCTTCTCATATACATGTGCATCTGCATACACATGTGTACACACACACACACACACACACACCCCACAGTGGGTAGAGAAAGAGTCCACTACAGAGGTTAGAAGCATATGCTCTGGGAGTAGAACCCAGGGTTCCAGCTCAGACTCCAGCACATCAGCTATAAAATCTAGGGTGTGGCTTAATCTCTTTGTATGTGGGATTCCTCACATCTGAAATAAGGAGGATGATTATGTCAACCCTGTGAGTTCACAAAAGGAAAGACATTTAGAGTATTTCTTCTTTCATAGAACAATAGCATCTAAAGTCAAAACTAAGGAAGGACTTTGCAGGAGGGAGCTTGGGATAGCTTATAAAATATTTTGTGTTACTGTCCAGGAAATATCGAATAAAAATTATTGTTACTACTACCATACTACTCCCTGACTACTTAGCAATTCCAACTAACACTGAACTGAACCTGATCCCAGGAACCCTGAGTTAGCCCTATGAATTTTCTAACTTAAAGAATCTAAAGGGTTATAAGATGTGCTCTCTGCAGCCTCGAATAGTAGGAGTATCTCAGCCAGTGAAGCTTATCCCAAGTGCACTTATTGCTAACTGCTAACTGCCCTGTTGTAGCGCTGATGGATTCAATTCTTGCATACAGATCTCTTTGTCCCTTCAACCTATGTGCTTCTAATAATGCTGCCCCTGTGTTGTGTGCTTAGATCCCACAGTTGGTAGCTGTCAAATCCCAAGGACCTGCCTTGACTGCCTCCCAGTCAGTGCATGAGCAGCCCACAAAGGGCCTGTCCGGTTTCCAGGAGGCTCTGAATGTGACCTCTCACCGGGTCGAGATGCCACGCCAGAACTCGGATCCCACCTCGGAAAACCCTCCTCTCCCCACGCGCATTGAGAAGTTTGACCGCAGCTCTTGGTTACGACAGGAAGAAGACATTCCACCAAAGGTAGTGTCAGTGCTGCTGGGTGTCTGTGTCACTTCTGCCATCACCAGCATCTGCCACCATCTGCCACCATCAACCACCATCCCATCCCTTTCAGTCTAGAGAACTTGACTGTGAGACGGCATTTTCCTTCTCACACATGGCTCTTCCTAAGCTAAGTCTTGGCTAGTCATTATTCATTTCTGATCTTCTTCTTCCCAAAAGGGCAAAGACTCAGTTTGAGTGACAGGAAGTACAGATTTAAAACAGAATTATAACTCTCAACCCCAAACATTCTAGGCCATTTTGCTGTTCATGTTAGAAAATAGACTAGTTGGTATTTTTGATGATTATTGCATTTATAGCTAGACAAACCAAATCAATAAAATAAAATTTGCTTACTCTTATATTTAACAACACAAAACTTGACCAGATTTCAAGGGTTCAGAAAATGGTGTGGGGACTGGGGAAATGACTCAGTCAGTAAAGTGATTGTCATACAAGCATGAAGATCTGAGTTCAGGTCCCCAGCACTTAAGTAAAAACCAGGCATAGTGATATGTGCATCTAATCCTAGTGCTGAGGAGGTAGAAACAAAAAGATCCTTGGCCAAAAGAGTCTAGCTAGATTGCTGAGTTCCAGGTTCAATGAGAGACCCTGTTACACACAGAGAAAGATAAGAGACAGAGAGAGGTAGAGACAGCCAGAGAAAGGCAGAAAGACAGAGACAGAGAGATATTGAGAAAGATATCCAGCATTGACCCCTGAGCTCCACAGGCACACACACACGGACACAGGCTGTCATACTCATGTACATAAATTTGAAAACACATATAAATACATACAGCCTGGCCTTGTCTTTAAGCATTTTACTTAGCTCTACTTAAGGAATGTTCCTTTTAGGGTACGGGGTACTATATTTCCAGACTCAACTAATTACAGAGGGTCAAATTGTACAGAGAAATGACTAGTTTTCCTACTCTGCAGAACAACCCTGAGTTCTTTGGTTTCCTTTCACAATACTCAGCTGTTATTTGTTCCAAGCAATGTTCTGGAATGTGGCTGTGTATCTGTCTACAGTCAACCTAGATGTCTTTAAAATTCTTGAGGTATTTTGCACCAGATTCTTCCTGGTCCATTAATCTTTCCTACTGAGCTCGGCATACAGAGCTGTGACAATTGTAATGTCCTTGATTTCCAGAAAACACTATTAACTCCAAGAAACAGAAAATGGTTTTAATGGTTTACAAACTATTACCATCTCCCTCTCAAGTGGGGTCACAGAGTGGTTGCCGTTATTTTGACAATGAAACAGTGACTGTACTGTCTACTGTGGTCTTCAGGGGGACTCAGAAATGCCATCTAAAATCGTTACTTAGAAGAGAACTTCATTATGAGAAATAAGCTGTACACAAGAACTGAAGACCTGAAAGAAGTGTCTTACTTAGCTATTCTCTAATGCACACATGCATGACATACATGGACTCACACAGACACAAATATTAAAAAGTACATAATACAGTAATAGTTTCTCTGGGCTCCCCAGTATGTGATTTATTGTCCAAGGTATAGACTGGTACCCCAGTTTTTCCACTAGAGTTCATAATCTATTTGTTCTTTGTGATGAGCTAAATGTGACTCCCTCTGCATGGCTCCCACCTAATGCAGCTTCCAAGGGAGTAAGGACACTCCAAAGAGGTTCCTCCTAGCTTCCACTCTTGCCCAAACAAGAGATACTTTCTTCTATCTCAGTAGGTCAATGTCATTAGTGCAATCTGACTTTTGTTTCTGAGATTAAAATGACCTTATGGCTATGGAATGTGCCTCCTTGACTTTTGACAGCAGAAGCCCCTTTGGCTTTGTTTCAGGAGTTCACTGTTTCACTGAAGCATGAAAGACAGTTCTTTCACGGACAAGGCAGTGTCTGTAACTTCTAACCAGTCTTCAGAGAGGAGGAAGCTCTTCAGACAGTAGCCTGCATACACTGTGTTATGGGAACTGTTTCTGAATTCTGGTTTTCTTCCAGGTGCCTCAAAGAACAACTTCTATATCCCCAGCACTAGCCAGAAAGAATTCCCCTGGGAATGGCAGTGCTTTGGGCCCCAGACTCGGATCTCAGCCTATCAGAGCAAGGTAAGGGGAATGAGGTCACCATGATTATCCGAGATGCCAGCTGTGTCTATGATCTTTTCTTCACTTCTGAAACCTATTCACTTGTCACCTAGACTGTCAGCTTTGGTGGCCTTTCAATAACTTCAATATGACATGTTTTAAAATCTGGGCACAAACTTAGAAATACAGATGTGGTTGCAGCATTGCAAACCATTGTCTCACAGACATCATTCACAGAGCCAGAAGTACAAAATCAGAGTTGAATTGTGGCACTAGATCAAGAAGTGTGCCCCAAGAACCACTGAAGCATCACAAAGTTCTTGCCTAGGAAACAGGAAGTTACTGCAGAAATTCTATAGCTTGGTACTTACAGGAGCAGTTTCGATCAGGAAATCATCCCAGTGGCATTATAGAGGGTCTCTGAAATTCAGTCATGCTTCCATGATTTACATTATGTTCTTCCAGACTTTTCCTTGTAGCATGCATATTCCTATAATCAGGAGGTTTTGCATTCAACTTCCACTGGTTGGGGGCAGAGGTCTCAAAGGATGCTGGGGCGTAAGCAGTATCTAGCTACACAGTATCTGGGCAGACCTTATGTGGCAACAGATGCTGTTTGTTGCTCTCGTTCATCAAGTTTCCTCGGATTTGTCATGATGAATACATCCTTTTTTAGGATCCACTGAAATAGCAAGCGGCCTATGCTGGGGCTATAAAAAGGATGCTCTAGGGCAGGCTACTTTCTTCTTCATCGTGTTCAATGATGAGAGAAAGTCCATGAAGGGAGAGGGAGAGGGGAAAAGAGGACATGGGGGGCTTACTGTTTTGCTCATATACAAAATGCTTTTTATCTTAACACATCTGCTCAGCTCTTCCCTTGAAAGGCCTTAGGAATGGATCATTCTGGAAAGGAGGAGGTATTCTACTTAGAATCTCTTCAGGAGAAAGATCCCAGCCTCATTCCAAGTAAATTGTAGGAGTCGGTGAAGCTCCTCTGAGGTTATCAGATCAGTGTCTAGATGGTGTGGCTAAGCAGCCCCAGGTTAACTGGAAGGTGCTGTGGCCAGGGACCAGAGCATGCTAACACTGCAGCATGCAGGCTGAGCATCACCAACGCCTTCCATTCAGTCCCCAGTTATCAGCACCTCCTGATCTTTTGAACCAGCCCTAGAAATATTTCCATTAGATCAGTTGCTTGGAGTTTGACATTTTAGTTCAAGCATCATCCCAGTCTGAAGTATATGTTTATCCTGTCAACCAAAAAGAAAGACTGGCTGTTGTAAGCAAGTAAGAAGCAGCTGTTTAATTCCTCTGAATTGTTTCAATGACATGAGGGCCTAAGATAATGGGTGTTTTATGGTCAAAAACTCATAAAAGGTAAAGGTGGTTTCTCTTGAAACACTCATGTACTATATTTTGTGCAAAGAAAGTAGACTTTGGGAGAGATGACCAGTATCTTTCTACTGGCAGTAGAGAGGTGGGAGCTAAGAAGTTGCAGTTATTTGCCTACAATGTACATCATAAAGATTTGGGGTGAAAGGGTGGAGAACCCCATCTCTTCCTGAGAGATAATCTGCAGAACAGCCTTGCTTTGGCTAGTACTCATCTCTACATGACTAGCACATAAACTGTGAATCACTGGGCTGGTGAGATGGCTCATGAAAGCAGTTAAAGACAGTGCCGTATAAGCCTGGCAAGCCAAGTTTTATCTCCAGAACCCATATAAAATTAGAAGGAGAGAAGCCCGCCCATAAAGCTATCCTCTGACTGCCACAAGCTTGTCACAGTATGTAGAGGCAGCATTGTCGAGCACCTTTCTCTATGGCCCTCCACCTTATTTCTTGAGGCAGGGTCTCTCACCCAGCCTAGAGTTTACTGATGCAGCTAGGGTGGCTAGCCAACAAGCCCCAGAGATCCTGCTGTCCTTGCCTTCCCAGTACTGGGATTACCAATGGTACTACTCCACTTCTCAGGTGGATACTGAGGCTCCAAATTCAGGTCATCATGTTTGCCTAATGAGCACTATATTGACTGCGCCATCTTGGGAGATGCCCTGGGTTCCTTCACCTCTGCTGTAAAATAAACAGCCTGAACACTTGGTGGGGTTGGCTCTCTCCTTTACTTCTTACCAGTCTGCAAGTGAACTACAAAGTTCTGCTGATAGGAGCTCACTCACATCACTTCCCTGAGCTGCCAGTTTGGTCAGAATTTCAAAGGGAAAACACTGAACGCCCAGGGATTTTGAAGCCTTTGCTTGGGTCATCTTCCTTGCATCATGTGGTCCTGTGGCCAAACCCTGGGCATAGAAAGGAAGTTCACAGGGCATTCAAACTGGAGCTCATGCCCCCTGCCTTATTCCTCATAGTTCTTTTGCTACCCATCAAAGGATGATCATTCATCAATGAAGCCTTTAAGGGGGGTGTTTTTAAGTGATTTTTCTTATTTTACAATACTTCTAAGCTGTATTTCTAATCCTTGGTCCATGTTTCTTTTATTTCTAAAGCAGGACTTATTCAAACCTGCCCAGTGTAATAAATAATGGCACAGAGTCTTTTTAGTATTTTATAGCTTAGGCTTTTTAACTAGGGAAGTCTCCCAGCTAGCTATTCTAAACTTATCCCGACTAACTAGCCTACATCTAGTTCTACCTTACTACTCGGCTCTAGTCTGATCACCGCTGTGTCCACTGGCTCAATCTCCAGCATCTCATTTCTTCTTTCAGCCCCCAACCTTCCCAGCCAATCAGTAGTGAGACAATCTCTGATACATAGTAGATTGCCCTAAGATCAGTAGTGAGACAATCTCTGATACATACTAGATTGCCTTAGGCAGGTGAGGAAGAACGAATATTTGCAAGGTAGAGAGAACAGTGATGAACCACAGAATGGCAATACCAGAATCCTGCCAGCATTTAGCTCTCTGGTGGTACGGAATTGTTATGTACAAGACTATATGTGGTCTTGGGACTAAGTGTTCAGAGACTGACTCCATGGCCCATAGCTCCAAGTGTACCTCATGTTCTTTGAGCTATATGTATCACTGGAGACAAATGAGGTCTTGCCTCTCTTATCTTGCTTTGGAATTAATATGTAAATTTACCTACTTAAAGCATAAGTTTGATACCTAGACCCCATGTAAAAATATCAGGAATGGTAATATGCTTAGAATCCCAGCAGTGGATATAGACTGGAGAATTCCTGGGGCTTCTCGGTCTTCCAGCCCAGCCAAGTATGGTGAGCTACAAGGCAATGAAGACCCTTTCTTCATTTGTGGCAGGCCTTTCAGTAACTTGCCTTCTGTTTTTGAGGCAATTTATATTTATTTCAGAATTTAATGAACACCTCTGGAGCACTTATATGTATGGCATAGTATTTTCATTGTATCACAAATATTTTTAAATTATTTGCTTGTGTGTGTGTGTGTTTGTGTGTGTGTATGTGTGGGGGGGGTGGGTCATGGTCAGAAGACACCTTGGCAGAGTTGGTTATCAGTAGGATATGGGGATTGAACTCAGGTCACCATGATAGGACAGCAAATATCTTTACCCACTGAGCCATCTTATATGTATTACAGATATTTTAACCCATTAAACCTATTAAGCTATTAAACTATTAAAACCATAGAGTGATTCCAAAGCAATTGCTTCCATCACTCACTTTAGAGATGGGGAGCTGAAACAAACTGAGCTTAAACAAGCATACCCAAGTGTCAGAGGAGAAGTGGCAGGACTAGGATTTGAACCCTGGTAGCCTGCCTGGGGATCCCTTGACTCACTGACAGGATGTATTTTGTTTCTGACTAAACTTTCTGTAGTTTATAGGTAAGATGGCAGTTCCTCCTAATCCTGAAGGCACTGGCCTCTACCCTACTGCCCATAACTGTCTTTGAAAGGATGTGATCCTATGGAAGTTTTCTGTGTCCCAAATGTCCCCCAGTCATCTAGGAACAGGATCACATCATACTTTCCTCAGCTCCCTTTCTTGAGGTGAAAGTGGGTGGCGACCCAGTGTCCTGCACCGTTCCTCCTCCCTGTGAAACTGGGTGTTGATTAATTTCCACAGGCAGGCCCCACATGCTCCTGGATGCAATGGTCTCATTGAGGGTGAACAGGAGAGTAAATAAAGATTTCATTCAATCGTGTAGATCTACTGCTGTTTTAAAACTTCTGGACTCTTTAATATTTAGTTTGATTCATGTATCCTTCTTAAGACAAATTAAAATATGCTCAAACAAGTACTTTTAGAACATGAAAAGATTTAAATTAATCCAGAAACAGTCCAAAAATGATTAAATGATTAATCTTAGAAAATAATTCCC
Organism: Tokudaia tokunoshimensis; assembly: GCA_036184795.1. NCBI lineage: Eukaryota > Metazoa > Chordata > Mammalia > Rodentia > Muridae > Tokudaia > Tokudaia tokunoshimensis. The sequence goes on along the minus strand of BTHU01000003.1, from coordinate 130,387,170 downwards.
TGTTCCATCCAAAACCTTTCTTCTTATGACTAGTTTTTTCTTCTTGGCCTTGTCACCAAAGAACAATGTAAAGAGAATTTTGGCAGTCAGCCAGTTAATTAAAAACTTGGCCCAAGGCTTTGGACACAAAATCATATTGTAATCCTCATTTTCTGTTTTGACTTTTTACACAGTTCAAGTAGATAGGATAATTGCCACATATTCCTTCAATGTTTGTCATTGTTTGCTGGGTAGAAAAAGCAAGAACTTAAATTTAGCATTTAAAGAAATGTACTTAGATAATTTGAAGTTTTATCCTGCTTAGATACAAATAGTCCTGGTTAATATATGAACAAGGGAAATCTATTATTTAGTGGAATTCTGAAGTTGAACCTCTACAAACATGTATTTGAGAGCCCTTGGCCCATAAGGCAAATCATACATACATAACAAGGAAGAGAAAAATATCATATGACATTGTCTCACATTATTCATATTTTTAAGAAAAAAATAAGGTAGAAAAAATCCATAAATTTCCTGTTTCCCTGTTTGGTTTCACCGACACTAAGTATTTCTTTTACTGTGCAGCAGCAAGAATAGCAACTTAATACAATCAGCACCTGGGATGGTGAGCTGGTGTGGGAAGGGCCTGTGCTAATGAAGCCCAAGTCAGGAACCAATTGCTCATGGGATCTAATTAGCCTCACACAGGAAGAAGCTCCAAGCTTCATCAAAGACGCATCCCAGATAGGTCTGGAAATAGCCAGGGCCCTAACATGCCCTCAGCCTTCTGTTTATTCATCCTCTACACCTAGCCAGGCACCCAAACTGGGCCCATGATGGAGGCAGATAGCATTAAGGGCTAGTACCATCCAACTCACCCTTCTGTTCTGATCTGCACTTCCTGTTTCCTACCACAGACCTGATGATCTGCCCTGGTGCCTCTTCTTAACATCCATCCACATGCAGAAGAAAAACACCAGCTTTGGTCTCCACTCAGGCTATACCAGCCTTTCTAATACTATGCCAAGTCCAAGTGTGTCTCACTCCTATATAACACCTCCCATGATCCTCAATGTGCATGAATTTTCTCCAAACACCAGTGGCATTTACAGCCATTATTTACATAGCTTTCAGGATTACAACATGGTAACTATTGTCTCTACAACTTGTATCTCATTGCCATGGTGATGACCCCTGACCTGACCTTCTTTTAACTTCTTCCTGATCCAGGGCTCAATTTAGGTGTGAGTCAACAAGATTTTGATTGAAGCATCAAAGGGAAGCTAAATAGATCAAGTAACTGAATACTGTCACCACACCACAACCACCCACAGAGAACATTTCAAAGCATGTAGCACCACCCTTCTCTCAGTAAATTCTTAAAATCAAAGGGGGTGACATCATCATCCCACAGAATCAGAACAGTATAAGTAACTTTAATGCCATCTACCACTCTCAGTTTACAAAATATTTGGTTAGTAATATGTTTAATGACAAATAATTTGAGAACTTATTAATAACTCCCTGACCAGCACTGTTTGATAAAAGAGAGCAGGGGGAGAGAAGTCATTATTTGAGGATTAGAGACAATTGTTTTCTATGAAAAAATAACAAGTGTATAACATAAGATACTTAGGAAAGAAACGTTAACCATTTTAAATAGTTTCTAATTTAGGACCTAAATTTATATTTCAACCCCTTAGATACAAACAGTTCCCACAAGAATAGTTACTGCCTGTTAAAGAGTGCCATTATTATAGATAGAATTCTTGATTCTCATGAGCTTCACCAAGTCATTCTGAAGTTGGCTTTACCGTTTCACTAACTTAGCACCCACAAATGCCATAATATTGTCATAAATTCTAAATTTATATCATCAATATTAATGAATTGTGAGATATGACTGTTTTTACATAAAATTCACCATGAAGTTAACTGTGGTTGCTGGCCACATCTACTCAACATTACCACAAACCAATATGCATGGTTTAAAAGTCTGTGTAAAAGAACTACATTGAAGCCCATTGCTTTTGTAAGCTATCTTTTTAAAAAGAAAATCAACTAACAAAAAAGATTGTGTTGCTTATTTTTTGCTTATAACATTGGATATTTTGCGGCAAGGCCATTGGTAAGGTACACTACAAGTGCCTCAGTATGAGGACCCTGTTATTTTCAACTCTGTATTGGACACATCCAACACCCAACACACTGCCCAGAACTTGGTGCACACTCGGAGCTCTTGAACCAGCCAGATCAATGAAAGCATAATGTTACATTTTAAACAATATCTCCCTATGTCTGAACCACAGCACTACATGTCTCCATTCATAGCAATGTTCTAAGAGTGTAAAGGACAAGAGATGTCACAAATGGTAGAGATGATGTGGACTCTATTGGCTTTCCTCTCAAAGCAATTGTGTTCTTTGTTGTTTTTTTTTTAACAAAATCATAAAAACATCAGCAACCAGCGTTGCTGGCCTTCCCTCTTCATTTGATGTAGGTCCAGGGGATGGGGGTAGGCACGCTCCATGTGTACCTACCATCCTGTGTTTCACTGACGGCTAAGCAGGAATGGAAGGAACTGTGTGCCTAGCTAGATTCACCGAGCACATGTACTGTGTCCTGACACTGATCTATCTCAACTGCCTGACCGTTCTTACTAGGATAATTCTGAGTAAGTGAATATGTACTGTTCTTTGTGGTCAATAAAGGTAAACATGAGGGACTGGAGAGATAGGCTCAGCAGTTAGGAATGCTTGCTGTTTTTACAGAGAACTAGAGTTCAGTTCCCAGCATCCACATCAGGTAGATGTTGAATACACACTGAATACACAACTACCTGTAACTCTAGCTTCAGGGAGTCGGACACCTACTTCTGCGCGCACGCGCGCGCGCGCACACACACACACACACACACACACACATTTGTGGACAAGCAAAATTTCAAAGAGAAAAATGATCACACAGACTACACTAAAAAGTACCTTTATAATATTTGCATGCATGTGTTTGTTCAGGACCTTTTAACCTAGAAATCCAACGTTATAAAAAATAGAATTGGTATCAGTGTGCAGATAGATGGGTAGTTTGTTATTTGCCAAGGCAATGTGTTGGAAGCCCTGTAAATGACTAATAGGAGGTAAATTACCAGACTAGTTTGTCTATATGATGGGTTATTTTGCAGCCAGAACTCTTCAGAGCATAAGAACATGCTCACGGTACTTTTTTTCCTCTACAGTGTCAGGGAGAAGAAAGTAAGAAACAAAATTGAATATTTGATAATTTTCCAAATAGTAAAATATAGACTGTTTCCTGTCGTGGGAATTGCATGTATTGCTCTTTATATTTCCCCTTTCGTACATTTCAAGTTCTTTACAATGAATACTGGAGAAACTGTTTAAAGGCAGGCCTCCTCTATGGTTCATCATCTTGGAGCTAGTGCTTCAGCCTGATGACCCAAGAATTGAGTTTGAAGCTCATCCCCTGCGCTCCCAGCATCTGGCTATGCTACACTAGGAAGACCCAGCTTCTATCTTCCCTTGGATCTTTGAGTTAGGGTTTCAGAAGTCTCTAGCAATAGCACATTACCCCACAACCTTATCAATGTATACAATATAAAAATTACATGTATTTATGTGTACCATGTGATATTTTCATACACACACACACACACACACACACACACACACACACACATATAGTGAAGTGAATTTAAATAGTTACTGGGTTTTGTGATGAAGACATTTAGGATCTGCTTCAACCTGGCTGTGGTACTGCAGTATTCTATAAAATGAGTCTACGATATGAGATCTTTTCTCAAAAAGATTCTGCTTTAAGCATACATATTAAGGAAAGGCACCACAGTGCACAACAGATTTCCAAAGCTTGCTCATCCTGTCTAACTGAAACCTTTCTTTGCTTACATCCCATTGTCCTCACACCAAACCCCATAGCTGCTGCTGATCCACACTGTATACTCTGTGAATCTGAGTTGTGCCTGTCCATATATAAATTCCATATATCCATGCAGTGCATCTCTTCTCATGTGCTTGACATATGTACAGAATATCTGTGTGCTACACGTGTCATATTTTCTTTATCCACTAGTGCATCAGTGGATATCTGTCAATTCTAAATTTTGCTGTGATAGTGCGACAGTGAGTGGTTCCATCTCTTTCACACAGAGACCTCATTTCCTCTAGACAAATACCTGGAAGCAGAATTGTCAGGTCATGTCATAGGTCTTTTTATAATTCTTGGAGGACTCCCCATAATATTTTCTATCATGGATATGCTAATTTGCATCCTACCAACAGAGCACAAGGATTTCCTTTTTCAACAGCAATGGCTATCATTCCTCTTTTTGAGAAAACCACTTTAAATAATTTAAGGTACTGCTGAGTGATTTTATATATGTCTTTTTTTGCATCTTTTTTCATGTCTATCCTGTTCCTCCACAGCTTATATTGTTTATTTCTTGCTACTGAGTTGTTAAGTGAATGCCTTGTATGTTTGGATGTTGACCTGGAGCTGTTGTATTTTCCTGTCCCTGCAGCAACCCTGATCTCCGCAGGACAGAGCCAGTCCTGGAGAGTTCTTTGCAGCGGACCAGCAGTGGAAGTTCCTCCAGCTCTAGCACTCCCAGCTCTCAGCCCAGCTCCCAAGGAGGCTCTCAGCCTGGGTCACAAGCAGGATCTAGTGAACGAACCAGAGTTCGGGGTAAAGTGTTCTCTGCACCCTTCCATTCTGTCACCTGGGAGGAAAGCCAGAGACAGAAAGAGGCTAACTTCCTGACTCTGGCAGCGGGGTGGTCACTGTTGGATGATACTGAAAATTATCTGGTGGCTCATGTTTGTGTCTCCTGAAGGACTGAACTACCATCCCTAATTGTGCATGTGGCATCAGAGTGTGAACACCAATCTAAAATATCTATCTGAAATTTCAATTTCCAAAAAAATCTCCATGTCGGTCTTACTACCAAATATTTGTGACTACAAAATATTGGGAACCTTCCAGTTTCCCAAATGTCTATTTCTGTTTGATTCCTCATTTTCAGTCTCTTGTGCCCCACTGTCTTGTTCCCATGGTACCAGACATCCCTTCGAGGATCCTAATATGCTTTAAAATCTTAGGTATTTCTCAAGATGAATTTTCCTAAAAACCATTATAAAATAAATACACAAGAGAGAAAGAAATACCTTCGCCTTAAAGACACATGTTCAACTCTTCTGCTGTTCCCACTAGATAAGCAAAATATATAGCCTCATATTTAATTCAAAGCATTCTGCCTTGCTCAGTTTTCAATAATGAGAAAAGCCCATGGAAAAACTATAGTATAATTAATACCTAGCAAAACACTGTTCTAACAAGTAGAAATTCATTCTTTCTGAGTCATCTTCTCCAGAAGATAAATTTACTCACAAGTAATTAATTCTAGGCTTTCCAAAGTACAATTTGATAAATATTAATGTGCTGATAAGTGACTCTCCCTGAAGAAAACCACTAGTTAGTTTCTTCGTGACCCACTGAATAGACACAACCACAGTTTACCTCATCTGTTAATCATTTACATTTCACTTAAGTAAAAGTCTGTATATGCAATTTTCTTAAGCTTGAAATCTAACATGTGTCACCTATGACTGAGCATTGAGACTCAGATTGTCCCATAGCTAACTCGCTATTCCTGACATGGGTGGTCTGTCCCCGAGTGCTATGTGTCTCTTGGGTACTGATCCAGACAACTGCCATTCCCATCAACATATTTTCATGTTCATTGGATTCTTTGTAAAGATGATCAGTGTTACCCATGCCACTTCAATTCTCTGAACTAGCTCAGATTTAATTATTACATTCTTTCCTTCATTCCCTACTTCTGATTATAAGTCATCCCTGCCTGGGAATTCAAGCAAAACAAGAAACTCTCAGCTTTCCTACTGCTCTACCTATGCCATAAGTACCACAGCAGCTCTTGCTCTATAGATGCAGGCAGCCTCCCCCATCCTTGCTCCACACCTATATTCTTTATCCTCAGCACCTCCCTGATCCTACATCGCTCTTCCTTAAAGGTCTCAGGTCACTTCTCAGATCTTTAAGACCCATGCCGTCAAATAAAACTCTTTTAGTGTTCGTAAACTTCAGTCAGAATAGCCTGTTCTGATGAATAGATGATAAAAGAAGAAAACAAGGGTAGAATTTTAATTCAGAAAGTCATTTGAAATAATGACTCAGAGGACGTTCAAAATTCAGAAGGATTCCCAACTAAGTCCATCGCTTCACTGTTACCTTGAGATGGGTTTGTCATCCTTCCAGGCTGTACTCATCTGGGGGAAAAGAAAATGGTGCCAGAGCACAGGGTTGGAGCAAGGATGAATGGCAGTAGAGAAGACATTAGGTGCTGTGCCTAAGACACAGCAAACTCTTGGTAAATGGCAGTGACTGCATGCAGTGCTTGCTGCAGGTTCTCAGTTTTACTGTTGACCTCTACATTTCAAGCCTGTGTTGTCTGCCTTTGTTTTCTGAGTATTTATTATTATTCCATAGATATAAATGGGGTCACCTTGTGAGTAGGCTATCCCTAGTCACTCACTCAGAATGCGAGACAGGCTTTTCTAACAGCCGTGTCCCTGTTCTCTCCTCTAGCCAACAGTAAGTCAGAAGGATCACCCGTGCTCCCCCATGAGCCTTCCAAGGTGAAACCAGAAGAATCGAGAGACATCACGCGGCCCAGTCGGCCAGCCGTGAGTGCTTTTCTGTCTAAGGGTTTGGAACTCTTCCTGGGGACCCCACGATGATGTAGTTTGGGTTACCGCCATGACTCAAAGCAGAAACTGGGAGATGCAGAAGAGCACGATGCGCTAGATGCGTCTAGAAGACAGTCATTCATGATGAGGAAGGAACAGAGTGGATCTTAGGCTGCTTCCCCTGCTCTGGGGGCTTTGCTTGCTCAGCAACATTCTAGTAAAAAAGGAAAAGAAAGAAATTAGCTCACACCATCACACAATATTTGCTCATCACTTTGACAAGAAAAGATGTTAAATGTAACAGTTCGGAAACCTGGCCTCTTGCTATGAGTTGCTTCATCCAGTCTCCATGCTGGTTTTCACATGAACTTTAATTACAGTTTTCTGTTACTTGTCATGCTTTATGGGCTATCTTTTCTGCACCAAAACATAGTAAGTATGGTGTGATACAAGGCCTGGCAACTTGAAATCCAGCTTCATTGCTGGAAAATGAAGGAGCCAAGTATATAAACTGAAGGTTTTAACATCAAATGTATAAACCAAGGACAGGACAGCTCCTAGGTATGGTTGAGGGGAAGGTTTTTATTATAGCTATGAAGGAGAGAATTGCCAGAGGCATTTGAAAGAGTCTAAAGCAGAAAGAGGAAGCAGTAATGGCCAGAAGACTGGACCAGGTCAGGAAAGGACCGTAAGGGAGCGAAAGGAAGACAAAGGATTGCTGGCAAAGGAAGCCAAGAAAGAGGGGTGTGAGAGGGGAAGACAAAAGAGCCAAATAGCTGAAAAGGTGGGGTTATATGGGAATGAGAAGGTAGGGAAAGGAAGCCCATGGGTTGGAGCAGTTTAGGATAGCCACAGGTAGTTGTGAGACTGAGGGAGCCTAGAGGCCAGCATGTCCTTCGGGATGCTAGCAGACACCATGGATAACCATGTGTCCCTTCTGACAGGGGTGAGGACATGGTTACTTCGGTAGGGGTGCCAAAATTTAGGGGTGTGGAGTTTCCTTTGGGCCCAACACCAAGTAGCTTTAGGGAAAGAAAGGATCTGGGATAAGGATGTAGTTCAGTTGGTTAAGTGCTTATTCCACACACCTGAAGCCCTGGATTCAATCCCCGGCACCACATATAAAACAGGCATGATGGTAAATACCAGAAGTTAAAAGTCATCTTTGGCTGAATAATAAATTCAAAGCCAGCCTAGGATACATGAAGCATTATCTTAAATAGATAGATAGATAAATGATAAATACATTAGATAGATAGATGATAGATAGATAGATAGATAGGTAGGTAGGTAGATAGATAGATAGATAGATAGATAGATAGATAGATAGATAGATAGATAGATAGATAGAAGAAATGGAAAGGAAAGGAAAGAAAAGAAAAATGTCATGCTGACTGAAAGTAGAAACTTAATTTGGATGTTCTTACATGCTGTCGTGTGAATACCTCTCATTTCCTAGTTTTTGCATCTTAAAGTAAGGGGGATGCTAAGTACTAACAAAGGGGATTTGCATAGTTCTGGCCTGAGCTTTTCTTTGCCTGTCTGTCTGTATCAGTTTTCTAATAACAATTCCAATTTTGTGTCTAACCTGCTTCTTTTCTTCTGGCTTTTCCCTGACTGTGGATTCTTCTGAATTGGGTTCCTCTTGCCACAGAGCTATAAGAAAGCTATAGATGAGGTTAGTACCACCATTTCTTGATCATGCTTTCATAAGATATGAATGTTGAGCTTATTTCCTGATGTTGACATTCAGAAAGGAAGCCAGTGGAATCATGGGAAAAGTCCTCTTATAGGCACCCTTGTTTGGGGGAGGAGCACTCCTACAATAAAATCCAGCCTGAGACCCTCAGACCTACCCATAAAAAGTTCCAGAGTCCTTCACTAAGCAAAACTATTGCTTTCCCAGTGTCCCAACTGGGCAAAACACACTTATCAGTGTTTTGTTAATAGTGTGGTTTCTCCTTCCAGTACTTTCTAATAGCAAACCTGTATTTTTCCAACCTTGCTAGATGGCCCTCAGCAGTTTTACTAACAATGCAAAGAGACATGATTCTAACACACCCCAAATTTATAGTGTGCAATTTGTGAACAAGGAGTTACTGGGTGTTGTTAGATTAATTTTGTGGGATATTAACAGCACCGTAAGCAGCAACATCAACCTTAGCTAATGAATCCTGATGAGTTAAGTGATCTATTTCCTTATCTGTGGAGACATTTTCCATTAGAAAAAAATTGATGGCTGTGTCCCTTATAGATAGCTTGCTGAGGATGACTTCCCCACTGCTGTTTATCAGACCTGCATGAATGATGCAGCAAAGTGCAATGGTTCTGAACAGGCAGGCCTTGCAAGGGGGCCCAGATGCATGGAATGTGAGGTTCACCATTACAGCTTTGAGGCTGGAGCTCTGCAAAGTATATTTTTGTGAAATTATATGGAAAAAGCACTGGCTTCAGGAGTCAGCAAGCTACATTTGAAGCTTGACTCCCTTCAATGAATGCTGACTGAGATAGTCCCATAATCTCAGTAATATGTACAATGGAACTAAATCTCATAATCTGCAAAATGGGAATTAAAATGTCTGCCCTCCTTTACCTACAAGATTGTTTCAGGGTCTTAAGATCCTGTGTGCAAAAGCATTGTTTAAAGTGGAGAGTGCTATAGAAATCCACTGATTGTTCAGGTTTGAGTCATAGGCACAGTACTAGTTTTGCAAGTAGGGCAACATGATTCTGTGAAACTAGTTCTCGCCACAGCTGTGACCACACCATTCATAGTGAGTCAGAAAGCCACTCTCCTGGTTAAGGGACTGCTGTTTATAAAGTAATGCTACTCCTCATGTCTACAGCCCAGGGACTGGTTATAACCACTCTGCTCCATGGTTTTGCTTTTCCCTCATATTAATAACAAGGATAGAAGGGTCGTTGCAACTTTTTATCAGTTGCCATGAGAAGGAAAAGAGAGAAAATTATTTTCTGGTACTGGATACCATAGCTGCTAATTAAGTGGGATTCATACGAACAACGTAAGGGTTTACAGGAGTCCAGAAATTAGCGTGGAAATGACTGTCGTGAGGAAAGGCTCTCCCAGGTTTCCTCTGGTAACCCCAGATGTTCCAGGCTTTTTGAAAATCACTTCATTTATTTTGATGTGTTCTACCACAATCTGACAGAGATGAGAGGGGCAACTTCATGCCCAAACCTCTGGCACTGTGGGTCAGAGCAAATGCCCCCAGCGAACTGACACTCCTGGCCATTGACTACCACTGGCCTGGACCACTGAAACACAGGAAGATGGTCCTGCCCGACCCAGCGGTTCTTAGCCGTGGTTGCTACCCATCTTTCACTTAGAAGCTATTCATCAAATCTGAACTCAGCTTTAGTTGTTACCTTTGAAAGTGGGAGGCAACACTGCTGACAACTTTGTGATACACGAAAGGGGTAGAGCTAAACGTCCTCCAACTCCTAAAAGGGGTGGAGCTAAATATCCTCCAACTCCTAAAAGGGGTGGAGCTAAACATTCTACAACACACAGGGGAATTCCTCACAATAAACTGTCTCTGGCCCCCCAAATGGTAAAGGTGCTGGGCTGGGAAATCATGACCTCAGTTTTAGCTCCCATCTTCTTCTGTAACTCTTTTCCTACATGGATGACACAGAATGAAATGAAAAAAAGTCTTTAAACACCTTTTTAAAACTTATTTCTTGTTATTGCTGGTTTAGTAGTTTATTTTTTTTTCATAGCAATAAATTACAAAGGGTAGCTGTTAAATGGGCATTACTTTCCAATGTACTGTGAAATTTCACAATGCTGGAGTTAGTTAATAAAACTTTTGAAAACAAATAACTTCTACTTTCTCATAACCGAATGCATGACCTGAAGTCTATGTGCAGAAGCAAACATTAGCGGTATGTTTAGGGTTTATTTTTAATCAGGTATAAAAATAATAATAATAATAAAACTGACAGTTTCTAAAAACCATCCATAGATAGGTTAAAACTTAAGTAATAATTATGTTGTACCGTAGGAAAAATATTTCTTTTTTGCCATATTTCTTTTTTAGTTAATGTGTCCTCAAATATTTTCCTGCTAAATAGCACTCTTATCCTCCCTCCCCTTTTAATACTTTTTAGCTTCAGGCTTGAGACAACCAAGCAATAAATTACCATAAAAGGCTCATTATATAGAGGAAATTGGAATTGTCAGAGGATAAAGTGTCAGAAAAGGATCTGAGTCCAGTAGTGACAATATTGCGTCATGTCTATTTTCTGCAATGTTGATATCGCCCATTTTCCTCATAATGAGTAGATGAAACCCCAAAGTTCAGCTGGCCACAGAGGCCACTGGCAATGGGAGATTTATTTTCTTCGGGGGAGCAGATTTGATCACTTGTTACTGCTACCTTGAAATGTTCATCATTGTCCCACTCTCTAAGCTGCTACCATTTACACTGAAAATAGATTTGCAATTATTTTTAATGTTTCCGGAAAGATTTTTAATACCACAGAAATAAAAAAAAATTCTGATTAAAACCAAAATTATAAACCAGGTCATAATTTTAAAGTGTTGCTAAATACAGTATTTATGGAAATGTAGGTCATTTTAACAAGTGAAAATTTCTTGAAGTTTTTGGGTAATGGACTTAACTAAATAATTCTAAATAGATTTGACTTTTTTTGTTGTTTAGTCTCTCTCTTATCTTGTTCTGAAATGTTAGAGATGAGGTAGCCATGACCCAGGGGGAAATGTATCAGTATTTTAAATAAGTCATAGTGGTAGTATTATATTTTACTCAGACTTTTGATAGTAGAAACAAACTCCTTTAAACCATATTCTCTCTTTAAATTGCAATAAAATATAGTTTTTAATAATAAGTAACACTTTAAAAATTAGTTATATCCTTTGATGGTATTACTTTATTAAAATCAAAATATGCAATAAATGTGTCTGATTTGTCCTTTTTGCTAGTTTGGAAGCTTGCTGTGTCCTCTTGCTTTCAGAGTCTTGACAAATGTGTCAACAGTTTGTCCCATAGTGCCCATCTAGCATGTTCTCCATACTCCTTTCGTCTGATAAAGATAAATGTATCAGTAGCAATCAAGAGGAGATGTGCAGAAGGCTAAACCTAGATACTAGCCTTTCCTGGTTTGGGTGCATTGCCTAAGAAACTAGAGGTATATTTGCATAAAACTCTGTGTGTGAGGAGGCTCTCCCCTTCCATAGTATGTTGTCTTTAAACACTGTTAAGCCTTTTGGATCCCATCCTAGATTCACTTTCACAGACGGCAGAGACTGGGGTTGTGTGTTGGAGGAAGTGTACATGTATAAGGAAGTCCCAGCAAGTGCATCCAGGAATAGAATGCACAGTTGGGATTTCCAGAAACTTGCCCTTCATGGGGCCTAAAGTCAGGTGGCTTCAGGACATTATTGCTTTCTGTTCAAGACATGAAAATAAAGCGAAATGACTCTGACACATTCAGTTGACAGCTTAAATCTTCTAGATCTTAGTGATATGCCAGGGTGATGGCTCCCTGAGTGTTAACTAATGCAGTGGTGATTGACATGCAGCCACAGGACAGGAATGTCATGGTCTATGGGTGCCTCAAAATTATAACTACCATTATCTATGCATGTTTATCATAATTTTTCTTCTGATTGGGATGATTACCTAACATCACAATGCCACAGAGGTTAATCCTATACCAAGTGAATTGGACAAATACATTTCTGGACCGAAATAAAGAGAGAATATGGCCATTTTTTTTTGAGAAAAAAAATGTGGGATTTAGTATTTTTCAATGAGTTTCTTTCTCCCTAATTCCCTGTCTCTCGCTGAATGCTCTGATTCCCACATGGGTCCCTAAATAGGGAGAAATGGTAAGACCAATGTCAAATTGCTTTTTCCTCATCTGCATGCTTCGTGCCATGGGCAGTTTAACCCATGCAAAGTAGAGCGGCCATGCTTCTGCAGAACTGCCTCCCTCTGCCTTGCTCTGAAAGCATGTCCATCAAAGGTAGTCAGATGTTCAGCACACTGTCTTGCACTATGCCTGGTGACTAAGCCCTGCCTCATCACATCCATAAGGCTCAAGGTTTCATCACCCTCATGGAAAACCAGAAAACTCTCTTCCTTTGGGTGTTTCCACGTTCATTTCAGCATTTCTCGTAAGGGCTTCTGCCAGGTGACTGGAATTTGAAAGTTAAAGATAAAACACCTGCTGTTGTGGAAGAGAACTGTTGGTTCGTCTGTTTGTTTGTCTGTCTGTCTGTCTGTTTGTTGCTCCTCTTGATTAACATCCCTGTGGCTCTAAATTTCAGTGGCACTAGGATTTGGGGTGGGCTGTCATTTGATGTGGTGCCTTTGTCTTGTAGAGAATGACTTCATACCAAATGAACCTTGCAATCTACTCTCTTCTATGATGATGCTAGTTTTTGGTTCAGTAGTCCTCACAAGAGGGGAAAGGCCACCATCATGGCTTTGGGCAAGAATACCAGGATACTTGGGGAACAGATTTGAATCCCATTTATTTTCCCATTCAACTCTGAGGGTGACCAACTTCACCCTCTCAAAATAAAAAAGAGAACGCCATGTTTGTATGTATGCGCATGCACACAGCACGGCATGCACATATATGCACATGCCTAGTCAGTCTCAGTATAGCTATTGGTTTTGAACTAAGTTTGAATTGATTTCCTCACCCGTCTCTTATCTTCTACAGACCACAAACATCATTTTTGTAGTTCCATACAGTAACTGTGTTTGTCACAGTTCTCTATAGAGCTTCTTTCTTTTTTTTTTTCCTTGTTGTTTAAACTGAAGCAATGACTGGCTGGGAGATACAGCTTTGATTGTAACTTACTTCATGCGCTTACAATTTTTTCTTTTTGTAGGATCTGACGGCATTAGCCAAAGAATTAAGAGAACTCCGGATTGAAGAAACAAACCGCCCACTGAAGAAAGTGACTGACTACTCTTCCTCCAGCGAGGAGTCAGAGAGCAGTGAGGAAGAAGAGGAAGATGGAGAGAGCGAGACGCACGATGGGACCGTGGCTGTCAGTGACATACCCAGACTAATGTAAGAAATTGTTGTTGTTTTTGTTGTGCCTGAGCGTGCCCTGAATTTCTGTGCTTGAGCTAGCCTCCTGCCTCAGGAGTAGCTGGGATAACAAGTACCAAGCACCATGCCTGAATCAAGACTGTTTTTTAAAGGAAGACCAGGAAGGGACTTAAGTTTCCAAACCAAAGCATGAGAAACACTAGCTGGATACAAATGACACATAGGACACTGGCAAAGAGAAGTGGCTTCGGGGAATTGAGTTCTTATTGGGACACAGTTCTATAACTATTTCTCCACATAGACTCAGTCACCTGGAGTCTGTAGGACTTCTAGGCCTGTATATGCCCTGCCTGCCCATTGCTATTGGACTCTCTGTCTTTCAGATGACTCTTTGCCCTTTTCACCTCTAAGACAAACAAGAATGAATGCACATGGCACGCGCGCGCACACACACACACACACACACACACACACACACACACACACACACACACACAGGAAAGAATCAGGAGACAAATGAACATTTAAAGACATTCCTAGTGTTACTGCTTTTTACTCCATCCTTTTCAGTGTCTATTTTATTTGATCCCTTTTCTTTTCTTTTCTCTTCTTTTCTTTTTTTATATGTGTATGTATGTATGTGTGTTCATGTTGATATGTGTGCAGTGTACATGCTATGCATATGGGCATATCCATATGGAGGCCAGAAGTCAGTGCTGGATGTCATTCTTCAGATGCTGTCTGCCTTCTCTTTTGAGACAGATTCTCTCCTTGGCCTGGTGCTCACTGGATCTCCTGTCCCCACCTCCTCAGTCCCCAGGATTACAAGTGTGCACCACCAGCCCTGGCCTTCATGCTTTCATGGCAGGTGTTGTACTGACTGAGCATCTCACCAGCATCTTCATGTTCTCTTGTCAGACTCTTCTCCATCTTATCTTTGTATATTTTGTCTCTCTGTATGTCTGCCTATATTTCCCTAAGTCATAGTCTTCCCTACTCTTGTTTTTCTTTCTTCCCCCAAGATGAATAGGAAGGTCTATGGGTTCTTTTTTGTTAACTGCAGTGGATTCTTGGGTTAGCTGTTTACATTCCATTCTTTTTTGCTTTTCAAACCCCTCTGAAAATAAACATAAGGTGTCTTTGCCCCGGTTTGCCATAACACTGATGAAATGCAACACTTCCTTCCCCATCTTCACTCTCATTGCCCCCCCATTTCTTTGGACTGGCTATCAGTATTTATCCCCAGAACATACTGTACTGACAGAAAATGTCACAAGACCATACGTATTGTCCTGCTCAATAGATTACAGGACAAGCATGGCCAGTCTGGAGGATGCTACCCCAAGCAGTTCTGAGAGGCAAATTCAATAGCTTTCATTGTAAATCCATGCTTGTAATTTTACTGTTGGTTATTTAATTATTGACAGCTATAAATATACTGTGACATTTTCAGATGGTTTGTATTAAATCGTCTTTTAACAGCAAATAAAATTGTTCTAGAGGCAAAACTACTAAGCCAGAACAACTCCACAGCACATGCTGATTATTTCCATTTTGTCTTGACTCAGCACTGTTCAGTTCTTCTAACATATGCTTAAAATTCCCTATAAACAATGGGCATACAGCTATTGGGATAAAAGCTGACGATGCAATTAAAAGACTCCTAAAATTCCTACTACATGTTAAATGCTGTGCTGAGGGGGATGAGCCATTGGAGAATATGTACTTACATTCTACCTTCAGAGCTCATGTTCTTCTTTACAGAGATAAATTATATGCAGGAGAATGCAGGATAATCTAATCATTTTGGAACAGAGATAGTTTGTGGGAAAATATAATAGCATTGGAAGCCCCTGTCATATTTTGTAACTCTATGAATGATGGTTCCCCTCCATCCTCTAAAGGAGAAGTAGAACTTACCTTTCAGGGAAGAACATCCATCTTTCTAACATTCCCCCAAACAGATCACATTGTGCTTCTCTGTGTCTTCCTGCTAGTCTATCCCTTTGGAGGTCACCTACCCACAGCACAGTGAGCTGTAAAGAGTCATCCTTTCTGTCCCTACCTCCCACTTCTCCATTCACCATTATCTCTCCAGGAGCCTACGTTTGCATGTAGTATCTTGAGTCAGAATTGGCACCATCTCCCTCTTTGAACTGCGGGGATTCCTGACGATGGGGATAGTGGCTGTAGGTTGACCAGATGGCTCAGGGATTAAGACTCTTCACTGCTCTTTCAGAAGATGGAGTGCAGGCCTGATGCCTACATCAGGTGACTCACTATAGCCTATAACTCCAGCTCCCAAGATCCGACACTCTCTCCTGGTCTCCACAGTCACCTCTCACATGTGGCATATACTCACAAATGTATAGAAATGAAAATAATTTTTTAAATAAAAATGTGAAGTCCAGATGTTGACCATGTCCTTGTAATGCAGTTCATTTTGTATAGTCTCCTACGATGCTGTCTAGACAATGATAACCACATAGCTTTCTTTCCTTCTATTCTCATTAAAACACCATGCCCACCTACTCTGCTACTGTCCTGCCCCCTTTACAAGTCCTCTGCTCTCTTGTGCCGTCCATGCTCTGGGATGATGGGCCATGCTTTATCTCTCAGTCTCTACAAGCCATTGCATCCCTGAGACCAATGATCAAACTTCAGCACCTATGCAAATGCTGTGACCTTCTCCAGTACATCCCTTTCCTTATCTTGCCCAGCTTTTCTATCCACTACTTTCTGCCAAACCAAGGACCTTTCAGAAAGCAGGTGCCCCAAAAGCACGTATTGAATGGAATTGAGCCGAATTAAATCAGGACCTCCAGGAGCACTTTGACAAATCCAATTAGAGGGAATTATTGTTCCAAACCAGTAGTCTAATTACAGGAAACTTACCGTATTTTTTTCATTTGAATCAATGGTGGGATTTTATTGTTTGTTTTGATTTAATTTGTTTTTTTTTTTTACAATATTGGTAGGATTTTTGGATAGCTAATTTTTCCTATCCAATCTCTTTATTAAGAAAAATGACTTCTAGAACAAGGGGTAGTTAATGCAATAAGATTTCCTACCCAAGCTCTCTATTAAGAAAAATGATTTCTAGAACAATGGATAGTTAATGCAATATATTTGTTGTTTGAGCTTTGGACATTTTTTTTTCTTATCGTTCTTTTTCTTTTGATAAACATTACATTTTTTAGGGTGGTTGCAGTTTTATAGGAAAATCAAAGTGGTGACAAAGTTCACTGTAACAACTGCATCATCTTCACCACACGAGGTCTCTAGGAGCAAGTGAGCATTGCATGTGTCAGAACCACTGAGCAGCATCAACATGGACTGCTCAGGTTGGCCCAGCTTGCTTAGCATTGAGCCTTATGGCCTTTGTTCTACCATGTTGCGTTTAATTGTAACAACTTCTTAGACTCCTCTTGGCTGGGACCGTTTCTCAGGCTATATTTCTGTCTGAAAGGAAGTGCTAAGGGTTACTTAGATATGTTATAGAATGCTTTTCTTTGGGAATTTTGAGGTTGCTTAGATCAGTGCCTTTTCCACCCTTCTGTCTACTGAACTGGAACAGTTCAGACATGTATAAAGCAGATTCTTGTGTCATAGTTTACATGCTTACCTGGAAGCCTTCAGTGTCATTTTAAAGATTTTTAGATTTATTTATTTCATTTTATGTGTATGAATATTTTGCCTGCATGTATGTCTGTGCACTGTGTACATGTGTGGTGGAAAGCAGAAGAGGGCGTTAGGTCCCTGAAATGGGAGTTAGAAATTGTTATGAACTACCATTTAGGCCCTGGAAATTGAATCCTAGTTCTCTGAAAAATCTTAATTTTTCTTTTAATTTCTGAGCCATCTGCCCAGCACCAACCAACTTCATTTTTTAAATGTATATACCTTAGAATGTATTCTTTGTACTATAAAGTCCTATGACTATCAAAACAGAAGTATTTTGCTTTCTTACACTAATAAATAGATTATAAAACTTGTGTTGCTATATCCTAGTGAATCTGCTACCAAAGACATAAGATGGCAGAAATTGGCATTGGTTGTCTATCTAGTTGTCTACTTATATTTATAGTTAATCACTCATCAATTTATGAAAGGCCCATGTTTTCACAGTAAACCTGAATTAAATCTCTACTCCCTAGTAAGAAAAGCCTTTGGACCTAAATCATTCAGTCATGCATGTACTGAACACTCTCTGGATGCCTCTTGAGTGGCACACACCTCACACAATATAGAGGACAGAAACACAGATAAGATCTGATCATTGAAGAACTATGTGTTTATAGAGTGGTAGAGATGCTCAGAGGACATGGAGAAACAGAGTGGAGAACTGTCTGAACCATCCCATGTGTTAAAAGATGTACTATCTAGGCGAAGGCAGAGAATAGAAAAGGGTCCTGTGAAACAGGTCAGACTTAAGTCACCAAGGGTTTTATCATGCAGTATGCACAGAAAACAACTGTAGGTTAAATGTTGCTAGAGTTAGTAGAGAGTAGAATTTGCTTTAAAAATTCCATTAGAGAAAAGGCCCCAATTATACCTTTAAAGCCATGGTAAGGACCTTTAGCTTTAAACTATAGTAGACAGGGAGCTACTGAAGGTTGGTAAAAGAAAAGCCACACAATCCACTGTGACTTGAAGTTGAGAAAGATTGTCATTAATAAAAGAGAGTAAGCCAAACTCGTTGATACACCTTTTAAAGAAAAACAGAAAACATTTGAGATATGGTTACAAAGCACAATAGGAAGGACCTAGGTTGAACATAAGAGAGAATGAGAAAAAGGGGTCCAGAATGGTGAAGAGTTTTTAACATAATAAACCAAAGGTGTAAAAGTTCCTCATTTAATAAATTTTACATGAGGAAGGTCATGACCTCCACTGCCATTCAGGAATACAATTATCTCAGTGGAAGTCGAATAAAATTTGACTGAGTAAAGAACTTAGCTGTGCTTGTGGACATAATAAAGACCAAAGAGTAGAGCATGCCAGGAGATCATGCAAAATGGAGCAGAGCCTCAGAGACCTATTGCAGTTAAGAGCCCAAGAAGGAAATAGGCACAGACTAGCAAAGGAAAGGAAGACCAGAGATGGGGCATGGAATAGAAAGAATAAACCAGGCAGACTCAGGCCTGCTGTGTTAAGACATGGGCTGTACTCTGCCTTTTGAAAAGAAATATGTAGGGAGGTGATTGGAATAAGTAAAAGTTTTGGAAATTTTCTGTAATCAAAAGCCAATACATTATATGGTAGGATAGTGCATGGGAGGAACAATTAATATAAGACGCACAGAACCTAAATATATATACAGAATGTTCATGACTGAACAATACTACATAGCAGGACTGTCTTGGGATAGCTAAGAGGAGTTGCTTACCATATTAGAAGCCAATTAACTGAGGAATAAATATAAATTGCCTTTTTATTTCATCTATGTGGAATATTGCTGATCAAAGTAAAATGAAATACAACTTGAAACTTTCTAAAATTAATAATAGATGAGATAGTTCTGTCCCATAGAAGACAAAGTACAAAAATTGACTCGAACAAAAGAATATAGTTAAAAATATTTAGCTAAGATTAAAAAAAACAGTGGGCAATAGGATGCATAGTAATACCTGCTATATGACTAATAATTGATATGTAAATCAAATCTCCTCAGCCAAATGCAAGCCTTCAAAACAGACCTAGAAAAGCTGGTCTTGGTAGAAGTGATTCCTTAAGCATTTAAAAAAGGATGTTGACAAAAGGAGTTCTGTAACGGTAATTGTTTTAATTAAAAAAGAAAAAGGGAAGGGAGGAAGGGAGGGAGGGAGGGAGGGGGAGAGAGAGAGAGAGAGAGAGAGAGAGATATGAGAGAGAGAGAAGGAAAGAAAGAACGAAATGCAAAGATGGAAAAGGATTAATTAAATATATAGGGGGGGTTCCTTTCTGGAAGTGAGTTTTAAAAAATCTTTTTTTAATGAAAATGTATGCACATTTACACTTTCTCTGATGTAAATGTTTGGATAGAATCAGAACATTATCAGTATCTTAAAAAGAAGTGAGACTCTCTGTGATAATGAAACTGTGATTTGACAGTGCCAACCTGGCAGAGGTCCCCAGCTCAGCCTAAGCCCATAGTAGGAACAGAGAATTTCTGATGGACAGAGAGGAGGACACATGACCCCTTCCCCTGAGGCCTTGATCAGTACTTACGTATTAATCTATTGGGTTCACTCCATTTTCTCCAAAACAAGAATTTAAGTTCCCTTGAGAAAAGGAACAATCAATGTAGATAGGATCAAGTTCCAAAGAAATGACGGAAGAAACACTTGTTTTAAGAACTACTTGACTTATCAATCTATTCATATGCCAGAAATGATCACAGCAAAGGCTTCCCCACATTTGGGAACACATTTAATATGAACAGCTCCTTTCTGGGACAGAAACAGTGACATTGAAAGCTGACCGTTGACGTTTATCCCAAACACATCCATTCTCACCCCACACACAGGTGAGTTCTTTGAGTTCTTTAAGAAGCTGAAATCCTTACATCCGACAGAGGGCTAATATCCAAGATATACAAAGAACTCAAGAAGTTAAACTCCAGAGAGGCAAGTAACCCTATTAAAAAATGGGGTACAGAGCTACACAAAGAGTTCTCACCTGAAGAATATCTAATGGCTGAGAAGCACCTAAAGAGATGTTCATCATCCTTAGTCATTAGGGAAATGCAAATCAAAACAACCCTGAGATTCCATCTCACACCAGTCAGGATGGCTAAGATCAAAAACACAGGAGACAGCAGTTGTTGGCGAGGATGTGGAGAAAGAGGAACACTCTTCCACTGCTGGTGGAATTGCAGGCTGGTACAACCACTCTGGAAAGCAGTCTGGCGGTTCCTCAGAAAACTGGGCATGACACTCCCGGAGGATCCGGCTATACCACTCCTGGGCATATACCCAGAGACTTTACCTGCATGCAATAAGGACACATGCTCCACTATATTCATAGCAGCCTTATTTATAATAGCCAGAAGCTGGAAAGAACCCAGATGTCCCTCAACGGAGGAATGGATTCAGAAGATGTGGTATATTTACACAATGGAATACTACTCTGCAATTAAAAGCAATGAATTCACGAAATTCCTAGGCAAATGGTCAGAACTTGAAAATATCATCCTTAGTGAGGTAACCCAATCACAAAAGAACACACATGATATGCAGTCACTGATAAGGGGATATTGACCCAGAATCTCGGAATACCCTAGACACAATCAGCATATCAATAGATTTCTAAAAAGATGGAAGGAGAGACCCCCTGGTCCTGGAAAGACTGGATGTAGGGGAACGCCAGGACAGAGTAAGGAGAGGGGGTTGAATAGAGAAAAGAGGGAGGGAATGGGGCTTATGGGACAGGGAGGAAACGGAAAAGGGGAAGTGATTTGGAATGTAAATAAAAAAAATAAAATAAAATAAAAAAAGAAGCTGAAATCCAGGCTTTCCTGGGTGTTTGCTAATCTGCTTTCACTCACATCATTTTGCTTCTCCGTTTGGCTAAGAATCCTTTCCACTGCTGGGGACCAAACTACAGATTTGAAGAGCTCTCTGCCACTGATCCACTACCCTAACCCTTGGCAAGAGTTCTGGCAGTCTGCCTGCTAACATTAGCCAGGTGTAGTTGGTGGTTGTCGGAGTAAATATTTTATTAGATCCTAAGACTAGTATCAGATTTAAGAAACTGCAGACAGGTTTTGGTGGTAGTAGCAGTTTGGCTTTTGTTTGTGTGATAATTTATTTTATTTTTAATTACAATATAATTACACCATTTTCTCCTCCATCCACCCATCCTAAATGCCCCTCCCCATTCCCTCCTAAATTCATAGATGCTTTTCCTTCTTAAATGTATATGTGAATAAATATACAAATGCAGCCTGCAGAGTCTATTTAGTGTTGCTTGTATGATGTTTTTACAACTGACCACTTGGTATTAGATAACCAATAATTAGGCAATTCATGGCTAGGGAATACTGATTCTCCCTCTCAGTGGTCATTTCCTGTAGCTCTTCTCCTAGGGATGGAGTCCTTTCACATTGTCCCCTCACCAATATGGCATGTCAGCTGGCAGTGTCTTTTTTTACTTTACTTTTTGAGGCAGGATCTCATTTTGTAGATCAGCCTAACCTTGAACTCATGGGAAGCCATCAGCCTCTTACTTCTAAGTGCTGGAATTAAAGTCATGAGCCTCCACACCCAGCAATCATGGACAATTTTTAAAGTACATAAAAAGAATCAAAGGACTAAAATAATCAATGTTCTCTAAGAGATAAGTAATTCCTTGATATCGTTTCACATTTTTTTAAATGGACTTTAAACATAATCATTTGCTGAAACAGCAGAAAGGAATCCATAACAATGAAACGACAAATCTTGAACTCCTACAACCACAGGTTTTCCAAGTTTGTAAATTAGATAGTTGGGGTGCAAGGGACACAGGATACTTAATTGTTGATCACCTGAAAAAATGTGGTGGTCTTTCCCTGGTTGGGCACTGGCACTCTCTCTGAGTGGCACAGGGCACATGAGAAATTTGATCTGTGCCTCACAGTGGTGACAGCATCTTTTCAACACTTCCCATAGTCCCCTCTCTGCTCTGTCGCCAGACCCTTGAAAGTTCTCCATATGTCTTTCAGCATAAATCTGCTGGTTCTTGGGTGAATATCATTACATCCTCAGGTTATCTTTGGTCTTTGGGAAATACATAACATTGCAGGAAGACTAGATATACAATAGTATATTGAATAAAAAGATTTATAAGTATAGCTGAATAAGGAGATTTTAGGGGAGTGATGAGTACTGCTTATAAATTTTAATGGAATGGAATGGAAGCCACAGGCTTCCAAATTAAAAGCCTTCAAGTTGCTGATCAGAAAACCCTCCCAAAATCTAAACAAAACAAAAACAAACAAAACACCAAAAACCATTGCCATTGCTTGGTTGCTCACCAGAACTTAATGGCAAGACCCTTTCACTAAAAATACCACAGACTTTGGTCACAGAACATGGTAAATCATGCAGACACTGACCTGGCTGTGTAATGATAAGCAAAAGGACAAACAAGCATGTGTTCTAGCAAAGGAGAAGGAAGGAAGGAAGAGACAATGGGCTAACGAATTAAAAATCTCAGGGTCAAAGCTATGCCTGAAGTTAGTATAGTGCTTGCTTGCAAGCATGAAGACCTGAGTTCAGTTCTCAGAACCTATGTAAAAATGGCATGCACGGTGACTGGTGACTTGTGCCTTTAATTCCATTTCTGGGATGACAGAGACAGGAGGATCCCTGAGGATCACTGACCAGTCAGCCTAGCCTAATTGGTAAGTTCCAGATCAGAAAGAGACCTTGCCTCAAAGGAAGTAGATGGCGTTCTTTAGGATAAAACCCAATTTCAGCTCTTTCCACATGATATCACACCCCAACCCCCCCCCACACACAAATCTTAAAGAATTATTAATGGCAGTAAGAAATATTAAAGAATAAAGGCTGGTGGGACTGGGCATACACATGTCTTGAAGACAGTATCTTACATAAAGTATCTATCTCTTGGAATAAAAATAGAGGAAGGAGAAGGACCCAGACAACAGCCGAGCAGAAGAAACAGCAGGTAGAAAGGCAGGTCAAGGTTCCCTTTGTCAAGAAGGTTGTGGGACACAGGAGGGGGATGTCTCTGCTGATTCCATCATTGTTTTCTTGGAGATCAGAAAGCTCTTAGAGTCTGAGTTGAGAACAGGGTGGAAAATAGATCAAGAAGCTGCAGAAATGGAAACTCCAGTCTAGGTGCATTAATACAGAATGCCCTTAAAGTCACTGCAATAATCACATGAATAATATAAGTGGCAAATTTTATGTCACGTGCACTTACTGCAATAAGTAGTGGGAACAGGAAGTGGTATTTCCCTACATCTGCACGTTGGCATGACGACTGTTCTTTCCCATATCAGACCCACAGGCGCTCCAGGGAACAATGAGCAGTACAACATGGGGATGGTCGGGACACATGGACTGGAAACCTCACATGCAGACACCTTTGGCGGCAGCATTTCAAGAGAAGGAACCTTGATGATCAGAGAGGTAAGTTGGTGCAGCAGCTGTCAAAAGGACGTGCCTTCCTTAAGTGGTTTCCCTATTCAAAGTTTTACATAGGATGCTTATGCATATATTATAAGTGTGCTGGCTAATGGGAGGATAGGAACCTGTGAGTCTAAGTGGATGAGTGATTTTAATTGTCTGCCATCTTCTTTTCTGGGTCTTCCCAAGTTTCTGCAGAGTGACTTAATTATGCATTAGCCCCCCCTTCTTCAAAAGGAGCTATGCAAATTTGATTATAAAATCTGAGCCTGAGGACATAAAACTGGAAAGCACAGATGTTCCCAACACCAGGAAAACAGAAGTGAATGGCCTTTCTTAATAACACGGGTAGTTTTGCGAGTCTCTTTCCCCCATGAATGCTTTCATCCTTATGGATTTCATATAAAATGCTCAGTAGTTCCAAGAAACTGTGCTAGAGAACAAAGAAACACAGATGTCAACTAGGAGGCATATCTTGGGCATTTATTTTCATCTTTAAATTTTGAGGTTTTTTTAAAAAATTATTTAAGTTATTTTCATATATATGCGTGTTTTCCCTACATGTATGTCTGTGTACTGGGTGCATGTCTACTGTCTGCAGAGACCAGAAGAGGGTGTTGGATCTGCCTGGAGTTGCAGGCACTTGTGAGCTGCCATGTGGATTCTGGGAATGGAACCACAGTCCTCTAAAAGAGTAGCCTGTGCTCTTAACTGCTGAGTCTCCCTTCAGCCCTTGGGAAGGTTTTTTGTTTTTTTTTTTTTTGTTCATTAAGTCTGGAAACATGACTTCATTTGTTGGGAAACACATGTTCCCCTTCACCTGACCTTCCACTGAGCTCCCTGCAGTATCTCTATTAACCTGAAGTGCCCCCAAGAAATTGGAACCCATCTTCTCTCTTCATTTCATGTGAGTTTGAGAAAGTAATGACAAATAACATTGAGGAAATGTCACCACTCATTCCCCTGCATCTGTTTTGATCCTCTGTAAAACGTCATAAATGGGTTACAGAGCTGGATCTATGGATAAACTGCTTGCCACATGAAGACAAGAATTTGGATCCCCAGAACCCACAAAAAAGCCAAGCAGGTGGGGCAGCCACTTGAAATCTCAGCTCTCAGGAGGCAGAGGCAGGGACTCCCTGGGGGCAATCTCCTAACTTCCATTGGGCAGAATTGGTAGGTTCTGGGTCTGGAGAGACCCTGCCACGCTAATAAAGGGGAAAAAAATGAAGGGCAGAACCTTGCATTAATTTTAGACACACACACACACACACACACATCCCTTCATAAATAATAGCATATTGTGTAAAATGGTTGAGAACATGGAATGGGCTAGTTAGTAAATATAAATGTTTGATAAAAGTTCACTATTTGGGCTGGAGAGATGGCTCAGTGGTTGAGAGCACTGACTGCTCTTCCAGAAGTCCTGAGTTCAATTCCCAGCAACCACACAGTGCCTCACAACCATCTGTAAGGGGATTAGATGCTTTCTTCTGGTGTCTGAAGACAGCTACAGTGTATTCATATACACTAAATAAATAAATAAATAAATAAATAATTCTTTTTTTAAATATAATTTTTAAAAAGTTCACTATTTTATTTCATTATCACCATAAACTCCAGTCTTCCCTTGCTTCTTACCACAGTCCACTCCTCCTTCTAAAGTATGGACAGACAGAATGGCCATCCTCTCTCTTCAAACAGGACAAGGCTAGGAAACTCCATTTACAGACTTTGCTCTCCAAGAAGACAGCGAGCCTCTCACGGTAGTAAGGAAGAAAGAAGCCGTAGTTTCTGAATGAGTAAGGCTTTTGAAGTGAAATTGACAGTGGCGCTATAACTAGAAGACTAGCTCGGACAGCAACTTGCTGGGATTTTTACTTTATGCCCCTGTCAAATCATTCAAGTAGAACACTTCCTCATATGCCTTCGATGAAGAATGGGCTTGACTAACAGCACTGGCATTGTGTGGCACTTGCATATAAAGCTCCCGGTGCAAGGTTGGGTTATTTTAATACAGGAGCAGAGGGTTTCTATCAGGAGAACTTACCACACAAGAGAACGTGGTCTAGAGTGAGTTTCTCTTTGACTCCAGATAGAACCAACCCAGTTCCTAACATGCTTCAGGCTTTACAACAGAATCAGTAACTTCAGGGAGACATTTAGAGCCACATACTCATTTCTGTTGGCAACACCACCCAAATGAGTCCATATGATTCAGAGCGGCCAGCAGCTGATGGCCACAACCACCAGCACTTTCAAAATCACTGACACCTGTGTTTAAGGTTGATCTGCTGAGGAACATTTGTCTTAGTTTCCACACTCAGCTTTTACCAAATATAGGATTTTAGCATCTATATGTGTATGATGTATATGTGTATGTGTATATGTATGGACATATGTGTGTGCATATATGAGGAGGCCAGGGGAACATCTTGAGGTCTTTTCCCAAGTGTCAACAACATTTTTCTTTATAGAGACAAGGCTTCTCACTGACCTGGGGCTTACCAAGTAAGCTAAGCTGTCTGACCAGTAAAGCCAATGGTCCATCTGTCTCTGCTTCCCAAATTCTGGGATTACATTAATCTAGGCAATTTAACTCAGGCCTTCAGGTATGCAAGGCCAGTACTTTATCACCTAAGCCATCTCTTCAGCTCCAAAGTACAGGGTCTTAAAATATCAAAATCTTAATCAAGATACTTCAGATAGAAAGGAAAGGAGAGGAAAAGGGAGGGAAGGGAGGGGAGGGGGAAAAAGAGAAGAGAGGGAAGAAAGGAGAGTGGTGGTGGGGAGAAACAGAGACAGACTATAAGGAAGTAGTTTGTGTGATTATGGAAGACAAGAATTCCAATGATCCCTGCACCTGCGGTAGTAGGAGTCCAGAAGTGGGTAAAGATGAGATATGATGTCTCAGCTCAAGTAGTGAGGAAGACTGAGACTAGGCAAGTTGTGGGCTGCAGGGATGGCTCGGTGGATAAGAAACATTTGCCACACAAAGATGAGGATCTGAGTTTGAAACCCCAGAACCCATGTAAAGCCAGAATTGTGTGCAGATGTAACCAGCGTGCTTCTATGGTGAAATGACAGGCAGAGACAGGAGAATCCCCAAAGGGTTGTGTTTCAGCTAACCTGGATTACATGCCACTAACCAACCAGAAATTGTCTAAATAAGCCAGAAGGTGAGGACCAACACCCAAGATTGTTCTTTGAGCTCTCTAGGCATCGTTTCTTGGCTTGTGGGCCCACATTCACAAATACAACCACACATATCACACACAAAATTTATTTTAAACATTTCTTCTTCTGCCTTTTGTTCTATTCTGGACCTCTTGGTTCCTGTTACCCCCAGGAATGATAATCCCCCTACCAACTCCACCAATTCAAAAGTTTGCCTTCTTGATGCTCAGAAACGGTGTGACAGACACGCTTAGAAATAATATTTAATCTGAGCACCTGGTGGCTCATTTGATACATAAGATCAAACATCAGATGAGCCCTGAGCTTTAAGAAGAAACCTATTCAAAACACATATATTAAAAAAAATTAATTCAGGCTACAGTAAAAGAAAATAAAATTTACAAACTTAAACTTTATCTTGTTGTGATAAGATTTAGCTTATAGCATACTGTGGGTTCACTTCCACAGGATGGGCATCAGACACTCACTCAGCTTATTCTTATGAGAATAGAAAGGAGAGCTCTAAAAGATTCTACTGGCCCTGCTGCCTAAGACATGTCCCACACCTAGTGCCCTGCTGCTCTCCCTAGCTGCTGTCCTCCTGTCTTATCTCACACCTCCATGGAACCATTTTCAACTTCACTAGAGTGAGCTACACCGGCCAGCTATTAGCAGTCAGCTCGTCTCCAGTGTCCCTGCTCCTGGAAATGCTATTTTGCTTTTCTTACTCCCTTCTATTTCTTCTGCCTCAGTTTTCCTCTTCAGAAACCTTTCCTGGCAATCAATGATAACAGCGTTTTCCAGAAGCTCCTCATGTCCTCTCCCGTATCTACCCACTTACCCAACAGAGTAAGAACACTAGTTTGTACCATGAAGCTTTTTATTATAAATAAAAAAGAAAGGACACACTTTTACAGAGCTTGGGGGGGGAGTTGTAGATATCACACAAAGAAGAATTGAAATTCACAAACTATTTATATTCATATTTCATGGAAGGAACTCAAGGCATAGTTAGTGGGGTACCTGTGTAGGAGTGGAAGCAGAAGCTAAGAGAGAGAAGGGCTTCGGTGGCTCCCGCATGCCCTCAGCTTTGCTTATCTCCTAGCCTCCCTGTATCTGCACAGACCCCTTTTCTCCCCTTATGCATACTTGAATTCTCATCTCTTCTTGCTCCATTACAAGATCCTCACCTTTGCCCACTTGGGCTGCTGACAAAGGTTGGTCCCCATCTCCCAGTCTACATGGTCAATTCTCTTGGGAATTCCATCCCTCTCATTACAGGTCTCCTCTCCTGGTCCAATAACCTATGACAGTAGCTTTCATTGCAGCAGTGCACCCCAGAGCTGCTGTACTCCACCAGACTGCCTGGACTTGGAGCCTCGCTTGAGAAGAGTCACTTGGCTGTCTTGCACTGCCCTTTTTTCCTTCTGTAAAGTGGTGCCGATAAAAGCTGGCCCACAGTGTTCCTATGAGGACTCAATGGCACATGGTAGAGAGTGTTCAGTGCAGTACCTGGCAGATGCTAAAATACAGAACATATTTCTGTTCATCCTCCTGAGAATGATGAGGTTATCAAAACCAGAGAACTTGGGATTCTCTTAATGAGATTCAGGAATGTAGGGGTGTTGTTCAATTTCCTTTGTGTCCCCAGTAGAGAGCCTAGAGCACAGAAGGTATTTGATGAAAAGTTGCTGGTTGATGGAACCAAGGGGTGATGACTCAGAAGTGAGTAGATTCAAGGATCATTGCTTCAGGCTTTTCCATCTCTGAGATATATCCCTAGCTAGCCCTTCAAGTCTTTCCTTAATAACCACTGTATCTTTGTCAGTTTCAAGGCCTGGAAGAAAATGCCACTGACAGAAGAGAAACTTAAAAACTCTAACGTGACAAGGTGTGATTTATGCTCTAGGGGAATTGTGGGGGGGAAATGTCAAAAGGCTTCTCAGTACAGAATGGAAGTGGGGAAGAGAAAAGCTGTTTAGCACATATAAAAAGCAGGGACACTAAGATGGATGGGAGAGAGCTGAGCTGACTAAATGTCTCTTAGAAGATGAAATGCTCAATGCAGAGAATATGTGCACATGCTAGCCCCCAGTGAATTCTGTCACAAAATGAATTGAGGAGTGGACCCTCACTGAGACAGTTTGTGGTCCAGGAAACAGATGACACTAAGCTTCCCAGACATTTATCAAGCTTGCTTATGTATGAATCACACACATACTCTTGGGATCTTGGTGGGTATGTACTGTCTCATACACACCAAAGAAGTGGCTACTTGCATTTCCAGACAGAGACAAGTGCAGGCCAGAAACTACACTCAAGACAGAGACTGGGGGAAGCTAAGTATGGGCCTTTCTTTTCTTTTCACTCTGGCTGTATTTCTGAGCAAAACTACCTAGAAAAGGAAGGGATTCATTTGGCTTTGGATATGAGGGAATACAATGTATCATTTGACATTGGGAAGGCCTGGTGGGAGGTGAGTGAGTTGGCTGGTTACATGGTGTCCACTGTCGGGAAACTCTATCTGTGCATGTGTGTGTGGGGCCGGAGGGTAAGGTTACTCATTAGACTTTCCCATTCTTTCCCCCCAGTTCTCAAATTGCCCACCCAGGACACATTTAGTGTGGATTTTCTTTCCTCAGTCAAAAGTATCTGAAAATACCTTCTCACATAAACACCCAAAGATGAGTCTCCTAGGTGATTCCAAATCTAGTCGGGTTGAAAATGAATGCTAAGCATCGCTCTGGACCAAAGAAACAGCATACACTATTGACAAATCAAACCCCAGAGCGTGGGGAACATATCTGCCATGTTCCTGGCTGTTCGGTGCTAAGCAAAGTGTTCCATATGTAGTGGGCATTCGGCAATACTGAGCTAAGAGATGGAGAGGGAAAGGAGGCAAGGGGAGTATGAAAGCAAACAGGAGGGAAATCATGGCTTGTATCTGCCCTAAAGAATCCCCAGTGAACCAAGTACATACTCAGCAGACCAGGCAGAGCCATGTACAACAAAGGGCTTGGCGAGCAATGGGGACAAACCACAGAATAGGGAAATATTCACCAGTGTACTGATGTCTAGAATATAGTAGGAACTCAGAAACCTCAATAGAAAAATAAAAATGTACAAATGAGCAACAGGGATTTCTTGAAAGAACATATGTAAATGGATACTGGATACATGGGAAACTATTCAAAACCATTTGTTGTCAAGGAGATGTAAATCAAAACCAAAATAAAAATCAAAAACTAAATCAGAATGACTATAATCAAAGAGACCAAAAGCAGCAGCTGATGGCAAGAGTGTGGAGAAAGGGGCTCTGCATATTCTTGATGTGATATCATTTAATAGTTAAAAATAGAACTACCATGTGATCTGGCAGTCCCACTACTGGGAGACTCTCCAACGCGAATGGAATCAGTATGTCAAAGTGCCATTTGCTTGCCTATGTCAGCACTACTCACACCTGCCAAAGAGTGAGAACCCCCTTCTCACCCATCACCTTATCAATGGATGGACAAACTATGGTCCGGACATAAAAGGCAAAACTATTTAGCCATTAAAGGAGTGAGATGCTGTTCTTTAAGGCACAGTATTGGGGATCATCAATAGTGCCACAGGATCTCTCTGATATCTGGGAACTAAAGCAGTGATCTCATCCAAGCTGAGAATGGAAAGGTTGTTTCTAGAGGGTGGAGTCGAACAGAGGGTGAGACATGGAAAATGATTAGTCCACAGGTACTAAGTTACCCTTAGACAGGAGGGAGGGGGGGTTACAAAACTAGCCAATTAGATGCACTTACTTGGTTTGGGCGGTTTTTTTGTTTGTTTGTTTGTTTTTAATTCTTTGTGTTCCCATGGATTTAGGGAGGTGGCTGATCTCCGGAGGAATGGGTTTAAAGCATTTAATTCCTGCATTCCTATCAATAACAATTTTAGAGCATATCCCTAGAGCATGTGTGTAGCTCTGTCTCTATTTTCAAATAATCGGCTGGAGTATTTCTATGACTTGGGACTCCTGTCAGGTGTGCCTAATCATTGTTTGACCTTACCACTGACAAAGAACCCTGTGAGTTGGGTAAATAATATCTCTATGGTTTCTTGAAATACACAGATTTTTCTTTGGGGAGAGGAGTGTCGGTATCTTTTCATCCTAGCACTTTTCAGATGGATTTGGGTGATTGTTTCAATATAATCTGACAGCATGGTCTGTAAATCCAATTATCTGGTAGTGTCCACCCCCCCCCACACACACACACAGCAGAAAAGAAACTTAGCAGCTCTGCCTCCATCTATGGCATCCCCCATATATTAGCATAAGACCTGAAAGTCAGTCCACTTACTAAATATTAACAAGGCTTAATGTCTTTATTTCTTAGGCAAAGTAGAAATTTTGATGTTACCATCCTATACTCCCCAGTAAATCAGTTTGGAATCCATGGTGTTTGTGGTGAAGTACTGATCTGTGCACCACCTTCGACTCCCCAGTAGGTCAGTTTGGAGCCTGTTAGGTCTAGGATGTGTGGAGTGACAACACTCTTCAGTCTGTGTCCCCTCTTTCTAATGGATCCTTTGTGTTGTATTCCTCAGACGGCTGAAGAGAAGAAGCGATCTGGTCACAGTGACAGTAATGGTTTCGCGGGTCACATCAATCTCCCAGACCTTGTGCAGCAGAGCCATTCGCCAGCTGGGACTCCCACTGAGGGGCTGGGCCGTGTCTCCACTCATTCCCAGGAGATGGACTCTGGGGCTGAAGTAGGTGCCAGGCAGTAGTCATGAGAGTTCTGTTCTCCTCCGTGGGGTTCTACACATTGATGACTTAAACAGTTAGGCTTTGCCAAACTCTCTGGACCATGTTCAGTTGGTTTCTGCTATATGGCTGCAAATATAAAGAAACCATAGACACAACAAGAAGTTCTCACTTATCATCTGGTTCAATTCCTGTGTTATGGATGAAACTTGAGAATGTTAAAAATCAGAGAGATTAGATGACTTATCCAGGACACACAGCTAGTTTACCAGAGCACTTGAGCCAGAACGTGGACCGCCTGTGTCACAAACTCATGGGAGGAAAGACAGTAGTAAGACTTTCAGGCCAACAGCTGTGACTCGTATTTGCATTGCTTTATTCAACTTACACATGACTTGAAGAAAATGAAGCTGATATGTTTTGTTTCTGAAAGATAGGTTCTTGATGTTTAATGGATAAGAGATTGGTTCTTTCTCCAAGTTGCACCAGGATGATGAAATAAGATGTCTCTCCCATGTGGAAGCAGACCTAGGAGAGTCTGAGGGAACACAGCCAGTTCTTAGACATGATTGGATGAATTCAAGGCTATGTCATGTTTCACGGTAGTCCTGAGACTAACATACAAGGCGGTCAATATTTTTATGGAACATGTATATGGTTATGTTTGACATTACATACACTGAGTTTCTGTGAGGCTCATGCCATTAATATGCCTCAAGGGCAAAGAACCCATGAGCATCCTGTTGTAGCTTCGAGCATGGTGGCAGATGCTTTCACCCAAAGTCCTCTATCAGTACCAAGGAGGGCCCCTGCAGAACAGAACTTTGTTTCAAATGCTGCTTCTATCCCAGATATAAGAGGAAATATTTTACCATCTCTTTCCTGGACTTTTAAGGATAAAAGAGAGAACATGCAAAAGTAATGGTTTGGGGAGGGACTCCTATCTGCGGAAGAGGAAAGGAATTTGATACCAAAGGGTAGAGGGAAAATCTTGAAGAGAATTGAACTGGATCTTGGTGAGTTAGGAAATCAAATTGAATATTTGAAAGTTTGCCCTTATATGGTTAGGGCTTAGGAATGTTGATTTGTTTTGAAATAAAAATCTAATAACAAAACAAAAACCTCAGGCCTAAAACAGGAGTACCCAGAAAGAGTTCTCATGATGTTGAACACTGCAGTGTTTGTGATGTGGAAAGGATGAGCAGGGAGCTTGGTAGATGGCTCTGTTGGTAGAGTGCCTGCCTCCCAACCAGGAAGAGCTGAGTTCTGATCCCCAGTATGCATGTAAAAAGGCAGATGTGATGGCAGATGGATGTACCCCAGCTCCAGTGGTGGGGGAGACCAGAAGCAGTCTCATTGGCCAGCGAGCCAGCCAAGTCAAATGGATGAGCTCTGGGCTCCTCAAAGAGTCTGTCTCAAAAAATAAGGGAGATGAGTGATCAGGAAGACACCTGGCAGGGACCTCTGACCCCCACATACACACGTCTGATGCACACATGTATACACACACACAAGATGGGTACTGTAGAAGGGAAAAATCTAACTAACAAAAAACAGGCAAAGAGTTATAGCACCTCTTTTGACAAAATTCAATTACATTATGACACCAAATGCTAATATTGAATATATTTTCCCTAATCTAGTTCTGACTTCATGCCTTTAATGGTGTGGTCTAAACCCTTGGGACTTACCTAAAGTAAGTCCTCTAGATATATTGCATATAAACTCAATGACTATACTAAGTCCCCATGTAAAGCATGTGACATATGCATCCTCTTAAGCCAATGAAGAAAGGAAACATCAATCTCTAGATAAATTAAAGAAGTTCTGATTAAAGAAGTTAACGTTGTTAGAAATGATTCAAGTCTACATGTATTATCAGGCCAGAATAGACAGGCCCAAAGGCTACCTTCCATAAGGGCAGCTCTTGAACTGACTGTTCTAGGATGGAACATTGCTGTGGCAACATGCCTTATATTTTGCTTTCCTTAAGACCAATTGTTCAATGCATGATGACTTGACTTAAAAGTAGAAAGAAATAATTTCTGTAAGCTTAATGGCCAATATCAGTAGTACATATACCAAGCTGCCACCTGCCATCCAAAATGCAATTTTCTTCCTGAAGCTCCCATAGACTGATCACTAATGAAGCCCAATGCACACACCGTGTCTGGAGAGTCCCAGAACTCAGAAGGGACTGGACAGAGGCCTAGGGACTCTCAGCATCTAGGGAATGGGAATGGGACAGCAGAGGAGTCTGTAGTCACTGTCACAACTGGGCAAAACAAGGTCAGTTCCACCTGTCCCTGCAGCGCTGACTTCTCCTTCTTGCTTTTTGATCAGTATGGTATGGGGAGCAGCACCAAAGCCTCCTTCACCCCCTTCGTGGACCCTCGAGTGTACCAGACATCGCCCACTGATGAAGATGAAGAGGATGACGAGTCTTCGGCTGCTGGTGAGCAAGCTGGCCCTGGTGATTTAGGGATAAGCGTCCTTTCCAGTACAGACCAGTGACAACCCATCAAGCCAGAGGGTACACCATTTATTGCTTCCACCCTCCCTGTCCTAAGAGGAAGATATTTTTCAATTTATTATTTTGTGGAATTCCTAAAGCAAATTACGTTCCTTTCCCCTCCCCGACCCCTGATTTTTTTTTTCTATCATGTTTCTGGAAGAAGCCCAGAGGTATCCCAGGACACTAGGAAAAGCCGCCCCGCAGCGATCTCGAGACTTACCACATATTTCTCAAAAACAGTTTCTGGGTATACTGCTATGCTCAAATAGTGTGGCGCCAAACACCCCATGAATGCGTGTTGAGCTGTGTTGAGCCCCAGGCGTGTGCTTCTATTGCAGGTCTGGCTCAACTAAGAGGATGGCCTTGCTTCTTTGCCTTCTGCAAATTACTAATCCTTGAAGTCATCTTATATGGACTCTCAAAAAGAAACCATTCCTTGCTTGTAATTACAGGAATGGCATATTTGTATCTGTGAGATTTGTATTAATTTTCTAAACCATTCAAAGGGGTGTCTGTAAGCCTGTTTTGCTAATAAGCAAACTACTGCTTCTGCAAATGACATGCTTTGTCCTATTGAAGAATATAATCTAGGTATTGGTTCATAGTTCCCATGCCTTTGCTATGACATACTCCAAGCCAAGCCCTTCCTCTATCCTTCCACTGGCTGCCTGTTAAGATGCTATTGACTTCTCTAATTCTTTCTCTTGAAGCCCTGTTTACTAGCGAACTTCTTAGGCAAGAACAGGCCAAACTCAATGAAGCAAGGAAGATTTCAGTGGTAAATGTGAACCCAACAAACATTCGCCCTCATAGTGACACACCGGAAATCAGAAAATACAAGAAACGCTTCAATTCAGAAATACTTTGTGCAGCTCTGTGGGGTACGTTGGTGGCTTTTGTTTGTTTTGTTTTTCCACTCATTAGTCAGTTTACCATCAAGTATTAGATGCGTTTGGCTCTTATCATCAGAACACACTAGGAGAATCATAGCTGTTAGGGAACTGATGTGGGACTGCCTAAGGAGTGAGCAAACATAGATTATATGTAGAAAGCTGGTATTCAAGATGGCATGTTGGGTGATTGGCAAATCAATAACAGAACGGAGCTAGATACTTGATACACAACCACTCTTTGTGAAGTACTACCCATGGCACCCCACATTCTATCTCTGTGACTCATGCAGTATCCTGCAAAGGTTCTCATGCCATTACCTTCATCTCACAGCTGAAAAACTAAGCCCAGTATATTTTAGTGACTTGCCCAAGGCTGCACCCTCAGCAGTAATTGGTAAAACTTGAACATCACAGGATGAATGTTGATGGTTTTCCGTTGAAAGCATCAGTGTGGTGTTTTCATTGAGTAGATTGGCAGATATTAGCTGGGTTCAAACTCACAGTGGGCATGGGGAGGTTTTATCAAAGACTTGGCCTTTACTACTCACAGCATCATAGGAAGATCAGGATGGGGTCCACCTGAACCCATCTCCGTTGCCAGGCTTGGATGGGGACATCATGGTTTTATAAGGCTAAGGGCATTTGCCATGTCAGCGGGAAAGAATATTGAAACCTGGGAATTGTTGCATGTGAGGCACAGTGGCTTTTTAGAAAAGAACATAACCACATTAAATGAAGTAGGGCTCAACAAGTAGATAGTCGTGTTTTCAGAAGATAGAAATGTACCAAGGGATGTACAAGTTCCACTGCACAGCAAGTCCTCCATGTAGGTACATTTTAGTAAGTAGATGACTAATCTATTTAGCTATGGACATTTAGGGTACTAATAATCTAGATGAAATTACAGATCTGCCAGCTTTGGGATAAGGAATACTGCCTGCAAGAGTGCTAGGGTAGAATTGGGAAACTGAGGACTCTAAAATCAGTAGTCCTGTGAGACTCAGCTTCTTGTGAACTGGCTTATCATTTCCATGACCAAAAAGAGCAGAACCATCAGTGTGTGTGAGAGAGAGAGAGAGGAAGAGCAAGGGCTTCCATGCTGAGAGAGTGTGGAAGTGGAATCTTTTGTGTTTTGAAGGTAGATGGGTTAGCTGCCTCAGAAATCAGTGGATGAATAGGTAGGTGCTGGGGTGGGGTGCTCTAGGAAGAAGGAAATGTGATATCTAGGGAGCGCAAGGAAGAGGAAACCCTCCACAAAGGGGAAATGAACACATTTGCTTACTTGCACATCTCTGCCGAAGGCTCCTTTTGGCAAGTACTCTCTGAGCTAAGTAGTAAATGGATAGGTGAGATGTATGAGATGTATTGCTGCCTCCACTTTATAAAATGAAACTGTAGTTCTGTTACCAGAGGAACAGTGATGTAACGTGTGAGCTGTACCTTCCACTTCTACACTGTCTACCTTAGCAGCCACCTGCCCATTTGTTTATATGAGCATGAAACTGTTCTCTGCGTGGCATAGGGTTAAGGACCATAAAAGGTCAGTCCTTGAGTGCCTCTTACATTTTTAGGTGTGAACCTTCTGGTGGGGACTGAAAATGGCCTGATGCTTTTGGACAGAAGTGGCCAAGGCAAAGTTTACAACCTAATCAACCGGAGGCGATTTCAGCAGATGGATGTGCTAGAAGGACTAAATGTTCTTGTCACGATATCAGGTGTGTTACTAAGCTGACCTAACCCCCCCCCCGGTGTGCCCAGGTGGGAAGGTGGCATCCTGGTCTCTGAAGAAGCCCTGTCTAAGCAACCACAGGAGATATACAATGCTGTAGCTGGGGGGAGATCACCCACACGTACTGTAATGCTCGGGGTTCTGGCCTCCCAGGAAGTTTACTGTGTTTTAAACTCTAACAAGTAAGCCTCATTGCTAACAAATGAAAAATATATCTGGAGCCTATGCTTATTGATAAGAAGGTTTTTTTTTCTTCCTGATACTGTTTGAACAAATCACCCTCTTCCCTTTTTCTTCATCAGCTATGAAATCAACAGTACCCCTTATGTGTTAGAACCACAAGGAAGAGATGTAAAACCCCAAGTTGCCCCCTAGACCTGGGTCAGAATCTCTGAGATACATTGCAGACATTCAGCATTAATGGCTCTGGCACTTTCCCATCATGCAATGTAGTTTATGAGCTCTATTCTTCATCCTTATTATGCAAAGAGACCCCACAATGACTTCTGGGTTGAACCTTGAAGATGAAAGTCTAACTCGCCAGGAGTGCTTGTGGTTTGAGAAAAAGACAGTCTTTTAGCATATAATTCCCTCTGTGTTCTGCCTATCTACTGACTGTTTAGAGTTTTGTCATAGCAAATAAAGGTTCACCAAGTAAATTGTTCTTGAACTATGATTTGCATTGTGTTCTGTGTGGTCTTTGTTTCTGGCTAATTGCTTTCTCTGTTACTACACTCCCAAATCTAAACTGAAATCACACATCTGTCTGTCCTCTATCCTAAGTGGAAACACTATCAGAAAATTCAAGTTCAGGCTAGTGACCATCTTCATCCTTCAGGGTATAACTATTTCCTCTTATCATGGAGCATAAAGGGAGAAAAGAGATAATAAACTAAGAAGGAAGACTCTAGAACTGCTCCGTTCCTATTGGCATGGGAAAGATGGAGCAGAGCCCCACCCCACTGAGGCTATCCTAAGCACCTGGGCTCTAGGCTTCTGCTGGCAATGAATGAGCAGCAGCTGTGCAGAACTTCCCAGGGTTTAAGTCTCATTGCACTCTGCTGTCAAGCCGGTGAAGGATGCTCTCATGAATTCCCATCCTCTGGTACATATCCCATCTGTAGGACATAAAACCTCTTTCAAGGCGATGGAAAATATCTGAGAAATAAAATCCACAAGCCTAAGTTTCTCATTAAGAATGAGCCACAGAAGTGTGCGTTTTCCTTGTGGTACTCAGATAATCCAATGGAGTGGACTCATTTTGCTTTCCATAAAGTCTTCTGTGCCATCCACCTGGTGTTTTATCATCCTGAAAATGCTTTGAATCTCTTTACCAAAGGGAACTTTTAACCTTTTTCTTTGAATTCTGAGTCCTCATCTTTTGTTTTCTTATTTTATGTTTTAATTTAATATTCTTTTTGATGACCTCAGCACCATAATTTTGTCTACTATCATCCCCTAAACTCAAATAGCTTTACGAAATTTGTTTCTCTGTCTTCTGTTCCATTCCTTTGTCTTACCAGTTAAATGTAGAAAACTGTTAACAATTGTCTTTGATGTAATAGGGGAGACAAAGAGAGGGGAGTGACAAGGAGAGGAGGGGAGACACACATAGGTAGGCTAAAATGCCCACTTGCTGACACTTCAACATGATTGGCTCTAGAATGTTCTGGAACTCTGTTATAGAGTTCAGGAAAATGGGCGTGTACAAATAAGAATCACTTAAAGGTAAAAAATACAATTGGTGGATTTTGGTGAAAATGCTAGGGTCTGTCTTTACAAGTCCTGACAGAAATAACAGTGGAAGAGCTAGGAACGCTGGCTAGTCTGCCTTCACAAACACAAAGATGTCAGCAGGAGACCAGAACAGGTAAGGGAAGAGAGAAGGCTATCCAGAATGTGAACTTAAAACTCTCTTATTCCCACAGGAAAGAAGAATAAGCTCCGTGTGTACTATCTCTCCTGGTTAAGAAACAGAATCCTGCACAATGACCCAGAAGTGGAAAAGAAGCAGGGCTGGATCACCGTCGGTGACTTGGAAGGCTGCATCCATTACAAAGTCGGTGAGTCTCGACTCAGCAGACAGAGTTCTGCCCGTACTCAGTCCCAATGTTTTGGTTAAGTTTATTCATTGCTTTCTATATGTTCTTGATGGCCTATTTGTCACCAGTTTAAGATGTTGCCGGACCCTATAAAGTATATTGGAATTACTCCCCCAAAAGTCAGATCACTGAAACTCAAAGAATACACTTAGAATAAAATGCTAGGTTCCAGTTTGAATATTTATATGTACTTCTCCCAATGTCCCCCAAAATAACAATTACAAAAAAATAACCCCCCAAGATTGGACAGATCAAGAGAAGTCAGCAACTAGGAGATGGCTATAAAACTGAACAAGAGTAGCTGTGTGACTGGGGTAAGATATAGCAGATCAGAGATGCTGAATTCTTAATCTACAGGGAGGAACATCAATATTGTCCACCATCCCACAGAGCCCATTAAGACCAGAAGCCCAGGGACCACCACAGGACAGAGGTGCACAGCAGAGCCAAGAATAGGATTGCTGAAAAGCGGAGAAGTTGAAAGTCCTCTAGAGCCAGCGCCCCCGCCACACACACACACACACACACACAGAGGCAGGCCACTGTCCTACAAGAGGGGAAGAGTGTGCACAGCCACCTGCACCACACACATCCTGACAAGCTTCTCCGCACAGATGCCCACATACCTACATCCCCACACTGACAACAAACTCCCAGCACAGATCCCAAAATGCTGGCATTGTGTTTCTATGCCCAAGAAAGGATTTTGGAAAGTTTGTCTTTGGAAAAACTAAATGTACAGATAGTACCATTCAGAGTCATGGGGGAAAAGCTCCCCACGTTCTTCTCTAAAGTGACTACTGGCAGAGAATAGATAGGTAGATTTCATGTGCAGGAAGCAGGAAAAAAAACAGGAAGTAAAGATACCAGAGGCATGGGAGAAAATTCAGGAAGGAGAAAAGAAAGGAGGAAACCATATTTTACAGATAATTGGGAGCAGTGTTTCTATAAAGGAAAAATAGTATTTTTAAAAATGTAGCAGGGTTGAGGAGGCCAATGAACGATGAAAAAATAAATAATGTGAGCATTTAATGATGAGAATGAAGAGCTTATCCATGAAGTAAACTAAGACAGAGATCTGCCTTGACCATACAGCCTTAGGGATGACCTGACTGGGGTGACAGGGAAAGAGTAAACAAAGACACACACAAGCTGGGATCCTGTGTGCATGTGCTGTGCACTGTACCTGTGCACTATGCACTCTGATGGTGATGCACTAGCATCCAGAAAGCTCCACGTGTTAACTTTATACGTTGTCTTATGAGTCTCAGTCTAGGGAGTAGGTTTATTGTCTACAGCTAAAGGAGGAGACAGAGTTAGTGTGTCCAGACTAACAAGGAGACAAGTTTCTCTCCAGGTCTTTGTAGGGGAACAGTCTCAGGCTATAAACACCCTGGAAGAGGGAGCAATCATCATAGTCATGTAGGATTCATCTACTCCCTATAGATATTGAAAACCTCTCCCTCTGGCCTACGTGTGCATGCACTCTCTCTCTCTCTCTCTCTCTCTCTCTCTCTCTCTCTCTCTCACACACACACACACACACACGCACACACACACATGCACACACATACTCACACCACCACAACAGTAAAAAATAAATAAATCCTTTTTAAAAGAGAAGCAAAAATATAATGAAATAAAAAAAAATCAATCCAAGAGGTTCAAAATATGAGTTTCAGAAAAAGAGAAAAAATAATAAGTAGAGATGGAGGAATAAAGAATACCTTGTAGACAAGAAGCCTTGACAACCAGATCACAAGGATTCTGAGAAGCCGGAATAGTTACTCAAAATGAAATCTCACAATGAGCTGTACCTATATGGCGTTTACATAGAAGAAATGAGAGAGTCATTAAAATCCTTGTTGTTATAAGCAACAAAGAACATGTTTAAAACAGTCCCAGATCCAGAGTTTCTTGGGACTTGTCGAAAACAAATAGAGCCAACAAGCCTTCAAAATTCCAAAGCAAATTTATATTTAGCTAGAGGCTTGGGATGTAGCTCTCTCAGAAGAGTGCTTGCCTTGTACCCACAGTCCCTGAGTTTGGTCCTAACAATAGATACACTGGGTGTGATAGTGCAATCCTAGCACTTCAGAAGTAGAAGTAGGAAGATCAATAATAGATCAAGATTATTACAATACAGGAGACATTATTGCAAAAACTATTTTCAATGTATGTGTGTATGTGTATGTGTGTATACATGTGTATGTATGTGTGCATATGTGTATATGTATGTGTGTATGTATATGTGTGTATGTGTGTATATGTGTGTATGTATGTGTGTATGTATATGTGTATGTATATGTGTGTTTGTATGTATGTGTATGTATATATGTGTGTATGTATATGTGTGTATGTGTGTATGTTTGTATATATGTGTGTATGTATATGTGTGTGTATGTGTTTATATGTTTGTATGTATGTGTGTATGTATATGTGTGTATGTGTGTATATGTATGTATGTATGTATATGTGTGTGTATGTATTTGTATATGAATATGTGTGTGTACATATGTGTGTGTGTGTGTGTGTAGAAACTGAGACAAGAATGAAGACCATTGCAGAGATTTATTATCAGGAATTGGTTCTCATAACTTTGGAAAGTAAGAAGTGCCCCCCAGCCGGGCGGTGGTGGCGCACGCCTTTAATCCTAGCACTTGGGAGGCAGAGGCAGGCGGATTTCTGAGTTCGAGACCAGCCTGGTCTACAGAGTGAGTTCCAGGACAGCCAGGGCTATACAGAGAAACCCTGTCTCGAAAAACCAAAACCAAAACAAAACAAAACAAAAAAAAAGAAGTGCCCCCCAAAAATGTTTCAGTTAGGAACCTGGAGACCTAGGAGAGCCAATTATGATTTAATTCAAGTCTAAAAGCCTGGGGAAACCAATGAATTGATAGCACGTTTCCAGTCAGAAATCCAGCAGACTGAAGACCCCAGAAGCGCTGCTCCAGCCTCAGTTTAGACACAAATACTCTTCCTCACCTGGTATTCAGATCTTCAAGTTATTGGCTAAAGCACATCTCACTCTGCTTTATCCAGGCCACTAATTTAAATATTACTCTTATCAGGAAATCTTTGATAGAAACAAATAGAATAATGTTTGATCAAACATTTGATTTTATTTAACCCAGCCAAATTAACATATAAAATTAAACACCATGCTATCAAATTATATGTCAGAGTGAAGACATTTATAGGCAGGCCCTAGCTCCAGAATATTCCATTTCATGCACCATCTCTGAGAAAGCTACTGAGGATGTGTCCCACTAAAATAAAAAAGCTAAAACTTAGTGATTCTGGAAAAAAGATAAAGGAAATGCCCAGAATGATGCCCAAAGGAACAAGAGGAGACCACTTTACCACAGACCTGCAAAGCAAGATAGTGCGTCCACCAAGAAAAAATACAATGGTATCCTAGATGATGTTTGCTTGACCATGCAGAAAGACACTTCCTAGCAAAAAGTTCACATCCACTTAGGTACATAGAAAGAAAGAAGGTGGGGAAAAATAAGGGAAAGTTAGAAAGAAAAGCCTCATCGTGGTGCACTACATGAGGTAGGTGTGAGCAGAAATTATCTGAACTCTTTAGATGCTTTAATCTAAGCTTCGAAATGAGTGCGTTCAGGGCGTGAGGTAGGAAGTAGTGTATATGTGTGAGCTGTAAGCAATAGCTGCATAGAAGAGGAAATGGTTTTGAAAATGGATTGTCTTCTTGCTTTGAAGCTATTAGATACTGTCCATATTTGGAACTGGGACTGACAATGTGGCTTTTGAGAATATTTTCCTATAAAGTTTGTCAATTGCGACCTGAGATGAATAAGGAAATTTCTACAGGTCCGTGAGATGTACACAAGACTTAAACTTGGTTTTTAACTGAGAAATAACAGCAAAGGCAAGAAAGAGAGGCTTTCAACAGTGCTCCAAAGGTTGCCCTCATGGAGTCTCAAGAAAAGGCACTGTGTGGGTTTGAAACTGTAACCAACAGAGTTGGTCCAGTCACAGGTGTTATGTGATGGTGACTGAAAGCAGAAACAACAATCGGAGGAGGTACTGTAAAGAAACTCAGAAAACAAGAACCAAGTTATTTATGTTGTCTGCCTTGGAAACTAGTATCTTATCTTCTAACAAGTAGAGGGGACCCTGTTCTAGAATATTCTCCATGCCCTTTCCTCCACATTCATTCCAAGTCACTGTCTTAGACATCAACAGTGATGAATGACTAGAAGACTCAAGCCAGAAAGCTGCACCTCCACTCATAAATGATGAGCCTTGTGTGTTTTGTGCCCTAAAAGAGACTTTCTAATCTTTATAAGACAATGGGCTAACTTATATGCACTTATTTAGAAACGTAAAGATATGACAAGGAGCTATAGATAAGGTTCACAAACATACACAGCATCTGTAAAATGCATCACCACAGCCCCAGTCTGTCTGTA
Source organism: Tokudaia tokunoshimensis (assembly GCA_036184795.1). NCBI lineage: Eukaryota > Metazoa > Chordata > Mammalia > Rodentia > Muridae > Tokudaia > Tokudaia tokunoshimensis. Next base: position 130,343,672 of record BTHU01000003.1, on the reverse strand, counting down.
CTGCTTGCCAGCAGAGAGTACAGTGCCAGGCACTGAAGCCAGCTAAGCGGAGTTGGACAAAGGAAGAAGGGATGTTGAATGGGCACAGTACTATTCACAAAGCAGACCACATGGGGGAGTATGTTTTCCATAGCAATCCGTGAATCCAGGCTCCACTGCTGCTTTTGTTTGGGAATCAGAATCATTTGGTCCTGCCTTGTCTGAAAGTGGAGTTGTCTCTTAACTTAGTCTGGTTATGTGGCAAAGTGTCAGACACAGCCCGTACCATCCCCACCAGGCAACAGAAAGCTTCAGGTCCATATGCGCTGCTCTCTTGAAGACTGTGGGTTTCTTTGTGGAAGAGCCGTGCTTGTTTGCAGAAAGAAGCAGGGCACTTCAAGTGTGACTGTGGAAAAGCATTTAGAATTGCTTCTAAAGATGGCTCTGACAAAGCTGTTAGAATTTCCTTTACCTGGAAATATTTTTCTATTATTATTTGACATGTATTAGCCCAAATATTTTAGGGATCAGCATTTGTCACATAAACTAGGACTATGTAATTATAAAGCCATAAAACTAATTGCAGGAGATGGTAACATTTCTGAATGTTTTGTCTGGCATATATCTGGAAAATGTTTTTAAAAAGGTCTACATCCTGTTTAACCTACACGTCTCCCATCAGCCTTCCAGACAGTTCTAATTTGGTCCTTCTGATCAAGACTGTCATATTTCATTGCCTTGATAGGCACATGCTGACCAATAGCATGAAACTACAAAAGAAGGTGTAACCTGAGAGTAATAGTTGATCAGCACTTAACAAAAATTTAAGACCATCTTAAGTATCGGAAACATTTTTAACTCAGCTATCCAGAAAACCACATTTTCTTTATAGTGGGATTCCAACCAAGACAGCATTGGTGCCTTATAATGCATGTAACTAGTCCCATGTGCTCAAATTCCTATGAAACCTCAAAAATAGAAGGCAAGAGTGACAATATCTGCTAATAACTTTGTAAAAGAACTTGAATAATACATTCAACAAATTTCATCTTATATAAACAATAAACTAGGCCTTACAGAAAAGCAATTGATTTATCTAAAAGTCATGTAAACAACTTCTTTTGTCCTATATATACTTACCTAACTTTTCTTTTGAAGATGCGTTAATCTTTGTGAATCTTTTTCAGTGTCTCAGGTAAGGTCGGAGAATGGATTCAGAAAGAAGGCATGCTGGCTGGGATGTAGCTCAGTGGCAGAGAGTTTAACATGAGAGATTGGGTTTAGTTTCTAGCAGTCCACAGAAAAAGGAAGAAAGAGTTCACACCATAAAAAAATGTAAAGGAGCCAATTAGAAACCCAACATTTCATCCAACCATATGAAAATCTATCCTACCTTACTTTCTTATGATACAGGATATTTTTCGTACAGATATATTATAGAGAAAATGACTGGCATATGTATCATTTGTTTGCAGAATTAGACTCTTTCTTATAGTGGAAAGTCCAGAAGGCTTTAAAGAAATCTGTATTCCATCAAAGTCATCATTGTAAATTCTGATCATTATGTTATCAGAAACATATGGACCATATTGACTAAGCATTCAGATGACAAATGTGTCATTTGTTCTCTTGTAAAGAACTTATTGAGTGCTATTTTATGTGATGGAATAATGAGTTAGTCACTCAGTCATTTCACCAAGTGAAGATGCGTAATATTCTATTTTCATACACACTGAAAATATTTGTCAAAGTACATGAAGCCCTTAAAAATAAGCCATTGACAGAACCCATGGCTCCCATCATTACATCGTTCATTAGATATATAAATAATTATTTCATGTAATCATAATTAAAATATGAATAATAAGCAGATAATAATACACAATAAGCTTATATCTCCACAACTTTGTTAATTATTCTAGTATCTTGCCATAGCTACACTCAAGTAAGCATCTAACATAAGATGGTGTAGGTACTTACCAGAGTGAATATCCATATATAAACTGAAGTAGTCCCATCTTTAGATAAAGAAAAATCCTTTAATATAAACCTAAAATCTTCTAGTATTCTGTTAAATACTAGAAGCAAGTTAAATGTTGTGCAAAAACAAAACTAAACTAAACTAAAAAACAATAGTAACCTATTCCAAGAACAACGGGAATACCTATAGACAGGAACCTACATTCATTAATATCATTAATACTAAAAATCTTGGATAAGTTGACATGGTTTCTAAATCTTACTCTTCTTTTCTATTTTAGTTAAATATGAAAGGATCAAGTTCTTGGTGATTGCCTTAAAGAATGCAGTAGAGATATATGCGTGGGCCCCTAAACCTTATCATAAGTTCATGGCATTTAAGGTAAGTGTGGATGCTGCCTGTTTAATTCTCAGTTTTTGCCAGAGCTCTGTTTTCTACATAAGCCAATATCAGTTTTATTATATGTAGGAAATTTGTTTTAAAAAACAATTTTTACAATTTATTATTGCAAAACTGCTACCCATCTATCTCATCATATGAAAATCTGATTGTCCTTTTCCACCAAGAGGAATTTAGTTTGAAACTGGTATCAGGAAAAGTACCAAACACAAAGTTACACAGAAATCTCTGTCGTAAACCCACTGAAAGTCAAGTATTGTCTTATGTTTTGTCTGAAAAAGGGCAGATCTGTGGTAGCACTGGGGTTCAGATTTGCTAATCATCACTAACATTTTAGAATAAACTGTCTAAAACTCTGTGTATTTTTGTTTACCCTATTGCAATGAAGCTGTCTCTGTACTGAATGTTGAAGGCAGTCTCTTGTGGAAAAGGCCTTATTCCTCTGAAATCTCCTTTCTGATTGCCTTTGTGTTTGTTTACCTTTCCTTGGTCTGTATTCATCACAGATAGACTGACTACTCATAGGATCATCGAGAGTGGGATAGTAATGTGCTTTGTCCCATTGACCCCGTATTATAAAAAATGAGCCCCAACTGCCAGAAAAAATAAAACATTACATTCAATCACACCAAAGTATTTAGAATTACATAGCCTAGCCACATCTACTGTGAATTTATTTCCCATTTTCTCTTTCCATTTTTTACTTGCTTTCTCTACCTTTGTCTGAACTATAACTATAACTTTGTGACTATAACTGACTTTTGGATCTTTATTCATCCATGACACCTGTGCTGTGTGGAAGACAAATCTGCCATGGGATTCTGTCAACACCTTTAGAGAATGAACCACTCCACTCCCATCTTGTTCTTTTAGTTCAGATGGTCCATTTGGGACATGCTCTGGACAACAGACTCATCAACAGAAATGGGCTCTCCTCCATAGGCCCACTTCACTGAAAGACATTTTTTGATTACATTATGTTTATAATGGCAATACAAAGCTGATTCCCAAAGCTAATGTGGGGCTGCTTTGGTGCCAATATCTCTCTTCAGAAAAGCTTTTCAAGCAAGATCCCTTTCCCATCCTGACATCTGCCCTCAGGGTCCTAGCCAAAGCCCATGAGATAAGAGCAACAACAAAATGTTCCCCTCACCAGATCAGACACTATCTGTAAGAGAAAGCACAGAGGCAAGAGCTTGAGTAGGAAAAACTGGCATAGACCAGAGGTAGAGCCCCCTAAGACAAGGACAAAAGGCATTGACTTCCTGTGCTGCGACAATGTCTATAAGAGATGGGGAGAGAGCAGTGTTTAATGGCAGCTGTGGTTTCTTGAGTCTTCTCCTCGAGCCCAGGAGCTGATGAAAGTACAGAATCATGGCAAAGGAAGACAGGCAGGAACACCTTATAGCTCTGGAGCTTAGGCCTGAATCCAATCAAACAGAACTGTCTTCTTTTCCTTTCCAGTTAAATCCTTGGAGATAAGGACTGTTACTTACAAGCTAAGAGTAGTATGATGTAACTTTTACATCTCCTGTTCTATAAAGAAATGCCCAAACCTATACCTGAAAATGCTGTATGAAGTTTAGAGAAACTGGCAATCAAGGAAGGAAAACCATAACCATTGTACTCCCATTAATCGCCAGCACTGTTCCAAATATGTTTGGAAGGTAGCAACTACAGCTTACCATGGTTACCACATGAGAGAGGGGGGAGTCATAGAAATCACTGCACACTCTCTAGAGAACAAAGACCAGAAATACACAGAGAAGAGAAGCAACATCTAGACCCCAAGCTTTTAATGCACAATTTTGACACTGTCAAAATTGACAACTGTAAACTGTGAAAGATAAGGAAGGGAAAGAGGGGAGCAGAAAATAAACAATACAGCTTTCCTTCTGGAGTCGTATCTGAAGATACCTAAACCTGAAAGTGACCTTTTCCTAACGTTTCAACTGAAGAAAGCCACTTCCTTCAGACAGTTGCCAAGTGAAACTCTTAGGAATAAGACAACTTCTTTAAGTGGTGTGGATACTAATGAGGTAATTTTTAAAGTCTTTTGCAGATCTTCAGCATAAGCCTCTGCTCGTTGACCTCACAGTAGAAGAAGGTCAAAGGTTAAAGGTCATTTTTGGCTCACACACTGGTTTCCATGTAATTGATGTTGATTCTGGAAACTCCTATGATATCTACATACCATCCCATGTGAGTTTGAGAAATCTAATGTCCCCTTTCCCCTGCACGACAGCCTGCATGTACAGAGATTGGGTTGTGGCTATTTTTATTTGAAATTGTGCTGATCTGTAAAAGTTGCTAAACTTTGGGTGTCTCTGAATAGACAGAACGTTCTTAAAGTGTTATTGCTCCCTTAAGTCTAAGTAGCACAAAAATTAAATTATTTTGAAGATATTATCTTGTCTTTTTGGACTTCATATGCATATGTTCTACCACAGCTGAGTTCCTGTTTCAGTTTCTGAAGGAAGTTTGATTTATTCTATGCTAGGGAAATAAAATGGTCAGACACTATATTCTTGGAGAAAAATCTCTTTTCTTCTATTAGTAGACATACTGAGTGATTTCTTCAGCCTTCAACTTTCCTAGCTGTAAGATGGGGCTCCAACTACCAATGCTGTGATCATTTAATTGGCTCAAGGACCAGCATATTCATGTTCTTCTTATTAGCAATATGATACTCAATTTGCTAAACTGACACATTGCATGAAGCGTTATCTTTAAAAGAAATGCCACGTGGATCTACATATGACAGCTAGAAAGAGATGCTTCGTGAATATAATCCCAAGGTTAACAAATTCTCAGGATATTCTGAAGCTGGCCCATGACTGATTGGTGTTTTGAGATGTTAAAGAGGCCCAGTCCTTATGCCTGCTGCTTGGATGCATTTACACACATCCAGTTGTCATCCACTCTGCATTTTATAGCTTTTTACTTGCATGTCTACATCATAGCATAGATGCTGTGTCACCACTGATTGTCTTTAAACCCCCAAGACCCTATGTGTCAATCACATATTAGAATAATGTGACATTTTCAACCAGGAGGAGGATTAGCACCTCCCTTTTCATAGAACCAGTCAATTCATGCTTGTTAGCAGTGTGACCAGTGGTAAGGTATTTCTCTATTTCCTTTCCCTATTGAAATCATTCTGGTATTGAATCTCCCAGGTGAATTTTCTGGGTGATGTATGCATGGCCTTCTTGTAGGCATCCACCAACATTACAGTATATTGAAGCAGTCTTTCTAGTGGGAACCAGGAATTTCTGTCTTAGAAAAATGTGCTCAGAGCCTGCTTTTATTACCAAATACTTGTATAGCTTTCATCAAGTTATATAACCCTGAGATGTCATTCCCTCATCTGCGACAAAGCTTTCTATGATGAAAGGCCTAGACATAATGGCACACTAGGTACTCCATATACCCAATGTTACTATCCTTAAGAACCATAGGATTCATAATCAAGTAATTATATTTGTGTTTACCTGGTGCATTTGACAAGAGCAGAGATTAAATGAAAGTAGATTTTGGTCTCTACAGTGAAAGTAACACAAAATTTCATTTGTAATTTTTAAAGATGAAAGTCGAGAGGCTGTCTTGGTGTTTTGTTTTGTGTGGTTTTTTTGAAACAGGGTTTCTCTGTGTAATAGAATGCTGGCCATCTTAGACTCCATTTGTAGACCAGGCTAGCCTCCAACTCACAGAGATCTGCCTGACTCTGCCTCCTGAGTGCTGAGATTTAAGGTGTGTACTACCATGCCAAGCTGCTTGCCTTGTTTTGAAGGAGAGTAATCCCTGGCCTCTGTTTGTCTTCTAGATTCAGGGCAATATCACTCCTCATGCTATCGTCATCTTGCCTAAAACAGACGGAATGGAGATGCTTGTCTGCTATGAGGATGAGGGCGTGTATGTGAACACCTATGGCCGGATCACTAAGGATGTGGTGCTCCAATGGGGAGAAATGCCCACATCTGTGGGTAGGTTAACCATTCCTTATCTCCTTCAGCAGTTTCACGCCCCAAATGAAACGAAGGGCAAGAAATGTGAAACGACCATTTGAGTCAAAAAAAAAAAAATCTGTGACTGACACTTGTAAGACTCACTCTGTCTGTTTAATCTCAAGTCCTTTGTCTTTTTTGTGGTTAAGATGTGAACAAATACTGTGAGTTGTTGCCCATCTAATGTTTTTAATGCAGTTTTGGAAATTCCTTTTGACAGCCTACATTCATTCCAATCAGATAATGGGCTGGGGCGAGAAAGCTATTGAGATCCGGTCAGTGGAAACAGGACATTTGGATGGAGTGTTTATGCATAAACGAGCTCAAAGGTTAAAGTTTCTATGTGAAAGAAATGATAAGGTAAATCCGTTTCAACTTTGCTTTAGTGTTTGCATTTTAAGAGACCACCAGGTACCTGTGAAACCTTCATTTTCCTTTATACTGACTCAAGTCACATCTGTGTTCAATGATCAATGAAATCTTGAAATGATATTACTTGGTTTGATTCATGTGGACATTCAGAATCTATGACTCATGCATCCAGACCAACATAAAATATCTATAACTTTCTTGTAAACTCTTGGTGACTTTTGTGGCCCGAGGGCCTTCTGGTGACTTAACAACCATTGTAGACTCTCCTATGCACTTAGAGCAGCTAGCCCATCATCGATCACCTCATAGTGGGTTAGCCTTATGCCTTCACTTTCAGGCCTTTCACAGAGACACTGTTGGGACCTAGCTTTCATATTATATTCACCCTTAAGTGCAGAAAATCTGACATGTAGAAATATGAACTTCTAAACAATGTCACTCATTCCTAAGAAACGTAGTCACAAACTCTACTCCTGCCATGTCCTGTCTCATTTCAGCCATGTGTCTCCTGACATGTCACGGATGGAGGGGGGAGCTACATTCCAACACAATTGACCATGTCTGTCTAGCATGATCCATCACCTCATAGGAGTATACTTAAGTGGTCATGCTCTGCCTTGCCCTCCCTGGAGAGTAAACTGGAGTCTTTAATAGCTAATCTGCATTTGTGAGCCCACCCTTTGAGACTGTCTTCACCCTAGCAACCATGTCTACATAGAGAATAACGTGATGGGTTGAACTGTTTACATTTCTATGTTCACCCTAGTTCCCCAGGGGCCAGGCTGGTCTTTATCCAGCCCTGGAAATATGGATCTGGATTCTTTGACCCTGGCTAACTGCTTCTGACCTGGTATGGTCTAGTGGACAGTAGCTCTGGGAGACAAGGATAGTTACCAGGGGTCTTATCAGAGTATATCAGAAACCAAACTTAACAACTGAGACTCCTACACTTCTGCAGTCCCTAGATCCAAAGAGGGGAAATGTTCTGGGTGTGGACAACCATACTGTAGTTCTCCATGACCCACCCCAGCAGGCCTGGTCCAACCCATCCTCTCAGACTAGTGCCTCTGGTTTAGTCCATGAGTTCACAACTAGCAACCTTTTCAGCAGATCTCCACTCTTCTTCCTATTTCTATTCCCTGGCCCCTAAGAGTAGTTGTCATTTCCTCTGTAGCTTTAGCTAAATGTCAAGCAACTCCACAAGCTTCTTAAGAAGCCATGGAAACAAAGTAGCACAAGCTCTCACTAGTGACACACTCATTCCTCAGACCACAGACACTAGCTGACTGAAGGGCTATTGCACAGTCCCATATAGTTATTTTCCTGGGGCAGTGGTCCACTGTCATTCAGCTCAAGCAAGCTGTAATCTAACTTATGCTCATTTCTCCCAGGCCTTTGATAAAATGATTGAACTGCCTCAGACCTACTGGACTGTGCTTCTGCTTATTAATGCCATTATCTCCTTTGGCCTGGGACCTGCCAGCATTAGCAAAGAGCCTAAGTGTTAGCCTGAAGAACACCAAACTGAATAGGCATTCGCCACCTTAGCCTATTCAACCGTACCCACCCTGGTTTCTTTGTTTTCCAAGTTTAAAAACTGAACGCTGAAGTTGTACTACTCCCAATAGACCACCAAATTTTCTCCACAACTTTGGGAATTTAAAGGGATTCTCTTCCACCTGCCTCCATATCAATAACAGAGGAGAGAAAGATAGTCCCTATACCTTTTTAGAAATCGTCATTGTCCCAGGCCAGAAGTCCAGCAATAAATAATGTTAGAGAACATAAGTAAGGAAGGAGGGATTCCATACACTGCTCATACATGAGTCCGAGACAGTGACTCAAAGTCACTGTAACCACTGGCCATTGACACTTAGCTGACTCACAGTGAGGGTAGGACAAATGAGAGAAGAATGGCTGGACAGTTGAAGAAGAGAAGGGGGAAACCAGAAACCCATGAAGTTGAACTAACTTGTTTTTAATTTCAAACAGGTATTTTTTGCATCCGTGCGATCTGGAGGAAGTAGCCAAGTGTTTTTCATGACCCTCAACAGAAATTCCATGATGAACTGGTAACAGAAGAGCACTTGGCACTTATCTTCATGGCGTTATTTCTAATGTAAAAGAACATAACTCATGTGGACGGATGCCAGTCTAGAGGCAGAATCAGAAGGCCTGGTTGAACATACCGCTCTCTCCGTTTCCTCTCCCTCCATCTCTCCCAGTGTAGTCCTTTTTGGTGTTGCAGCCTGGTTGAAAAGGAGAGAAAGAGGTGGTGGGAAAGTCTGGGCAAGCGATCCCGAGGATGCTGCATTGTCTGTGGACAGAGATGGACCTTGTGCCCTTCAGAGTTAGGGATAGAGACAAATATTGTGTGCTCTTATGATTAAGCTGTATTTATGCTGGCTTTTCAGTTCTTTTTGGTTTGGAATTTTTTAACTTTTTTTCCCCCTTTACCACCTTACTTTGTAAGAATGGGGGAAATGCATACTGGGAACTTAGTCTTTTTAAAATTCTGTCTGCCTGCTAGCTTTAAGTATATGGTCTACTGTAAAATTTCCAACTCCCGGTAGTGAGAAACATCGCAATAAATGGACCCTATCTCCCCACACTGAAGGCCATAACCACATAGTGGGGTAATTTAAGAATTTTCTTGCCTTCACTAACCCAAGAGGCTGTTTTTATTTTGTTTTGTTTGTTTTGTTTTGCTTTGTCTTTTTTTTTTAATTGCTACTGGCTAATGAATTTTTGAAGAGAAGTAAAATAGCTGGTTTTCTCCTCTCTGGGGAAATAGATTTAAAATGGCTAAACTATTAGCCTTAATCTAATAAAATCAACTACCACTCTTGTGAGTCTGTCAGGCCATATTTTGATATGGCTCTTTCTAGAATGGAGGGTGTTGAATGGGACAGAGATGCCATTGAGTTGAGTGGGCTTGTGACTGGGGAGAGACTCTGGGATGCAACTGTCCCTCAATTATTATGCAACAGATCAGGGCAAAAGATGGGGTGACAGGTGGGTCACCCAGAAGGAGCTTCTGAGAAATGAGCTAATATGTCTTTGTAAATACACACATGTTCTTTCTTCAAGGCACAAAGCCTCCTTGTTAAGAGGTCCCTTCATTTGGGCTTTGTTAGGACTGCAGCTGATGGAGATCTTTTCCCAGAGCTGGGGGTTACACGACAACCATGCTCTGGAGACCCTCCCAAGGGTGCCAACTTCTCAACATAAAAACTGTGACAGAAAAGAACTACTAATAAATGTTCCTGAGCTGCCTGTGTACTTAGTGGGTCAAGAGACTAGACTGGCAAGCCTGCCACACACAGCAGGCACCAAAAGCTCAGATTTTAGGGAACCTAAAGGCAAGGTTTTGACAAAATTCTAAGACTCTGATCATGTTATGTTCCTCCAAACTTCCCAACATACTGTTAACAACATCTGTGCAGAGATGTGTATGTATTTAGTTCAGGTTGACTTGTGTCCTTATAGAAACCCTTACTCGAATGATTTGAACCTTTATGTGACTGACTGGGATTTTCCCCAAAGCTATAAGCATGGCCGGCTATGGTATCCAGGTGTTGCAAAACGGTATCTGTGCTGTGCTTCCTGTTTTAACCTACCTCGTTTTGTTTGTTTTTGTTTCTCTGTTCATCACAGCAGTGTTATCTCCAGGAGACATATAGAGAGCTCACCCGGCAATCTCAGCTGTATTGAACATTTTCAAAACAGTCGTGACCAAATTGTTCTTTAAAATTGGAGGGAGAAAAAAAAATTCCAATGACAAAAACCTAAAGCAGGTTGTTTTTAAAGAATACATTTACTGTAAATGGGTCAAAAAAGAAAGACAAAAACTGTGATTCTCCTGATTTTGCCTAAACAAATGAGCAGCTGATGTACTATTAATGAGAACGAAACATATGTTAGGAAAACGATACCTTTTTAATCTGATGGTTGACCAAAGGGGATGAGAAAGGGAAATATTCTGAGTTCTGAACTAGGTGAATCTATAATCCCCACAGGTGATGGTTGTTTGCGGTTATCTGAAGTAGGTAACACACAGAAATGTAGTGAGGGTGGTCTTCAAGTGATCACCAGGATGTGCCCATCATGGTCCCTCTAGCTCTCAAAGGCAATGAAATCCTCCCGTTCTCATTTTTACTGCTGGGGTTATGCTGCCGAAAAACATTGTCTTCACGAATTCCTCGGGACAAATTCAGCAATAGCTCTGGGTTGAATTTAGCAACTACCATAATTGGATGCTGATGTGGACAAAAATAATAAGGATTTGGGTCTTGTCTCCAAACGTGACTGCCATCAGCTCTTTATATTGCTGCTGTGATGTTTTGAACCTGAGGCTTCTTTAAATTATGTTGCAAACTGATCTTTGTTTTAATGTTTTGTTTCGTTTTGTTCTTATTTCTAAGCGAGACATCTGAAACACACAGCTTTAAATGATTTTTTATTGTGGGACTTTGGGTACAGTTAAGAAAATAAAAGGGAATCATTGTGTTTAAACATAAGGTAGTTTGTGAATGTATTTTTTAAAATCTAGATTCATTGGAACAAGAAAATCATAAGAAAACATATTAATGCCGTCTTGTTTACAGTATGTACAGTGACATAACATTACCTGAGCTTTTTCTGGTGCCAACAAAATAAAACACAAACGTTAAACATCGAGCCATGCCTTTTATATTTTTGTACAAATATTTTGCACCGAGCACACAGCAAACCAAATTGAAAAAGGGCCCCAGTAATCTCTGCTCCTTAAAATGCATTTATAGAATTTCTTGAAGCAATTATCCTCGGAAGTAAATATTCTGGCATTTATGACAGGCCTCAACCCTGACATCATGAGACCTTGGTCGTGTAAAATGTTACAGAATGGTGCCCTAGTGATTCTTCATGCAGATCCCAAATTTGGGGTTGATTTTCTTTTGTTTGTTTCTGGTAGGTGTGATCTATTTATCTAATATAATTCAAAATGTCTTCTGTTTTGTTCTTTCCCTTTAAAAGTTTTTTTTTCTAGAAATTAGCAACATTTCTGTTTTTTCCACAGAATAGCTCCCACCTCCAACCCCCAGTTAAGCTTTAGTAGACCTCTTCATTCTAAATGCACAAAATTGCTGACTGTCCATCAAGCCCACTGAGCATGCCCATGCCACAGCTTTGGTCTGGGACCTAGAAAAAGACCATTGTGCGTGAGTGCTGGCTAGTATGTTGTAGCTTGGATTCCTGTATCCACTGAATGGTAGAGATGGATGGAATATGAGTCTTCCCCACTGATTTCCATTCCGATCATACATAACCATCTCACACCACACAAACAACAACTTATATTAAGTACCACATGGAACCTGATAACTTTAGTTAAATGGAGTTCAGTGTTTTTCTTGGGGAATTTTAAATAAACTTCAAGACATAGACTTTGTTGTTATCATTGTTGTGTTTATTCAATAGTATACCTTGAGGTCAGGGCAAACACTCCTCAGACCTGGGTTCCATGTCTCTAACACTACCACAGTACCATTGTATTCTGGGATATACACTGAACAGACCTTGCATCAAGCATACATTTTTTTAAATCATTGTAATTCCTGGTTGTTACTACATACTTCTAACGGTCTTCTGTCTGCTCTCATGATGCACTGACGATTATGTCTCTGATCCCTCTTGTGTGGTAGAGTAAAAATAGGTGTGTGATACTCAGGCCTGAGCCATTTGGGGTTACAACCATTGACAAAGAAGGGCCAAAGTCTGACTTCACAGTCCATAAAGTTCTCTTTAAAAACTGCTTTCCTTGCTGCTGCGTGTACAAATTCCTGTCACTGTATTCCTAAACCATACCAGTGTTCTGTGTGTGTTGTCTTGGAAAGTCTGCATGGACAGATGCCATTGCCTTTGTGCTGACTGCTCTACGGTATATGCTGTGCTGCATTATTGTTATGAAAGATGATATAGGTGTTGATGAAACTTGATCTTAGTGTGTTCCAGGAAAGTGTGAGAATATCTCCCAGGCTCCACATACTCCAGAATCTCTCTGGTGCTGTATTCTGACCATCTCAACAGTTGTAAATGATTGATTGCCTTTTAGTTCATTCCTGAAAATTTAAAACTAAATGTCTCAAAGAACACATACAAACCATGTCACAAATCAACAACTTGCTTTCCCTGAGACTACATAATTATAACACAAAATTTAACCTCTAAAGTCTATTTTTTTACCTGAAGGAGTTTCACATAAATGCCATTGTATTTGGTCTTGTTCACTACAGCAGTAATAGGGACCCTAAAATGAGTTGTCCTTCCATGAGTCTAACACAGTGTGACAATAAAATGATTTCTTTTCTAGAGCCAAATAATGAATAGAAGTGCTTCACAGTTTGTAGTTACCCAGCTGACAACACATGCACCTTGGGGAACGATTTTCTAGTGTTGTTTTTATTTCCATACCGTGCCATTGTTCTGGAAATTTCTCCATGGACAGTTGTGAGAGTCAACAATTTGCACAGCATTAAATAGTCTAAGATCATGACATGTGCTGTGAACTTTATTCCACTGGCATATGCCAGTCCATGAAGGCCCACAATACAGACCAACAAAGATCTCCCCAAATGTGTTTTAGCAAAAGCTCCCTGGAGAAGGCTTGTACTGTTTTAAATCACATCAAAATCCCACTGAACATTTGGTTAGAAAATACAGTTGAAAATAAAAAATACCCTGAGTGTTTTTTCACTTCTGACTGTGTGTAATAAACTTTGCACTCACTTGCTCACCCTGCATGAGTTTGGTTTTGATGATGTATTTCTTATAGATAGCAAATTGCTTTGCAGAACAAAGGGCTCACGAATGCTGACAGGAAGGCACATATTCATTCCCAGCAATGGGCTACCATCAGTCCTAGCAACTATCTCAGCTGCCCCTTCGCATATCCCTTCTCCCAGGTTAAAGCATAGCAGTGCCTACTGTAGTTTGTTTAAGGGACCTGAGGTATTTCCCTAAATTAGAAGTTCACATGTCTAGTGGCAGCAGTGAGGGGATGGAGAGGGGCCTAAGTGCACTTTACAACTGCATGTTTTAAAGGGACTTTCCTTTTTGACATTTGAGCTGTTGTACGCTACTCATGTAACTGTAGAGAGGTGGAAAATCTGTAATACTAGAAGGGAAAAGTGTTCTTTTGCTATGCCTATGATTGCTTACATTTTTTAAACCTCTTAACTTTTAAAAATTTTTTGAATGGTCAAAAATCTGGCAAAACTTAATATAGCTGTACCCGTGGATCTTCCAGTCTGAAACTTTTATTTCTAAGTATGCTTTTTCCTTCACTTACACCACAGTTCTTCAAGTACTTTCTACAGATGTTCATCTGCATTTGGGAAGACTTTGGTAAGCTCTATGTGGAAGAGTGCCTAAATCCATAACCTGAGATATGCCATGCATATCATACAGAGGGAATATGTGTTATGAAGTAATAACAGGAAAAGACGCATGATAATTCCTCATTGACATTTCCAGGCCACAAGCTCTCCTTCCTCTTCCTCATACTCACTTCTCTGAAGCTCTTTCATCCGACAAGAAAGCTGCTGGGTCACCTTCAGTCACTCTTCCATGTTGGTCATGTATTCAGTCCTTGGACCCCGCCTTTTCCAGTCCTCCCCTTCTGAATGCTTGCTGACTTCAGTACTCATTCAGACACACCCACAAATACCCTGGCTTCTCTTTTTGTTTAAATCTTTCCTGGTGAAACTCATTATCGATGACAATAGAAGTTCCTAAAGCCATAGTGGGAAATTCTTCCCATTGGCTCATGGTCTTATACATCCTTTCCAAGCAAAGGCCATTGCTTCACCCATAACCCATCCCTTTTGCATCACCAATGTCTCCCATTCTTCTGGAGGATTTCACCCATGTCCCGTGTTATAACCCTTCCCTTGGCCTTAGTACCCCATTTCATTTCCATCCGTTGGTCCACTTTCCTTCAAAGAAAAACTTCCCCAGAGGAACTGTGTCTACTCACTAACTACATTTCTTGCTTTCCTTGAAAGTTAGAAACATTTAAACTCTGTCTTTCATTCTCAGAATGGTGACTTAACTGAGGTCATTACTAACTGCCACCCTGCCATCCTGCCCAGTACAGCAACCAGCTTTGGTTGTATGCTCCTAATCTTCAATCTTTGACACAGTGAAGAATTGCTTCTTGAAATAGTTCCTGTGCCTTGGATTTCCCTGTTTGCTGGCGTGTGCTAGTAGCTGGTGCTGTAGTTCTCATTTCTAGGTGATCTCTTCAATGTTAAACCTTAGAAACCCCCATTGGAAGAACGACAATGTCGGTCAACCAGACGCCCCAGGACTCCCAGGGACTAAGCCATCAACCAAGGGGTACATGTGGTTCCAGCTAAAAGATTGGCAGAGGAATGTGTTGTCGGGCATCAGTGGGAGGAGAGGTCTTTGGTCCTATGAAGGCTTAATATAGGCCCCAGTGTGGAGAAATCGAGTGGGGGTCATGGGAGTGGGCTGGGTAGAGGAGCATATTCTTGGAGGCAGGAGGTGGGAGGATGGGTTGGAGGTTTTCGGGAAGTGGGGAAATCGGGAAGGGGTATAACGTTTGAAATGTAAGGGAAGAATATATTCAATTAAAAAAAAAGCCTTAGAAACCATCTATATAATGTCATAAGACACATCTTCATCTCCAACCCCAGCCTCCTTCCTGAATGCTGGACTCATAGGCCTAATTCCCTAATATGTATCTTCATTTGGATGTGTGCTGTGTGCTGCCTCCCCAACCCCCAAAACAAAACAAAACTGATTCATGGTCTTCCCCTTATTGGCAAATGTCAGCTCCATTCTTCCACACCAGAAAATCTCATTGTCATACCCTAATTTTACCCTTTCAAATACTGTATTTTAGAAACATGACTTTTCTTATATTTGGGGTATATCCATGATCTGATCTGGGCCCGGGCTACTTTCTACCTGGCATGATGCTTTTAGAAAACAAGCCAAAATATTCTACTCTTCCTCTTAAGTTCTACAGTGTCCTCCCAGTTAGCTAGAATAACATTCTTGTGGCCAATAAAGCCAGTGAGATCTGCCCTACCTTCATCTTCCCCAGCTACCCTTTTCTCTGACCTTATTTTTCTGTTCACTTTTATCTAGCCTTGTATTCCATGCTTCCCCCAGAATACCTTCACAATATGCCCCTTCTTGATAGGCTATTCAGAAACCTCATCCATCACCTACCTGCATGGCTTGTTCCTTCACTTTCTTGAGATCTTGTTGACAAATCTTTTTCCCTCAGAGAGCTGTATTATAGAATACTACCACCTACAGCCACTTTCTGCTTTAACCACCATTCTCACCGGCTACTTTGCTCCTGGGTCTGTCTTTGAAGTGTTTTGAAGAATACCTAGTAAGCAGTAGCTACTTAGTAAATGTTTATTGAATGGATGCTTGAATGGAAATAAACAAGAACAATTCTGAAATCAAAATGGCATAAACTATGTGGTTAATTTTAGTTTCTATACTGAAATTAAAAAGTTAACTTCAGAGGCCATAAAATCATAAAACACAGCTTTGTTTTTATATAGAAATAGAAGACCCTATGGATTTTCAGTCCTTGCAGGGAAGATACCTGACTTTGACCCTGGCCATCCTTTCTTGCTTCATGAATCATCTTCACAAACTAAGTTGCAGTATTAGAAGAGAAGCTATTACATAGACCACTGAAAAAAATCAGTATTTCAAAACTCTTAGACAAACACAAGTAATGGCCCCCTCGAACCTAATATCAGTGCAAAAGAGAGAGAGAGAGAGAGAGAGAGAGAGAGAGAGAGAGAGAGAGAGAGAGAGAGAGAGAGAGAGAGAGATGCAGATTTAGGGGTATGGGAAGAGGGCTCTTAATTTTGTTTTATGGAATAAATGTTAAATCACAGCAACAGTCACAGACCTTCTGCTAAATATAGTTTCAAAAAATGTCTGATGACATTTGGGTCTTAACCGTCCTTCAAGTGGCAAGATTTGTGAGGCTTCCCTGAGCCTTTTACATCTGTATATAGTCAACATCATTGAATGTTGTTGCATGAAGTTTCCTTGTAGGATATTGACACATGCCTTCTGATGGATTTATTGTTTCACCGAGTCTTGTAAAGGGCACACCTTGTAGTTCCATTTGTTCAATACTGTATTTATCTCCTCCCTTAATAAAAAGAAATATTTTAAAAATGAAGGCAGTCAATGATGTAACTGAAGCAGCCTCACAATGAAAAAAAAATCTGTTCCTCTCATTCTGTGTCTTCTCATAAAGATGCTGAGACAAAGAGAGATGATGTGTAGTTCATTCTAAATAGCCAGGGTCAAGGTCTTCATCTTTCCAGGACCAAGCCATGTAGAGGAACTACAATGCTTAGTTGCAGATAAGTCCTTTGCAAGAGAATGGTTACAGATATAAATGGAGAATGTAAAACAGAAGTGCAGAAATATTCAAAATGTGAGAATAATCTGGAACAATCTAGAAACCAGAAGTTTCAGTTGTTAAAATCCAATAAATATTTTTAAAATATATTTGCAATATATTTTATGTAAAATATCTTGCCATTAGCTTTCTCTAAAAGTGTATCACACCAGCTTGACAGCATGGTTTCATTTGTTACGAATACCTCTGTCCATGTTTTGTGACAATAACAACTTGAAACACTCCTGACTCCTCCCAAAAATAATTATCTTGTTACAAGTCAACTTACCAAGTGAAGTCATAAGGACAGGGTTGGAAAGCTGTGGCTTCACCAGAGAATACACAATTTCAGGTTTTGTCTTCTTAAACAATTTAAGAAAAGAGGAATTCAGAGCTAGATACCATTGCTGTTGCAGAACAAAATAGAGTACTCAGAGTTGGAATTATCAAATTATCAAGATTATCATCTATGGAGCTGAAATGACCCAGTGGGCTAACCCTCACATTCGGAGCTGGTGATCATCATGTTAGTGTTCAGACATGGTTGAGATGGATGCTGATAAGAGATGGCTGCCCATTTCATTAAATGTTCCCATTTGACCCATTTAATGTTGGCAGCTTGGAGGCTTAGAGGGTTTTGACATTTCATTGGCTAGTGAAATCTAGAACATGGGAGCACTGCTCAAGAGGATTCACGAATGTCCAGACTTATGCCAGGACAGGAATACACTGCCCTTCTCAAAAATTGGGGCAACAAAACCAAACATCATCCTCCTACATGAGAGTCTAGTGCTACCTACCCAGAGTCTAAAACCAAGACTGGCCTCCCAAGGTAAGTGGTACTATGCAGCATGTAGTTTTTGCTACTCTGCTTTAAGCTCCAGGTGAACTATGCTGCCAGCCCTGGCCCAGAGAATATTGGATTTGCGGATGAAAAACACAAAGACACACACACGTTACTCAATTTCAAACTGCTTTATTGGCTCAATTTCTGGGCTCTTCTAAGCTGTCCTTGGCTAGCATTCTTTTCCCAATACTCTTATCTCAGCACCCTAAATCTGCCCTCAGCTTTAGTTGCTACCCGAGACCCAGTCAGGATAGTGGCCTGTGGCCACTCCATACTAGATCTCACGTGGCTGGTGGCCTTTTCTCCCTCTGAAGCATGGTGAACTCAACTCTTCCTCTTCTGGGTCTCCTTGACTCTTCCTACAGGGACCTGGAAGTCCTGCCTCTTTCCTTCCGCCCAATAATTGGCCCTGGCATCTTTACTGATAAATCAAAAACCAATTGGGTAATAGGAACTTTAGCATCAGAACCACCCCCTATAGTAGTAACCTCATATGACCTTCCAGAAACCTCTATAGGTGCCAGTACCACCAAATGGTGGACATGTTGTGAGACAGAAGTCACCACAAAATCAACATATTCCAGTGCCTTGTCAGATAAAGACTGATTCTCAGTCTTTTAAAGTATGATGAGTCTGTCAAATATGACAGAGAACTGAAAAGCAACAAAAAGTTCACTTTCAAATGAAACTCCATTTTACAAGCAATTTGGGCATGCATGACATAACTACAGACAATGCCTGATGGACGCGTGATGCAGCTGAACCCTTTCCTGCAACTCCCAGCTTGGCAGAAGACCTTAAGACTTCCATTTGTGTCTTGGTTGTGTTTTATGACAATATTCGTATGTAGGGAATATACTAATGATCATTGGTTTAGTTCATTCACATAAAGCTATCTTAATCACATCCACATGTAAGAAGACTCAAAATGATAACCTTTTTACTTTCTGGCCAGTTCCTATGCCATCTGGAGGCAACTATGATCTGACTAAAGATCATGCCCATTCTTTCATCTGAGAGAGAGGCTGCCCATTCTATGTATGTGAGGGTAAACAAAGTACCTGTTTATCAGCTGTCTGTGCTACATGTACCAGTCCCACACTGTATGCTGAGGTAAAAGCTGCTGATGAAGAAATTAGCCCTGCCTACCTTTATTCTCCCTCTCAAAAAGCCCCGGTCACTGAGATGGGTAAAGCAGGGGCCAGAAAATATTCTCTGATAATAACAAAAGGATAGTCTAATTTCTGACAGAGAAATTCAGAAACTTTGGTGGAACCCTAGAAAAGTGTGAGTTTTTCTGGAGAGCCACAAATACCTATTCAGCCATGATAAGACACTAGAGCAACAGACCAAAGAATGATTCCATCAAAGTCTAGTTTAGGACACAAGAGAGTTTACTGAGGCATGAATGATTCACAGGTAATTACATCAGCAAAAAAACAAAACAAACAAAAACACAAAACAAACAAGCAAAACAAAACACCACACCCCCAAGAGGTCAGTGCATAACCAGCAGTTTGGCAGGTTACAGTTTTTCCCCACAGTAATTGTTACCGGTTATGTTATAAGGTATAAGCTATAAGATTCAGGAGCTTCCTAAGCCTTGCAAGTTTCATGTGTTTCTTGAGTCTTAACAAGCTTCCCACCGGAGAGAATTTTCAATATGGAGGAGAGTGTTAAACAACAAAGATTATGGAAGCTTTGAAGAAATGATCGTCCCCAGCCTGCTAAATCAGAAAACAAGAAGGAAGTCTCTTAACTAGCCAGAAGAGTTGAAGCCAAGGCTTAGAGGAATGGAAAACACTTGGATACAAAAAATGGCAAGTAGTTCAACATATCAAAGTGTTGGTAGAGCAGAAAAACAATCATCTGGTCATGTAAATGTATATCATATCTTCTGGGTCACATTTTTACCTTTCTCACTGGTGGCAAGGGCTCAAGAACAGAGATTGCCCACTTTCTGGCCTCTAGTAAAAGAAAAACATCTCTTAGGACTGTTGCTGACTCTCACATGTTGATGGGATGTGCTCCCAAGTTCCTGCCACATGGGTAGATTCTTTCAGCTGCTTCTTACAGCACTAAGCACCCCAGTTTTCTTCAGGGAGCTCTAGCTTTGCAGGATGCAACTGCCCTGTTATCTCACTGGCTCAAATGCTCCTGGTGAAAAGACTAGCTCAGTTGTCTGTGACTAAGGCAACATTTTGACCATCCTATCCCATGTAAGCAGCAGTCTGGTATGCAGATGCCATCATCCTAGGCAATGCATGACAACCTCAAAGAAACACAACAGTAGGACATGTGCTCTTCCTTCTTCCACTCTGCACATTCCTCTGATTGTCCAGAAGGTACAGAGACCAAACGCCTCAGAGTCAGATAGACAAATCAGTTGGTAAAGCATCTGCTGTGCCAACATAAAGCTCGGAGTTTTCTCTCCAGAACTCACATGAAAACAAAGCAAAACCAACCAACAACAAAAGCAAGCATTGTGCTTGTTTGTAATACTAACACTAGGAAAGTGGGAAGAGGGGGATCTCTGGGGCTCACCGGCAAACAGCTTAGTTCAGTTGATGAACTACAGGTCAGGAGAAATCCTGTCTGAAAAATAATAAGGTGGATGGCACCTAAGAACTGACACTCAACATTGACCTCTGGCCTATATATGCACACATATACCTGAAGTATGAGTGTGTATGTATGTGTGTATATGTATACATACACATACGCATGCACCTGCATGCAAGCGCATGCGCACGCGCGCGCGCACACACACACACACACACACACACACACACACGCACGCACGCACGCACGCACATGAAATCAAGGCTCCAAACCACCCACTACTTCCTTATTGTAGCTACCATTTTTTTCCTCTATAAGGCTTTGAGAAGAGAGGCTGAGGGGGGTGATAACTGGCCACCTTACATCCTTATCCTCAAGCTCATAAGAGTTAAAATTCCTGAGTGAGCTTATTGCCAGAAACAGACCCGCCTGCTGCTCATTAGAGACCTGGACCTCCTACTTGGAGACTCTATACTATGGCACATCAACCCAGTTAGCAGACTCTGCCAAGGCACAGAACTCATGCCTTTGTAGGTCAGTCATTTCAGTTTTATCCTGAAGTTGATTCAGTAATACCTTTTAGTATGTAGAAAGTGTTCTTTTAAAGACAGTTAATGGTTATCATCTTTGTTTACAGACATTCTCGTTGACACCACTTTGCACGGTTTCATAGTTCATGTTTACTGTCTTATTAATCTTCAAACCTGCATTTATTTAGGTTGAGAGTAAAAATTTGATTATTCAATACTCATCTTTTGTACATGACTTTTTTAAATAGGCTCATCCTTTCTATCTGATTTAGTAGCTGTCTTTGTTTCCACTTCCTTGTGATTCTAAAGTCTTCATTTTGCTTCTCACATTCTTTGAATGTTTAAGCTTCTGCATACTTGCATATTTGAATGCTTAAGCTTTTGCATTTACCTTTAGATGTGTTTTAACCCTCCCCTGTTGTTTATTTACATTTTGTCTGTTTTTACTTTTCAGTGTATCCTTATATACCCTTTCATATACCTTTTCTCTTAGTGACTTAGAACTTTGCCACCATTTCATGTTTCTAAATGTTTGGATTATGTTTCTGAAACATTTCAATTTTTCTCTCCAGTTTTAATTTTAACGTGTAGTTTATCCTATGTCCTCTATTATCTTATGAATAGCAACATGAGCCTGATCCAAGAAAGAACTTGCCCGGGTTCTGAGTAAGAAGCCATCTCTACTAATACCACCACACCACAGGGTGGGGGTTGAGGGAAGAGCACCCCATTCTATGAAACAAGAGAGCCTCCACAATAGCTCACCAAAGATCAGTCAGAATCAATGTTACAGATGTCAGGGACAGCACCCAGAGCAGCTTGTTCCTTAGCCTTTGTGCAAAAATAAAACAAAAAAGAGGAGTACAGAGAAAAGGACACGCAGAAGGACAGAGGAATGACACACTTCTGAAGTCAGGACAGTGGGAGCCTGTCAGGCTGACGCCAGGGAATCACCTTCTGCCCTCCTGCTTTCCATTTCTGATGGGTCAGACCATCCTGCCTACATCTGGGTAAGGTCTGTGTGAACTTACTCAGCAGTTGATCTTACAATGTACAATAAGACACACGAGAAAGGTTGGAGGAGTAACTACGTAAAGGAATTATTATTACACTATATATCTACATATCTAGATAGAAATCCGTGTGCTCATATGTGTGAGTGTTAACATTCTGTGAGTGCATATATATGTACATGTGCGAATGTGTAAGTGTATGTGTGTGAGGATGTATGTGTGTGTGTGCATATGAGTGTATATGCATGTGTTTGTATATTATTGTCTGTGCTGTTCTAAGTAACTGAGAGCAAATATTTCCCTGTCCTCATACATACATATGCATTTTAAAACATCAAATTACAGCCAGGCAGGGGTGGAGCATGCCTTTAATCCCATCACCTGAGAGGGAGAGGCAGGTAGATCTTTGTGAGTTCAAGGCCAGCCTGATCTATATAGTGAGTTCCAGGACAATCAGGACTACATAGAGGGACCCCTTTTTTCTTTTTCTTTTTTTTTCTTTTTCTTTTTCTTTTTTCTTTTCTTTCTTTCTTTCTTTCTTTCTTTCTTTCTTTCTTTCTTTCTTTCTTTCTTTCTTTCTTTCTTTCTTTCTTTCCATAACTCTACTTCAATAAAAGATAAGAAATAAACAAAAACATAAAGGCTCACGCCTCAGATTCAGCTTTCCCTTGTCAATACAGAAACTTTCACTGCAAACCCAGTTTCTTCCTGCCCTGTTTCTTCCCTCTATCATCCTCTGCAGCAGCAATCTTTGTGAAAGTTCACAGTGGCAGCAGACAAAGCCTTGCCTCGAATCTGCCGCTGAGATGCTGCTTCCTTCCCTTACTCAACAGACAGACATATCAGTCTTCCGGGCTCTCATCTCTGGTGGAGCTGACTGGGCTCAGCAAGCTAAAAGATTAAAATGCTAAGCAAGCTTTCATTTGGCAAGAAGTCTGGAAAGCTGGTGGGTGAGTCCAGTTGGTGAGTTTGTGATAAGGACAGGAGGGTTAGGAGAGGACTCTTGCCAGGGTTATCATCACCAGAGATGAACTGGATGAGAATCTCTCACTCAGGACACTAACCCCAGTGGAGCCCTTGAGACTCTCCATGCTTTTGAGAATGGAGCATCAGCAGGAGAACCAACCTTACACTTGCATGCCCTCACAGCTTAAAAATGAAAACCCTCCTTGGAACTTAGTGCCTAACCTGTCAGAGCCCACCTACCTAGTGAGCTGAGTAGGCCCAGAGGCTACATCAGGAGAGGAATGTAGGCTTGGTGCCAGACCACCCATGCCTGTATTCCTTCCATTTCACCTAACTCTTCCTAGACACCCTTCTCTCTACCCGGCAAAACATGGAGCAATTTGTCCCCAGTAGTGGCAAGGCAAAGGCAATGGCCTTGGTGTGTTGGATGGATCCTTGCAGATGGCTCAGAGAGAAAGAAGCATATGCTCTCCTTTCATTACAGAAAGAATCTCCTAAGGAGAGTTTTAAGACAGGAAGAAGCGAGGGAATAAGGCAGTACAGTCACAGGCTAGACTGCACACTTTATGAGGAGAGGATAGCTCACACAGTTCTACTCTGGGGCCGCCCTGAACATCCAGAGCAGCTCACAGTACTGCTCTGAGGACCACCAAGCTGAATCGTTGGCTGCAGTGACCTTAGACTCCGATTCAAGCCTTGCTTTCCATCTCTGAACAGCCAAAATGCTGCCTTCCCACCCCAAACACCGCACAGTGCTTGACCAAATCAGCTCACCATGCTCCAGGGCAGGAGGTGACTTCAAACTGGGAAGAAAAGGGACATGCCATTTGTGCTTACCATGCTAATCTAATCTCTGGCTCTCAGGGTGTCTGAAGAGGGGCATTCAGTGTTTACCCAAGCATTTACAGCTTTCCAGGGAGGACAGGGCTAATGAAGTTGGTCGTTTTTCAGAGATCCACGAGACAAAGGAACCCTTGGGTCAACAACTTGTCCACATGGGGTTGCACCATCTGCTTGTTTCCGTACATTCCTGGAACTCCTATCTCATAAACAGCTGACATTCGAGTCCTCTGGCCCTGACACTGCTCCTTTCACTGGTGACCTGTTGATCAATAACACCGAGCAACATTGTTTGTTAACCCTCAACAAGGACCTCATGATCTTCACTCCCATTTTTTATGTCCACCTCATCTGCTTCCCTCAGCAGCCTGCAAATGAACTGCAAATGCTTTTCAAGGCAATGGCAGAAAATAGCTCAAAGAGTATCTGAAAATGATTAACCCAAGGACATTAAAGAGACACAAACTTATAAGAGAAAAATGCCCTGCAGAGTACTGTGTCCATTTAGGTACATTCAATTGGAAAAAGTGGTTAGGAACAGAGCATTTTAATTGACTTCATTTAAGCCGGGATGATTCAAGGATTATAAACAAAAATTTTCTGTGTGCAGCACTAGCATTCAATTTAGATTAAATTGCCTGGTGATTAATTAATTTAGGAGAGTGCTCACTGAGAAATTGCCATCGATACACATCTGTCAAACCAATTTGCCACAGACTGTCACACCTCCAGGAGGACACCCATTCAGTAAGTGGACCCTTGCTCTTCCAATTAAAAATTCCATGATGGCCAAATATTACAAACTGTACATGGAAAAATAGAGCATAGCTTCTTTAGCTAGCCAGCTCAGAGGCCCCAAGGAACCCATGTTAGCTGTTGGAGAGTGAGTTTTGTTGAGAAAAGTTACAGAAACTGAGAGTGTAGAAACATTAACAGCAAGTGATCACGGAGTGTTTGGGCCACGGTGTGTTCTGCTTTGTTCTGATCACCACATCCAGAATAGGTTATTTTGTTCTACAGCAATCCTGTGAATCTGATGTTCTTCCCATCTTGCAGGAGACATCTGCAAGAGCTCATCTGGCTTGTATTCCAAATGGTATCCAAAAAAAAAAATGAAGCAAGACTTGCCCATGCTCAAGGATTCAACCCTTGCAGACAAAGAACAAAGCTAGCCCTCTAGTGTCTCAAAGTCTTGTATGAATTGTCTTTCATAGATGCTTTGGTTCTGAAGAAACATTCTAGAAGGGTTAACTTCCCTTCTTTCCAAAGTCATATTTAGCACATTCAGGGGTCACCAGGGGATCTTCTGACATGGCTGAGGTTCTTCCTTGTCCTGGATCGTAGACATGTGGAAGCCTACAGCATTGGGCAAGGTGTTCAGTCAAGTACTTGAGCATGCATGGAGAAACCATGTAAAATTTGTCTGTGGATTTCTATGCCATACAGATGAAAACAGATTCAAAGGGGGAGGGTAGACAGCAACAACAATAACCAAACTGAAAGCACAAAAGTTACTTTAAAGATGTTTGTGCCCAGGTGGAGGCAAGGACATCTGTAGCTCATCACAGGATTTATAGATCTTTCCCAAAGAGAATGGCCTCATGTGTTTGTATTTAGCTTGATCGTCAAATAAAATACATATTTTTGAAAATAAAAGCATGAATAAGTGGAAAGTACAAATAGGTTCAGCAATAGTACACACCAGTTGGCAACTTTCATCTGGCACCTGTAGTTCCAGTGTGGAAAGGCTTGAAAATCCCTACCCTAGTAACTAACTCCTCCTTAGTGACACAGGCCTACCATTGGGGTATGAAGTCCTATAGGTCCAATAGCCAACAGAAACCTAGGATAATGAACATTTGATACATTGACACAATGGATTGTATTCAACTATAAAGAAAAATAAAATTTTAAAAACTTCAGGAAATGGATGGATCTAGAAAGCATACTAAGCAAGTGACCCAAACTCAGAAAACCAAAACCATATATTCTTCCTTATGTGTAGATATTAATTTGTTATATATACATGTATGTGGTGTGTATGAAGTGGAAAATTGTGGTTTCTTTGGAGATTCAGTTGTGTTAATTGTCTTATGAGATGTTTCTCTGTAAATTGTCTTATGAGAGAATTTTTTTGTTGAAGCAGATATGTGGGAGGATGTTTTGCTAAGAACAGACAGGTGGTGTTTTTCTGGAGGCAACCTGAGAAAGGGGCATGTGATGTTTAACCAGCAAGGATACTTGAGAGAACACATAATGTCTGGAAAGGATATAAATATAAACCAACAAACAGTGGATGAAGCTGGATGGTATTGGTACACCTTGCCATTCTTTGTTGATCATCGTTTGTCATGACCAAAGAACTTCTTGTGGTGTTCCAGCAGCTTCTTGCAGTTTCCACAGACTCTAGCCAATTGGCACTCTTTCAGTTTCTTCTGGATCAACCTGCTGTTGCTGATTCATGAATGGTGTTTGCAAGTGGATGGAGCTGCAGTTGCTGATTCGTATGAACTGAAATGCTGATATTCTGACAATGTAGACTGGAATTGCCCCCAAAGAACTGTTTCTAAACAGGCTCACATCCTCCTTTGCTCTATTAACCTTCCCTTTCTACTACCTTTGGTGAGTGGTGGGCTGGAAGGGAAGATAAAGACTTTAAGAACCCCTATTAAAAGTAGGTTTTGAAAAATCAAAGCCTGTGTGTGTGTGTGTGTGTGTGTGTGTGTGTGTGTGAGAGAGAGAGAGAGAGAGAGAGAGAGAGAGAGAGAGAGAGAGAGAGAGAGAGAGAGAGAGAGAATATAGATAAAGTCTCAGAAACTAGAAAGGAGACAAAGAGAGGGAAATATATAGGTAATGAATAAAAATGACAAAGGAACCCATGGGACACAAAAGAAGAAGAGAAATGGGGGATGAGTTACAAGAAGGGATTGGTAAGCAAGGGTTTTGAAGAGATGAAGGGGAAAGAAAATCTACTAAAACAAACTATTTGAGATATCCTAATAATACTACCTAATATCTTGCATGCTAAATTTAAAAATACATATTTTAAAGAGTATAGATTTTATGTTAACTCTTCTTGCTTCATTTTTAAATAAAATACCAACACCACCTAGTACTACTCATATGATAATTTCTGATTAGCTGAAATAGATGGAGATTAATAAGCTGTAAAATTGAACATATTATACCCGTTTCAACATAATTGCATGTGCAAGGTGATTTATGGCTTGGAGCAACTCTAGAATGTGTGATACCATTCTTTATGTGTGTGCTTCCTAACTAATGGCTCAAGAGTTTAAACTTCTAAGAAGAGCAGGATTCTGATAGTTCTGAGCTCTAGTTTTCCTGTTACCATCCATGGGTAGGAATGAAGGCTGAGCAGTTTGTATATGACAGATTTTGATGACCATGACAAAGTATTTAAGCAAAATAACTTAAGAGACAAAGGATTTATTTATTTTTCCCATAATTACAGCACTTTTGGTCTGTCATTGGAGAAGGCATGATGGAGCACCTCATACCATAACAACCACAACCATGGGCTACTTTCTCCTTTTCCTTTTATTCCTTCGGGTCTCCAGTCTCCAGGATGGTCTCAGTTAACTCAAGTCAAGCCTTTCTCCATGATTTCTCTTCTTTGAAAATGGCCCTAAAACTCACTTTGTTATCTTTTGGGTTTTTGTGGAGAGTGGATGAAGTCCTGAGTTTGACATGGGCACAGCTATACAAAGGACCCCAATGCCTCAGACCCATGGAAGTGGTAAAGCCTTCTCCTCTGTGTGAGACTCAGAAGGAAGGCTAAGTCTTACTCTGGTCAAAGTGTGAGTGTTTATCAAAGACTGACCAGTGGGTACACAAGCTATCACCACAGCTTCCTCCTCCAGGATGTTTACAGCCTGAGGCTGTCCCTCTGCAGAGACCTCTTACTGAGACTAGCTAAGCTTGCTCCCTTGCCCCAGAGGAAGAAAGGGCAAAAACGAAGAGACAAAAACAGGAGATAGAGTGCTAGGAAGAAGAGGAAGGGAACAAGGGAGAGGGGGAAGGAATATGTGTCCCAGAGGCCAAAGTACTGTCTCTAGATAGAGAGGATACAGCCAGGACCCATAGGTAAATGACAGTTTTTAAAGGTTCAAACCCTGCGTTAGGATGAAGTGTTTAATTTCATTTGAATATGTTAATTAGGCGAGGCGAAGGAGGGCTTTTGATTGCTGGATTTCAATATTTTGATAGCTAGACCTTGGTAGTCAGCTTCAAGAGAAGACTGAGACCAGTAAGGAAATAGACCTTGGTGGCTAGCTTTAGGAATGTGATCTAATGGTTTTCAGCAAGGCAGAGGGAACAGAGGAGTGGCAAAGCCTGTGAGAGCCAGGTTTGCCACGCTCTCCCCTACTAGAGTCTCTCTCTATATGGAGCTTCTGAGTTGGTGTTACAGCTGCTGCCCTTCATCAGTGAGAGCGCAGCCCACCATAGCTTTTCCGTATGCACCTGTCCTTTCTTCATCCCTCGTCTTCCTGGTTAGGTTTGCCCCTGAAGCTGTTCCGAGCAAGCGCAGTTTCTCTTTAACAACTCCAGTTGAGAAACAAGATCAACCAGCACATTATGCACATCATGATGGTTTTCAAGAACAGTGCAATCCATAGCTACTACATTAAGTTTTTCCTGTTAAATCACATTAGGAAAAAAAAGTTGCCAGCCAATGCTGTAATTGGTGATTTTGTTGTAAACAGAGCAGTTTTGAGGACATGACAATATAAAAGAAATATTCTTGGTTTTTTTTCCCCCACTGTAATCATTATATGATTTATTAATGTGCCTTATTTTCCTTTGTGTCATTTCTGAGATCTTGATGTTGTGCTCCCACTTATGCATATAATGCATTTATGCATATAGCTATATATACATTCATTCCTCATGAAGCATAATACTAAGAAAGTGCATTACAGCTGAAAGTTTATGCCATTCATTGGAGGAAGGAGTTCAGTCTTTTTATTCTTCTTTTATTATGTTCATTATCTCTTTATACATTCTGGATTTTTCTGGTGCTCTCTTGTGGTTCTGAGTGTCCTGAGTTTGACATGGGCACAGCTATACAAAGGACCCCAATGCCTCAGACCCATGGAAGTGGTAAAGCCTTCTCCTCTGTGTGAGACTCAGAAGGAAGGCTAAGTCTTACTCTGGTCAAAGTGTGAGTGTTTATCAAAGACTGACCAGTGGGTACACAAGCTATCACCACAGCTTCCTCCTCCAGGATGTTTACAGCCTGAGGCTGTCCCTCTGCAGAGACCTCTTACTGAGACTAGCTAAGCTTGCTCCCTTGCCCCAGAGGAAGAAAGGGCAAAAACGAAGAGACAAAAACAGGAGATAGAGTGCTAGGAAGAAGAGGAAGGGAACAATTGTATTATTAGATTATTATGACTCCTGGATATCCCTCATCTTCCTCCTTCTTCATATCTAACTCTTGTCTGTTTCATAGGTACAATCACTCATTTCAGCCTTTGAAACATTCTAATTTTTTTTTATTAAAGTACAAGTCATCAAAGACATCAGATTGCTGTAAAAAAGAATTGATACATATCTAGTTCTTCACTTTGGATCATCTCCAGGTTATCCATCAGAAGTCACTAATTCTTTATTAACCGGTCCATAAAGAGCTGCTGGACCAAAGTCTAGATAACTATAATAGAAGGAAAAGAAGCCAGGTGTGATGACACACCTCTGTAACCCCAGCATTAGGGACATGGAAACAGGAAGACCAGAGTTCAAAGCCAGCCTGGAATACCGGAGAAGCTTTTCTCAAAAGACAAAAGAAACAGCAGGTGGAGGAGGAAGAGGAGGAGAATTAAAAAAATAATAAAAGAAACGATACGCTCATTGGTTTTCCGTCTTGGTATAACACAGGATGTTCTTGTAAGAATATACCTAGATAGCAACTGTCCTCCTTTGTTCCCCTGCCACAACTCATTTCCGGAGGAAGTCCAAAGAGTCAATTTAGGTCCCAGAGCATCCACCAAAGGGAATCAATGTCAGCCTGACCAGGCTCCCATGGAGACTTAAACTGTGGCTTATTATTATTGTTGTTGTTGTTGTTGTTGTGCTGTCCTTTCATCCTTGTCTATCTCGTTCTTCACACAATCAACACTTAACGGATTGTCTGTCAGAAAAACAGCTTATATTTCTGAGATATTCTTTCTCAAAATCTATGACATCAAAACTCAGGCTTTAGATCTTATTGGCTTCTCTACCTCTAAGACATGCTCTAAAAAATAGTGACCTAATTATTATTAGCATAACTGCTTTTGCATCTTTCTTAAAGATACAAATTTTAATTAAGTTTTGAAACCAAACCTTTCTTTTTTGAGAAAAGGTCTCTGTGTAGCCCTCAGTGACCTGGATCTCTTTTTTATGCAGATCAGGCAGGCTTTAAACTCACTGAGTGCTGGGTCAAAAGTATGCACCACCACACCCAGCTGAAATTCAAACATTGTTTTGTGGCTGTAACTTATTTCTAACATTACGTCAAAATAAAGACTTCTAAAACTGAATCATCTCAGTGACTCAATCCCAACATCTTCAATAATATACTCATCATACCTCTCCTTAACAAAGAGAATCTAGCACTTCTTGTTGTGTGGATGATCTTAACAGAAAAATTCCTATGCTGATTGTGGGTGGGGCTATTATAGGAAGAGATAGGAGGAGAGGGGAGGATCTTAAGACCCTTGGCAGTGTAAATGTCTCTTCACAGTGGTCAAGAGTAGTTATTAATTGTTCAATAAGAGATCTACAGCATACAAGTGCAAAAAGGACCAAACATTCCATGCTGTGGGCCACATGAATGATAAGATGTATGTTTTCCAGCAAAGATAAAGCAGAAAAGGCCACAGTAAAAATCTCAGTTCAGCTGACTCTTAGAAACTACCTAATCCTATGACTTTGAACAGATCATTAAGCTGTTTCAAATACCATCTGTGAAGTCAGAACTATAATATAGCCCATGTCAGAGTAATGCCCTCAGGAGATGGCATTAGTTTGAAATATGAAAAACTACAGGATTACCTCTAGGGAGAATCATCATTAACACAAATAGAACTCAAAACGATGAGGTTCTAATGGGTGTTTTAGCTCACTTAGCTAAATCTGAAGGAGCTGTAACTCAGGATGGAATCATTTACTATATAGGGGTAAGTGGATGTGGGTAGGCAAAACATCTATGTAGGTGGAGTTTGTATATAATACATTAATTATTCTTCAATGTTTTGCCTTAAGACTGTCTACTTTCTTTGAAATAAGCCTTCGGACTCCCTTCAAAGTAAGTCCACATTCCCCAAATTGATCGCATGGTTGGAACCTATAGCAGTAAGTGGAATCCCCTAAACATACCATCCTGGTAGTGGGTCGGCAGCTCCTCCCTGGAGCCGCAGGGTGTGAGAACTATCACCTTCCTAGAAAGCTTTTTAGATCGTTGGGATAGCCCAAGGAAATGGACACAGTTAAAATCGCCTAAGTAGTCTTGAGTTACATAGCATAGCTCAGGGTTTCATTATCTGAAAGGACGGGCTTAATGTTTGCCTCCGAGGTTGGAAAGAAGACAGAGAGCGTGAGCATGCACAGAAAATTGCTGCTCTTAGGCCCTCTGATTTTCTCCCCTTTCCTTTCATTATGGATTCACCAGTTCTGAAAGAACTAAAAGACTAGCGCCACATTTATGTACTGCATACCTTTGCTCTGGCCATATAAATCCACTGGTGAAACCATCTGGACTTGTCTAG
Organism: Tokudaia tokunoshimensis; assembly: GCA_036184795.1. Taxonomy (NCBI): domain Eukaryota; kingdom Metazoa; phylum Chordata; class Mammalia; order Rodentia; family Muridae; genus Tokudaia; species Tokudaia tokunoshimensis. The sequence continues at coordinate 130,311,957 of BTHU01000003.1, read as the reverse complement.
CTCTGCCACCTTGTAGCAGCCTCGTTGACTGGTCACAGGGCCCATATATACCTCTTCCTCTCTGACACAAGGGTGTCATCGCTGCTACACAGATACTATTGTTTCTCCCTTGGTAAAGAAGAAAATGAAGGTGACTGTCTCCAACAAAATCAGGAACAGGAAATATAAAGCAAAGAAGACCTTGCATTCTTTTAAAAAAAAATGTGTAAAAGCAACTCATGGTATGTGCAATTGAATAATACACCCAGCATATCTAAGCTGAAGAAGAGAATGTGTAGCTACTTTCATCCTCTATAGTATATGCCTGGCCCTCACACACACTTAAGCACACTTAACTTACCAATAATTTTTTGAAATATCTTTGAGCTTGAGGGCTATATTTATCTTCTTTACAGCTGTCAGTCAATACCATGCAAACTCTAGTACTCAGGCAGTGTTCGTTAAATATTTGTGATCCTCAAGGCTGTTGCTGCTCGCTGTTCTAACGTGTTCCTGTGAGAACCTACCTTGGCCCCTGACAGTTGGTCACTAAGACAAATTCAAATACTCTCAAGACAGGATCTAAAACGTCCACCTCCAATTCTACAGAAAGTGAACTCCTAGAGACAGCATCCTTCCTGGCCAGGACACTGCTGTGCCCAGGCTTGGCACATAGTTGATAATCTGCATGGATTTGTTAAAGAACTAACTGAAGAACCGAGCTCTGCAACTGCTTAGAGCCAGAGCCTGGGGGCTGGTCCTTGCATTGGAAAGCTTTGGACTTCCCTCTGCTAATAAGAGGAAACTCTCACTCGTCCTCAGCCTGGGCGTGGTGAAGATGAAGGCGCAGCACTATAGTGGGTTTGGCCTAATGCTGCTTGTATTCGAAGGTGAATTTTCATCCCCCAATCTGCTTACATGAGTGTCTACAGGGAAGACACTGAGGGATCCTGTCCTCACTTGGTTCTGATTAGTAAGTAAAGATGCTGGCAGTACACCTCTGGGCAGGGCAGTCAGAGGCGGGGATTTGAGGACTCCAAGGTTTGGGAATGAGAGAGGGGACGATCCACCATGCTGGGAGAGTATGGAGGAGAGGAGACGCCACGCCTGAGAAGTACGAAGGACAGGGAGGCATAGCAGCCATGGGAAGGAACCAGGAGACAGCCGCCCAGAGGGCTGCCCAACCGGGTTCAGGACAGCCAGGGTAGAATATAGAATTTAGTAGGTGATAACTCAGGATTACCAGAGGGGGCTGGATTAACTGCATGGTGGTTAGACAGTGACCCTGCTATTGTGATGATTAAGGTATATTAAAATATAGAGCACACATGGAGGGACCCATGGCTCCAGCTGCATATGTAGCAGAGGATGGCCTTATCTGGCATCAATGGGTGGAGAGGCCCTTGGTACTGGGAAGGCTCAATGCCCCAGTGTAGAGGAATGCCAGGGCAGGGAGGTGGGAGTGGGTGGGTGGGTGGGGGAGCATCCTCATAGAAGCAGGGGGAGGGGGAGTGGTTGGGAGGTTGCGGAGGGGAAACCAACCAGGAAGGGGAATAATATTTGAAATGTAAATAAATAAAATATCAAAAAAAAAAAAGAAAAAAAAACGCACATAGGCTAGCAAATACCTCAAAAAGTTTAATCTTGTAAAAAAAGTGGAGAAGAGTGTGTCTGATTCATTTTTGTAGGGTCTGGGAGAGAGCTCTGGATGTCTACTCCAGATTAAAGCCCTAGCACCTCCAATTGTAAAGGGAGTGTCTGTTACCCCAGGTTAGCAAGCAGGAAAAAGCCTTCTCATCTTCCATCCCCCCTCCTAAGAGCATTATCATTTTCTTTGTGGACCAAAGCACACCATGGGTTGTTGCTCCTGTTCCTCCTTACCGTTAGTTTTGGCAGTCAGAAGCAAGCATGAATGGTAGCCGTGCCCTTGCAATTTGCTTCTCCTTTTTGGGCTGATGCTCCAGCCCACCCCACCCCTCACACAACAGCAGGGATTATCTGTGTGTTCTATTTTGGGGTTGATACTGTTATTTGAGACAGGGCTCCCTGTGCCCTAAGTACTCTGGAACTCCCTAAGTAGCTGGGTATGACCTTGGATTCCTAACTCTCCTGCTTCTGTGCTGGGACACACATGTGTGCCACTGCACTGGATTTTCTGAGGTGCTGAGGATCAGATTCAACTGAGGCTTTGTGCATGCCAGGCAAGCACTTTGTCAGCTAGGCTGCATGCCGGTCACTAGAAGCAATCTTTTTTTTAAAATTATTAGATATATTCTTTATTTACATTTCAAATGATTTCCCCTTTCCTGGTTCCCCTCTCCCCAAAATTCTCATAAGCCCTCTTCCCTCCCCCTGTTCCCCAATTAACCCCCTCCTGCTTCCCTGTCCTGATATTCCCCTACACTGCTGCATTGAGCCTTTCCAGGACCAGTGGCCTCTCCTTCCTTCTTGGGCATCATTTGATATGTGAATTGTGTCTTAAAACAAACAATAGATCACAGTACTCTGCTGCCTGTCCTCTCTGGTGATTTCCCATGGCCTTTCATGGTGAATTCTAGCCCCCCACCTGTGGTCTTCAAGGTCCTGCATATGTCTATGGCTGCTGTCTGTCTCCCTAGTACTATCACAGATAAATTTGAGGTAGATGGATGAACCCTGAGTAAGAAAGACAACCTCAGAGTCAGACCTACCTCAAGTGGGTCCCTTAGGCCAAGGTGCACAGTAAGAGATGCCTGCTTGGGCCAGGATGCTAGACCTGTGGAGACTTGCAAGCAGGTTTCATAGTGTGAGTTAACTTTTAAAATCAATCATGATTTCCACATCAAAAACATGCAATTGGACAAGAGGTCCAGGGAAGCCAGGCAAGGGGACCTGACATCCAGGACTGAGCTCTTGTGAAGAATTTGACCTCTGGGTTTACACTCTTGCCTTTTGTCCTTACCTATACCTGATTCAGTGGGAGAAGAACACAGCAGGCTCCTCTGAGCTGTTCCCTCTCCTTTACAGAGAAAACAAAACCAACAAAACAATTCCTGTCACTTTACTAAAAGAAAAGATAATAAAGGGGAGAAAGGGAGGTGAGGTCACCAATTACAATGTTAGAACTTTCCTCTCTTAATTAATGATATAATCAGGATGTGACCTGAAAGGTTTAAAAATATAAAGCCAGGTCTAGGGAGGCAACCTACTGGGCCAGAACTTTTGCTCTGTAAACAGAAAGACCTGAACTTAATCTCTAGTACCCAGGACTGGTTGTGCCTGTATATAACGTGGGCACAGGGGCACCAAGACAGAAGGATCATGAGCAGAGCTGGTTTTGTGGTGCAGTAGATATCTCTGAATGGTTCTGAGAACTCAGTAGGTAGACGTCATCCTGGGGCAAAGTGCAAAAGGCAGGCTTCATTACCAGACTTCATTCCACAGAAACCTGCAGCTCTTCTGTGCGCCCTGAAGCTACCGTTGCAGTTTTGCATGAGGTCGGTCTGCCGCCTGAGTTCACCTGCCAAAATCAACCTGTGCAATATGCACCCTCCACCCTCAGCCTGAAGGTAGGTTTAGCCCACCCCCAGAAGCTGCAGAGTCTAAATGAGTCTTGCCTGCAATGGGGGAGGAGCAGCGTCCCTGGCCTCTGACTACCCGCTGGAAAGAATCTCGGACTCCCAGGCACAGCCCTGATGAAGACAAACGCCATTACTTCAAAGCAGACTTCAAAAGACAAAAGTAGAAAAGCAACCTAGGGCAGCTGTCATTCCTGACTGCAGCACAAGTGTGTTTTGGGCAGAGCCAAGTCAGTGGAAAACAGTTGCCAGGGTATCTCCCCTCTGGATCATTTCTGGTGCTGTGTGGGACTGGATACAGGAGCCCCTGGCACATCTTGGGGTGCTGGAAAGTCTGGTGCCAAAGCGGAGCACAGTGACACTCTCTCTCTAATGCCACCACACCAGCACTCTGTGACAAGTAAGCCAATCCAGCTCTGAGAAGTGCTGAGCAGCTCTTGGCACCAAAAGAAATGCTGTAAAGATTAATGTCACTGCTACTAGCACTCACAGTGCCTGCCTTCTAAGACACTGCACGCTGTGTCCCAACTTCAGTGTAAAGTCCTGGCAGGAGGTGACTGGGTCTCATTGGTGATAAGTTAGAGAAGTTTGGGCTTTGAACTGAATTGTTTGCTTCCTGTGTTGTCACCTTACAGAAATGAGGGGCTGAAGAAGAAGCTCTGTGGGTAAGCAACAGGACCTGGGTTCAAGCCCCCAACACACATTAAAAGCAACAAAAATCTAGGCATGGCCTGGCAGTGCCTATAATCTCTGCACTGGAGTGGATCTGCTGACCTGTCACCTTGCCCACATGTGTGACTTTCAGATTCTCTGAGGTCCTGTCTCAAATAGAGACGGGTATAGGGTGATAGAGGAAGACTCTCAACACAGATCCCTGGCCTCCACACAGAGGAGTACACACACAGGTGCATCCAACACATATTCAGAGACAGAGACAGAGACAGAGAGAGAGAATGAATGAATGAATGAATGAATGAATGAATGAATGAATGAGGAGAGCTGGGTAAATGTCAGGCCAATTAAACCTGGTTTCCATCTGACCTTCATGTTCTTGTCCTTTGGCCATTGCTTCTTACATTTCCTCTGCTACGAACTGGTTCCATATGGACTCTGTTGATGCCAGTGACCACAGTTGGCAGTCCCAGTGAGGCTACACTATTATTTTTGCATCAGATGCCATAGGGGATTCCTAGAAAGAAACAAGGTTAAGACATGTAAGCAGAATTCACTGGAAACCCAAGCCTATATATAGCAAGCACACTCCCTCTCCCAATCAGGCTCTCTCTATGTAGCCAAGGCTATCCTGCAGCTCTCATGTGATCCAATGAGCCTCCAACGCATAGTCCTCTTGTCCCAGTCTCCCCACTGTGAGCATTACAGATGTGTGCCACCACATCTGGCTCTGCAATCTCATCTTGAAGTACACTGAATTAATAATAAGAATAGAAAGCACGTCACCACCATCTACTAAGTTTTTTTTTGTGTGTGTGTGTACCAAACATTTATCACATTATTTCCTTTAATCCCCTCAACAAAACGCAATGTGTGTCCTAGTCTCTCTATTTTATCAGGTCAAAAATCAAACAATACAAACCTAAGACCCAGAAAAGTCACAGGGTTTCACTGGCTTAAGTTTACCCTCAATAAAATGCTGTGATTTGGACCCCAGTGCAGACCCCTCCAGACCTCACAATACCTCCACAGTCTGCGGCCACAGGCAGCTCTGCAGTCCACTCCCCCCCTCCGGACTTTGTCTTCCCCACATCACAGCATGCCTCAGCTTCTACAAAAAATCCCACAGGTTGCTCCCCTCACCTGTCTCTGTCACACTTCTGCCACACTCATCAGCCCTTAAAAATGTGTCTGTCTCTGGTTTGTAACTTATACCTATGAGACCTACTATTGTTATCAAGCCAGGGGTCAACGAGATAAAGCGGGTATTGACCGGTCTCCCATCAATACTCAGCCTCTGTTAAGAATTCGCCTGTGCTTGCTCCTCCTCCTACAATGTATAACCCAGCAGAGCTGAGGACTCTGGCTGGTCAGCTACTCATCCACATTCAGTACAGGACCTGGATTAAGAGGACAATTCCACACACACATAATGTCAGAAGACAAGGTACAGCAACCTTGGGGTCCTTCAGCTTTGGTTTTGAGGAGGTTGGGAATCTGTTCAAGGCAGTTAGCTTATACGCTGGCACTGGATGCAGTCACCACAGATCCAGGCTACCTCTTTGCTTGGTCAATTACTAATCCTTTTGGCTGCTAAGCAAATCCCACGTTCTTATTCAGTAATCGGACTTTTAAGGATATTTGTTGTTTTGAATAGCCTGCTACTGAAAGAATGTGTCCGCCACCCCCAAGATCTGGGGAAAGTTAACAGGACTCTAGTCATGAAAGTGGCTCTGAAATGTTCAAAAACGGCCAGGAATGAGAGACAGTTCTAGATTAAGAGGTTGAGAACTGATTGTTGCAGGTTACCTTGGACCATGGGGAGAAGAAGAAAAGATCAGATGAAGCACCTTCTGGGGGATTATGACTTTAGGCTGACTCTCAGCTAATACCAACATAGCCTGTGTTTTATTCACGAGTGTGACAGCATTGTAATCAGACAGGGCAACAGCTTTGTTCTTAAGGAGAGTACCTGGTGAAGTTATTAGGAATGAGGTAACACAAATAATCTGCAGCTTAATTTTAAATGCTTCAGCCAAACCCATGCACATTAAGAAACCAATGTGGTGAATGTTAGGTAATCACTGGGGAGCAAAGTGAAGGTCATGGGGTTTTCATTTCTCTGGTATTTCAATGTCTCTTTAGATAGAATTCCTTTTCAAATAAAGCCTTCAAATGAGTGTATCATTCTTCTGCGATTACAAGCTCTCCCCAACCCCTGCATATGGTAGTGGTAATAGAAGTTGATAAATCTTTACCCCTGTTAAGATACTCATATACTGACTTGGTGAGGACTGTACTGAGTGCTCCTTTGTCAAGGACACCATGTGCTATGAATCAGCCAGGCTCAGGTGTGGGTTCTAATGCTGTGTGTACTGCTGAGACTTAAACTAAATCAACTGACCTTTGTATTTTCTTCACTGTGCTAATATAAGGACTCCTGGGGTATGACATGGGCTATCTGGGCTTTATTTTAGTGATTTGTGAATGAAGTGATCTCTTTGGAGCTCAGAGTAAGTAAAAGACAACACAAGGAAGGCTTTGAGGGCAAATGTTTAAATGTCAGTTATGTATTTGTACAATGCATATTTAAAGAATGACCCTGACATAGAGATTCTGTGATAAAGCTATAGCAGGGAGAACTGTAATGATGGTTCACTAATGAAGAATATGAAATAGGTAACTACAGGGATGCTATACAGATTCAGCAACTATGGTAGGGTACTGCTCACAGACCTGACATCTAGACGATGTTGTCAAGAGGAAGGGACTGTGCTTTACATCGCCAGCCCAGGGCAGATGTTCAGGCTCTGTAACTTCCCTGTGCTTCAGAGACTAAAGAAGAGCTTTCTTCAAGAGCTAAGAAACTGCCTGAGAAGAGAACACAGAAGGTGTGGGGACCGACATAAAGAACAGCACATTTCAGCTTTGTGGATGCACTGGAGTTTAAGGGCATGGGCGGGGGGTGGTCCTCAGGAGAGTTAGAGTGTCTGTGTGAACAAGCCCTCGATGCACAGAAAATTTAGATGAGGGGCATGGTCTCTCAGTTCTCCGTTTCTTCTGTTGGAAAATGGAGGTACCAGATAAACATGTCACGTCTTAAGTTCCTTTCTGACTGAAAACCCTACAATTGGTCTTTATCAAAGTTGGATGTGACCAACTAAAATTTGTCTTCTCCGGTTTCCAGAAAGGAACATAGCCAGCTAACACATTGATTTTAGTCTGCAGGGACTCAGACCAGACCTCTGATCTGAAGATCTATAAGATAAATTGGGTCGTGTAGCCTTAGCCACTGAGGTATTAGGAATTTTTGTGGCATCAGTGGAAAATTAATGCCAGGAGTAAATGAGGAAATCCATACAAAGGAGCAGCTCGGCACGAGGGAAGCATTCTAGCACTGGGCTCTGAAGCTGTGTCTGTGCTGCCCCTCACATCAGAGTGTCCACACTGTGGTGACGGAGAGCATGGCAGAGGCCGCCCAGTGCATCTGGTCCCTTGCTGCTGTTGACAATTACTTTCTGTCAACAAAAAGAAATCCTGACCCTGGGAAACAGCTTGAAGTAAAGATGACTTAGGGACAAACCACCCACCCAGGAAGTGGACCCCCACTTTAGCTTTTATTTTCTGAATTTTAGATGTCTCACTACAATTTAGAAAGTCATTCACAACCTTGCACAACCCTATACATTATATGCCGTATAGTATGTATGTGCATGCATATTTTAAATATTACTTTCCTGTACATAAGATATTGTTCTGTGTAAATGTGTATTTTTTTTTGTAATAAATACTTATGTGACATAAGTGCTCGTATGTATCTTTACAGTGTGGAAAAGTAAAGAGAGGGAAGGAGGGAGAGGAAGGGAGGGAGGACCAGAGGACAGGAGGGAGTAAGGTTGGGGGCAAGGAGGGAGAGAAGGAGAAAATGAACACCTGTTCTTTAGTCCTTTCAGGGAACAAAGTTGCTAACAGGACCAGGCTGCAAAAAAGCCACCTAAAGCTAGTAAAACAGAAGGGAGATGTGTAACCTACAGATTCCACAAACCCAAGTGAGATTCCTAGCTAACAGAGGACTTGGGAGTGGGGCAGAGGGGCTCTAAGAGCCGTTCATGCTCTAAGGCCCCGAGTGGAGCTCTGTTTCAGAGTCAGTGGGCAGAAGATCTTCCAGGTTCCTGAACAATGTCCTGTGATACTTCTTTGATGATAATATCGAACTGGAGGTTTATTAGAGAATCTGGGTCTGTGGTAATTATTTATTCTTTATGCCCCAGTGCAGAGATGTAAAAATCTCGCAACTTAGGCAAAAACTAAAGATCCTATAAGAAAAATTATAACATTATAACAAACAAAAATTCAAGGAAAAAAATCCATGCTGATGTGACTCATTTATACCCTATGCTATTTGGTTGAAATTTTAAGTATGGTGACACGTACAACATTTCCCTAAAAAATACCTAACTATATATATTTTAAAAATTTCCCTTTACCTCCACTTCTCTAGCTTCACAGTATTTGCTAAAATATTCACGTTTTAATTTGTTTTTCAAGGAATCATGCTTTATACATGTCAAGTAACATTCCTGCGTGACTCATTTTAAAAGCATGAATCAGCTGAAGCCGCAGCTCAGAGGCAGAGTTTTCCCTCGCGTGCACAAGGCACGGGGTCTGATTTCTATCACTATAAACAAAAGAATCAATGAATCAATTATATGATTATTCATTCAGTAAGGTTTACAGTTTCATTTACCACTTAAAAACAGTGGCCTGCTCCTTTAACTCCACCGCGGCAGAGGCAGAGGCAGAGGCAGAGGCAGAGGAAGCAGAAGAATCTCTGTACATTTGAAGCCAGCCAGCGTCTATCTGTATTGAATATTCCAGGCTATTCATGGCTACGTAACAACACCTTGTCTCAACCCCCCCACCCCCCTCAAAAAAACCTACAACAAAGACTAGTACATTTGTTTACATTATTCTTCTGAGCTGCTATATAGTGTGCTGTATGTATCTAATGTATCTACTCTGTATCATGATCTAATTGGGTCTATTTAGCCATCCCTATTGAATGACATTTGGGTTCTTTATACAAGTGACTGTTCTAAGTACCTGATGAGTGAATCTGTATGCATGACTCCTGTCAGCTGACGAGATGAATAGTTAATTGTGAGTTGAGTGTCCACAAGGTTAGTATAGCTCCCTCAGGTTTAAGAGAAAGCACTGTAGCTTGACTCACAACTCTATGCTCAGCCCCATGAAGGGCTGAATCCTGAAAGGTATTCATGCCTGGATGCGGGACAGAAAAAGGGACTCGTGGGTGCCTCTGTACTGTGGAAATGCCCATAAAGCTCTGATCGCTTGCTGACATGGCCACACGACTGTTTCTGCACTGACAGTTCTTCTTCCCTTTAGCAACAATTCTTTTTCTCAGCTCCAATCTTTAATATGGAAAAAAATATTAATGGGGATTAAGCTCAGTTGTTGAAGTGTTCACATAACAGGAAGAAGACCATGAGTTTGTCTTCTAGAAGCCCATAAACTGGGTATGGTGGTCCATGCGTATAATTCTAGCTAGCATCTGGGGGTGAAGGTGGGGCGAAGAAAAGTTCAAGGCCATCCTCAACTACAAACTGGGGAGTTCAAACTTGCCTGGTCTATGGCTTCCTTCTGCCTCTCCTCTCTATCTCTTTGTATCCCTTCTCCCTGTCCCCATTTTGTGTGTGTGTGTGTGTGTATACACACACATAAATATAAGAAACAAAAAAGTTAAGTTAGTACCCTGGAAAAGCCGTTCTGCTGGGGTGGGGGTTGTTGTTGATGTTGTTGTTTGTTTTGTGGGTTGTTTTTTTCTTTCTTTCAGTTTTATCAATAGAAAGAAAATGGTGAACAGCTTTCACATTCCCCTCATGAATTGCCTGCTGAGCACCAGGTTACTGCAAATGGATGTGGGAGGGAAAGAAAGGTTGCCTTCAGGGAGCCTGCAGGGAGTTGTTGCAGCAGGTGGAGTGGAGGTCTGGGTGGCAGAGGCTGCGCTTACAGCTTTCTGTTTATTCCTCAGATCACCGGAACCTTGGCTTTCACTGTCTTCACTGCTGTTCTGAGTTCCTTCCAGTTCGGATACGACATCGGTGTGATCAATGCGCCTCAAGAGGCAAGTGAGACACACAGAGTTCTTTTGGGGCCAAGTCCATTCTTGGTCCCTATTGCCTGCTGTAACATATGTCACTCAGTGAGATAATCTGTCCATGTGAGAGACACGGGGTGATCCTGGCCAGCCAGGTACAATGTACATTTGTCCACAGCTGATAATTTGGCCTTGACTCCCCCGGCTAACAACCCTCTGAGTCGAAAAAGGGCAGTGCTTAAGTTTGATCTTTGACACTACTGAGCTCTGAGCTCAGAGAAAATGCTAACTCAATACCTCCTTCTCAGGAAGTCTAAAGGCAAGAATTCCTTGCAACATTTGGTCACAGCTGTCCCCCTAGCATGAATTAAAAGATGCCAGGGGACAAGGGCAAACAACAGAAGGATAAGCACCTACTTATATGCATCAGGTTTTCCACAACTATATCATCCCAACCTTACACACATTTGTATGGCAGATTAGGGACTTCAGGGACCTAACACTAAAACAATGTCTGTCTTTCCTTCTGCCTGTCATACACAGACCTTCAGCACAAAGTATGAGATCAACAAGCATGAGTTCAACAGCAAAGGGGTCCACAAAGTTTAGATTTTCTCTGTTGCTTTGGAAAAAGTACAGGGCAGGCACTTTGTAAAGAAACATATCAGATCCTGCCATTTCTGTGTGTATTCTGTGTATCTAGTCTCCATTATACTGTGGATTCTCAGAGAGAGAGAGAGACAGAGACAGAGACACAGAGACAGACAGACAGACAGAGATCTCACTCTTCCCAGCTGCCACAACCCTTAATTAGGGGACCAGGACCCTTGTGTTCCAACTCAGACTGGGAGCAAAAACATCTGGGGAGAAGTGCAGTAAGGAAAGGGTGCCTGGAGGTGTGCTGGGGGTAACAGGCACACCCATTATGTATTATCATTCTATTAGATTGTCTTACAGTTCTAAGGAAAACGTCAGACGCCATGGGGTGTGAACACCTGGAATGTGTACTGACCACAGGCCATAGGTTGACAGGGACGTTTCCTCAAGCTCCTTGGCTGAAAGCCATTTTCTCATCAAGTGTGCATCATCCCAAGTGTGTCAAATCTCCTGTTCTGGTTACGAGCGAATAAAGCAGGGGTAAGGAGACCAGATTCAGGGGTTAGGAGACCAGGGTCAGAGGCTAGGAGATCAGGATCAGGCATTTTTCTATGGATAATGAAAGAATGTGACAATTTGGCAAGCCTCGTAAGATTTGGATCAATCTAGAAACCCCTCCTTTCTTGAAGTCCCTCTTAACATCCCTACTCAAACTACCTTTTCCAGTCTTATCAGGAAGATTGGGTTGAAATCGACCCTCTTTCAATCCAAGCAGCTGAGTCAGAACTGAAAACAGGGACCTAGTTGGCATTTTCTCCTGGTCGAATAACATCTGAAGGCATTTTTAAAACACAATTTTTCATGAGCATAAAATTACATTTGTCCACTGAGAAAACAGAAGACAGAACTCACCTGCGATTATTTCTGCACCATATATTAAACTGCTAAGAATGGTTTACATAATTCCTTTCAGCCTTCTCTATGCATATGATCTCTATGGGGCAGACAACCATGTAGATGTCTTTGTCAGACCTTCAGAAGAGGATGTCACATCTCCCTGTTGCTTAGCTTGTTTTAGCTGATAGGACTGTATTCATAATGGAAATGAGAAACAGCTGAGGTTCAGGTCCTTGCTGGAGGAGTTATGCAGCTTACTGGGGCTAAACAGTGGCCAGGTCACTGCTGGGAATGGGATGGAGGAGGGACATCTGAAGGATGTGCTGCTAGAGTCTATTTTATGCTTATTCATGGCTACAGAAGCACCATATAAAATGTGGCTAGAAATCTAGCTTTGAGGACCATTCCTTCTGGGACATACTGACCTCTCTGAGAACCCATAAACATCTTTATACCTTTCAGTTCCATCTAAGGTATTTCTATCTTTAAAACTCAACTCCAGACTTTACCACTTGGATCTATTTGTACTACCTGCTAGGAAGTCTATGACTAAGTTTATAGCTCACATCTACCAAATGCTAGAATATTGTGTAGTCCTAACTTTTGTTTTTACTCTGAACTTAACTGTAGTTTCTTTTCTGTTTTGTGATCATTAAATCTTTTGTGTAAAACTAATACTAGTATACATTCTCTACCTGAAGAATGTCTTCAGTGTAAATAAATGTCAACGCTTAAATCTTAGAAAGCTTTTCATAAAAGCCAATATCTCTTGCAGGTTGAGTTATAAAAATCCAAGGCTACTCATTATATAATCTTGGATTTATATAATCTTGGATTATAAAAATCCAAGGCTACTCACTAATGACACTTTCCTTTGCAGTTTTCTTGCTTGGTTAGAGCAGAGGCTACCAGGGTACAAAGCAAGCCCCGGCTTCCATCTTCCTACTGGTAGAAAATGTATTTTGGTGTGCTGTTCCTAGATACTCCACACCACTTTCAGGCATCTCTTCCCACCTCGCTCCACTTGGCTGAATGTGTCATCTTTGTTTGATAGGACATGATCAAGTATAAATCAGCCTGCCCATGTCTGTATGAGGCAGCTCACACAATCAGAAGGTCCTCACAGACATTTAAGGGCAGATCAAATGCTGTATGGAGAATTCTGAAGTCACGGTTTTCTTTCTCTTATTTCCTCAGGTAATAATATCCCATTATCGACATGTTTTGGGTGTTCCACTGGATGACCGGAGAGTCACCATTAACTATGACATCAATGGAACAGACATCCCACTCCCAGTCACGCCAGCATACACAACACCAACCCTCTGGAATGAAGAGGAGACTGAGGGATCTGCTCACATAGTCACTATGCTCTGGTCTCTGTCTGTATCCAGCTTTGCAGTTGGCGGAATGGTTGCCTCATTCTTTGGTGGGTGGCTCGGGGACAAACTTGGAAGGTAAGTTTTATAAATCAGTGTGAACACAGATTTGATGTTTTGTTACTGCTGGAAATTTTATAAACAGATAGCATCTTCCCATTTGTGGGATAGTATTAAAGTTTTTCAACTTACAATCCTCTGAGCTAGGTCACTATTGGGCCAAATTAATAGAAAATGTTGTTATAATCATCTGGTAAGTCCTAGTTACTATGGAAGTATTTGAAGAAAAGTGAATTCTGTGTGTGTTTCCAGTGAGTTTGATCCTCTAGCTTTGTAAGTTTTAGAGCCCATGAGGAAGGCTCTACCAGGTTCCACCAGCTCTCAAACATTATTTTCATTTTTAAATTAAAATTTGATGCTTGTAATTAGTCAAGTGCTATGGCCACTGTAACACGCTGACAACTCGATGCACACAAGGCACTTGGATTCCCACCAACCTGCTGCTATCCCAAAGACCCAACCAGAGATGAAGCTAATGAAACACTTCCCAACTCCAGTCCCTATATAACATTTTGGATTTAAAACATCAGTGTCATGACCGAAGGTTTGTCTCAGTAGCTAAGAGGCATTACTGTACGTGTAGTGGACCTGAATTTGATTCCCAGAATCCTCTGTCTGTAACTCTAGCTACAGGTGACTCAGTTCACATTCATGGCCTCCAAGAGAACCTACACACACACTTGCACATACCTGCCCCTAGACACACAAACACACATACTCAAACTTTAAAACAAAACAAACAAGCAAGCAAACATCAGTGGAGTCAGTTGTGTTATACACTTGCCAATGGATGTACAAAAGTCATTAGGGCTTCTGATAAAGTTAGAATAGCATGTTATTATTTCTATGTTGATTTCCTGTTAATTAAATTCAATTTTTTTGTGTTAATTACCTTTTATTTTCATAATAGAATGAACTCATGCAAAACATGGGAAATTTGGAAAATACAAAAAAATTTTCAAATAAGAATAAAAGCAGTTTGGTAATTAGCATAATAATGCTGGATTTTAATTCATTTTGTTTTTCCATTTCCTATTATAAATTGTCCTAGTGGCTTATTAATTATAATTCTGATACTTCTACTGAAATTATATAAAATTAAAAACACAGTAAAAAACTATTAATAAAGGAAACTCCTTTTCAAATATATAACAAAGCTTGGATTATTGTAATATCCTTAGTTAAGAAAACTCCTAGTTTTATTTGTGAACTCCCAGAGATTTGCCTGCCTCTGCCTCTTGAGTATTGGAATAAAAGGAAGTGTGTTACTACAGCTGACCACTAGATGGCTCAAAATTTACAGAGTAATGGGTTTCAATGTGACATTTCCACACATACATGGTGTATTTCATCATGTTTGTACCCCCCACACTGTAGTCTCCCTGACCCACCTCCCGCTCCATTACTCCCTCAGAGCCCCTCCTCTCAACCAACTAGTTTCTTTCTCTTTTTCTTTTTTTCTTTCTTAGTGAACCAATGAGCTTAATCAAGGTAACTTATAAGAGCAGGGGGGAGGAGTTATTTTCAGGAGCATGGGAACCTACCAGTAGCTATTCCACTGAGAAGAAGATCTCTCCCTCCAGCAGCTATTTGCTGACTATAGACCCTTAGGGAAGGATGAGGCCTCATGGAACCCTTGTTCCACTAAGACAGACTCTTGACGGGCCCAACTTTCTGCCTTTTGTCTTTGCCCAGTCTGATGGAATAGACACTAACCAGCTCATAACAACTTCTTGGGGTGTTGAATTTGCACATTCTCTATTCTTGCTAAGAGAAAAATCATTTCCTAGTAGTCTGATCAGAGAGTGGTCTTTTATTTGGGTCTATGCACTGCAAACTCAGGGCTATCCAGCACCAGAACACTGCCTACTTTAAGTTAGCTGGTGATTTCCATACACCCTCTTGCTTCTGTAGTGAATTATCACCAGCCTACTGACCCAAACAGAATGAATTCATTTTCTTTCAATTTTACAAGTTAGAACTCCAGCATCCATTATACATGGTGGCAGCAGGGTTGGTCCCTTCTAGAAGCTCCAAGGGGCAAATCCCTGCTTTGCCCTCCCCAGTTAATACTGCCCTGCCTCGTTCCTTGCTTATGGCTCCTTTCCATCTTTAAAAGTCCTGTAGCCTTTACAAAATCAAACACATTAAAAATTCAATCTCTTTAACATATCCATTCACTTTAAAAATTCAAAATCTCTTTTAAGAGTTGAAAATCTCTCCGAGGTGGGCTTTTGTAACAAAATAAAAATTAAACTAAATACAATCTGAACACAGCGAAACTAAACTCCAACTATATAACTAACTCCGTGTCCAGCGCTTGGGATTCACTTACTGTCTTCCCTTCCAAATGGCTTGGGTCACTTCTCAAACTCCACTCTCAGCAGCACACACAGCTTGTCTTCTAAGCTCTGGCAGAGTACTGCTGTACATGTCAAGGTTCAACATAGTGGAACAAGGGTCCCAAGAGGCCTCATCCCTCCCTAAGGGTCTATAGTCAGCAAATAGCTGCTGGAAGGAAAGAGATTTCCTTCTCAGTGGTATAACTACTGTTAGGTTGCCCATGCTCCTGAAAATAACACCTCCTCCATGCGCCTATAAGTTACCTTGATTAAACTCATTGGTTCACTAAGAAAGAAAAAGACAGAAACACTGTATCTCTGCTGCTGTTTTAGGTGGTCATCCAAGCTACTGGCATCTATATAATGCTAGAAACTTCTGCTGCACATGGGTGCACTTCCACCAACAGCCTCCCATAGACTCTGTTTGTGGTGCTAAGCCTCAACTTCTCTGCATTACTGTGTCAATCCTGAGCCTTCAACTGCCACTATGGTTGCACCTTAACCAATAGCCCCTCCTGGTCTCTCATGGTGCCAAGCCTCAGCTACTTTTTAAAACCCTCTCATACCCTCAAATCCAGTACTATCTGATTGAGTCTTACACTACCAACTTCAGCTGCTAGCATGAAGTACAACCTTGAATGCCTATGGAACACAGCTTCTATGTACTTTCAAGAAACACTTCCCAGAAGATTTCATCTCAACGATGCTGGTCCCCTTAATCACCACCAATTTCTCAGCTCCAGCTCACCAGCATCGAGTATCTAGGCAAAGCTAAGGTTTTGCTTTAGTAGTTCTGGTATCTTGCTAATCGCAGCTGATTCTTCAGCCCCGGTTAACCAGAACCACAGAATAACAAATGACCCCAATAGAGTCTTTAACCTTTCCTCTAAAACTTCACAAACATTGCATTGCCCCCATCATTTTTATCTTTCAAGCTCCTACAGAGCAGCTCACTGAACTCTTAACACTCAATGACTTTTCTAGCCCAAAATTCCAAAGTCCTTCCACAAGTCTTCCAAAACAATATTCAGATCTGTCACAGCAATACTGTACTCGTGGTACCGGCTTCTGTCTTGGTCAGGGTTACTATAGCTGTGATGAAACACCATGACCTGGGGAGGAAAGGGTTTATTCCGCGTACACTTCCACATCACTGTTCATAAGATGGGGCATTTTCTTAATTGAGGCTCCAGCCTCTCAGATGACTTTAGTGTGTGTCAAACTGAGGTTAGAGCTATCTAGCACACCATCTCAGAAGAGCTCCCCTCCATTCTCTGCCTCCATGGTGGCTTCTCCTCTTCTGCACCTGAAGTTTCATAGTTTACCCGAATATCACAAGACACTCTTCCTGTCCAGGGCTGTCATTGACATTAGCAAGACCTCTTCTGCTGCTGGCTATGGTGATATTTACAGAGCTTGGGGACTAGGACCTGGGCTCTTTGAGGATACCATTCAACCTACTACATGGCTATCAGGCAATCGCTACAGTGTAGACACCTAGCTTATTTTTCCTAAGGAAAAGGTATGTTTGGACTTGAAGATGTTTGCTTATAAAAAGCCCACTTGTCATCAGGGTGTGAGACACTGATAGACAGAATGACAAGGGGGACTCAGCAGGGGGCCTAACAAGTCACATGTCACTATGGCACCAACACCACCAAACCCGTCTTCTCAGATTCTTGTATTGGCTTTATTACTTTTGACTTAACTTTCAAGAAAGCTCATGTGTGGTTTTCATATGACCACTTTTGTTGGCGATGTCTTTATTGCTATTGTCAGCTTTAAATGTATTTTACAGCAAATGCATGGGGTGGCCCATGCCTATACTTGAAACACTGAGGAGGCCGAGAGTGAACTCTGCACTAGCCTAGACTCTAGAATGAGAGCCTGTCTCAAAAATAATGTAATTCTTTGCATTTGGCTAATATTAATTCATAGATATTTTTTACAAAGAAATATCTTGGCTTTGGGTGAAAATGAAGATAGTTATAATTGAGACAAACCTTAGAAGGACATATTAATTTATCTATACAATTTCCACCAAAGGAACTGTCAATAAAATGATAAAGAGGCAAATGGTGGGTGGCCAGCTATCAAAATCTGTTTTTCTGTCACCAAAAAACACTGCTCCTTAGAACAAACGAGTTGTAGAAAAATCAAATAATGAGTAAGTATCAAAGTGTCATCTTAAATTTAGGCCTATAATCTCAGCATTCTGGAGGCTGAGGCAGGAAGACCTCTGAGAGCTCCAGGATAACCTGGACTACAGAGGAAAATCCAGTTAGCCCAGGCTAGAGCAAGACGTGCACCTCCAAAACACAAAATCAAAGCAAAACAAAGAGTCCTCTCATAAAAATAAGAGACAGGTGGATCAAAGTCTCCCATCATGAATAGAACTCACGGCTCATGCATCAGCTCATAGATAAGGAAGTAGCAGGCGTGCTTCAGGAACTAGCTTTTCAGTAAAAATAAAAATAATTATTCGTAGGCAAAAGGCTCAACATGCTGTGAAAACAAGTAATTTCTTCACATTTTGGTGCTGAATTTAAAATTATGTTTTAAAAATTTCAGAATCAAAGCCATGTTGGCTGCAAACAGCCTCTCATTGACTGGAGCCCTCTTGATGGGATGTTCCAAATTTGGACCGGCACACGCCCTCATCATTGCTGGAAGAAGCGTATCAGGACTGTACTGTGGTGAGTGACACACACATGTCATTGTCTAAATGTTATTCTAGGCAGAGATCTGTGAAGCTTAACACGGCATCACAGAAGGAAGGCAAGGGACACAGTAAGAGCGAGTGGTGACGCTATCTGTGTCTGTGGCACAGTAAGAGTGATTGGTGACATCATCTGTGTCTGCCCACCCCAGGAACATCACTTGGAGTTGTTCAGTCTTGGACAAATTATGTAACTGATTCTCCTTCCTTATCTTTGAAATGAAGATGACAATAACATTGGCCTCTAGTGGAACTGGGAGAGTATATGTAAGCCGTTGAGCATAGCATCTAGTGAATGTGAACTGTAAATAAACACTAGCTGTTGCTACTACCCCTGTGTTGCAACCAACAGCTGGTTCTCTTCACAACACCCTAACCCTGCCTTCAGACCCTATAGCTGGCCTATGCTATGGTGTCTCTAGCTTTCATTGGTATGGTAAGACCCAATCTTCTAGACTCATCTCTTAGACCATACTACCTAACCTTGTTTCATTCTAGATGTGGCTACCTGGAGCAGTAAAACTGTGATGTCCAGGGAGAGAGGAAATTGAACAGAAACAGATAGTGGACTCCGTCCTGCCTAGAACTTTGTATCTAGAAGAAGCACTAGTTTTTGGAGACAGGGTTTCCAACTTTCATAGGCAGGAATCTGAACAGAGATAGAAAAGTTCAACCACAAACATATGGACAGATATTGGACTCCTCAGTGTCAATGAACCAATGGTTCCTCAGTTCAATGAACCGATGGCTCTGGGCTGGCATTTTAACCTGTTTTCACAATAGGAATTGACCTCAAAGGCACAGATATCCATGAGGAAAAAATGGTGAGGGTACCAAATTTCTCTGATTACCTCCAATCATTTTATCTGCAAAAAGATTGTAACTCCATGTGTACTTCCATCATCAGTTGAAGCAAAAGTGTAACTTAGCTATTTCTCCTCATTATTTTCAATGTTAATAGAAACTACTAAAAGAGTCAGGTTAATGTGGAACACACTGTGGACTCAGAGGGAATCAGTTCATGCACCATCTCTACCTTAGACAGATTAGTTAAAACTCAGCCTCAGTCTCTCCTATAAAAGATGAATAATAGCACTATGAAATCTGTCTAGATCATCCTCCACCCCCTCCTCTCTCCTTTTAATATAGTGAGGAAAACATTACTTTTTTTTTCCAAATTGAAAACCATGCAGTGTAGTAGCATAGATCTGGCATGAGTCTTATACTCTCCATGGTCATTTAAAGATAAGTCTCACCACATTCTGAGTATTAAAAGTTGCCAAAAAAATTTTTACAAGAAATAGAATTGAAACTGCAGTTCCTATGACCTCTGGCCAGCGAGCTTCTCTATGTCATTCTGTCTTGGCTATTAGAGAAAGGGCCAACCACATAGCTCTCTCTTTATCAGGCCCCACAGGCCGCAGGTCAGAGTCACATGGAAAATTCTACAGAAGTGCAAAAGCCATATCAACCAACCATGTAATCTACATTTGAGGCATCTGAAACAACTTGGAGTGTTAAATTATATATTTAAAATGGTTGACAAAAGTACCTTTTGCCTGAAGACCATTTATTATCATTTAAAAAAATGGGCATACTCAAATAGGAAGCCTACAGTAAATCTTATTTTTAAATTTTTAAGAAAACACCAAATTCTGCAATTAGCAAATGCCCGCATATGTCAGTATTTCCAACATACCTAATTATCTGTGTGTTTTAGAAAGCTACAGGAGGGCTAGAGAGTTGGCTCTGTGGTTAAGAGCACTGGCTGCTCTTCAGGGGTCCTAGGTTCCATTCCCAGCACTTATGTATACTAACATGCCATCTGCAAATAGTGATGCTTTGACTTCTTCCTTTCTAATTTGTAACCCCTTGTCTCCTTCAGTTGTCTTATTGCTCTAGCTTAAATTTCAAGTACTATATTGACTAGATATGGTCAGCTTTGTCTTGTTCCTGATTTTAGTGGAATTGCTTTCTCTCCATTTAATTTGACGTTTCCTATAGTCTTGCTGTAAATTACCTTTATTGTGTTTAGGTATGTGTCTGTTACTCCTAATCTCTCCAAGACTTTTATCATGAAGGGGTGTTGGACGTTGTCAAAGGCTTTCTCGGCATCTAATGAGATGATCATGTGTGTGTGTGTTTTTTTTTTCCTTTCAGCTTGTTTATCTGGTGCATTACACTGACTGATTTTTGTATACTAAACCACGCCTGCATCTCTGGGATGAAGCCTACTCAATCTTAGTGATCTTTTTTGATGTTTTCTTAGATTTTGTTTGCAGCATTTGAAACCTAAAATTTTTCATGCTTATAAAAAATCTAGGTTGTCCTTACTAGGCAGCTTGGAAAGAGCCCTTGAGTTCCTTACCCTCTTCCCCTTCTGCACCTCAATGCCACTCAACAGAGATCTTGAGGTATCCCCATGTGGTGTGGACTCACCTACGCATGGAACCTGAGCTAAAAGCCTGCTTTTTATACTGTTTTTATACTATAGTGGAGTGTAGCACTCATCTCCACTGAGACATTTCTTGCCTCTCTCCAGAAGTTGGCTTCCTTGATGTTAACTTCCTTTAATTCTATAAGTCTGGATAGTTATTAAAATATCCTCTAGGCTTTTTTTCTCAAGACAACCTAAGCTGCTATGATATAAACTAAACTCTAACATGGAAAAATTTTTAAAGGAAAATCAAGGAAACTGCTCAAAATATAACTAAGCATTTCTTTCCATTAATACTTCCAATGGCACCTTCATTTAGTACAATACCAACCAAGGATTTCTGCATAAACTAATAGAAACCATTTTTCTGCATAAACTGTGCCCATGTTTGGGGATAAGTGCTCCTCCAAGCCATCTGGGGAGTGACTTTCAGTAAGGATACTGACTGTAATTGAACTACACAACAGTTATTGAAATGTCCCAAGCTGCATTTTAACATTTGTATGTTTGTGTCTCATACAGGGCTAATTTCAGGACTGGTTCCAATGTACATTGGAGAGATTGCTCCAACCACACTCAGGGGTGCCCTGGGCACTCTTCACCAACTGGCCCTTGTCACAGGCATTCTTATTAGTCAGGTAAACTCTCCTCATCCCTCACTTTGGGCACTTTCTACTTCATTTCTCCTCTCCCCACTTTCATCCCACACTGGCCACAGACAGCTGTGTTCAGGGAAGGAGGGGACCATTGTTCCCCACATTGTTAAAAGAGACAGTATAAAAAGCAGGCTTTTAGCTCAAAGGTGAATTATTTCCACTCCTCACATCCAACTTGGAGCTGCTGGTACGATTGGTAATACATGTGAAAGTCCCAAGGCTAGCCTAGAATTAACATGTGAATGTCAGGAAATAGCCAACTCCAGAGTTTTGACTGCTTGAGTTTTCTTTGCTTTGAGTGAGTTATCTAGTGATTTAAATTCAAACAATTACAAAAACTCTTCTTCAGCTGGTGCTTCCTCTCCATTTTACCTTCTGACCTCAGAAGGATCTTTGGAATTCCACTCTTAAGGTATCTAAAAGGAAGTCTGTAAACCACCACGTGGGTATCATAAAGCTGATTGTCATTTCGTAATTGTTCTTCTGTGAAGTAGTTACATTTGCATAACCTTAGATGGGATTTTAAAACAAAGCTCAAAGTCACATATTCCACTGCCTCCTCTGTGTGTGTATGATGCACATGTTCATGTGCGTGCATGAAGAACATCTGTAGCTGCCAGAGGGTGATGCCGGGTATCTTCCTCTGCCATTCTCCACCTTGGTTTTGAGACAGTCTCTGAACCTGAGCTTGCCATTCCAGGTACACTGACTGGCCAATGAGCTCCAGGGATCTGCTTGTGTCTGTGTTCTCTCAGAGCTGGTTTGTTACAGACACACATTGCCACACCTGGTAGTGATTCTAACAGTATAATTCCACCTGGTTGCCTACAAGAACACTGTGTAGTTTGCTTCTGATATCAAATGTGTTTGTGAAAGTTGAGTTGATCTCCAGAATAAATATCCAACTGGAGTAAATAAAGACAAGCGTAGATGAATTCTTTACGAACACATTTTTCTTGACTTGGTTTATATGGGACTCACTAGTGACAGTCTCCTCTTTTTGCCAACATGAACTAATAATAGTTAAGGATCACTACTAAAAATTCATTTTCTAATGAATTTCTGTAGAAGGCAGGCCCAAAGTACTGTGTGGCTCATATGCTCCTTCCTCGTCTTTTCAGATCGCTGGCCTCAGCTTTATTCTGGGCAATCAGGAACATTGGCACATCCTACTTGGCCTATCTGCTGTACCAGCTCTCCTGCAGTGTCTGCTACTGCTCTTCTGTCCAGAAAGCCCCAGATACCTTTATATAAAGTTGGAAGAGGAAGTCAGGGCAAAGAAAAGTAAGTCTGTAGTAGTGAATTGCCTCTTTCTGTTACTGAGGGATTATCAGCTAATAGTGTGTGTGAATGGGTGCTCATAAATTTAACATGGGACCTTGTAATTGCTCAGAAGACTACAAAGGACTTAGCTATGGATACTGTATTGTGTTTTTACTTAGAAGTGACTGGTGATCTGTGTGTTTACTCACACCAGGAGCTCACATGTAGCCTACCAGATTTAACCAGAGGCTTCCAAATGACCCTTCTCAGAATTGTGGGTTTGCATTAAGGAGGAGCTTCTCTCTCTCTCTCTCTCTCTCTCTCTCTCTCTCTCTCTCTCTCGTCAGATATTATGTTTTTCTTTTCTTTCTGTAATCAAAGAACAGAATTTAATTCAATAACAACAACAATCTCCAGTACCTGTGCTATTACTTAAAAAAAAAAAGTGGGGGGGGGGAGAAGGAGGGCATACACAACTATAGCGCCTTCATGACCAGAATAAAAATACTTCTGTTTTAATCAGTATCCCGGACCTCAAGCTGTACTACAGAGCAATAGTGTTAAAAACTGCATGGTATTGGTACAGTAACAGACATGTAGATCAATGGAACAGAATTGAAGACCCAGAAATGAATCCACACTCCTATGGTCACTTGATCTTTGACAAAGGAGCTAAAACCATCCAGTGGAAAAAAGATAGCCTTTTCAACAAATGGTGCTGGCTCAGCTGGAGGTCAACATGCAGAAGAATGCAAATTGACCCATCCTTATCTCCTTGCACTAAGCTCAATTCTAAGTGGATCAAAGATCTCCACATAAAACCAGACACACTGAAACTAATAGAAGGGAAACTAGGGAAGAACCTTGAACATATGGGCACAGGGGAGAATTTCCTGAACAGAACTCCAATAGCTTATGCTCTAAGATCAAGAATAGACAAATGGGACCTCATTAAATTACAAAGTTTTTGCAAGGCAAAAGACACCGTCAAAAAGACAAAGCAGCAACCAACTAACTGGGAAATGATCTTTACCAACCTTACATCCGACAGAGGGCTAATATCCAAGATATACAAAGAACTCAAGAAGTTAAACTCCAGAGAGGCAAGTAACCCTATTAAAAAATGGGGTACAGAGCTACACAAAGAGTTCTCACCTGAAGAATATCTAATGGCTGAGAAGCACCTAAAGAGATGTTCATCATCCTTAGTCATTAGGGAAATGCAAATCAAAACAACCCTGAGATTCCATCTCACACCAGTCAGGATGGCTAAGATCAAAAACACAGGAGACAGCAGTTGTTGGCGAGGATGTGGAGAAAGAGGAACACTCCTCCACTGCTGGTGGAATTGCAGGCTGGTACAACCACTCTGGAAAGCAATCTGGCGGTTCCTCAGAAAACTGGGCATGACACTCCCGGAGGATCCGGCTATACCACTCCTGGGCATATACCCAGAGACTTTACCTGCATGCAATAAGGACACATGCTCCACTATATTCATAGCAGCCTTATTTATAATAGCCAGAAGCTGGAAAGAACCCAGATGTCCCTCAACGGAGGAATGGATTCAGAAGATGTGGTATATTTACACAATGGAATACTACTCTGCAATTAAAAACAATGAATTCACGAAATTCCTAGGCAAATGGTCAGAACTTGAAAATATCATCCTTAGTGAGGTAACCCAATCACAAAAGATCACACATGGTATGCAGTCACTGATAAGGGGATATTGACCCAGAATCTCAGAATACCCTAGACACAATCAGCATATCAATAGATTTCTAAAAAGATGGAAGGAGAGACCCCTGGTCCTGGAAAGACTGGATGTAGGGGAACGCCAGGACAGAGTAATGAGAGGGGGTTGATTGGAGAAAAGAGGGAGGGAAGGGGGCTTATGGGACTTTCGGGGAGGGAGGAAACGGGAAAGGGGAAGTGATTTGGAATGTAAATTAAAAAAATAAAATAAAATAAAATAAAAAAAACAAAACAAAAAAAATACTTCTGTTTTATGTGGGTTTTTTTTTCAACCTGTTTTGCGGGAACAGGCTTGAAGAGACTAAGAGGAACTGAGGATGTCACCAAAGATATTAATGAGATGAAGAAAGAAAAGGAAGAGGCGTCGACTGAGCAGAAGGTTTCCGTGATTCAGCTCTTCACGGATCCGAATTACCGACAGCCGATCCTCGTGGCGCTGATGCTGCACATGGCCCAGCAGTTCTCTGGCATCAATGGGGTAAGCTCAAGAACGCCTACCACTAAGGAGCAAAGGGAGCTGAAACAGAGACAGAGGCTCAGGTGTAAGGCACTAAAAGACATTGGTAAATACTGATGTCAAGTGTTATTATATGTTTGATAATAATTGATTTCCCTTGCTTTGTTTCAATGACTCTCTAAATTTAGCTCAATATTTTAAAAATGTCAACAATTAGGCTTTAAGTCCATTAAGGAGGAGACAATGGGGCCCAGTTGGTACACTGCTTGCCATTGCAAACAAGAGGATCTGAATTCAGAGCCCCAGCACCCACATACAAAGCAGAGTTTAGTAGCAACTTTATATAAAATCCCAGAACTGAAGGGTGGGAGATGTGCTGATCCCCGGATCATGAGCATGACAGTCTAGCCAAGTGATGAGCTTCAGATTTTGGAAGACCCTGTCTCAAAAAATAGGAGAAGACACTCAAGGTCGACCTCTTACTTCCATACACATATGTGTGCACACATGCATAAACACAAGCAAGTTCACATGCATATACCCAACACAAGGTGTGGGAGTTACATGTATGAATATAAGGCAAATGCTGTAATGAATGAAAGAGGAAATGTAATAAGGAAAGAACACTAGTTAAATCATTTCTGACCTCCAGCCTAAATTAGAAGGTTCTTAGAATATAAAATCTCAGATTTATAGTAACCTACACAAAAAGGAGTATATGGCCCCATTTGGATGGTATACTTCAGATAGATAGATAGATAGATAGATAGATAGATAGATAGATAGATAGATAGATAGATAGATAGATGCAATAGCAACCAGAACTGTTATATACATGAGTGAGTATATAAAAACTTTATTACTGTTTTGTATCTGTTAGGAAGCATCTATATCAAAGCTGGATTTATAACAGACACCAAGACCCAATAATTCTAATTCTAGGTGTAAATTCTTACATACTCCACCAAAATAACTGTTAAGAGTGTATGCCTGCCTTTAATTCCAGCACTTGGGGGTGGATGCAAAGGCAGGCAGATCTCCATAAGTTCAAGGTTAGCTTGGTCTACACAGTGAGTTCCACGACAGGCAGGGCTACACAGAGACCTTGTCTCAAAAAGCCAAACAAAAAAAAAAGTATATACTAGCAGCACTATTTATAAACTCCCTAAAAGAGCAGATACCTAAATAGTCATCCGTAGAATAGGTAATTAACTTGTAGTATGCAGGTGTGTCAGAATGTCACATAGTGGTGCCAATGAACAGTGTCCAAATGAACAGGACAGCAAGGATTCTCATGGAGATGATATTTAGCAAAATGAGTCAGAACAAGATAATATGTAGGATACATTTCCATTTATATCAAGTACAGGACTTGACAAAATTCATCCATCATGGCAGATGTTAGGAAAGTAATTCTCAGGAAATGAACAAAGGGACAGAGGGGTTCATCAGAGTTATCAATGAGTGACTCCTTAACCTGAGTTCTCTTTACATGAATGTAATCTGTTTTTAACACAATTGAGCTGTTCACTTAAGTGTACCATTATAGACACGTTGTCCTTTAACAAAAGGTTAAGAAATTAAACAAATAAAAGAAATGAAGTAATGGAGTTCAGGCTAAGCCAAGAACGTCTAAGAAACCAGGAGCTTTAAACACTGGTGGAAGACTTGTCTGTGGAAAGGGCGCGGTCAACCTTAGGAGATTCTAGGGGCTGTGATTCCACAAACAATGAGCAGTCATATGTCTCACTTCCAGGACTCAAGTGGGAGGTTCCCTGTCTGAGGCTGCCTGTTCTTATTTTGCAGATATTTTACTATTCAACCAGCATTTTTCAGACAGCTGGCATCAGCCAGCCTGTGTATGCAACCATTGGTGTTGGTGCCATCAACATGATCTTCACGGCTGTCTCTGTAAGTCACTGGCTCCACAAGCACTCTGCTCATTCCTTTGCCCAGGACTGGAGGTGGGATGGTGGCTTATGTCAAACAGTGATCACCAACTTTGTCCACGTGCACCATGTGTGTACGTGACATAAGAGATGCGTGAGATAAGTGATAGTGGGAATGGCCTGTGCACACCCCAGACACTGCCGGTGCTGGCAGAAGGTGACAGAAGTGGTGAGTCACTGACTTTCCATTGTGCAGGGTGCCAGTCACTTACTCATTTGGTGAATTAATAACTCACTGGCAAGGTTTTCTCTCTGTAAGAGACTATGGGTTCTTGTCCTCCTTCTCTATTTAAACACCTCAGGGCCTGTACACAGACTGCCATTATAGCAACATAGGGCACATTCCCTAGGTTTTCCCTGCCTGGTGGAGCTATCTCATTCTGGCATCTTGGGGGGAAACATTTAAAAAGCTAATAAATAACTAAAACTGTAAACGGAATTAAACAAATTCCTATGATGTTAGCTCACAGAGTAGAACTTCCAGGCAGTTCACAAGTCCCTGGTGTTACATAGAAATATGTGAAGTCTGGGTAGAAATTATATAAAATATGAATTATCATTGTTTTCCCAATTCCAATAGAATAAAGAAGTTACTTTCTTAAAGTCTATGAGTAGTTTGATATTTTGACATAATAAAAAGACTACAAAGATTTCTCAACTAATGAAATTCACTCAAAATGAGACTAATTTGACTTATTTTTACCTTTGAATACAACATGTTCAAAATACTTTTGAGTTTTCATGTTGGCCTTAATACTACTCTCTGCTTCTTTTGGTCACACTTGTCTTTTCTCTGTTCATGGACTTTAACATTTACCTTGTGGTGGTCAATAAATTACAGCCTGGCTCCCCAGATCTTATTAAATAGTGCCAGATCTCAGAGAGCAGAGAAACACAAACAAATCACAATGTTGCGGCTCTACAACTCGACTTTAGAGACAGTGCCTGCCCAAGCCAAAGGCCGCTTCAATCAATAATGGCCCTTGCTGGGACACAATCCAAGAGACTCTTTGTCTTTTTTGTTTCCTGCAAGTGATATATATGTATGTATGTATACGTATATATGTATATGACATTATTATTAAAACAAAATGCTATAATAGCATTTTCTATATAAACTATCAAGTTGTTAATGTTGGGTAACCCAAATTCTGAGGGGAAAAAAAAAACACAGGAAAAAAATTGTGTAGAATTTTATTTTTTGCCCCTGTACTCAGCCTCATTTAATAGAACAGTTTAATTGATAATTATTATAAATTGTAACTATAATCAGCTTTTAACTGTTTTGAATATGGAATTTTTTGAACTCATTCTTTCCTTTTTAAAAAGACTTAAAGCAGATGACAGACACACACCAAAAATCAGTTCATTAGCACTCCACAATTAGAGAAAGCATTGAAGTTGTTTTACTTAGGTTTTCTAAATCGTGGCAGTCTATACCTGTGGTCCTAGAGCTCAGGAGGCAGAGGCAGGAGCATCTCAAGTCTCCACAGCAAGACACTGTAGCAAACCGAACCGTATCAAAACACAGCAAAGGAGTTTATTTTTTTGCCATCTCTGAACTTGAAAGCAATGTTCGTGCTGACTTGTGTAGAAAAGAATCAGCACTCGTGGTTTTTGTTTCACCATACCGGGAGCAACCAACATATATCACTTGGTGCACTTTTCCAGAGTGCTTGAGAAACAGGTGTTGCCAGTGACACCGTGCAGCTCTTGAGCTCCATGACTGCATCCACAGCGATGGTAATGGTGCCTGGTTCTATGTTTTCATCCATAGCGTTGGGCTGACAGAGGATGATTATAATCTCAAGAAAAGAACAAAGCACAGAGAAAGATGGAGGGACCTGAGAGGCAGGACGGCTCTTGGGACACAGTCTTGGCTGCCCAGCTCCAGCAGATGTCCCAGTGCTCGAGTGCGTTCCAGCGTCACCTAGCTTCCAGGAGAAAATGGGACCCAATTTTCAAAACTCGCATTTTTAGCATCTATCATCTAGTTAACATTTTTCATAGACAGCAGAAACAGAAGCAAAGGAGCCTTTGTTTCTGCAGAAATATCCCTGTTTTCTCATACCTTGATGATACCATGTCAACACCGTGTGTCATCCCACCAGCTTTGAAAGAGTAAAGAACGTTTAAGAGACCAAACATTAGAGGAGCTCTGGGAGTCCTGTGGAGGGAGAGGGGAAAGGTCAGAGGAGCCAGAGAGCTCAGAAACACCTCAAGAACACAGGCCAGAATAAAGTGACAGGAACTCATGGGGAATCACAGAGATCAGGGAGCCCCTAAGGGTATGACAGAGTAGCTTGGTGTTTTTGTGAGACTTAACAGTGGGACTCGGGCTGCCCCTGACTCTCTTGCCTATGTGTGGGACCTTTTCCTCTTACTGGGTTTCCTTGTCCAGCCTTGATGTGATGGTACATGCCTGGTCATATTGTAGCTTGTTATGTCATGTCTGAATGATGTTGCTGGGAGGCCTGCTCTATTCTGAGGGGAGGCCCAAGGAGGTGAATGTGAGGGGAGAGGGAAGGTAGAGGCGGGACCTGAGAGGAGCAGACTACATGAGAGAAGAATAAAAATAAAAGGGGGGGTGCAAAGATGACTCGGTGGTTAACAGCACTGGCTGCTCTTCCAGAGGACCCGGGTTTAATTCCTAACACCTACATAGCAGCTCACAGTTGTCTGTAACTACAGTTCCAGGGGGATCTGACACCCTCTCACCAATGCACATAAAAATAAAATAATTTCTTAAAATGCATAAGAGGACTAGAGAGGTGGCTCAGTGGCTAAAAGCACTGAGTGTTCTTCCAGAGGACCTGAGTTCAATTCCCAGTACCCACATGGCAGTTCATAGCCTTCTTTACCTCCAGTTCCAGGGCATCTGATGCCTTCTTCTTAAGATCTGCAAGGACTACAGGAATATGGTAAACAGACATACATGTATATAAAGTACCAACCACAGAAAATCAAATAGTAATTTTAAAGAAATATATAGGAACTCTTTTCTTGCTTACTTCTCAGTAATTAAATATAGGCTCTTGATTGTCCTTTCTAGAGTGATGTGAAACCCTGACGTGAGTGCGCCTCTGAGATGAGATAGGCTCTCACTGCAGGGGAAGACAAATGTGCTGCAGACGCCTGCAGACTTGGAGCTCAGCATGCTGGGGTGTAGGTTTGCTGTGGGCTTACTTAGATTAATGAGCATAGCCACTTTACTCACCAAGATGGGAAACTCTCTCTCTCTCTCTCTCTCTGTGTGTGTGTGTGTGTGTTTGTGTGTGTGTGTGTGTCCCCATTCAGCCTTGACAAGATTCCATGGGTCAGACTCTAGTCAACAAATATTGATCTTGGTTAATAGCAAATCTCCCCCATTGATGCAAGTGTTCATAACTCAATGCCAGGTTCCCTCAGGATGAAGAAGCACTCTAATGTCTTGCTGTGATGTGGTCTGTTTTCAAATACACAGTTCACTCCCACAACCCGCACATATCAGCACAGCAGGAAAACACAGGGCTCACTTTTAATATGGTCTCTGATATTTGTGGCACATGGAGTCTTGTAATGATTAAAATCAGAAGCCAAGAAACCAGGTTCACCTTTTTGGTTTTAACACAACAGTGCTTTTCCTTACTTCTGTGATGTTGGGGATTGAATCTAGGGCCTCATGTATGTGAGGCAAAGATGTGAGCTACACCTTGGCCCCAATGAATCATTCACAACCTCATTGCAGAGATAATCTTAGGAGACACCAGAATATAGAGCCTCTCATTACTGTATCCAAACAGCTGACCCAAGAGTCTTGGGAACACCCAAATCTAAGTCAAGTCTGAACTTCTCAAATCAATATGGTCAAATTAAGTCAATATTTACTTTCCACTGTGTACTGAGACTAGCACCGCCGTCACCCACAAGCATCGTGTCTCACCTCAATTGTACATCTGTATAATGGGGTCACAGCACTGCCTTGCCCCCCTCCCCCATACATTACAACAAGCTCCTTGGTGGGAAAGTGTTGTTGCTTGGCTCAGGATGCTGACATCGTGTTCTGTAAACCTTCCTAGGTGCTGCTTGTGGAAAGGGCAGGGCGGAGGACCCTGTTCCTTACCGGGATGATTGGCATGTTTTTCTGTGCCATCTTCATGTCAGTGGGACTTGTGTTGCTGGTGAGTTTGGTACCTGGACTGGTATTTTAAATCCCAGGCAGACATCCCTGGCCTCCAGGTTAAAGAGCTCTGTGTTATAACAAGCGCTTGAGACTGGCTTATGAAATAAAGGAAGAGGAGACATGTAAAGGAAAGGGGAATTATGTTTGTGGAATTACAGAGTAGGGTACCAGCATGCCATTTATCCATTGCTGCGTGGTCAGGGCACAGGCTCCATGTGTGCCTGCTGGTACAACCAGGGGCAGGTACCTGGACTTCCCTCTCAGCCCTGTGTCCTCATCCCGCTTCAGAGTCACAAACTTTGTCTGGCCATCTTGGTAGGAGGACTTTAGGGTTCTGTATTTTCTTGCTTGTCACAGGGAAAGAGTGACCATGGAACAAACCCCAAAAGACCCTAAAGCAAAAGATGGGCTGGGCAGAAACCTCCTAATACAGAAAAATCAAAATGCCCGAAAATAAGGGATTGGCCAGGCAGAACCTCTCAATACAGAAGCAAGATTTGGGTTGGACTAAGTTGTCTCAAACCAGAGTCATTTAAACTTGATGAAAAACGAGCACATGAGAAGAACTACGTCCACCTCAGAACTTGGCCCAAGAGAACACAGAAGCTGCTAAACTCTGCTCGTCTCACGATTTTCTCTGTCTGCAGGATAAGTTCGACTGGATGAGTTACGTGAGCATGACAGCCATCTTCCTCTTCGTCAGTTTCTTTGAGATTGGGCCAGGTCCAATCCCTTGGTTCATGGTTGCTGAATTTTTCAGCCAAGGACCCCGTCCCACGGCTCTGGCACTGGCTGCTTTCAGTAACTGGGTCTGCAATTTCGTCATCGCCCTCTGCTTCCAGTACATTGCGGTAAGCGCACACACTGTGGCGAGCCCATCAGGATAGGACCAGCCACGCAGCTGTTCACTCCAGTCTTTGCTCTCTTGCAGGACTTCCTCGGGCCTTATGTGTTCTTCCTCTTTGCTGGGGTGGTCCTGGCCTTCACCCTGTTTACATTTTTTAAAGTTCCAGAAACCAAAGGAAAGTCTTTTGAAGAAATTGCTGCAGAATTCCGGAAGAAGAGTGGTTCAACCCCACCACGCAAAGCTGCTGTACAAATGGAATTCCTGGCATCTTCGGAGAGTGTGTGAGATTGACCTGCCTAAAAGCAAAGAACAGATCAGAAGGGAACCACGTGCTCCCTCTGAAACCAATTATTTCCCGGGTGTATGACTACACCCAGGGGTATTGTTTATTCCTTTTGAAGAATTTATACAGACTCCGATTAGAAATGTCAACATATATTATTACCAAAGAAAGTATTATTTTAACTTAGAGATTTTATTTTTGATGGTAAGTCTCTTCAGCAAACCAAAGAGGCTATTTTGCTACTCTACAGGGAAGTATGTTATAACCTTCCTAGCCCTGTTCTACTGAAATTGAAGAGTTTTCAACATATCACTTTTAAAAGCACGTGACTAAAAAATCTAAAGCTACAACTGCTATCTATATATTAAATATAATCACACTGGAATGTTCTTAGCCTCAGATCTGATGCTAAAGGACATATGGCTGGTGTCAGCATGGCTCACATTCAAACTGACTTTTCGGTTACCCTTCCTCAGCTTCTCTAACGCGGATTAGACTGGGTTTTGCTTAAAACTATTTTCTGTATTTTTATATAGAATTCCTGAGTATGTTAAGCTATATTTGTAGTGAAAAACTTTTTTTCTATAGCTACCAAAATCTTCCTATAGTGAGAGAAAACATTTTAATTTCTTTGATGTGTTTTGCAAGGTTAAACACTTGAGTTGTTCCTAGCTGTAGATCCTAGATTATCAGTTAATATTAGCATCTAGAGCATGTTAGTTTCTCTCCATCTCAGTCTTTGTGTTGTACTTTTACCTGGTTTTTTAAATTGCCTGTGGCATACATTTAAACCATTGGGAGTCAGGCATTTTTCATATTGCCTACAAAATCTAATAAACTGGATCAATCACAGGGAAATCTGTTAATTTGTTAATTTTTTTTTTAAATTCTGATATCTCAAAAGAAGTTGAATTCTCGGTCTTAAGCCTCCTCTTTAATTTCTCTGGAAACACCAAGTGGGTTCCCTGACATGTGACAGTCACTGCTTTTACCTGGTTCTCTTTATCTTTACCATGCACAGGTCCTATGAAAATGACCCTCTTGCTGGCACTGATCTGTGCAGGCCGATGACAGTACTGTCCCCAATTACAGTTAAGGACACATAGGTCTAATGCTTATCAGGCAACTAAAATGTCTCCAGGCTGATTTCCTTACAAAGTAGAGTCAATTATTCCTGCATGGATGGATGGATGGGCAGATGGACAGACAGACAGATAGATGCATATTGAAGAAAAATGCTTAATCTTTTTTTTTCATTTGGGGTAGACATTTAAGTCAGGGTGTCATGCATCCTAAGCTGGGCACTTGAACTCCTGCACTGACCTCCCAAGAGCCAGGGCTGGCATGTGCTACCCAACTCACCCAGTGAAAAACACCTTTTCAAAAATAGTACTCCTAAAACATGAAAACCCTCAGTGAATACCTTCCTCTTTTCTCTCTCTTCCTTCTTTCCTTCTTTCCTCCTCCATACCTCTTGCTCCCACTCCTTCTCTCCATTTATTTAAGAAAGAATTTCTGTAGTCTTCTGTGATCTGGATCTGCCTTGAAGTAAAGGCTCAAATTTGTGATCCTCCTGCCTCTGCCAAGCTTGACACTTTCTAGTGCTCTTTTGATTTTTTTTTTTTAGTCAAACTTGTTCACATATATACGTTCAGTTTAAACCAGCATGAAATTACTTCTATATCAACTTTTTACTTTGATGTATTTCTCCTTTGGGAACAGTTTTTTATTTTTTTAATTTGAAATTTCAGGAGTCAGTCAAAATTAAGCTAAAGTAGTTCAACAAATTTCTGTGCTAGGCTGTGAATTCAGAGCAAAAATGCAGATCTCTAAGTAGGGCAGGCCTCTTATCCTCTAGGAAAGAGTTCTGACAGCTTCTGGGAAGTTCAGATTCCAACAAAAGTTAACTTAATGGTTTTACATGGATAAATGTGCTTTCTATCAAATCACAGTCCCTGGCCCCATTCTCTGAAAGAATAAAGTAGTAAAGTTTTCCAAAAGAACAATCCCCATAGATCACTTTCAAGCCGTATGTATTTATTTTAACTGACCCAAAATTCAAGACATTCCGATCCTGCTCCTGGCTGAGATGGACATCCCTCATTCCCCACTGCACCTACCCAGATCAACAGATGCGCACGGCCTTGGATAGAGTGGTGCTTCCTCCATAGTCAAAAGCTATCCTAGATTACTTAAAAGACAATGCAAACACAGTGCAAATAGTCATTATGCTCTATTATTTAGAGACCAATGCCAAGAAAAACATGTGTGCGTGCTCATTGAAGATACAATTTTAAACTTCCTCTGAGGATGCAGAACCATCAGTATCAATGAGCAGCTCTCTGTGTTTGCTGAAGAAATATTAAAGGAAAACAGAAAGTGAATAAAGACAGATGTACTACTTGACAGTATCATCACCGTCACCGTCACCGTCACCGTCACCGTCACCGTCATCATCAAACTATTGGCCTTCAATGGTAAATAACAGAACCAGCTCTCCTACATTAATTTCCAAGAAAATTAGATAGAAATTCAATTTCCAGGTCTTGTTTTGATAGAAGTATTTCCATACAAGCTCGACTTTTCACTCTCCTTGTCTGGAATAGAACTAGGCTTCCCCATCTGGCCACGTGACTGCTATGCCTTGTTATTGTCTGCACTTGGGAAAGGCTTTGGTCTAAATTTCTACCCCAAACCTTCCTGGGCATGGTCTGCTCTGTAATACATACTGAGCTGTAGAGAGACATTCTTCACACACACTTTAGGGAGCTTACAGTCTAACAGCAAGCAAAGATAGACAAGGGGATTCGACGAGACCCATCTACGCCTTTTGCTTTCTTCAGCTGCATTTGAGGAAGATGAGAAGGATATCTGTTCCTACCTCAGCAGCCGTTCGGAGGGCTACCCACAGGGCTGAGCATAGAGGGTGATCCACAATGATACCTAGAGCTGTGTTCACAGAAATGTTGTCAAGATAAAGGTAATGGCATGGAAGACAGCTCCAGTAGTTCTTTCAAATAACAGAAGTTTGTAAGTTCAAAGTGATATTTTCTTACTTCAAGGAAAAAATATTGCAAAACAAGTCAATGATAAAATGCCACAGAAGATCCTAACCTAACTCTTAAATCTAAGTACATTTCCAAGTTAATCTGGAAGAGTTTTTATTTTGTTTTTAAAATGTGCTTTTGCCTAAATTATGTTATATTAAGGGGCCTATGTTTAATATTATTTCTTTGGATAATATTATATATAAAATAAAATATCATGTATTGTATTTAAATGTAATATATATATATGAATTATAGCAGGACAAAAAGCAAACCTTGTTTATAATTCTTAAAAATTGTAAAAATGTTATGCACCCATGTGTAAGTACCAAATATGCTTTTCTGTCAGCACATGTAGCCAATAAAATATTGTTAGGCAATATCTATGCTTCCATCCAGAGTCCCAAATAGAGATAGTGCATAGAGTGTAAGGCACATGTACATGGGATTTTTGATAAAATTCAATATTAGGAATACAAGGAGGAAAGTCTGCTGGCTGCCACATTGAACACTCTTCTGGTGTTTGTAGTGATTGGTAACTTGCTGTAATATATATATTTCAAGGTATGTATATATATACATACCTTGAAAGGAAACTGGTCTTAAGTTAGAAACTTAAATACAACTACTATTCTTCTGCTCATAAATATGTGTCTGAGTGCTTGGTGTTGCTGAAAATTATATGGAAAATAGCCATATTAATAAAAACATTAGTCATATTGATTTACTGTGCATGTTTTTTCTCTTTTTTTAATTGGATATTTTCTTTATTTACACTTCAAATGTTATCCCCTTTCCCGGTTTCACCACCCCCCAGAAGCCCCCTATCACATCCTCCTCCCCCTGCTTCTATGAGGGTATTCCACCCATCCACCCACTCCAGTCTCCCCGCCCTTCCATTCCCCTACATAGGGGCATTGAACCTTCACAGAACAGACGGCCTCTACTCACAATGGTGCCTGACTCATTGGTTGGTGGTTTAGTCCCTGGGAGCTCTGGGGGCTCTGGTTGGTTGATATTGTTGTTCTTTCTATGGGGTTGCAAACCCCTTCAGTTGCTTTAGTCCTTAATCTAACTCCTCCATTGGGGAACCCGTGCTCAGTTCAATGATTGGCTGTGAGCATCCACCTCTGTATTTGTCATTCTCTGGCAGAGCCTCTCAGGAGACAACTATATCAGGCTCCTTTCAGCACACATTTCTTGGCCTCCACAATAGAGTCTGCATTTGGTGACTGTATATGGGATGGATGCCCCAGGTGGGGCAGTCTCTGGATGGTCTTTCCTTCAGTCTCTGCTCTACACTTTGTCTCTGTGTCTCTTCCCAAGGGTATTTTGTTTCCTCTTCTAAGAAGGACCACAGCATCCACATGTTGGTTTTCCTGCTACTTGAGCTTCATGTGGTCTATGAATTGTATCTTGTGTATTCCAAGCTTCTGGGCTAATATCCACTTATCAGTGAGTACATACCATGTGTGTTCTTTTGTGATTGGGTTATGTCACTCAGGATGCTGTTTTCTAGCTCCATCCATTTGCCTAAGAATTTTATGAATTCATTGTTTTTAATAGCCGAGTAGTACTCCACTGTGCAAATGGCTATGTTTAGGTATGGACCTTGAATTCCTGATCTTTCCAAGACTTTTGACATGAAGTGGTGTTGGATTTTGTCAAATGCTTCCTCAGCATCCAATGGAATGATCATTTGTTTTTTGTCTTTGAATTTGTTTATATAGTGGATTATGTTGATGGATTTCCATATATTGAACCATCCCTGCATAAGATGGATGATTGTTTTGATGTGTTCTTGGATTCATTTTGTGAGAATTTTATTGAGTATTTTTGCATCGAAATTAGTAAGGGAAATCGTGTTCTGACATGCTCTTTCTTGGTTGGGTATTTGTGTAGTTTAAGTATAAGAATAATTGTGGCTTCATAGAAGGAATTGGGTAGTGTTCCTTCTGTTTCTATTTTGTGGAATAGTTTGAAGAGTATTAGTTCTTCTTTAAAGTTCTGATAGAATTCTGCACTAAACCTATCTGGTCCTGGGTTTTTGTTTGTTTGGGAGACTGTTTGGAGACTTTTAATGACTACTTCTATTTCTTTAGGGGTTATGGGACTGTTTAGATGATTTATCTGATCCTGATTTAACTTTGGCAGCTGGTATTTGTCTAAAACTTGTCCATTTCATCCAGATTTTCAAGTTTTGTTGAATATAGGTTTTTGTAGTAGGATCTGATGATTTTTTTTAATTTCCTTGGTTTCTGTTGTTATGGCTCACTTTTCATTTCCGATTTTATTAATTTGGTTACCATCCTTGTGCCCTCTGGTTCGTTTGGCTAAGGGTTTATCTATCTTTTTGATTTTCTCAAAGAACCAGCTCCTGGGTTTGTTGATTCTTTGTACAGTTCTTTTTGTTTCTACTTGGTTGATTTTAGCCCTGGGTTTGATGATTTCCTGCCTTCTACTCCTCTTGGGAGTATTTGCTTCTTTTTGTTCTAGAGCTTTCAGGTGTGCTATCAAGCTGCTAGTATATACTCTCTCCAGTGTCTTTTGGAAGCATTAGAGCAATGAATTTTCCTCTTAGCAATGCTTTCATTAAGTCCCATAAGTTTTGGTATGCTGTGCCTTCGTTTCCATTAAATTATATAAAGTAATTAATTTCTTTCTTACTTGTCCAAGTTATCATTAATAGAGAGTTGTTCAGTTTCTTGTGTATGTGGGTTTTCTGTTGTTTTTGTTGCTATTGAAAACCAGCCTTAGTCCGTGGTAATCTGATAGGATGCATGGGATTATTTCAATCTTCTTGTATCTGTTGAGGCCTGTTTCGTAATCTGAATTATATGGCCAGTTTTGGAGAAGGTACCATGAGGTGCTTAGAAGACAGTATAGTCTTTTGTTTTAGAATGAAATGTTCTATAGATATCTGTTAAATCCATTTGGTTCATAACTTCTGTTAGTTTCAATGTATCTCTGTTTAGTTTCTGTTACCATACTCTGTCCACTGCTGAGAGTGGGGTGTTGAAGTCTCTCATTATTATTGTGTGAAGTGCAATATGTGCTTTGAGCTTTACTAAAGTTTCTTTTATGAATGTGGTGCCCTTGCATTGGGAGCATAGATGTTCAGAATTGAGAGTTTATCTTGGTTTCTTTTTCCTTTGATGAGTATGAAGCGTCCTTCCTTATCTTTTTTGATAATTTTTGGTTGAAAGTTGATTTTATTCAATATTAGAATGGATACTCCAGCTTGTTTCTTGGGACCATTTGCTTCGAAAATTGTTTTCCAGCCTTTTACTCTGAGGTAGTGTTATCTTTGTCACTGAGGTGTGTTTCCTGTATGCAGCAAAATGCTGGGTCCTTTCTACATATCCAGTCTGTTAGTCTATCTCTTTTTTATTGTGGAATTGAGTGCACTAATGTTAAGAGATATTAAGGAAAAGTCATTGTTGCTTCCTGTTATTTTTGTTGTTAGAGATGGAAATATGTTTGTGTGGCTTTCTTCTTTTGTGTTTGTTGAAAGAAGACTTCTTTCTTGCTTTACTTAGGGTGCAGTTTCCCTCCTTGTGTTGGAGTTTTCCATCTATTATCCTTTGAAGAGCTGGATTTGTGGAAAGATATTGAGCAAATTTGGTTTTGTTGTGAAATATTTTGGTTTTTTCATCCATTTTAATTGAAAGTTTTGTCAGGTATAGTAGCCTGGGCTGGCATTTGTGTTCTCTTAGGGTTTGTACGACATCTACCCAGAATCTTCTGGCTTTTAGGGTTTCTGGTGAGAAGTCTGGTGTAATTCTGATAGGTCTGCCTTTATTTGTTACTTGACATTTTCCCCTTACTGCTTTTAATATTCTTTATTTATTTTGTGCATTTGGTGTTTTGACTATTATATGACAAGAGGAATTTAGTTTCTGGTCCAATCTATTTGGAATTCTGTAGGCTTCTTACATGTTTATGGGCATCTCTTTCTTTAGGTTAGAGAAGTTTTCTTCTATAATTTTGTTGAAGGTATTTACTGACCCTTTAAGTTGAGAATCTTCACTCTCTTCTATACCTATTATCCTTAGGTTTTGTCTTCTCATTGTATCCTGTATTTCCAACATGTTTTAGGTTACAAGCATTTTGCATTTTGCATTTTCTTTGACTGTTGTGTCAATGTTATCTATGGTTTCTTCTACACCTGAGATTCCCTCTTCTATCTTTTGTATTGTTGGTGATGCTTGCATCTATGACTCCTGATCTCTTTCCTAGGTTTTCTAACTCCAGAGTTGTCTCCCTTTGTAGTTTCTTTATTGTTTCTTCTTCTCCATTTTTAGATCCTGGATGGTTTTGTTCAATTCCTTCACCTGCTTGGTTGTGTTTTCCTATAATTCTTTAAGGGAATTTTGTGTTTCCTGTTTAAGGGCTTCTACCTGTTTACCTGTGTTCTCCTATATTTCTCTAAAGGAGTTATTTATGTCTTTCTTAGAGTCCTCTATCATCATCATGAGAAGTGATTTTAAATCCAAATATCATTTTTCCAGTGTGATGGAGTATCCAGGACTTGCTATGGTGGGAGAACTGGGTTCTGATGATGCCAAGTAACCTTGGTTTCTGTTGCTTATGTTCTTGTGCTTGCCTATCGTTATCTGGTAATCTCTAGTGCTATCTACCCTAGCTGTATCTGACTAGAGTCTGTCCCTCCTATGATTCTAATAATGTCAGAACTTATCTGCTGTTTCTGTAATCCTGTGATTCCGGGATCCTGTGATCCTGGATGTGTCAGAGCTGACAACAAAGCTGTGTTCTGACTCCCACATGCACTATGGCACACACACTCAAACACACGTGCACATACACATACACATGCATGCATATTCAGTTGATGTGCACAATAATCATATATAAAAATAGTGACCAGCTTCCCTTTGGCGACTTCTGTTCCTGGATCAACTGCACTGAGGAGACAGGTACCCAGGTTCTCCCCAGTATAACAGAGCTTGGGACACAGCCTGTTGGGGCTTCCATCTGCGCCCAAGAGCAGGACAGCTCTATGGTCTTCTGGGCGCCAGCTCTGCTGTGGGCCATCTCCCCTGCAGAGTGACCTGCATCGCCCAGAGAGTGCAGAGTGCACTCCGCCATCTTTGCTCCAGCATCAGGCCAGTTGGGACCGCCAGGCTTACAGACAGACAGGCATAATATCGCTTGGGTCTCAGGCAGCTTGTGTGTACCCTGCTCCCAAGAGCTGGGCAGATCTGCAGTAACCGGCGGGCCAGCTCTGCTGTGGGACTTCTGCCTTGCAGAGGGACCCCCCCCCCCCCCCGCACTGGGCGGGAGCCTGCCAGTTCCCTTTGGCGACCTCTGTTCCGGTAGACTGCACTGAGGAGACAGGTACCCAGGTTCCCCCAATATAACATCGCTTGGGACACGGCCTGTTGGGGCTTCCATCTGCACCCAAGAGCAGGACAGCGCTGCGGTAGTCTGGGCGCCAGCCCTGCTGTGGGCCATCTCCCCTGCAGGGTGACCTGCACCGCCGAGAGAGTGCAGAGTGCTCTCCGCCATCTTTGCTCCAGCATCAGGGCAGTTGGGACCCCAGACTCAGAGACAGACAGGCATAATATCGCTTGAGTCTCGGGCGGCTTGTGTGTACCCTGCTCCCAAGAGCTGGGCAGGACTGCAGTAACCGACGTGCCAGCTCTGCTGTGGGACTTCTGCCCTGCAGAGGTACTCCCCTTCCCCCCCCCCAGGAGAGATCACACACCCCTGCACAGGGCGGGAGCCTACCAGCCTCCCTGTGGCGACCTCTGCTCCAGGAATCCACTAGGCTGAGCCTTTGTATGTGCAAGGCCTCCCCAATATAAGATCACTTGGAGCAAGGCACATTAGGGCTCCAAAGTCACTCAGGAGCAGGCAGGCCCCAGAAATCGGTGCCAGGGGAATCCTGGTAATCCAGGGGGGCAGAAATAGCTTTGCAGGCTCACAGGAGGTCCAACCAACAGCCAGTGGCAGCAGGACCAACTAACATCAGAGGTATCCAGATGGCAAAAGGCAAATGTAGGAATGTTACTAACAGAAATCAAAGTAATGTGGGACCATCCGAACCCAACTCTCCAACAGCAGCAAATCCTGGATACCCCACCACACCCGAAAGACAAGATCTGGATTTAAAATCACTTCTTATGATGCTATTAGAGGATCACAAGAAGGACACAAATAAATCTCATAAAGAGTTACAGGAGACCATGAATCAACGGTTAGAAGCTCTTACAAAGGAAACACAAAAATCGCTTAGAGAAATGCGGGAGAACATGTATCAAAAGATGGAGGCGCACAAGGAGACAACACAAAAATCGCTTAACGAGATGAATCAACGGGTAGATGCACTCACAAAGGAATCACAAAATTGGCATAAAGAAATGCAGAAGAATATGGGTCAACAGATGGATGCCCATAAGGAGGCAACACAAAAATTGCTTAAAGAAATGAATCAATGGTTAGATGCCCTTACAAAGGAAACACGAGAACTGCTTAAAGAAATGCAAGAGACAATGGATCAACAGATGGATTCCCATGAGGAGGAAACACAGAAATCACTCAGAGAAATGCAGGAGAA
The DNA here is from genome assembly GCA_036184795.1 of Tokudaia tokunoshimensis. Classification (NCBI taxonomy): domain Eukaryota; kingdom Metazoa; phylum Chordata; class Mammalia; order Rodentia; family Muridae; genus Tokudaia; species Tokudaia tokunoshimensis. Next base: position 130,270,198 of record BTHU01000003.1, on the reverse strand, counting down.
CGTGGGTCATCAGGAAGAAATCCTGAAAGAGGCAATGCAAAAATACCTTAAAGAAATACAGGAAAATACAAACAAACAAGTGAAGGATCTCAGCAAATCCATCCAGGAACTAAAAAAGGAAGTAGAAACAACTAAGAAATCACAAAGGGAGACAACTTTGGAGATAGAAAACCTTGGGAAGAAATCAGGAGTCATAGATGCAAACATAAACAATAGAATACAAGAGATGGAAGAAAGAATCTCAGGTGCTGAAGATTCCATAGAAAGCATCGACTCAACAGTCAAAGAAAATGCAAAATGCAAAAAACGTGTAACCCAAAACATCCAGGAAATCCAGGACACAATGAGAAGACCAAACCTAAGGATTATAGGTATAGATGAGAGTGAAGATTTGCAACTTAAAGGGCCAGTAAACATCTTCAACAAAATTATGGAGGAAAACTTCCCTAACTTAAAGAGAGAGATGCCGATGAACGTACAAGAAGCCTACAGAACTCCAAACAGACTGGACCAGAACAGAAATACCTCCCGTCACATAATAATCAAAACACTGAATGTTCTAAACAAAGAAAGAATATTAAAAGCAGTAAGAGAAAAGGGCCAAGTAACATACAAAGGAAGACCTATCCGAATCACATCACAGCAGTGCTAAGAGGAAAATTCATAGCCCTGAGTGCCGCCAAAAAGAAACGGGAGACAGCATACACTAACAGCTTAATGGCACACCTGAAAACCCTGGAACAAAAAGAAGCAAATACACCCAAGAGGAGTAGAAGGCAGGAAATCATCAAACTCAGTGCTGAAATCAATCAAGTAGAAACAAATAAAACCGTACATAGAATCAACAAAACTAGGAGTTGGTTCTTTGAGAAAATCAACAACATAGATAAGCCTTTAGCCAGACTAACCAGAGGGCACAGAGACAGTGTCCAAATTAACAAAATCAGAAACAAAAAGGCGAGATAACAACAGAAACTGAGGAAATTCAAAAAATCATCAGATCCTACTACAAAAGCCTGTATTCAACACAACTAGAAAATCTCGAGGAAATGGACAATTTCCTTGACAGATACCAAATACCAAAATTAAATCAGGATCAAACAGACCATCTAAACCGTCCTATAACCCCTGAAGAAATAGAAGTCATCATTGGAAGTCTTCCAACCAAAAAAGCACAGGTCCATATGGATTTAGTGCAGAATTCTATCAGACCTTAAAAGAAGACCTAACACCAATCCTCTTCAAACTATTCCACAAAATAGAAACAGAAGGAACACTACCCAACTGGTTCTATGAAGCCACAATTACGCTAATACCAAAAGCACACAAAGATCCGACAAAGAAAGAGAATCTCAGGCCAATCTCTCTTATGAATATCCATGGAAAAATACTCAATAAAATTCTTGCCAACAGAATCCAAGAACACATCAAAGCGATCATTCACCATGATCAAGTAGGCTTCATCCCAGGGATGCAGGGATGGTTCAATATAAGGAAATCCATCAATGTAATCCACTATATACACAGTCTCAAAGAAAAAAACCACATGGTCATCTCATTAGATGCTGAGAAAGCATTTGACAAAATTCAGCATCCTTTCATGCTAAAGGTCTTGGAAAGATCAGGAATTCAAGGCCCATATCTAAACATAGTAAAAGCAATTTACAGCAAACCGGTAGCCAACATCAATCTAAATGGAGAGAAACTTGAAGCAATCCCACTAAAATCAGGGACTAGACAAGGCTGCCCTCTCTCTCCATATCTTTTCAATATTGTACTTGAAGTTCTAGCTAGAGCAATTAGACAACAAAAAGGATGTCAAAGGGATACAAATTGGAAAGGAAGAAGTCAAACTATCACTATTTGCAGACGATATGATAGTATACTTAAGCGACCCAAAGAACTCCACCAGAGAACTCCTACAGCTGATAAACAACTTCAGCAAAGTGGCCGGATATAAAATCAACTCAAGCAAGTAAGTAGCCTTCCTATAATCAAAGGATAAGCAGACTGAGAAAGAAGTAAGAGAAATTGTACCCTTCACGATAGCCACAAACCATATAAAGTATCTTGGTGTGACTCTAACCAAACAAGGGAAAGATCTGTATGACAAGAACTTCAAGTCTCTGAAGAAAGAAATTGAAGAAGACCTCAGAAGATGGAAAAATCTGCCATGCTCATGGATTGACAGGATTAATATAGTAAAAATTACCATCTTGCCAAAAGCAATATACAGAATCAATGCAATCCCCATCAAAATCCCAACTCAATTCTTCATAGAGTTAGAAAGAGCAATTCAAAAATTCATCTGGAATCACAGAAAACCCAGGATAGCTAAAACTATTCTCAAAAGTAAAAGAACCTCTCGGGGAATCAGTATCCCGGACCTCAAGCTGTACTACAGAGCAATAGTGCTAAAAATTGCATGGTATTGGTACAGTGACAGGCATGTAGATCAATGGACCAGAATTGAAGACACTGAAATGAATCCACACTCCTAAAGTCACTTGATTTTTGACAAAGGAACTAAAACCATCTAGTGGAAAAAAGATAGCCTCTTCAACAAATGGTGCTGGCTCAACTGGAGGTCAACATGCAGAAGAATGCAAATTGACCCATTCTTATCTCCTTGCACTAAGCTCAATTTCAAGTGGATCAAGGACCTCCACATAAAACTAGACACACTGAAACTAACAGAAAGGAAACTAGAGAAGAAGCTTGAACATATGGGCACAGGGGAGAATTTCCTGAATATAACTCCAATAGCTTATGCTCTAAGATCAAGAATTGACAAATGAGACCTCATTAAATTACAAAGTTTTTGCAAGGCAAAAGACACTGTCAAAAAGACAAAGCGGCAACCAACTAACTGGGAAATGATCTTTACCAACCCTACATCCGACAGAGGGCTAATATCCAATATATACAAAGAACTCAAGAAGTTAAACTCCAGAGAGGCAAGTAACCCTATTAAAAAATGGGGTACAGAGCTAAACAAAGAGTTCTCACCTGAAGAATATCTAATGGCTGAGAAGCACCTAAAGAGATGTTCATCATCCTTAGTCATTAGGGAAATGCAAATCAAAACAACCCCTGAGATTCCATCTCACACCAGTCAGAATGGCTAAGATCAAAAACACAGGAGACAGCAGTTGTTGGCGAGGATGTGGAGAAAGAGGAACACTCCTCCACTGCTGGTGTGATTGCAAGCTGGTACAACCACTCTGGAAAGCAGTCTGGCTGTTCCTCAGAACTCCGGAGGATCCGGCTATACCACTCCTGGGCATATACCCATAGGCTTTACCTGCATGCAATAAGGACACATGCTCCACTATGTTCATAGCAGCCTTATTTATAATAGCCAGAAGCTGGAAAGAACCCAGATGTCCCTCAATGGAGGAATGGATTCAGAAGATGTGGTATATTTACAGAATGGAATACTACTCTGCAATTAAATAAATGAATTCACGAAATTCCTAGGCAAATGGTCAGATCTTGAAAATATCATCCTTAGTGAGGTAACCCAATCACAAAAGAACACACATGGTATGCAGTCACTGATAAGGGTATATTAACCCAGAATCTCAGAATACTCTAGACACAATTCACATATCAATAGATTTCCAAGAAGATGGAAGGAGAGACCCCTGGTCCTGGAAAGACTGGATGTAGGGGAATACCAGGACAGAGAATGGAGAGGGGGTTGAATGGGGAACAGAGGGAGGGAAGGGGGCTTATGGGACTTTCGGGAGGGAGGAAACGGGAAAGGGGAAATGGTTTTGAATGTAAATAAAAAAAACTTAGAAAATAAAAAAAATAGTGTACTTTTCAATAAAATTCAATAATTCAACTCCTTATCATTAATAATGTGTTACTGCCAATAACTGAAATACACACAAATAAGCCTTTCCTCCATGTCTCTTTCTTCATACATATGCTATCATTGTAAGGAATATGCACAAACTTTTCTTTAAGTTGTAAATTTTATTGTATTTTTATCACCACTTTTATTCACTTCCCCTAAATAATTTTGTTTTAAGTAATACATATTTTAATATTTTATATATTATTATAAATAAATGCAACAAAAATGTCTATAATTTTAACTATAAAAATCTATTGTGTTTTCAAACCCAAAATGTTAAGCCATTTTTTCTGGATTGTGTTAATTTTTATGGTTATTAACAAATACAGTTGATGAAACACATACTTTTGACAAAATCAATTTCATCAGGTAATCAATTGTTTTACAAATTTATCTCAACAAGAAATATGGGAAAATTACTGGGTTTGGCCCAATTGTATACCATCAATTTTGTATGCACAAGCCTACCATTATAAAAAATGAGATATGAGGGAAAGGTATGGGGTTATATATTTTTTGTGATTAGCCTGCCAATTAATAGATAAATAGTTCTTATTGATAAAATAAAATAGTATTCAGTATAAATTCAATGACCATTTATTGTTATTGTAAATATAAGAGTTGAAAATTACATTTTGAAATATGTTGAATATTTTGAAGTAATATTCAACATACAGATACAGATAATTCTTAAAAAAAAAGTCTTTGAAAAAGTTGTTTAAAAATATAAAGGATTTTAGAAATGGCTAGGCAATTAGAGGCAGTTGCTGTTCTTGAAAAGGAAACATATTCAGTTCCCAGCACCCACGTGGCAGCCTCAGCTCACTGAAACTCCAAGCCCAGTAAATTCCAGTCTTCTGACCTCTTCAGGAAACTGCACTCATGTCCACACACACACACACACACACACACACACACACACACACACACACACACAAACACACACATAAAAATAAAGTAGGCCTATAAAAATTGTTTAGAAAAATATTTTCACACATAGACAAATAGGAATAAAATAATGTTATTTAATTCCACAAGCCATTTCTAAGTTATAGCCTGTGATGGCTAGTTTTGTTTGTCAACTTGACTACATCTTGAATTAACTAAAACCCCCAAATGGGGCACACAAGTGAGATATTTTTGCTTAATTTGAAGTGGTAAGATGTGGTTCTAAGCTGGACCTTTGAAATGGGAAGACCCAGCTCTAATCTAAGCCACGCCTTCTTCAAAAATCCTCTGTAAGATATGAAAGAAGAAAGTTGTTGCTCTTTGTTTGCTCTTACGTCACTAGCAAGTCCATTCCTTCATTGGCATCAGAGCCTACTTCTTCAAGATTCCAACTCATATTGAAGACCAGTTGAACCATCCAGTCTCATGGCATGAACAACTACTGGATTCTTGGACTGGAAGGGCCAAGCCATTGTTGGATTAGCTGTAAATCATTCTGAAATTTTTCCATATATATGGGGGGGGAGAGAGAGAGAGAGAGAGAGAGAGAGAGAGAGAGAGAGAGAGAGAGAGAGAGAGAGAGAGAGAGAGAGAGAAAGACAGACAGACAGACAGACAGAGAGATGAAAATTTTAAAATCACTTCAACAATCTTGGCTTTTAATTTTATGAAGTAAAGAAATGAACTTTATGAAGTAAAGAAAGAACTTGCTGTGTGCTGTGGTCTATTCTCCACTTGAACTTGTTCTCCAAGTTTTCTTCATTGTGTATCTTGCTTCTAACAATATTAGAGATGCATGCTGGAAAAAAAATGCATCTGCAAGTCAAAGAGCAAGGCAAGACCTTATGATGAAAGAGTATGGTTAGTCAGGGTCCTGTAGAGGAACAGACCCAGTGGGTGTGTGTTATCCCTGTGCCACAAAGAAAGCTTGAAATGCTCATTCTGATCTCAGCAAAGGAAGCAGCAACAGCAACAGGGCAAATTAACTTGGAGGCAAAAGGGAAGGCTGAGCAAGCAACGGGTAAGGAAGCCGACCTCTTTCTGCCATTCTGATCTGAACGGCTACCAGAAGATGCTTCTACCATTGGGGCAGGTCTTCCCATATCAATCAAGATGATTAGGGAACTTCAGATGAGCGTCTCTATGCATGCCATTGAAATCTGGCAAGCTGGCATTAGAAACTAACCCTGATCATATGTGAATATTTCTAGGATGAGAGAAAAGAGGAATAGAGAAAGAACTTCAGGGTGAATTAGAGGAAGGCAAACAACAGAGAACAAACTGAGACCACAGTTACTCAAGAGATTAAGGAAAGAGGATAGCTGGTTCAAGGCCAGACTGGACTACAAAGCAAGACTCATCTAAAACAACTACAACAACAACAGTAACAATAGCAACAGTGGGCAAAGCTTGCTATTAGGAAGAAAGCAGAAATGAGAGATGGATAAAAATCTGTAGACATTTGAGACAACATAGAAAAGTTGAGGTTATTCATGTTGTATAGACAGCCTTCAGCAGACAAAGAATAAGACAGGCCTGTGCTCTGAACAGGATTCCTAGAGGTAACTCCTGGATTAAGCCCTGAAGCCAGCAGCATTGCAGGGCTGTGCCCTCACCACAGAACCAGTAGCATTATGGTGCTGTGTCCACACCACAGAGCCAGCAGCATTGAAGGGCTGCATGCACCCTCACCACAGAGCCAGCAGCATTGAAGGACTGCATGCACCCTCACCACACAGCCAGCAGCATTCCAGGACTGTGCTCTCATCATGGAGTTCTCAGCTAAGTCATTTTGGGCAAGTCACAAAGTTTCAAGTTTTAGTCATTCACTCCTGTGTGAAATGAAAATAAAGACAGCATTAATCATGCTTAGGTCCAAATAATCATCCTCAAAGAATGCATTAGCTCAAGTGTGACTGTGTGCTGTGCAAGTAATTTTGTCCCTAAATGGTGTATCAGCCAGCCTGTCCTGCCATGACAAAACACCTAGACTAGCATTGAACTGTTCCTCACAGTTGTGCAAGCAGGAGGGTTCAAGAACAAGTACGGCTCTCAGCCTATCCGGTCAATGGCCAGTTTCTCACTGTGTGCATACAAGGGGAGAGCAAGAGACCTCTAGCATGTGTGCTTTCTAACAAGTACCCTGCCCCTCTTAGATTAGGGTGCCCCACATATAAACTCATTATACCTGTCATCTATTGTGCCAAAACAGCTAACTGAATTTGGAGAGTTGAATGTGAACTGGCAAGAGAGGTGAGTGGTCAGTTCATAGCAAATAAATGGTACAGAACTTCATCTATACACCATGAAGAAAATTGGCTTATTTGAGTATTGGGTCAATAGAATTTTATTTGTGCATAAAAAAAATATAAAATCTGTAGGAGAATTGATAAGTACAGCATGGTAATCAGGGCTCAGAGAGACAAATACCCTCCATTCTCTTTCTTCTGTAGATCACAGCTTTAGCCATTTACTATGTGTGTCTAGGTGGGGGTAGCGAGGGGAAAGGCCAGGAAACTAGAAAGGAGCCCGTGAGATGGGGTAGGAGGCTTTAAAAGAATAGCACCAGGAAGAAGGTGAGTCCATGGCATATAAACTGTAAAGGGGGTGCTGGACGCAGTGGGGGAGCAGGGAATAGGGGTAGCAAGCTAAGGGGATGCTGGAGGCAGCGGGGAAGGTTGGTAGAGGGGGACGAGTGGAGGAACAGGAGTAGCAAGCTAAGAGAAGGAAGGATGTATGGAATGTCCCTAAGAAAACCTGTAAAGCTTTGCAAGCTAAGCTTTTAAACATTATATGTTTTATATGTATACACCTTTCCCTGCATGCATGTATGTGCTCATGTGTATGCCTGGTGCACACAGAGGCATGAAGAAGGCATTGGATCCCCTGGAACCAGAGCTACAGTTATGAGCCAACATGTGTATACTAGGAACTAAACTCAGCAAGAGCAGCTAGTGGTCTTCATTACTGAGCTCTGGTAAAGTTAATGTTTAAAAAGAAAAAATACAAATGCCCAACAAATACACGTGTGAAAAAAAAAGTTTAACCGAAACTATAATGAGATTCCATCTTTCCCAAGTCAGAAACAACCACGTATGTAAGGATACGGGGAGGAGAACCTCTTACACACTCCTTGTAAGCATGTGCATTAATTCAAGCACTGTGACTATCAAAAATATGAGGTAAGACTACTATATGATCCAGGTATCCCACTCCTGGGTATACGCAAGATAGAATCTAAGACAGAATATCACAGAGATACAAAGATATCCATGTTTATACAGGAGTGTGCACAATGGCCAAGATAAGGAAATACCCTAGATGTGCATCAAAAACAAATGGATAGACAAATGTGACATGCCCAAGCACATGAATGGGAGCATTATTTCCACCAAAAAGGAGAAAGAACCTATGCCATTTGCTGGAAAGTAAATGAAAGGGGAAAGTCATCTTATTAAGTGGAATAAGGAAGGCAAACGTGACAAATGTTGATATGAAGAACACACACATTATTCAGTCTCTCTATGTTACACACACACACATGCACACATTATTCTTTGTCTCTATATATCTTATACACATCCATAATTTTTAAAAAAAAATGCAAAGAGATACCCCTAAAAGAAAATGTTAGCTTCTCCTCACAACATTTGGGCTAATATTGAAGCAATCTTCCCAAGATCTACCAAGGAGGCTTGAATGAGCATTTAAACAGCTCCCACAGTAGAGTCAATAATAATTAATTAGAAAATAAAACATCAGAAATACATGAATTGGAACTATATGTTGTAAAATTCTGGGTAACTAAGAGTTGATGATGGAGCCCCCCCTGTACCACCCCTTCACCCCCAAACTCAGCACAAAGCAGGGATGAGCCCATCACTCTGATCTCAGGATCTGTGCAACCTTGGGAGAGCAGGTTGAAGTGGCTATATCTGGAGCTGGGTTACTCCAGATGTGATCACAGCTGACTGTCACCCAGCAATCAACTCAGTCAGCACTGACTATACTGAGAACATCTGACCAGTCCAGTTCAAACTTGTTCCCAAGTGACACCAGTGATTACTTTTATCTCAGGATGTTATAGTTTAACTAACTCACTAATGATTAAGACTGTTTTGAAGATTGAGCAAGCCCCACTAGCTAAATGGCGATTGCACTTTAGTTAACATGCAAAGGGTGTGTGCTCCCTGCTGTTAGCTAATAACGCATTCTAATTAATAGCACTTGGAGAAAGTGTCCCGTCAGCAGGGGTCCAGAGGTTGTTTTCCTAATACATTAAGACGGCTCCATCAGCTCTAGTCTGTTTTGTCAAATAAGTAACTGGAACTACTTACCACTATTCAGATTCTTTAATTCTTTTTTTTTAAAGATTTATTTATTTGTTATATGAGTACACTGTAGCTGTCTTCAGACACACCAGAAGAGGGCATCAGATCTTGTTACGGATGGTTGTGAGCCATCATGTGGTTGCTGGGATTTGAACTCAGGACCTTCGGAAGAGCAGTCAGTGCTCTTAACCACTGAGCCATCTCTCCAGCCCAGATTCTTTAATTCTTAAAGCAATTTAGTTCCTAATTCGAAACACTCAAACACCTTTTCTCATGGGCGCTTTCTTGAACTGACATGTGCTGTGTTGTTTAAAGTACACAGCCCCAACCTTATTTACTGGCCTCCAACTCTGCTTGTGTCATCACCAGGGCTCCAGCCAGCAGAAGCCCAGGGGTTCCAGGGCAATGGTTCATTTTCTTCTCCTCATTTATGAATATGCATATATGCATACATACATACATATTGCATATCATGTATTATGTGTGCTTTGGCATGTGATATATAAACTTTTCTGTATTGTCTCATTCTTAGTCTTAATTGGAAAGGAGCTGGTTTCACACACAGGGAGACTCACCTGGGATACCCTAAGCAATCAACTACAGCATCAGCTAACACTACTTTGCTGGCCTATGAAACTGGTGGTGAGGATTTCTGAGCAGAGCCGCTGGGTGAGGCAGCAACAGTCGCTGCCTGTGACTTGTGACCAGCCTCTTCTCTCACATCATTGATATCACGGAAATATTTCTGGAAGCCAGTGCTCATCCTCAAATGTGCCACCCCTCCCCAAGCCCCACCTCTCTCATGTTTCAGGAGGAAAAGGCACAGGTGGTACCTGCCCTCACTCGCAGCTTCTTGAAGATACCTAAATGGTGCAAACATGGAATGACAGAGGTGGGAAGGGAAAATGGGCTGCACATAATGTGAAACTGTTCTCCTATCGTTCTGCAATTGTATAAAATGTCCATTCTAACTGTGATACAATTAGATGCAGAGAATACTTTCTACTAACTCTGGCCCTGGCGGAGAGAGATTGTTGAGTACTCAGTACCTTAGGCTGTTCTATGACTGCCAGTCAGCAAAATGTTGGTCCAGTCTCCCACATCCTTACTGATTGCTTTGAAAGGACAGATCTTACTTGGTCTGTGGATTCCTGATGGAAGTGCTGAAGTCTCCAGCTATGAAAATGGGTTTGCCTTATGAAATAGTTGGTGCCGCTGTCACACACAGTCCTTCCCACATTGTCACCATTCTTGACTCTGCTAGTATCAGATTTTTATTCTAAAAAAATTAGTTTTTATTTTTGAGAGAAGGGGGGCACGCAGGCCACCAGAGGAGGTCAGGTTCCCCTGGTGCTGAGGTGCTAGAGTTACAGGCAGTTGTGATGTGCTAATCCCCAGTCATTTGGAAAAGCAGCAGGTGCTCTTTACCACTGACCTCTCTGTCCAGCTCCCATTACTGCCTGAGGGCTTCAAGTTACTGGAATATAAGCAAACTCTACAATTTTTCTCAACTAGTACACAGGATTTGAATGGAAGTCCTTCGACTCTCAGGTCCCTTACTCCTTCTCCTATAATATGCTGCAACCAGTCTTATGAATTTTAAGGGCAAATAAGAACCCACTACTTTATTTCTTATTAGGTAGTATGAGCCAGCTGCCTGGCTCAAACAGGTGCTCAAGCATCACCTATCCCTTATTTCCCACATTCATAATCACTCAAAAGCATACTCCCCCTCAAGAAACAGTGTTAACAACATTTAATGTGTATTTTTGCAGTTGCAGCTTTCAGTAGGTCAGAAATAGAGTTTTAAAAAAATTACATAAAATAAAAATAAAGCTCTTAGTGTGGTCCTGAAGAGATGTCTCAGCAGTTATGTGTACTGGCTCTTCTTACAGAAGATTAGGATTTGAGTCCCAGCTCATCAACCATCTGTAACTCCAGTTCCAGGAGGATCTGATGCCCTCTTCTGGCCTCCATGATCATTGCACACACAATACACAGACACACATGTAGCCAAAACTCCAAAAAGTAAAAAGAATCTCTCAGTCTAGTGGGAGAGGCTCTGTGAGGCTCGCTTCAGTCTTTGCTTCTTAGCTTCTTTAGCTTTGTTCTTAGAGGATGCTGGCATTCTCAGGAAGTGCTGAGCTCTGCCTTGGTGATCCCATCCCTGGAAAGGCCTCAAGGTAGGGAGTTTAAAGCCAACACATAGCTTAGTCATATGTAGCAAAGACAGACTACCTCATAGGAGTTGGAAGGAGCAATGTGCTGTGTTGTGTGAGATGTCTTTGTGATTCCTCTCTCAGAGACCATACTGATGGACTGCTCTGTAGACATACATTTTGTTACTTTATTTGGTTCTTTTCACTACCACTTTTATCCACCCTTCCAACTTCCAACACTTAGGTAGAAGAGAAAGAAAACTCGAGGGGAAAGGGGGCATCAATATTGTTAGACCACTTCCTGCTGATTAGGGGCATCAAGTACCTTGGGACAATTTTGATCTTCATCAGCAGGATATCAGCAGCCAGCAGCCAGCAGCCAGCAGCCAGCAGCCAGCAGCCAGCAGCCAGCAGCCAGCAGCCAGCAAACAGCAAACAGCAAACAGCAAACAGCAAACAGCAGCAGTCACCACCTTTCTTGGGGTTGTGGTATTTTTTAATACCCTCTGAAGCATTCCCAGAATTCCAAATGTATACCATCTTCAGTTGGCAAAATCACACCTGTGCCAGAGCACAAGACAAATAGCTAGCTGGTGTGGACAATCTGAAGCAGCCCCATATCCCACACCCTAGGGTAAAACAAAACACAGTCACATGACATTTCTGTTTTAAAAGAAACCAAAATTCTCACGTCACTGCTTACCACCTATGTTTTTGTCAAAGATAAGTTCAAATCCTAAGAGTCTCCATATGAAGGCAATAACCACTTCCAACCTTAAGAAATGAAAACCCACATTCAGGATAGAATAGAAGAGCTATTCCACTATGGGCCTCCAATTTCTTCATCAAAAATCTGTGCCTGTGGACTAGACTAGGACAAACTTTGGATTCAATGTAGTTCAGCTAAAATCACCACAAAGGGATGTAATTGCTTAAAAGCAAGAGGCAATATTCTGCTCTCTTTAGTCTCCAAGTGTGAGGCTGGTGTCCTGTGGAAGAGGAGTTGTAGAAAAGGAGCTCCCATGTCCACCCAGAGCAGCTGCAGCCAAGGGGCCTGTCTTGCTTCACTAACCATACCATCCAATCTTTGGGCTTAGAACTCCCCAGTAAACCCATATCTGCCCAACTCGGGTATTCAGTGCATGAAGAGATAAGACCAGGAGTCAGGAGCCATGGCTTCAGTCGGATTCTGAACTCTGAAACAGTGCCAGTTTATTAACCACCCTGGATTTCTTTCTGCGTTCGTCAATGGTGATGATAGCAGGAACTGCTTTCTGGGATTGTTGAGTTAGGACTGAGGCATGCTAAGGTCTGTGATGATCACACAGGACCCTGAGATAAGAAGGGAAAGAAAAGCTGTTGAGCAGCTAGAGACTCAGATTACTCTGAGTCAGGAAATCCAATCAGTGTGGTTCTAGGAGAACATGAAATGCCAGTGTTGTGATTTAATTACCTGGTTACAGCAGGCTCTGAGATCTTTTCAGACCAAGCATTTGTCCAACAGATTTGTTAGTGTATTTATCTGGTGATATCTATAGACACCTGGTCACTCTTTTTCCCACTGGTCTACTCTAGCAGCTGCAATAACTATATAATCACTGACACTGTCCATTACAAACACAAATATCTACAAATTCCTCTCACAACATGTCTATAGATACCATTACACATGAAAAATGAAAAAAAAAAACAAGACAAAGATAGGTATTCATAGACTCTCTTGAGCTTTTTAACTTTATTGAATTTGTTTTTATTCTTTGACAGTTTCATGCATATATAATAGTTTTTAGTCATGTTTCTTCCCTTATTTTCCCCTCCTATGCTCTCCCTCTGACTCCCTTCTTTTTAGCAGCCTAGCCCCCCCCACTTGGTTTCATGTCGTGCGTGCATGTGTGTGCATTTGTGTATGTGTGTGTATGTATGCTTGTGTGAGTGTATGTATATGTATAGGTATGTATGTGTATGTGAGTGTGTGTATGTATGTATGTATGTATGTATGTATGTGTGTGTACGTGTGTGAGAGTATATGTATATGTGGGAGTGTATATTTGTGTGTGAGAGAGTTTGTGTGTGTCTATGTGTGTGCGTGTGTGTGTGTGTGTGTGTGTGTGTGTGTGTGTGTGTGAATGTGTCCTATCAAGTTTCATTGTGCTCTTTTACTGTTTCCTTGCCTGGCATACACATAAATTTTCTAGTCGTCTATGTTGTGGTAACTATTATTTGGGAGGATTTACGCCACTTAGACCCTATAACTCCCCAAAAAAAACCACAAAACCTGTATATATATATATTTATATATATATATATATATAAATATATATATATATTTATATATATTTATGTATGGTGAGGTAAATGCTGAGGTAATGTTTGCACTAGTTCAGGGACAGCTGAGGACATGTTCATGTGATGTAGGGAGTGCTTTGTGTCTGTAAAGGTGAAGACTACTGGGAGAGATGGGATGCTCTGCTCAGGGGACACTCCGGAAAGGTGAGGTTAGAGCCTGTTTTCTAGAAATCAGAACCCTAGAACAGCCCTAAAGATTGACTAGGCATGTAGGGGGGTGGTCTGATGCTGCTTATATTCAAGTGCTAAATTCTGCACTCCAAGATCTGGTTTTCCAAGATGAGTGAGAGTTAATAATATAAATATATTATTTTATATATATATTTTATATATATATATATTTTATATATATATTTTATATATATATATATATATATATTTTATATATATATTTTATATATATATATTTTATATATATAAAATAAGCTTAGAATCCCTAGAGCTGGGCACATATTAGCCCTTTATGCTATTTTGTCTACTTTCCTGTCAATAACTCCCACATATCACTTGCAATGTTCTTACTAGGTTGCTCCCACTCCAATAAGCTGGACCTCACTGCTATGTGCTCATGATCCACCCACCCCACCCCATGGCAACCTCTCCTTCTTCCTCATAGTCCTTCCTGAGACCCCCAAGCCTGGGACCTGATGCTCTGCCTACCCCTCTTCACCACAGCCTAGGCTGTAGGCATCGTTATTAACCAATCAGGGATAACTTTGGGGCCAAAATTTACACAACAAAAGCTGGTACATGTGAGGACTCACTCATCTTGGAGAAACCAGATCTTGGAGTGCAGAATTTAGCACTTGAATATAAGCAGCATCAGACCACCCCCCTACATGCCTAGTCAATCTTTAGGGCTGTTCTAGGGTTCTGATTTCTAGAAAACAGGCTCTAACCTCACCTTTCCGGAGTGTCCCCTGAGCAGAGCATCCCATCTCTCCCAGTAGTCTTCACCTTTACAGACACAAAGCACTCCCTACATCACATGAACATGTCCTCAGCTGTCCCTGCACTAGTGCAAACATTACCTCATCATTTACCTCACCATACATAAAACTACTCTTCCTAGACAGTGCTCAGTATTCTGCAAACATGATCACTTCGTAGAATGAGCACAGTGCCTGATATCAATTAGGTTCTGAGACTCCAGGAATCCTGAGCTCCACTCTAGTTCAGGGGTACCATGGTGCTGAGACTCAGATTTGAGCTCAGACTAGTTTAAACTGACCCTCACCAAGAAGTGAGGAAGATAATAAAATTGTTTCCTGGTCAAAGTTAGACAAACTACCTGTCCTGGGCTATTTATTAAAATAAAAAATACAATACATTGTAAAGATGTCTGTACGACAGTATGTTCTAGGGTATTCTATTCAATAGTGTAACCCACCGTATCCCTTACTACACCACATTCCTACCCTACACAATATCCTATACTGCACTGATTCCCATTTTCCAGTGTAAATTTCTACATAGGTCATAGCTTTTATATTATTTTGACTCTACAAATAAACGATTTACCCTAAGAATAAACTAAAGTTACATAAAACGGGTTATATCTTGAATATTAAAATATCTTGCAAGAAGGAGACCTGTCCCAGAGCCATCCCTTCCCAGTTACCAAATGGCCTGCTCAGTCATAGTTCTAAGCTTCTACCAGAGTCATTCCCTGCCTTGGTACACTTTTAACCTCTACTGATGATTCTTGTGACTTTCATCAAGCTGCCTCACACAGCAGTCATTATTTTCTGGCATCTAAGGACTTCATGAATTGTAAATCAATTCGAAAACCAATCAAAACACATCAACTTCCACTTACAAATCTATTCCAAAGCAGAATAGTTTGAAATCCACCGTGACAATCTTACTCAGTAGCAAGCACATTTATTCACTTTAGCCTTGGAAATGAGCTTAATAAAATGTCACATGGTTCTTTCTGTCTTATTTTCAATGTATCCTTGCTGCAGGAAAATATTTTGAAGGCTGTTTGATAGAAGGTGGTATGTGTGTTGGGTGAGGGGTTTCATTCACAGATGAGCATGCAAGAGAGGAGACCAAAAGCACTGATCTCCCTCTGTTACACTCCACCTTGTTTTTTGACACATGGTTTCTCACAAGCCTTAAAGCCTACCATTTCAGCTAGGCTGACTGTCAGCAAGTGCTGACACTCACCCATCTTGTCTCCACCCCTCTCAATCCCACTGCTGGGGGTATAGTTGTGGGCCTAGTACACCAAGGCTTTTCCACGAGCCCCGGGTCCTATCTCAGTTCCTCACACTTTACCACTGTGCTGTCTCTCCTCCCCAGTTGGCTCATCCTGACCGTAGTATCACAGTCTAAAGTGAATCTCTCTGGTAGGTGCAAGAGCAGCAATGGAGGGTGCTCTCCAGTTCCCTGCTGGAGAGCAGAGTCTGATCTGAGAGTTGTGGGATGCTCCTTTCTCTGTAGGATTCAGCACAAGCAAATGCGCACACACCCTGATGCTAATCTGAAGTCTGTAGGATTCAGCACAAGCAAATGTGCACACACCCTGATGCTAATCTGAAGTCTGCAGCTTGGCTTACTGATTAACAGTGCCACTCTACCCAAAAGCAACATGGCTTGTGCTGCTGTTCATGTGCTCTCCTGGTGCATCTCAGAGCCCACTTGCTGTCCAGATAAGGTCTGAAATCTCTCAGTGTGGACTTTTACCCAGGTCATTTGTAACTAAGTGTCTGGCTATTTTGTCTTGTGAAACCAGTAAATCGCATTCACAATTTTAGGACATTAAAACTAAATATCCTGTACCATACTCTACTGTTAAATACATATCAGTACATTTGTCTAAAGCTTCAGACTACACAACTACTAAACAAGGGTGGACACCAACATAATCCATGGCCTTTGGGTGATGAGAACCTGTCTGTAATTTAGTTGGTCTGTTGCAACGAGCACCACACTCTGGGGGTAGGTGATGCCTAGTAATGAAGGAGTCCTTGCTTATATAAGGCAAAGGCTGCATAGGCACTTTTAGGGGTTCTCTCAACTTTGCTCTGAAACTAAAATTAAGTGAATAAATAAATAATTGAAGAATACAGCCTATGGGCTGGAGGAATGGTTTAGTCACTAAAAGCAATGACTGCTTTTGCAGAGGGCTCAAGTTTGGTTCCTAGCACCAAGATTGTAGCTAACAGCCATCTGCGACTCCAGCAAAAAAAAAAAAAACCCTAAAAAACCAAAAACAGGCTATTTTAAAAATCACCTCCCTATCCCTGACAAAGGGAGTCTACTTCTTTTAGATAGATGGTTTTACATGTTGGATACTACTTCGTTAAATGGACCCAGAGTCACCTTGCTTCCACTTTCAGGTGGGAATATATTCCATATAAAAATCTATAGGGACTCAATTTCAACCTATAATAGAGGGACTTTTGAAAGATTTGACTTTTCTTACAGTATGTATATGTATGGGCACAGGATAGATGGCACCCCAGAGACCAGCAGTGGTGGGTCCCTCTGGGGCTGAAGGTTGTGCACTGCCTGACATGTGTATTGGGAACTGAACTCAGGTCTTCTGTAAGAGCACTACAAGCTATCCCTTCAGTACCAGGGTGACTTTAAACAATCCAAACATTTATTACCTTTGAGCTCACTTTTAAGACAACCAGTGTATAAATTGTTTACTATGTGCCAGATAGCCCTTAAAAGAGTTTTATTGAGTTTATTTGAGGGGTAACAGGCCATGTCACATATGGGGAGAGGGGAACAAATCTAGGACCAGGGGATAGAACTCAGGTCATCAGGCTTGGTGCAAGTGCCCTTACAGCTGAGGCATCTCTCAGGCTCCTGTATCAGATATCTCTTTAAATAATTATAATACATCATTCATGTCAGCACCTTCAGATGAGCACATCTACTGTCCCATTATGACAGCTGTAGCACAGACATGCTCATGGGTCATTGCTTTCTTTCTCTCTCTCTAACCAGCCTGGGAAATGCTTGTCCAGTGTCCTTGGTGGATTAGCGACTACCAAGAGCGCAGTTCTTGATCCAGAGAACTGAATCTGAATGACTCCCTCATAGCTCTGGAAACTGAAACCTGCTCTCCCAGCCTTGGGTTTCTCATCCATAGATGAACTGCTTATAAGAAAGCCCCAGATACACAGACATATCAATAAACGTCCATTTGTTGCATCTTCCCCTTCCAAAATGGAGGGAGTCGATGGTTGTTAGCACAAATGATTCTGAACACCGCAGAGTATAGTCCCACTGTAATGAGGTACAGATGAATTATTAACAAAATGGCAATTTTCCCAAAAATTAAATGCATTTGATTAATATGAAGAATCCATACTCTATAATTTAGTGAGAAAGTTTAACATGTTATTATAATTTGAAAAGTTGCTTTTGAGTTCTACTATCTGAAAACAGTTCCACCAGCCAGAACCCCCAAGTACTGTTCTAATCCTTGCCTTCTCCACCTCTGCACAGGCAGAGATAACTCAAAAAGACACCAAAAACCATAACAGACAATAAAGATTTCACAAAGGAAGAATTGTAAATGGTGAGCCAGTGTATGTGAGAAAAAGTCTGGGTGTTGCTTTCATTGTCAGCGGCTGTGGGTGACAAGTGTTTTTCTTTCTTTGTTAATCTCTCTCTCTCTCTCTCTCTCTCTCTCTCTCTCTCTCTCTCTCTCTCTCTCTCTCTCTGTGTGTGTGTGTGTGTGTGTGTTTGTGCTCGCACAGCACATAAGGTTCAGAGGACAGTCTTAGGTATGCATTTCTTCCGTCAGATTCAGATGGTAAAAAGGTGCTTATCGTCAGGTTTGAGTGCCTGAATCAATTCCCAGAACCCACATGATAGAAGAAGAGAAGCAGCTCTCAACAGTTGTCCTCTGTCCTCTACGTGGACAGTCTGGGGTCTCAGGAGAAGCAGGGTTAATGAAAAGGAATGATGGGAAATTCATGGAATGGTTATTATAATCCTAACACTGTTGAAGAGTGTGGAAACTACTCTTATGGAAATAGGGAGCAGACATAGAAGAAAAGTTACTCTACATCAGTATGAATCACAGTGGCATCTGGGTCGGAATTACTTTATTAGACATTGTGAGATGTGAGATACCAATAGAAGCCTAGGAATAAGACGGGTCAGAAGGGACCCACAGAAGTTTTAAAAATAAATAAAAATATATGATAAAAGAACCCTACATCCCTGCAATTTTTCTTGTTTAATAGAAAATATTAATGCAAAAAAAAAATGGAGAGCTGCAAAATTAAAGGCTTGAAGTCTGTGTTCCTAAGGGATCTGCATCAGCCGCTGGCCGGCTCAGCTCTATTTGAAAAGCACTAGCTCCCCCTGGTGTCAATATTGCAGAACCACACAGTAGTCCTTCATTCTTTTGAAAGTTTCCTACATGCATAAAATGGGGAAGAAGGCTTCAATAAACACTTTTGTACCTTCAAGCACGGCTATCAGCTATTTTCCCATATTCCTTGTGATGTTCTGGCATATGTATGCTAAACATTTGTAAGTAGATTACAGATGCTAAAATGTCATGGATATATTATGGGTAACCAAGCATTTTCTAATTTAAGGCAAGCCTGGAAGGAGTAAACACAAGCCAGGTAATTTTAAATCTGACTAAGATTTAAAGTGGCTGAGGAGCTCATAGGTTCCAGGGATGAAAATACCACTGCTGTTTTGCTAATGGACAGAGTACCAAACCACCCTCTAAATATGTATCTTTTTACCCAGGATAAGTGGAGATTTAGGTCCTTATCAGAGAAGCTCCTTGTGTGGTGGATGGTGGTTAACACAAAAATTCACAAGAAGTCGAACGAAACACAGAGATTAACTATCTGTGGAATGCTCAGCCACAAACAGGGCATCTATCTATGCTTGTGAGCTGTAAGCCAGGATCTAGTAAAACTTCCTCCTTTGTTCTGGCTGATGTGTTCTGGAGGTCAATCTAGACTCTTCTCACTACTTTGTGGGCCTCTGTGACACTAAAGTTCTTGGGATCAGCCATCTTGTAAAATGGCCCACTTTCTCGTTCTGTCCAGTCATCTCTCTCTTGATTAAATCAGTATGGGATAGTTTGTCAAGAATCTTCCACAACTGAGTTTTTGCACTTCTTATTGCAGCATCTCAGGAAATGCAGTGCTAGACTGGTCTACTTTGGGTACTGCTACTTGGTCATTCGGCTAAAGAGTGGCCTCAAAATTTGAAAACTAGTGTCGTAAGAAGTGTATTACTTAGAGAATATGACACCTAACACATTTTGATACAAGGTTTACCATATGTTGATGAGCTTGCTTGAGTCCGTTCTGACACTGGGGATTGCAAAACCACAGTTTTCTGTTACTGGTATTCCTTTAAGATGTACGGTCAAATGGAAACAAATTAGCCTAACTGTAAACCAGGATGACAAAACAGAACAGACAGCTCTGGTGGTATTGACAATACTCTAAACATCCTTGGTAAAAACTATTCTCCTGACAAAAGAAAAAGTTTAGAACTTGGCATATTGTGTGCAATCACATCAATATTATAATTCTGAGATTATTTTATGAGGTAGAGAAAAATGTTATGATATATTGTACTGGAAAACAGTGAAGATCACCAAAAAAAATAAAAAAAATAAAAATATATGATAAAAGAACCCTGCATCCCTGCAATTTTTCTTGTTTAATAGAAGATATTAATGCAAAAAAAAATGGAGAGCTGCAAAATTAAAGGCTTGCAGTCTGTGTTCCTAAGGGATCTGCATCAGCCGCTGGCCGGCTCAGCTCTATTTGAAAAGCACTAGCTCCCCCTGGTGTCAACATCGCAGAACCACACCGTAGTCCTTCATTCTTTTTTTTTTATTATTATTTATTTTATTTTATTTTTTTAATTTACATTCCAAATCATTTCCCCTTTCCCGTTTCCTCCCTCCCCGAAAGTCCCATAAGCCCCCTTCCCTCCCTCTTTTCTCCATTCAACCCCCTCTCGTTACTCTGTCCTGGCGTTCCCCTTCATCCAGTCTTTCCAGGACTAGGGGTCTCTCCTTCCATCTTCTTAGAAATCTATTGATATGCGGATTGTGTCTAGGGTATTCCGAGATTCTGGGTCAATATCCCCTTATCAGTGACTGCATACCATGTGTGTTCTTTTGTGATTGGGTTACCTCACTAAGGATGATATTTTCAAGTTCTGACCATTTGCCTAGGAATTTCGTGAATTCATTGTTTTTAATTGCAGAGTAGTATTCCATTGTGTAGATATACCACATCTTCTGAATCCATTCCTCCGTTGAGGGACATCTGGGTTCTTTCCAGCTTCTGGCTATTATAAATAAGGCTGCTATGAACATAGTGGAGCATGTGTCCTTATTGCATGCAGGTAAAGCCTCTGGGTATTTTGAAAGTTTCCTACATGCATAAAATGGGGAAGAAGGCCTTTATCAGACCTTGGGAGATGTGATTAATCATCAAATAGATGTGTGTGGTTGTTTGCTTTCATCTAAAACCATACTACTTTCCTCTATACTCTCAGTGATAAACATTTAATCATGATGTATTCAAATTAATCTGTTTTAATGGCAAATATTTTTCCATATCCTGCCCAAAAAACTTTTGCCTACCCCCAGAGAGAATTTAAATGTATTTTAAATTTTAATATTATATTTAAATTTGTTTGTATAGGTTTATGTATGGTTGGTCTCAATTTCTTTATTATTAGATATTTGCTTTATTTACATTTCTCTTTTTTTGTCACAAGTTTCGTTTATTTAAGAAAGTTGCCATCTATCTAAAGGATAAAGAGAATAATAGTGGGTGAGAAAAATTGAGAAGGACTTTTATTTATATAATATCTAGTACTATTTAGCATCCCATGGAATTTTTACATTCGATCATTACTTTAAATTCATTTACATATCAACTGCCTTTTTTAAAAGTCACATTCTTTTTTTTACTGTATCATTTTTTATTAGATATATTCTTTATTTACATTTCAAATGATTTCCCCTTTCCTGGTACCCCCTCCCCAAAAGTTCCATAAGCCATCTTCCCTCCCCCTGTTCCCCAATCAACCCTCTCCTGCTTCCCTGATCTGGTATTCCCCTACACTGCTGCATCGAGCCTTTCCAGAGCCAGGGGCCTCTCCTTCCTTCTTCTTGGGCATCATTTGATATGTGAATTGTTTCTACGGTATTCTGAGCTTCTGGGCTAATATCTGCTTATCAATGAGAGCATACCATGTGTGTTCTTTTGTGATTGGGTTACCTCACTTAGGATGATATTTTCCAGTTCCACCCATTTGCCTAAGAATTCATGAATTCATTGTTTTTAATAGCTGAGTAGTATTCCATTGCGTAAATATACCACATTTTCTGAATCCATTCCTTCATTGAGGGACATCTGGGTTCTTTCCAGATTCTGGCTATTATAAATAGGGCTGTTATGAACATAGTGGGGCATGTGTCCTTATTGCATGCAGGGGAAGCAACTGGGTATATGCCCAGGAGTGGTGTAACGGAGACCTCTGGTTGTATCATGCCCAGTTTTCTGAGGAACCGTCAGATTGCTTTCCAGAGTTGTACCAGCTTGCAATCCCACCAGCAGTGGAGGAGTGTTCCTCTTTCTCCACATCCTCGCCAACAACTGCTGTCTCCTGTGTTTTTGATCTTAGCCATTCTGACTGGTGTGAGGTGAAATCTCAGGGTTGTTTTGCTTAGCATTTCCCTGATGACTAAGGATGTTGAACATTTCTTTATGTGTTTCTCAGCCATTCAATATTCCTCAGGTGAAAATTCTTTGTTTAGCTCTCTACCCCTTTTTTTAATAGGGTTATTTGGCTCTCTGGAGTCTAACTTCTTTTTTTTTTTTTTTAATTTAATTTTATTTTATTTTTTTAATTTACATTCCAAATCACTTCCCCTTTCCCGTTTCCTCCCTCCCCGAAGGTCCCATAAGCCCCCTTCCCTCCCTCTTTTCTCCGTTCAACCCCCTCTCATTACTCTGTCCTGGCGTTCCCCTACATCCAGTCTTTCCAGGACCAGGGGTCTCTCCTTCCATCTTTTTAGAAATCTATTGATATGCTGATTGTGTCTAGGGTATTCTGAGATTCTGGGTCAATATCCCCTTATCAGTGACTTCATACCATGTGTGATCTTTTGTGATTGGGTTACCTCACTAAGGATGATATTTTCAAGTTCTGACCATTTGCCTAGGAATTTCGTGAATTCATTGTTTTTAATTGCAGAGTAGTATTCCATTGTGTAAATATACCACATCTTCTGAATCCATTCCTCCGTTGAGGGACATCTGGGTTCTTTCCAGCTTCTGGCTATTATAAATAAGGCTGCTATGAATATAGTGGAGCATGTGTCCTTATTGCATGCAGGTAAAGTCTCTGGGTATATGCCCAGGAGTGGTATAGCCGGATCCTCCGGAAGTGTCATGCCCAGTTTTCTGAGGAGCCGCCAGACTGCTTTCCAGAGTGGTTGTACCAGCCTGCAATTCCACCAGCAGTGGAGGAGTGTTCCTCTTTCTCCACATCCTCGCCAACAACTGCTGTCTCCTGTGTTTTTGATCTTAGCCATCCTGACTGGTGTGAGATGGAATCTCAGGGTTGTTTTGATTTGCATTTCCCTAATGACTAAGGATGATGAACATCTCTTTAGGTGCTTCTCAGCCATTAGATATTCTTCAGGTGAGAACTCTTTGTGGAGCTCTGTACCCCATTTTTTAATAGGGTTACTTGCCTCTCTGGAGTTTAACTTCTTGAGTTCTTTGTATATCTTGGATATTAGCCCTCTGTCGGATGTAAGGTTGGTAAAGATCATTTCCCAGTTAGTTGGTTGCCGCTTTGTCTTTTTGACGGTGTCTTTTGCCTTGCAAAAACTTTGTAATTTAATGAGGTCCCATTTGTCTATTCTTGATCTTAGAGTATAAGCTATTGGAGTTCTGTTCAGGAAATTCTCCCCTGTGCCCATATGTTCAAGGTTCTTCCCTAGTTTCCCTTCTATTAGTTTCAGTGTGTCTGGTTTTATGTGGAGATCTTTGATCCACTTAGAATTGAGCTTAGTGCAAGGAGATAAGGATGGGTCAATTTGCATTCTTCTGCATGTTGACCTCCAGCTGAGCCAGCACCATTTGTTGAAAAGGCTATCTTTTTTCCACTGGATGGTTTTAGCTCCTTTGTCAAAGATCAAGTGACCATAGGAGTGTGGATTCATTTCTGGGTCTTCAATTCTGTTCCATTGATCTACATGTCTGTTACTGTACCAATACCATGCAGTTTTTAACACTATTGCTCTGTAGTACAGCTTGAGGTCCGGGATACTGATTCCCCCAGAGGTTCTTTTACTCTTGAGAATAGTTTTAGCTATTCTGGGTTTTCTGTTATTCCAGATGAATTTTTGAATTGCTCTTTCTAACTCTATGAAGAATTGAGTTGGGATTTTGATGGGGATTGCATTGAATCTGTGTATTACTTTTGGTAAGATGCTCATTTTTACTATATTAATCCTGCCAATCCATGAGCATGGCAGATTTTTCCATCTTCCGAGGTCTTCTTCAATTTCTTTCTTCAGAGACTTGAAGTTCTTGTCATACAGATCTTTCACTTGTTTGGTTAGCGTCACGCCAAGATACTTAATATGGTTTGTGGCTATCGTAAAGGGTATTATTTCTCTTACTTCTGTCTCAGCCTGCTTATCCTTTGAGTATAGGAAGGCTTCTGACTTGCTTGAGTTGATTTTATATCCGGCCACTTTGCTGAAGTCGTTTATCAGCTGTAGGAGTTCTCTGGTGGAGTTCTTTGGGTCGCTTATGTATACTATCATATCGTCTGCAAATAGTGATAGTTTGACTTCTTCCTTTCCAATTTGTATCCCTTTGACCTCTTTTTCTTGTCTAATTGCTCTAGCTAGAACTTCAAGTACTATATTGAAAAGATATGGAGAGAGAGGGCAGCCTTGTCTAGTCCCTGATTTTAGTGGGATTGCTTCAAGTTTCTCTCCGTTTAGATTGATGCTGGCTACTGGTTTGCTGTAAATTGCTTTTACTATGTTTAGATATGGGCCTTGAATTCCTGATCTTTCCAAGACCTTTAGCATGAAAGGATGCTGAATTTTGTCAAATGCTTTCTCAGCATCTAATGAGATGACCATGTGGTTTTTTTCTTTGAGATTGTTTATGTAGTGGATTACATTGATGGATTTCCTTATATTGAACCATCCCTGCATCCCTGGGATGAAGCCTACTTGATCGTGGTGAATGATCGTTTTGATGTGTTCTTGGATTCGGTTGGCAAGAATTTTATTGAGTATTTTTGCATCGATATTCATAAGAGAGATTGGCCTGAGATTCTCTTTCTTTGTCGGATCTTTGTGTGCTTTTGGTATTAGTGTAATTGTGGCTTCATAGAACGAGTTGGGTAGTGTTCCTTCTGTTTCTATTTTGTGGAACAGTTTGAAGAGTATTGGTGTTAGGTCTTCTTTGAAGGTCTGATAGAATTCTGCACTAAAACCATCTGGACCTGTGCTTTTTTTGGTTGGAAGACTTCCAATGACAACTTCTATTTCTTCAGGGCTTATAGGACGGTTTAGATGGTCTATTTGATCCTGATTTAATTTTGGTACTTGGTATCTGTCAAGGAAATTGTCCATTTCCTCAAGATTTTCTAGTTGTGTTGAATACAGGTTTTTGTAGTAGGATCTGATGATTTTTTTAATTTCCTCAGTTTCTGTTGTTATCTCTCCCTTTTCGTTTCTGATTTTATTAATTTGGATACTATCTCTGTGCCCTCTGGTTAGTCTGGCTAAGGGCTTATCTATCTTGTTGATTTTCTCAAAGAACCAACTCCTCGTTTTGTTGATTCTTTGTATGGTTTTATTTGTTTCTACTTGATTGATTTCAGCCCTGAGTTTGATGATTTCCTGCCTTCTACTCCTCTTTGGTGTATTTGCTTCTTTTTGTTCCAGGGCTTTCAGGTGTGCCATTAAGCTGTTAGTGTATGCTGTCTCCCGTTTCTTTTTGGCGGCACTCAGGGCTATGAATTTTCCTCTTAGCACTGCTTTCATTGTGTCCCATAAGTTAGGGTATGTTGTGCCTTCATTTTCATTAACTTTCAAAAAGTCTTTGATTTCTTTCTTTATTTCCACCTTGACCAAGTTATCATTGAGTAGAGCATTGTTCAGCCTCCATGTGTACGTGGGTTTTCTTTTGTTTTTGTTGCCATTGAAGACCACCCTTATTCCATAGTGATCTGATAGGAGGCATGGGATTATTTCTTTTTTTTTTTTTTTTTTTTTTTTTTTTTTTTTAATATTATTTACTTTATTTTTTTTTTTTTTTTTTAATTTAATTTTATTTTATTTTTTTAATTTACATTCCAAATCACTTCCCCTTTCCCGTTTCCTCCCTCCCCGAAAGTCCCATAAGCCCCCTTCCCTCCCTCTTTTCTCCGTTCAACCCCCTCTCATTACTCTGTCCTGGCGTTCCCCTACATCCAGTCTTTCCAGGACCAGGGGTCTCTCCTTCCATCTTTTTAGAAATCTATTGATATGCTGATTGTGTCTAGGGTATTCTGAGATTCTGGGTCAATATCCCCTTATCAGTGACTTCATACCATGTGTGATCTTTTGTGATTGGGTTACCTCACTAAGGATGATATTTTCAAGTTCTGACCATTTGCCTAGGAATTTCGTGAATTCATTGTTTTTAATTGCAGAGTAGTATTCCATTGTGTAAATATACCACATCTTCTGAATCCATTCCTCCGTTGAGGGACATCTGGGTTCTTTCCAGCTTCTGGCTATTATAAATAAGGCTGCTATGAATATAGTGGAGCATGTGTCCTTATTGCATGCAGGTAAAGTCTCTGGGTATATGCCCAGGAGTGGTATAGCCGGATCCTCCGGAAGTGTCATGCCCAGTTTTCTGAGGAGCCGCCAGACTGCTTTCCAGAGTGGTTGTACCAGCCTGCAATTCCACCAGCAGTGGAGGAGTGTTCCTCTTTCTCCACATCCTCGCCAACAACTGCTGTCTCCTGTGTTTTTGATCTTAGCCATCCTGACTGGTGTGAGATGGAATCTCAGGGTTGTTTTGATTTGCATTTCCCTAATGACTAAGGATGATGAACATCTCTTTAGGTGCTTCTCAGCCATTAGATATTCTTCAGGTGAGAACTCTTTGTGGAGCTCTGTACCCCATTTTTTAATAGGGTTACTTGCCTCTCTGGAGTTTAACTTCTTGAGTTCTTTGTATATCTTGGATATTAGCCCTCTGTCGGATGTAAGGTTGGTAAAGATCATTTCCCAGTTAGTTGGTTGCCGCTTTGTCTTTTTGACGGTGTCTTTTGCCTTGCAAAAACTTTGTAATTTAATGAGGTCCCATTTGTCTATTCTTGATCTTAGAGTATAAGCTATTGGAGTTCTGTTCAGGAAATTCTCCCCTGTGCCCATATGTTCAAGGTTCTTCCCTAGTTTCCCTTCTATTAGTTTCAGTGTGTCTGGTTTTATGTGGAGATCTTTGATCCACTTAGAATTGAGCTTAGTGCAAGGAGATAAGGATGGGTCAATTTGCATTCTTCTGCATGTTGACCTCCAGCTGAGCCAGCACCATTTGTTGAAAAGGCTATCTTTTTTCCACTGGATGGTTTTAGCTCCTTTGTCAAAGATCAAGTGACCATAGGAGTGTGGATTCATTTCTGGGTCTTCAATTCTGTTCCATTGATCTACATGTCTGTTACTGTACCAATACCATGCAGTTTTTAACACTATTGCTCTGTAGTACAGCTTGAGGTCCGGGATACTGATTCCCCCAGAGGTTCTTTTACTCTTGAGAATAGTTTTAGCTATTCTGGGTTTTCTGTTATTCCAGATGAATTTTTGAATTGCTCTTTCTAACTCTATGAAGAATTGAGTTGGGATTTTGATGGGGATTGCATTGAATCTGTGTATTACTTTTGGTAAGATGCTCATTTTTACTATATTAATCCTGCCAATCCATGAGCATGGCAGATTTTTCCATCTTCCGAGGTCTTCTTCAATTTCTTTCTTCAGAGACTTGAAGTTCTTGTCATACAGATCTTTCACTTGTTTGGTTAGCGTCACGCCAAGATACTTAATATGGTTTGTGGCTATCGTAAAGGGTATTATTTCTCTTACTTCTTTCTCAGCCTGCTTATCCTTTGAGTATAGGAAGGCTTCTGACTTGCTTGAGTTGATTTTATATCCGGCCACTTTGCTGAAGTCGTTTATCAGCTGTAGGAGTTCTCTGGTGGAGTTCTTTGGGTCGCTTATGTATACTATCATATCGTCTGCAAATAGTGATAGTTTGACTTCTTCCTTTCCAATTTGTATCCCTTTGACCTCTTTTTCTTGTCTAATTGCTCTAGCTAGAACTTCAAGTACTATATTGAAAAGATATGGAGAGAGAGGGCAGCCTTGTCTAGTCCCTGATTTTAGTGGGATTGCTTCAAGTTTCTCTCCGTTTAGATTGATGCTGGCTACTGGTTTGCTGTAAATTGCTTTTACTATGTTTAAATATGGGCCTTGAATTCCTGATCTTTCCAAGACCTTTAGCATGAAAGGATGCTGAATTTTGTCAAATGCTTTCTCAGCATCTAATGAGATGACCATGTGGTTTTTTTCTTTGAGATTGTTTATGTAGTGGATTACATTGATGGATTTCCTTATATTGAACCATCCCTGCATCCCTGGGATGAAGCCTACTTGATCGTGGTGAATGATCGTTTTGATGTGTTCTTGGATTCGGTTGGCAAGAATTTTATTGAGTATTTTTGCATCGATATTCATAAGAGAGATTGGCCTGAGATTCTCTTTCTTTGTCGGATCTTTGTGTGCTTTTGGTATTAGTGTAATTGTGGCTTCATAGAACGAGTTGGGTAGTGTTCCTTCTGTTTCTATTTTGTGGAACAGTTTGAAGAGTATTGGTGTTAGGTCTTCTTTGAAGGTCTGATAGAATTCTGCACTAAAACCATCTGGACCTGTGCTTTTTTTGGTTGGAAGACTTCCAATGACAACTTCTATTTCTTCAGGGGTTATAGGATGGTTTAGATGGTCTATTTGATCCTGATTTAATTTTGGTACTTGGTATCTGTCAAGGAAATTGTCCATTTCCTCAAGATTTTCTAGTTGTGTTGAATACAGGTTTTTGTAGTAGGATCTGATGATTTTTTGAATTTCCTCAGTTTCTGTTGTTATCTCTCCCTTTTCGTTTCTGATTTTATTAATTTGGATACTATCTCTGTGCCCTCTGGTTAGTCTGGCTAAGGGCTTATCTATCTTGTTGATTTTCTCAAAGAACCAACTCCTCGTTTTGTTGATTCTTTGTATGGTTTTATTTGTTTCTACTTGATTGATTTCAGCCCTGAGTTTGATGATTTCCTGCCTTCTACTCCTCTTTGGTGTATTTGCTTCTTTTTGTTCCAGGGCTTTCAGGTGTGCCATTAAGCTGTTAGTGTATGCTGTCTCCCGTTTCTTTTTGGCGGCACTCAGGGCTATGAATTTTCCTCTTAGCACTGCTTTCATTGTGTCCCATAAGTTAGGGTATGTTGTGCCTTCATTTTCATTAACTTTCAAAAAGTCTTTGATTTCTTTCTTTATTTCCACCTTGACCAAGTTATCATTGAGTAGAGCATTGTTCAGCCTCCATGTGTACGTGGGTTTTCTTTTGTTTTTGTTGCCATTGAAGACCACCCTTATTCCATAGTGATCTGATAGGAGGCATGGGATTATTTCTATCTTCTTGTATCTGTTGAGGTCTGATTTGTGACCAATTATATGGTCAATTTTGGAGAAGGTACCATGAGGAGGTGAGAAGAAGGTGTATTCTTTAGCTCTAGGATGAAATGTTCTATATATATCAGTTAGTTCCATTTGGTCCAAGGCTTCAATTAGATTCACTGTGTCCCTGTTTAGTTTCTGCTTTCCTGAACGATCCATTTCAGAGAGCGGGGTGTTGAAGTCACCCACTATTATTGTGTGCGGTGCGATGTGTGCTTTGAGTTTTAGTAAAGTTTCTTTTACGAATGAGGGTGCCCTTGCATTTGGAGCATAGATATTCAGGATTGAGAGTTCTTGATGGTGGATTTTTCCCTTGATCAGTATGTAGTGTCCTTCTGTGTCTTTTTTGATGACTTTGGGTTGAAAATCAATTTTATCCGATATTAGGATGGCTACTCCACCTCGTTTCTTGGGGCCATTTGCTTGTAAAATTGTTTTCCAGCCTTTTACTCTGAGGTAGTGTTTGTCTTTGACACTGAGGTGCGTTTCCTGCATGCAGCAAAATGCTGGGTCCTGTTTACGTATCCAGTCTGCTAGTCTATGTCTTTTAATTGGGGAATTGAGACCATTGATATTAAGAGAGATTAAGGCATAGTGATTATTGCCATCTGCCATTCTTGACGCTATCTTTATGTTTGAGTGGTTATCTACTTTTGGGTTTGATTCAAGAAGGTTATTATCTCATTTTTTCCAGGGTGATGTTTCTCTCCCTGTATTGGAGGTTTCCACCTATTATCCGTTGCAGGGCTGGATTTGTGGAAAGATATTGTGAAAATTTGGTTTTATCATGGAATATCTTGGTCTCTCCATCTATGGTGATTGAGAGTTTTGCTGGGTATAGTAGTCTAGGCTGGCATTTGTGCTGTCTTAGTGTCTGCATGAGATCTGCCCAGGATCTTCTGGCTTTCATAGTCTCTGGTGAGAAGTCTGATGTGATTCGGATAGGTCTTCCTTTGTATGTTACTTGGCCCTTTTCTCTTACTGCATTTAGTATTCTTTCTTTGTTTAGAACATTCGGTGTTTTGATTATTATGTGACGGGAGGTATTTCTGTTCTGGTCCAGTCTGTTTGGAGTTCTGTAGGCTTCTTGTATGTTCATCGGCATCTCTCTCTTTAAGTTAGGGAAGTTTTCCTCCATAATTTTGTTGAAGATGTTTACTGGCCCTTTAAGTTGCAAATCTTCACTCTCATCTATACCTATAATCCTTAGGTTTGGTCTTCTCATTGTGTCCTGGATTTCCTGGATGTTTTGGGTTACGCGTTTTTTGCATTTTGCATTTTCTTTGACTGTTGAGTCGATGCTTTCTATGGAATCTTCAGCACCTGAGATTCTTTCTTCCATCTCTTGTATTCTATTGTTGATGTTTGCATCTATGACTCCTGATTTCTTCCCAAGGTTTTCTATCTCCAAAGTTGTCTCCCTTTGTGATTTCTTAGTTGTTTCTACTTCCTTTTTTAGTTCCTGGATGGATTTGCTGAGATCCTTCACTTGTTTGTTTGTATTTTCCTGTATTTCTTTAAGGTATTTTTGCATTACCTCTTTCAGGATTTCTTCCTGATGACCCACGTTCTCCTGCATTTCTCTGAGCGATTTTTGTGTTTCCTCCTCATGGGATTCCATCTGTTGATCCATCGTCTCCTGCATTTCTTTAAGCAGTTCTCGTGTTTCCTTTGTAAGGGCATCTAACCGTTGATTCATTTCTTTAAGCAATTTTTGTGTTGCCTCCTTATGGGCATCCATCTGTTGACCCATATTCTTCTGCATTTCTTTATGCAAATTTTGTGATTCCTTTGTGAGTGCATCTACCCGTTGATTCATCTCGTTAAGCGATTTTTGTGTTGTCTCCTTGTGCGCCTCCATCTTTTGATCCATGTTCTCCCGCATTTCTCTAAGCGATTTTTGTGTTTCCTTTGTAAGGGCTTCTAACCGTTGATTCATGGTCTCCTGTAACTCTTTATGAGATTTATTTGTGTCCTTCTTGTGATCCTCTAATAGCATCATGAGAAGTGATTTTAAATCCAGATCTTGTCTTTCGGGTGTGGTGGGGTATCCAGGACTTGCTGCTGTTGGAGAGTTGGGTTCGGATGGTCCCACCTTACTTTGATTACTGTTAGTAACATTCCTACGTTTGCCTTTTGCCATCTGGATACCTCTGGTGTTAGTTGGTCCTGCTGCCACTGGCTGTTGGTTGGACCTCCTGTGAGCCTGCAAAGCTATTTCTGCCCCCCCTGGATTACCAGGATTCCCCTGGCACCGATTTCTGGGGCCTGCCTGCTCCTGAGTGACTTTGGAGCCCTAATGTGCTTTGCCCCAAGTGATCTTATATTGGGGAGGCCTTGCACATCTAAAGGCTCAGCCTAGTGGATTCCTGGAGCAGAGGTCGCCAAAGGGAGGCTGGCAGGCTCCTGCCCTGTGCAGGGGTGTGTGATCTCTCCTGGGAGGGGGAGGGGGCGTCCCTCTGCCAGGCAGAAGTCCCACAGCAGATCTGGCGCGCTGGTCACTGCAGATCAGCCCAGCACCTGGGAGCA
Organism: Tokudaia tokunoshimensis; assembly: GCA_036184795.1. Taxonomy (NCBI): domain Eukaryota; kingdom Metazoa; phylum Chordata; class Mammalia; order Rodentia; family Muridae; genus Tokudaia; species Tokudaia tokunoshimensis. Next base: position 130,238,239 of record BTHU01000003.1, on the reverse strand, counting down.
GGTTACACACAAGCTGCCTGAACCCGAAGCGATATTATGCCTGTCTGTCTCTGAGCCTGGCGGTCCCAACTACCTGGTCACTGGAGCAAAGATGGCGGAGGGCAGTCTCCGTGGCGCCGCTCACCCTGTGGTCACGATGGCCCGCCGATCTGGCACCCAGACGACCACAGCGCCAACCCGCCCTCGGGCACAGACGGAAGCCCCAACAGGCCGTGTCCCAAGTGATGTTATATCGGGGGGAGAGCCTGGGTACCGGTCTCTCCAGCGCAGTCCGCGGGAACAGAGGTCGCGGAAGGGAAGCTGGCAGGCTCCCTCCCTGCGCGGGGTCCCTCCACCAGGCAGAAGGTCCCGCCGCGGAACTGGCGCGCTGGTTACTGCAGATCAGCCCAGCACCTGGGAGCAGGTTACACACAAGCTGCCTGAAACCGAAGCGATATTATGCCTGTCTGTCTCTGAGCCTGGCGGTCCCAACTACCTGGTCACTGGAGCAAAGATCGAGTCTAACTTCTTGAGTTCTTTGTATATATTGGATATTAGCCCTCTTGGATATAGGGTTGGGAAAGATCTTTTCCCAATTTGTTGGTTGCTGTTTTGTCCTATTGACAGTATTCTTTGCCTTACAGAAGCTTTGTAATTTTATGAGGTCCCATTTGTCAATTCTTGACCTTAGAGCATAAGCTATTTGTGATCTGTTCAGGAAATTTTCCCCTGTGCCAATGTACTCAAGGCTCTTCCCCAGTTTCTTTTCTATTAGTTTCAGTGTGTCTGGTTTTATGTGGAGGTCCTTGATCCACTTGGAGTTGAGCTTATAACCTATCTCCACAAGGAGATAAGAATGGATCAATTTGCATTCTTCTGCATGCTGACCTTCAGTTGAACCAGCACTATTTGTTGAAAAGGCTATCTTTTTTCCACTGGATGGTTTTAGCTCCTTTGTCAAGATCTAGTGACCATAGGTGTGTGGGGTTATTTCTGGGACATAATTCTGTTTCATTGATCTACGTGCCTGTCACTGTACCAATACCATGCAGTTTTTAACACTATTGCTCTGTAGTACTGCTTGAAGTCTGGAATACTGATTCCCCCAGAAGTTTTTGTACTATTGAGGATAGTTTTAGCTATCCTGGGTTTTTTGGTATTCCAGATGAATTTGAGAATTGCTCTTTCTAACTCTATGAAGAATTGAGCTTCCTGTTATTTTTGATATTATTTTTATGTTTGAGTGGTTATCTTCTTTTGGGTTTGTTGAAAGAAGATTACTATCTTGATTCTTCTAGGGTGTAGTTGCCTCCTTGTATTGGTATTTTCCATCTATTATCCTTTGTAGGGCTGGATTTGTGGAAAGATATTGTGTAAATTTGGTTTTATCATGGAATATCTTGGTTTCTCCATCTATGGTGATTGAGAGTTTTGCTGGGTATAGTAGACTGGGCTGGCATTTGTGTTCTCTTAGAGTATGTATGAGATCTGCCCAAGACGTTCTAGCTTTCATGGTTTCTGGTGAGAAGTTTGGTGTAATTCTGATAGGTCTTCCTTTATATGTTACTTGAACTTTTTCTCTTACTGCTTTTAATATTCTTTCTTTCTTTGGTGTTTTGATTATTATGTGATGGGTGGTATTTCTGTTCTGGTCCAGTTTGTTTGGAGTTCTGTAGGCTTCTTGTATGTTCATGGGCATCTTTTTCTTTAGGTTAGGGAAGTTTTCCTCTATAATTTTTTGAAGATATTTACTGGCCCTTTAAGTTGTAAATCTTCACTCCCTTTTATACCTATAATTCTAAGGTTTGGTCTTCTCATTGTGTCCTGGAGAAACAATGGTATCTTCCGCACCTTCTTTCTTCTATCTCTTTTATTCTGTTGTTAATGTTTACATCTATTACTCCTGATTTCTTTCCAAGGTTTTCTATCTCCAAAATTGTCTCCCTTTGTGATTTCTTAGTTGTTTCTACTTCCGTTTTTAGATCCTGGATAGTTTTGCTCAGTACATTCAATTGTTTGTTTGTGTTTTCCTGAAATTTTTTAAGAGATTTTTGTGTTTCCTCTTTCAGGACTTCTGCCTGTTGACTCAAGTTCTCCTGCATTTCTTTTTTTTTTTAATTTTGTTTTTCTAAGTTTTTTTTATTTACATTCAAAATCATTTCCCCTTTCCCATTTCCTCCCTCCCCGAAAGTCCCATAAGCCTCCTTCCCTCCCACTTTTCCCCATTCAACCCCCTCTCGCTTCTCTGTCCTGGCATTCCCCTACATCCAGTCTTTCCAGGACCAGGGATCTCTCCATCCCTCTTCTTGAAAATCTATTGATATGGGAATTGTGTCTAGGGTATTCTGAGATTCTGGGTTAATATCCCCTTATTAGTGACTGCATACCATGTGTGTTCTTTTGTGATTGGGTTACCTAACTAAGTATGATATTTTCAAGTTCTGACCATTTGCCTAGGAATTTCGTGAATTCATTGTTTTTTTTATTTTTTTTATTTTTTTAATTTACATTCCAAATCACTTCCCCTTTCCCGTTTCCTCCCTCCCCGAAAGTCCCATAAGCCCCCTTCCCTCCCTCTTTTCTCCATTCAACCCCCTCTCCTTACTCTGTCCTGGCGTTCCCCTATATCCAGTCTTTCCAGGACCAGGGGTCTCTCCTTCCATCTTTTTAGAAATCTATTGATATGCGGGTTGTGTCTAGGGTATTCCGAGATTCTGGGTCAATATCCCCTTATCAGTGACTGCATACCATGTGTGTTCTTTTGTGATTGGGTTACCTCACTAAGGATGATATTTTCAAGATCTGACCATTTGCCTAGGAATTTCGTGAATTCATTGTTTTTAATTGCAGAGTAGTATTCCATTGTGTAGATATACCACATCTTCTGAATCCATTCCTCCGTTGAGGGACATCTGGGTTCTTTCCAGCTTCTGGCTATTATAAATAAGGCTGCTATGAACATAGTGGAGCATGTGTCCTTATTGCATGCAGGTAAAGTCTCTGGGTATATGCCCAGGAGTGGTATAGCCAGATCCTCTGGGAGTGTCATGCCCAGTTTTCTGAGGAACCACCAGACTACTTTCCAGAGTGGTTGTACCAGCTTGCAATCCCACCAGCAGTGGGGGAGTGTTCCTCTTTCTCCACATCCTCGCCAACAACTGCTGTCTCCTGTGTTTTTGATCTTAGCCATCCTGACTGGTGTGCAGTGAAATCTCAGGGTTGTTTTGATTTGCATTTCCCTAATGACTAAGGATGATGAACATCTCTTTAGGTGCTTCTCAGCCATTAGATATTCTTCAGGTGAGAACTCTTTGTTTAGCTCTGTACCCCATTTTTAATAGGGTTACTTGCCTCTCTGGAGTTTAACTTCTTGAGTTCTTTGTATATATTGGATATTAGCCCTCTGTCGGATGTAGGGTTGGTAAAGATCATTTCCCAGTTAGCTGGTTGCCGCTTTGTCTTTTTGACAGTGTCTTTTGCCTTGCAAAAACTTTGTAATTTAATGAGGTCTCATTTGTCAATTCTTGATCTTAGAGCAAAGGCTGTTGGAGTTCTATTCAGGAAATTTTCCCCTGTGCCCATATGTTCAAGCTTCTTCTCTAGTTTCCTTTCTATTAGTTTCAGTGTGTCTGGTTTTATGTGGAGGTCCTTGATCCACTTGGAATTGAGCTTAGTGCAAGGAGATAAGAATGGGTCAATTTGCATTCTTCTGCATGTTGACCTCCAGTTGAGCCAGCACCATTTGTTGAAAAGGCTATCTTTTTTTCCACTGGATGGTTTTAGCTCCTTTGTCAAAGATCAAGTGACCATAGGAGTGTGGGTTCATTTCTGGGTCTTCAATTCTGTTCCATTGATCTACATGCTTGTCACTGTACCAATACCATGCAGTTATTAACACTATTGCTCTGTAGTACAGCTTGAGGTCAGGGATATTGATTCCCCCAGAAGTTCTTTTACTCTTGAGAATAGTTTTAGCTATCCTGTGTTTTCTGTTATTCCAGATGAATTTTTGAATTGCTCTTTCTAACTCTATGAAGAATTGAGTTGGGATTTTGATGGGGATTGCGTTGAATCTGTATATTGCTTTTGGCAAGATGGTCATTTTTACTATGTTAATCCTGCCAATCCATGAGCATGGCAGATTTTTCCATCATCTGAGGTCTTCTTCAATTTGTTTCTTCAGAGACTTGAAGTTCTTGTCATACAGATCTTTCACTTGTTTGGTTAGAGTCACACCAAGATACTTTATATGGTTTGTGGCTATCATGAAGGATATCATTTCTCTTACGTCTTTCTCAGCCTGCTTATCCTTTGAGAGTAGGAAGGCTACAGACTTGCTTGAGTTGATTTTATATCCAGCCACTCTGCTGAAGTTGTTTATCAGCAGTAGGAGTTCTCTGGGTCGCTTAAGTATACTATCATATCGTCTGCAAATAGTGATAGTTTGACTTCTTCCTTTCCAATTTGTATCCCTTTGACCTCCTTTTGTTGCCTAATTGCTCTAGCTAGAACTTCAAGTACAATATTGAAAAGATATGGAGAGAGAGGGCAGCCTTGTCTAGTCCCTGATTTAGTGGGATTGCTTCAAGTTTCTCTCCATTTAGATTGATGTTGGCTACCGGTTTGCTGTAAATTGCTTTTACTATCTTTAGATATGGGCCTCGAATTCCTGATCTTTCCCAGACCTTTAGCATGAAAGGATGCTGAATTTTGTCAAATGCTTTCTCAGCATCTAATGAGATGACCATGTGGTTTTTTTCTTTGAGATTGTTATATAGCGCATTTCATTGATGGATTTCCTTATATTGAACCATCCCTGCATCCCTGGGATGAAGCTTACTTGATCGTGGTGAATGATCGTTTTGACGTGTTCTTGGATTCGGTTGGCAAGAATTTTATTGAGTATTTTTGCATCGATATTCATAAGAGAGATTGGCCTGAGATTCTCTTTCTTTGTCGGATCTTTGTGTGCTTTTGGTATTAGCATAATTGTGGCTTCATAGAACAAGTTGGATAGTGTTCCTTCTGTTTCTATTTTGTGAAATAGTTTGAAGAGTATTGTTGTTAGGTCTTCTTTGAAGGTCTGATAGAATTCTGCACTAAAACCATCTGGACCTGTGCTTTTTTTGGTTGGAAGACTTCCAATGACAACTTCTATTTCTTCAGGGGTTATAGGACAGTTTATATGGTGTATTTGATCCTGATTTAATTTTGGTATTTGGTATCTGTCAAGGAAATTGTCCATTTCCTCGAGTTTTTCTAGTTGTGTTGAATACAGGCTTTTGTAGTAGGATCTGATGATTTTTTGAATTTCCTCAGTTTCTGTTGTTATCTCTCCCTTTTCGTTTCTGATTTTATTAATTTGGATACTGTCTCTGTGCCCTCTGCTTAGTCTGGCTAAGGGCTTATCTATCTTGTTGATTTTCTCAAAGAACCAACTCCTTGTTTTGTTGATTCTTTGTATGGTTTTATTTGTTTCTACTTGATTGTTTTCAGCCCTGAGTTTGATGATTTCCTACCTTCTACTCCTCTTTGGTGTATTTGCTTCTTTTTGTTCCAGGGCTTTCAGGTGTGACATTAAACTGCTAGTGTATGCTGTCCCCCGTTTCTCTTTGGTGGTACTCAGAGCTATGAATTTTCCTCTTAGCACTGCTTTCATTGTGTCCCATAAATTAGGGTATGTTGTGCCTTCGTTTTCATTAAATTTCAAGAAGTCTTTGATTTCTTTCTTTTTTTCCACCTTGACCAAGTTATCATTGAGTAGAGCATTGTTCAGCCTCCATGTGTATGTGGGTTTTCGGTTGTTTTTGTTGCCATTGAAGACCACCCTTACTCCATAGTGATCTGATAGGAGGCATGGGATTAGTTCTATCTTCTTATATCTGTTGAGGTCTGATTTGTGACCAAATATATGGTCGATTTTGGAGAAGGTACCATGAGGTGCTGAGAAGAAGGTGTATTCTTTAGCTCTAGGATGAAATATTCTATATATATCTGTTAGTTCCATTTGTTCCAAAGCTTCAATTAGATTCACTGTGTCCCTGTTTAGTTTCTGCTTTCCTGAACGATCCATTTCAGAGAGCGGGGTATTGAAGTCACCCACTATTATTGTGTGAGGTGTGATGTGTGATGTGTGATTTGATCTTTAGTAAAGTTTCTTTTACGAATTAGGGTGCTCTTGCATTTGGAGCATAGATATTCAGAATTGAGAGTTCTTCTTTGTGAATCTTTCCTTTGATCAGTATGTAGTGTCCTTCTGTGTCTTTTTTGATGACTTTAGGTTGAAAGTCAATTTTTTCTGATATTAGGATGGCTACTCTGGCTCGTTTCCTGGGACCATTTGCTTGTAAAATTGTTTTCAAGCCTTTTACTCTGAGGTAGTGTTTGTCTTTGACACTGAGGTGCGTTTCCTGCATGCAGCAAAATGCTGGGTCCTGTTTACGTATCCAGTCTGTTAGTCTATGTCTTTTTATTGGGGAATTGAGACCATTGATATTAAGAGAGATTAAGGAATAGTGATTATTGCCACCTGCCATTCTTGACGCTATCTTTATGTTTGAGTGGTTATCTACTTTTGGGTTTGATGCAAGAAGGTTACTATCTCATTTTTTCCAGGGTGTTGTTTCTCTCCTTGTATTGGCTGTTTCCACCTATTATCCTTTGCAGGGCTGGGTTTGTCAAAAGATATTGTGAAAATTTGGTTTTATCATGGAATATCTTGGTCTTTCCATCATCCATGGTGATTGAGAATTTTGCTGGGTATAGTAGTCTAGGCTGGCATTTGTGTTCTCTTAGTGTCTGCATGAGATCTGCCCAGGATCTTCTGGCTTTCATAATCTCTGGAGAGAAGTCTGATGTGATTCAGATAGATCTTCCTTTGTATGTTACTTGGCCCTTTTCTCTTACTGCTTTTAATATTCTTCTTTGTTTCATACATTTGATGTTTTGATTATTATGTGACGGGAGGTATTTCTGTTCTGGTCCGGTCTGTTTGGAGTTCTGTAGGCTTCTTGTATGTTCATCGGTATCTCTCACTTTAGGTTAGGAGAGTTTTCCTCCATAATTTTGTTGAAGATGTTTACTGGCCCTTTAAGTTGCAAATCTTCACTCTCATCTATACCTATAATCCTTAGGTTTGGTCTTCTCATTGTGTCCTGGATTTCCTGGATGTTTTGGGTTACACTTTTTTGCATTTTGCATTTTCTTTGACTGTTGAGTCGATGCTTTCTATGGTATCTTCAGCACCTGAGATTCTTTCTTCCATCTCTTGTATTCTATTGTTGATATTTGAATCTATGACTCCTGATTTCTTCCCAAGGTTTTCTATCTCCAAAGTTGTCTCCCTTTGCGGTTTCTTAGTTGTTTCTATTTCCTTTTTTAGATCCTGGATGGATTTGCTGAGAACCTTCACTTGTTTGTTTGTATTTTCCTGTATTTCTTTAAGGTATTTTTGCATTTCCTCTTTCAGGATTTCTGCCTGTTGACCCAAGTTCTCCCGTATTTTTCTAAGCGATTTTTGTGTTTCCTCCTCATGGGCTTCCATCTGTTGATCAATCGTCTCCTGCATTTCTTTAAGCAGTTCTCGTGTTTCCTTTGTAAGGGCATCTATCCGTTGATTCATTTCTTTAAGCAATTTTTGTGTTGCCTCCTTATGGGCATCCATCTGTTGACCCATAGTCTTCTGCGATTTTTGTGATTCCTTTGAAAGTGCATCTACCCATCGATTCATTTCTTTAAGTGATTTTTGTGTTGCCTCCTTGTGGGCCTCCATCTGTTGACCCATGTTCTCCTGCATTTCTTTAAGCGATTTTTTGTGTTTCCTTTGTAAAGGCTTCTAACTGTTGATTCGTGATCTCCTGTAATTCTTTATTAGATTTATTTGTGTCCTTCTTGTGATCCTCTAATAGCATCATGAGAAGTGATTTTAAACCCAGATCTTGTCTTTCGGGTGTGGTGGGGTATCCAGGACTTGCTGCTGTTGGAGAGTTGGGTTCGGATGGTGGTGCCATATTACTTTGATTTCTGTTAGTAACGTTCCTACGTTTGCCTTTTGCCATCTCGTTATCTTTGGTGTTAGTTGGTCCTGCTGTCACTGGCTGTTGGTTGGACCTCCTGTGAGCCTGCAAAGGTATTTCTGGGCCCCCTGGATTACCAGGATTCCCCTGGCACCTATTTCTGGGGCCTGCCCTGCTCCTGAGTGACTTTGGAGTCCTGATGTGCCTTGCCCCAAGTGATGTTATATTGGGGAGTCCCTGCACATCCAAAGGCTCAGCGTAGTTGATTCCCGGAGCAGAGGTCGCCAAAGGGAGGCTGGTAGGCTCCTGCCCTGTGCAGGGGTGTATGATCTCTCCTAGAGGGGGGGGGAGGGGGCGTCCCTCTGCAAGGCAGAAGTCCCACAGCAGAGCTGGCACGCTGGTTACTGCAGATCTGCCCAGCTCTTGGCAGCAGGGTACACACAAGCCACCCGAGACCCAAGCGATATTATGCCTATCTCTCTCCGATCCTGGTGGTCCCAACTACCTGGCCACTGGAGCAAAGATGGCGGAGTGCACTCTGCACTCTCTCAGCAGCGCAGGTCACCCCGCAGAGGGGATAGCCCACAGCAGAGCTGGCGCCCAGACGACCACAGCGTTGCCCGTTCTTGGGAGCACAGAAGCCCCAACATGCCGTGTCCCAAGCGATGTTATATTGGGGTGAACCTGGTTACCTGTCTCCTCATTGCAGTCTACCAGAACAGAGGTCGCCAAAGGGAAGCTGGTAGGCTTCCGCCCAGTGGGGGGGGGGCTCTGCAAGGCAGAAGTCCCACAGCAGACCTGGCGCTTCGATCACTGCAGACCTGCCCAGCTCTTGGGAGCAGGGTACACACAAGCTGCCTGAGGCCCAAGCGATATCATGCCTGTCTGTCTCTGAGCCTGGTGGTCCCAATCACCTGGCCACTGGAGCAAAGATGGCGGAGAGCACTCTGCACTCTCTCGGTGGCGCTGCATCTTTTAAATTTCTAACAAGAAGCCTGCCTCTCTACTTTTTTAAAGCTAACGTTTTCTCGGAATTTTGAACTACATACTTTTAGCCTCCAAGACTCAAGTAAAATGTAATTTGTAACCATGAAAAATGACAGCAACCCTCTTTGTTTGCCGTGTTTTATCACAGATTTCTCTGGTAACATTTTTGATGGAAAACTCTCCAACAATTTTTGGAATAGACATGGTTGCAGTTTGGTATGAAACGTCATTTTTTCATTTACCCGGAGCAAATACTTCATGCTACCAGACTACTCCATCTAACATAAGCCACATAAAGGAAACAGAACATGGAATCAGCAGCTGTCCCAGTGAGAGGACATGCACCCATGGCCATGATTCACTGGAAATAAGTCCAGCCGCTTCTCTTCTCTATGAGGGCATTTTAGGTATCTCTATTATGTTCTACTAAAATAACTTAAAAGTCAGAATCATTTAATACTGAAACTTTGAATTATAACAAACAGCAATTGATGAATTTAATCAACCATGTGAAGGAAAACTTCACCTGTGTGTTATAATTTCCTATTGTAAGAAACTGTCTCCAAATTTTGGTACCTCTTTCCACTGGTCCTGAATTTATGTAAGATATAAATCCCAGAAATGAGAGTAAGTAATTAAGTAAGTATATGTCACTTACTTTGATATATAGAGTATTAATTTAGATGTGTATAATACATTGAATAGCAATTAAATAGTAAATTAGGTTTTCTCTACATAAATGGTATGGCTGTCCTAAAACTTACTGTGTAGACAAGACTGACCTCAAACTCAGTGAGATCATCTTGGCTCAGCTTCTGAGATCTGGGTATAAAGGCATGTGCCACAATGCTTTTCTCTTATGCAAGTCTTAAAATATAGCCTAATATACCTATATGGGACACATCAATACTATGAACTCAGATTTGAGCTCTCAGTTCAGTGGGTTGGGAGGGATGAAGCCAAGGACTATAAAAGAAGTGCAGTCAGGCAAGTTGTGCTGTGAAGTGCAGATACTGCTGTTAATTTACAGTTGCCCATGGCTGTTCAGTCAGAAAGTCACACAGGTGAACTAAAAAATTGGTACTATTTTATTGCGTGACTCTAATACCTGTATGTATAGCTTTTAAGGCAAAACAAAAATTAATTTGTATACCAGAACTGTGGCCGTATACATCCCACTGATTTCACCTCTCTAATTATATCACCTGAATTAATGGTAGAACAAGTAATAATAGTGATAAGAGTGTGTTTTACAAAATGCATGTCTTAATCATACTTACCAAAAAAAAAAATCCTTCCTCTTAAATAACAACAGTACAAAATAGCTATTTTACCGCAGACTTATAATAGATTGTGAGAAGATTGTATGTTGTCCTCTGTCCAGTAGATATATAAAATTGTTTGCCTTCTCTACCAAAAAGTAAAGCAGTATTTCAAATTTTCCTGATATTGTCATCCTAACCCCATGTCAAATACTGAAGAATTAGCCTAACCTACTTCTAAATAGTCTACCAAACTTAACTCACCAGTGAGCAGCAGTAACTCTAGAACAAATATCATTGTTTTATTTTTTTGGGCCATGGTCTGAGATTGCCTCTCAGTAGACTGTGGAGCTATGGCCCCAGATATCAAGAGAAAAGGTAATGCTCTGAGAGTAGGCATGGTTAATAACATTAGGCAAAGTTACTGACTGATCCATCCTTGGGCCTCAAACTTGCCAAGTATGTCTGGCTTTCATTTCCAGAAATCTGGGACCACATCATGGGGAGGAAAGTGAAGATCAGTAACTGGAGGTGGCCATGTGTTTTCACTGCAATGTAAAGGTACCGGAGCTCCTGGGAATCTTCCATTTGTCTGATTTTCTATCTTTAGTACAACAGGAAAGTAAATTGTGGTATTTCATGAACAAAGATACTTTTCTGTCCTTCAAACAAGCTGCTGCTTACAATTAATTAAAAAGTTGAATATTAACACATTTTAAGGAATGGATATGAAACTTTGAGACATTCTCACAAGTAAAACAGGGTGCTTAAGTAAGAAAGTTCACCACTATTCCAGGTGTACCTAGAGATGTACATGTATATTACAACTTTATTCTCTGTGAACCGAAAGTACAAATTCACCTACTTATACAATCAAAATGAGGTATTTCCTGGCCCTGCCATATTGGATGGTTGTTTATTTTCAGGAAGAGCACTTTGCTTTTTGTTTGTTTGTTTTATTGGGTTTTTTCATACTTACTGTTCATTTTTTTCTTATTTTCCTATTACTATTATTTCCTATTACCTATTTATTTATATATTCATTTATTTATTAATTTTCTTCTTGACTGCTTCATCCTACCCCATCACCTTTAACAAAGTCTCTTCCCTTCTCCTCTGAGTGGGTTAGGGCCCCCCCTGTGTTATCCTAGCACCCTGGCACATCAACTCTCTTCAGGGTTAGCACATCTTCTCCTGCTGAGGGCAGCTGAATGAGGGGTTTCCACAGACAGTCAACAGTTTTAGGGATAGCCTCTGTTCCACATGTTGGGGGATGCACATAGATTCTGAGCTGCATATTTGCTAAATATATGCCATATGTCATGATGCAGCTTCAGTACGCTTTTTGATTTGTGGTCAGTCTCTGATAGCTCCCAATGGTCCATGATAGTTGACTGGGTTGGTCTTCCTGTGGAGTCCCTATTTCCTTCGGAGCCCTGAATACTTTCCAACCTCTTACTTAATAGTCCCATCCAATTACTCCATCCAATATTTGGCTGTGGGTCTCTTTATCTGTTTTAGTCAGCTGCTGGGTAAAGCCTCTCAGAGAGCAGTTATGATAGGCTCCTGTCTGGATGTCCCACAGAGCAGCTGGCCTCCATAGAGACAGGCAGAGTTTCAGGCTGTGAATTGGAGAGCAGATCTCTGATTTCAGGTAGTAGGGTGGACTGAAAGCCAGGAAAGGCAATTAGGACAGACAGTAGGGTTATTTCATTGATACTGCAGCCAGAACTCTGCTTCTTTGATTCTAGTCTTAGCTAAGAACACGTAGGCTTCAGCCTGTAGTTTCCACTTTTTTTTTATTTTTTATTTTCCGTATTATTTATTTATATTCCCAATGATTTCCCCTTTCCCAGTTCCCCCCTCCCGGAAAGTCCCACAAACACTCTTCCCTCTCCCTTTTCCACAGTCAACCCCTTCCCGCTTCTCTGTCCTGTTATTCTCCTACACTGCTACATCCAGTCTTTCCTTCTTCTTGGAAATCAATTGATATGTGAATTATGTCTTGGGTAGTCCGAGCTTCTGGGTTAATCTCCCCTTATCAGTGACTGCATACCATGTGTGTTCTTTTGTGATTGGGTTACCTCACTAAGGATGATATTTTCCAGTTCTGACCATTTGCCTAAGAATTTCATGAATTCATTGTTTTTAATTGCCGAGTAGTATTCCATTGTGTAAATATACAACATCTTCTGAATCCATTCCTCCATTGAGGGACATCTGGGTTCTTTCCAGCTTCTGGCTATTATAAATAAGGCTGCTATGAACATAGTGGAGCATGTGTCCTTTTGCATGCTGGGGAGGCCTCTGGGCATATGCCCAGGAGTGATATAGCCGGATCCTCCGGGAGTGTCATGCCCAGTTTTCTGAGGAACCGCCAGACTGCTTTCCAGAGTGGTTGTACCAGCTTGCAATCCCACCAGCAGTGGAGGAGTGTTCCTCTTTCTCCACATCCTCACCAACACCTGCTGTCTCCTGAGTTTTTGATCTTAGCCATTCTGACTGGTGTGCAGTGAAATCTCAGGGTTGTTTTGATTTGCATTTCCCTAATGAATAAAGATGTTGAACATTTCTTTAGGAGCTTCCAGCCATTAGATATTCTTCAGGTGAAAATTCTTTGTTTAGCTCTGTACCACATTTTTTAATTGGGTTATTTGGCTCTATAGAGTCTAACTTATTGAGTTCGTTTTATATATTGGATATTAGCCCTCTGTTGGATGTAGGGTTGGTAAAGATCTTTTCCCAATTTGTTGGCTACCGCTTTGTCCTTTTGGCAATGTCCTTTGCCTTACAGAAACTTTGTAATTTTATGAGGTCCCATTTGTCAATTCTTGATCTTAGAGCATAAGCTATTGGTGTTCTGTTCAGGAAATATTCCCCTGTGCCCATAAGTTCAAGGTTCTTCCCTAGTTTCTTTTCTATTAGTTTCAGTGTGTCTGGTTTTTTGTGGAGGTCCTTGATCCACTTGGAATTGAGCTTAGTACAAGGAGATAAGAAAGGATAGATTTGCGTTCTTGTGCGTGCTGACCTCCAATTGAACTGGCACCATTTGTTGAAAAGGCTATCTTTTTTCCACTGGATAGATTTAGCTCCTTTGTCAAAGATCAAGTGACCATAGGAGTGTGAATTCATTTCTGGGTCTTCAATTCTGTTCCATTGATCTACATGCCTGTCACTGTACCAATACCATGCAGTTTTTAACACTATTGCTCTGTAGTACATCTTGAGGTCTGGGATACTGATTCCCCTAGAAGTTCTTTTACTGTTGAGAATAGTTTTGGCTATCCTGGGTTTTCTGTTATTCCAGATGAATTTTTGAATTGCTCTTTCTAACTCTATGAAGAATTGAGTTGGGATTTTGATGGGGATTGCATTGAATCTGTATAATGCTTTTGGCAAGATGATCATTTTTACAATATTATTACTGCCAATTCATGAGCACGGAAGATTTTTCCATCTTCTGAGGTCTTCTTCAATTTCTTTCTTCAGAGACTTGAAGTTCTTGTCATACAGATCTTTCACTTGTTTGGTTAGAGTCACACCAAGATATCTTATATTGTTTGTGGCTATTGTGAAGGGTGTCATTTCGCTAATTTGTTTCTCAGCCTGTTTATCCTTAGAGTATAGTAAGGCTACTGATTTGCTTGAGTTGATTTTATATTTGGCCACATTGCTGAAGTTGTTTATCAGCTGTAGGAGTTCCCTGGTGGAATTTTTTGGGTCGCTTTAGTATACTACCATATCATCTGCAAATAGTGATAGTTTGACTTCTTCCTTTCCAATTTGTATCCCTTTGACCTCCTTTTGTAGTCTAACTGCTCTAGCTAGAACTTCAAGTACTAAATTGAAAAGATACGGAGAGAGAAGGCAGCCTTGTCTAGTCCCTGGTTTTAGTGGGATTGCTTCAAGTTTCTCTCCATTTAGTTTGTTGTTGGCTACCGGTTTGCTGTAAGTTGTTTTTTTTAGATATGGGCCTCGAATTCCTGATCTTTCCAAGACTTTTAGCATGAAAGGATGCTGAATTTTGTCAAATGCTTTTTCAGCATCTAATGAAATGACCATGTGGTTTTTTTCTTTGAGATTATTTATGTAGTGGATTACATTGATGGACTACCTTATATTGAATCATCCCTACATCCCTGGGATGAATCCGACTTGATCATGGTGAACGATCATTTTTATTTTTTCTGGATGTTTGGATGCTAGTTGAAGTGTAGTTGCCTTGATACTGCTCAAGGCTTTGCTTTTAATGATGATGTTGGTATTGGGCAAGTTAACTTCTTTATGCCATATATCAATCAATTGTAAAATTAGAGTGTGTTATTGTTCACGGATTTGGTTGGTAAGAATTTTATTGAATATTTTTGCATCGATATTCATAAGAGAAATTGGTCTGAGATTCTCTTTCTTTGTTTGATCTTTGTGTGATTTTGGTATCAGCATAATTGTGGCTTCACACAACGAGTTAGGTAAGATTCCTTCTGTTTCTAGTTTGTAGAATAGTTTGAAGAGTATTGGTGTTAGATCTTCTTTGAAGGTCTGATAGAATTCTGCACTAAAACCATCTGGACCTGTGCTTTTTTTGGTTGTAAGACTTGCAATGACCACTTGTATTTCTTCATGGGTTATAGGACGGTTTAGATGGTCTATTTGATCCTGATTTAATTTTGGTATTTGGTATCTGTCTAGGAAATTGTCCATTTCCTCGAGATTTTCTAGTTGTGTTGAATACAGGCTTTTGTAGTAGGATCTGATGATTTTTTGAATTTCCTCAGTTTCTGTTGTTGTCTCTTCCTTCTCTCTCTGTTTCTGTCTCTGTCTCTGTCTCTCTCTCTCTCCCTCTCTCTCTCTCTCTTTCTCTCTCTGTTTCTCTCTATGTCTCTGTCTCTCTGTCTCTCTGTCTCTCTCTCTGTCTCTCTCTCTCACTCTCTCTCTCTCTCTTTCCCTCTAGTAGTCCCTCTCCCTCTTCCCACTTCTTTTTGTGTGTCTGTGTATTCCTTGAATGTCTATGCTCACCACATGCATGCAATACCTGCAGAGGCCAGGAGAGGGTCTCATATTGGGTGTAACTGGAGTCACAAATGGTTGTCAGCTGCTGTGTTGTTAGTGGGACTCAAACCCCAGTTCTCTGCAAGGACAGCAAATGCTCATAACAGGAGCCGTCTATCTCTCAAATCCCTACACTCAAATTTTAATGGGGATATGAACTCAGGTCCTCATGCGTGTTTAGCAAGCACTTTATTAACTGAGCCCCATTCCAGAGATTTTGAGAAACCATGTAAGTCCTTCAATGATTCGCCAGGTGAATTTATCAGAGGGCTAAGAGGAGGTATTGAAATAAGGAGAAAAGCAAGGTAGTCAAGGAGCGGCTTGTCTGGGTTTAAGATGGAAAACTTCTCACCTGGTCCTTAGTTGGCTGTAGGTGGAGTGGGGAACCTGCAGGGAGACATATCTGTTAATATAACAGGAAAGTCAGGAAGAGGTGTTATGTGGAAAAGAAATGATGAGCTTGATTTTACACCATGCTTAATAGACTTTAGCTTTGAATCCAAAACTCAGTCGTACCCTGGTGTGGTGGTTTTCAGCTGCAATCCCAGCACTGGGGACTCAGGTAAGAAGACCCTGAATTTCAAGAACATGGAGGGAACACAACTAACAAAAAGAAAAACTGTTAACAGGTGACGTAATAGAGCCTCGGGCCAGACCTGGCTCAGCTCTACTCTCCACACCCAGCAGGGCCCTACAGCAGCTATTCCTAGATCGTGCGTTCTGTCCACGAGATCCCTGGGCCTTGAGATGCAGCGGTTGGCTCAGGAATCCTGCATAAATAAAGGAGCAGGGTGCAGAAGTTGGGGTCGGAGTGCTAACTGGTGCTTGTAGAATGTCAAAGCAGAAACAACGTAGTTTTCTGTAAAAGGAAACCTTCTAGTCTGGAGCTCACATGGACTTCTATGACAGCTGAGCACAAGTCCTAACACAGTGCCCCAACCCTGTCTAACACACATGTAAGACCTCTGAGCCAGCTAGCAGGGAGCAGCCAGTACAGCGAGTCATCGGAAGACTTATGCAGAGAATTGAGAGAGCTCCGATGTGTGTTGGAGTTCTCCGTTCCCAGGAGGAGAACTTTAGATCTAGGAAGATCAGGAGAAATGGAAGCACTGGAGAAATGTGGTGAGTCTCTTGTCTGGGGTCAGTCTGTGGGTTGACGAGGGTGGGATCTAATGCACAGATAGGAGTGCGGGCATCACAGGGTGCATGCTCCTCGAATTTCACATCTTTGTTTTACTGCCTTTGTCCTGTGGTATTCACTGGTTCTACCTTGATACTAGTCCAAATACAGAGATATGAGACAGAGGCAATAGAGTTTGAGTTGTCCTTCATGAAGGCTGGCTAACCTCTTTTCGAGGGCCCAGGGGAGACCCCCCTTTTTCATTACACAGGGTGTCACCGAGAAGTTGATTGCTCTTATTTTCCATAACATAGTCAGAGAGCTGTTCCCCTTCTTTCGTTGAGATTCAAATAGTGGTAAGCAGAAGTCCAAAGTCATCACGATAGATATTCCAGACATCTATACCCTGCTCACACTTCTGTCCACATGCATCCACTTTTACTGACATTTTCTGGTGGGTCGTAGAGCTATTCAATGAATATTGATCTGCAGGGCCCAACACACAGCTGATATCACTGACCAGGGAGTGTTTTGATTTCCAGTTCTACTCTTTTCTCATCTAGCAGTGCTGTGAATAGGTCCCAGTTCCAGTGGCATGCCCTCTTTTTAGTGTCCCTGTGGACCTCGGCCTGCTGTGGTATAGACTCAGGACCAACATGCTTTGGTGGAAGAAGAGCATGGGTCCATGAAGGAAGTGCTGAGAGATCTGGTCCTTCTGAAATCCAGTCAAGTGTTAGACGTTCCACAGAGGCACTGCTCTGCAGCCAGCCATTCGGCACACCTATGAGAAGGAGCAGTTTCCAGCCATCAAAAGCAAATAGACGACAGAAAATTGAGTCAGCCTGGCTCTGCATCTGCTTGTTAAAAGAACCTGCTGACATTCCTTGTGCCCTGCAGAGAGTGGACTGGGGCTGTTCAGCATGGAAAGCTGGGGCCTGCCCTTCCTTCATGGTATGCCACAATTGCCCAGGTCCTACAGGGTTCCCCAAGGTGGAAGGAGATAGGTAACTTCTATCCCCTTTTCCAGTGGAGTCTTTACCCTCTCTGGAATAGAGATGGCTGAGTTCAGACCCCTGAGCTGCAGGTTACAAGCTAGTAACCCACAGCAAGTTGCTCTGTGCCTGTGAGAAGGCTGTATATCACAACACACTAAAGTAAATCATAGCACCCATCCAAATGGGTCATCGTGAGTGCTGAGTGCCCTAGTGTTTCTGTTTGGCACTAAATGCCCCAGGCTTGACAAAACCCTGTGGCCTGTTTAATTTTTGACAAGGTCTCTTGTAGCTAAGACTGTCCTCACAATATAAATTGACCCTGAGCTTCTGATCCTCTTACATCTACCCAGAGTGCTGGGATCATAGGCATGCGTATACCTACCTACATTTATGCAGTGTTAGAATAGATGCCAGATGGAAGTGGGTAAGCACTTCCAACTGAGCCACGTGACCATTTCTTCTACTGTCTTATGATACCACACACACACAGCCTCCTCTTTAAGGGACCAGGTGCCCTGCCTTTGCCGACATGTGACAAGAGCTCTCACACCCTGCACTGACTCTATGTCACGCTTTTAAGGGTGACTGAAGTTCCATTTGGATAGCTTGTCTCGGACCAGTAGGAGAACACTGTTGTGGGCTGCCCTAGTGTTGCTTGTATTTTGATATTAATTCTGCTTCCTCAAGAGGGGCTGCCCCAGAAGAGGGATAGATCACATACTCAGGTGATCTCACTGAACCCTCTCCTCATTCTGACTGGTCAAATAAAGGCTAGAGCTGAATTAAGCAGGGGAAGGAAAAAGAGTACAGGAGGTCTCAGAGAGATGGAGGAAGAGGAGGTGGAGGGAAGATGGAGCAGAACCACATGGTCTGGAGATGCTGCAGGTAGCAAGGGGTCTCATAGCTGGGGGATAAAGTAGCAGAGTGATAGATCTGCCCAATCCAGGCATATAGGTTATAAATATAACTGAGTTGTATAGTTTTATGTGGGGTAAGAAATCACTGCAACAGAACACATAAGCCTCCAGAGTCTAGAAATCTCCATGTTGGTCTTGAGTAGGACCCTATTTCCTCCCTGAGCTTCTGTTTCCTTAGGACAAAGGAATTCCTGTTATGTTGCGTTTTGTTTCATTTCCCTGCAAACTTCTCTTCAAGAAAGACAAGAATGCATAGAGCATCAGTTGTTTTCTGCTACTGGGTGGGCTAGTCTACCTTGCCCTTCTGCGCGGGAGGCACGTGAGTTCCTCCCAGGCCTCTAGCTTTTTGGAGGTTTGGGGGGGGAGTGACAAGAAGACAGCCCTAGCCCAAAATCCTAGTTGGATCACCCTGGCTCTCCCCATTACAGACAAGGAATTAATAGAGTAGTACCATATGTTTCCACATGGTGTTGAGATTTTCTTAAGTCTTCTGAGTAAGAGGTTTTAACATGGTTTTAGAGCTCTGGAGGTCTTTCCTCAGGGGACCCAAAGAAGATCCGAAGGAGGTCAGAAAGGGATATAGTCCCTCTCCTTGAAAGGCCCCAGGACCACCTTAGAGTCCTGCAACCATCTCTTCTCACAGCCCTGGACTCAGTGTCTCTCGACCCTTTGGAACTGTAACTTTGGAGCTGGTCTCCAGGGCCTTAACTGTCTCCTAGAGTTTGTAGCCTGACCTTAGTCAACCCACACCTTAAGCCATGCCAGAACATAATAAATACATGCGTGCAAATGCACAGAGCCCAGCTACAGGAGTAAGAACAGGGCTGGAGAATAGGCAAAAGGCAAACATGGGTTCTCTTTGTCTTTGTTGTCACTGAGCTGGGTAGTTTTTGTTTATGTGTTTAATAGTCTGAGCTGGGAACCATCAGCTACAACCTGAGGAACTGGAACGTGTGGGAAATTTCAGGCTTACCCCTATGGAGCTGTGGTATCTCTACTCATAAATCAAACCTGCTGGGGTCAGGTTAGTCAGGAACTTCCCCAATTAATATGCCCACAGCCCTACACCAAAGCTGGTGTGAGTTCATTGTCAGCAAAGCTTGGAAGTATCAGCTCCAATTAAACACCTGGCTCTAGATCACTTTCCTAGGACATGCTCCATTTCCCTGAGTTCCTTGTCTCATGTCAAAAAGTGGGGACATAGGACACTGCCTTCTGGTCTCCACCCACATACTTCCCTGAAGAACATGATCTACCAGGCCAATGTGTATTCAGAAATTTGGACTCATGTGGTATGGGGCACACTAAGTGTGAACACGCCAGGAGGGTCTAGATGTGTCCTTCTTCCAGACTGAGGGAGGTGAGCAATGGGCCTCCCCAGTCACCAGGGAAGAGGCCCCACAGGGTGCCAGGTCTCCAACAGGAATTACATCTCAATGACTTGGTTTGCAATCAAGATGGGCATGAGACTAGCAGCTCTGGAACAGCATGCTAGAAAGCTAGATGGAGAATCCCCTCAATCTTTCCCCTAGGCCAGGTGGAAGGAGAGGTTAAATGAGGGAGATGTTGAAGAGAGGAAAGGAATCATCCTTGCCATGCTCACCTGTCTTCTTTCTATAGATTGAAGGCAGGGGCAGGTCCTGGGCATCTCTAGGACATCATCAAGGCCAGCCTAGGAGGTCTGAGTCAACCTGCTCCCCAGATATTCTTATCCCTGTTTCTTTTGACCCCTAGGAAACAGTACCCTCAGACCTATTAGCCCTTGCTGTAGTTAGGAGGCTGTACTTAATTTTTAGTGAATTTTACTTTTAGTGCAGAGTGAGAAGAAAAACTCCTTTCTTGTTTTGGAGTAACCCACATGTTAAACCCTCCCACATATGACTCACAGACTCTGTGATTCTTCAGTTAAGAAACCTAAAAGCAGTCTCAAGGTCCTAAGTACCTAGTACCTTTTCTGTAAATGAAAGGAAAAAGAAGGCTCCCATTTCTTCCCAGATGTGAGGTGTGTTCTCAATAGCTTCAGAAGTGTCTGGCTGGTAAGGACTATCTGACTCAGGCTGTACTGCCATGTAGGATTGTTATCTTGCAAACTCAGTCTGAAGAAGTTCTAATTCATGACCTTTAACTAGACCCAGGCCACTAAAGCCATTTGTTGATATTTGCTAAAGAGAGAGTGAGTAAATGGCTACCAGAGTGAACCCCATGTAAAGGACAGGACAGAAGCATTGCTCTCTAACAGAAAAGTGTCTTTTTTGTGTGTGTATGCGTGCATGTATTATGTGTATGTGCATATATACTGTTTCATAAACATACACACACAGACATCCATACATATACATACATACATATATGTGGAGGCCAGGTGTTAAAGTCAGATGTTTTCCTCTTCTTTTCATTTTTTTTTCACATGGGTTCTCTCACTGAATCTAAAGCTCACCGATTCAGCCATTCTGAATGTCCAGAGAATTCCAGGTATCCTGCTGTCTTCACCTCCCCAGCATTGGAATTACAGACTTATGCCATTGTACCCAGGCTTTTAGAAGATGTCTAGAGACCTTGAACTCAGGTCATAATGATTGAGCAGCAAGCATTTTAACTATTGAGCCATTTCCTGTGCCCTCAGGACTTGCGTGAGAGACAGTGGGACCAGGGGCAAATTTAGAAAGAGGAAATACCTCTTTGCTCTCTGGACCATTCAGATACAGAAACCAAACTAGACCCAGTGAGAAGACTGGGACAGGTGAGCAAAACCATGATGGAGAAAGAACTGGAAAGATGGGACAGAGAGGGAAGCACTAAGATTCTGAGGTATAGCTAGACAAATGTTGATTATGCAAAAATCCACACACTCATATTTTCACATATACTCTCACACACATGGACAGACACAGACACACACACGTGCGTGCGCGCACAGATACACACACACACATACACACACACACATACACCACACACACACACACACACACACACACACACACACACACACACACACACACACACTCATCAGGTATGTGCTCATGCAGTCAGCCTGAGACTCGCTGGAAATAAATCCATTATATTTGTAAAACTGGGGCCTCAGCTGCATAGGCAGCATGGAGCTGCTGCCCTGTGTATCAGTCAGTTCCAGATGTAGAAGCTGTCAGAGGGGTATGTGTGAGAGAATGTGAGAAGAGAGGTTTGGGGGTTTGGGGTGTGATACTCTAGAGGACCAAGAGGCCTCAGCAGGAAGAGGAAGATTCCTAATTCTTAGGAGGCTCTCCAGAAATCCATGTACTAGGATGCAGGTCCAGTCCTTCCAAGGCAGAAGTCCAGAGTTAGAAACCAGCTCAGCTAGTCTGGTTAGGTCTCTAACAGCCAGGTGACCCTGGAAAATCACCTGTTGTTCTTATTCAGTGTGTGTGTGTGTGTGTGTGTGTGTGTGTTTGTGTGTGTGTGTGCGTGTATAGATTGTCAGGCAGGCTGTCAGGCCTCAGCCAACTGGACTTCTGTTTGAACTTTTAATATTTTCTGTAACCATGTATGATGTGTTGGGGTGGGGTGTGTATCTGGGTGTCAGAGGACAATGGTGTGGAGTCAGATCTCTCCAGCTACCTTCAAGAGTTCTGAGGATAGACCTCAGGTCACCAGGTTTACAAAGCTAATTCCTTTATCCCCAAGCCCAATTTGGGCTTGTCTTCAGTCTGATCCCAGGAGACCCTTTCTGTGTCCATCTCTGACTTGTGGTATGTGCCAGGTCCGTCTAGGACACCAGAATACTTTCCTCAGACATCTTGGCTGTTTTTCTTAAGGGACCTGAGGATGATCTCGGCCCTTGAATCTGGATTGCCTGAAATCTGGGACCTCAGACTGTGAACATCTAGATTTTAATGGCTGCTTCTATTTCTTTAGGGGTTACAGACTATTTAATTGGTTTCCCTAATTTAACTTTCTTAAGTATCTATCTAGAAAATCATCCATTTCCTTAAGGTTTTCCAATTTGTTGGAGAAGATGTTTTTCCAGTAAGACCTAATGACTTTTAAGTTTCCTCAGGGTCTGTTCTTAGGTTTCCCTTTTCATTCCTGATTTTGTTAGTATGGATAGTATGTCTCTGACTTTTATTTAGTTTGGATAAGGGTTTCTCTATCTTGCTGATTTTCTCAAAGAACCAGCTCTTGGCTTGGTTGATTCATTGTCCTGTTGTCTTTGCTTGTAATGAACTGATTTCATTTCTGAGTTTGATCATTTTCAGTGTCTACATTTGGGTGTGTTTGCTTCTTTTTTCTAGAACTTTCAGGTGTATATTTAAATTTTTTTTTTTTTTTTTTTTTTTGTAGTTTTCTGAAAATTTATTTTTTAAAATTTTTTTTTTTTTTTTTTTTTTTTTTTTTTTTATTTTTTTAATTTACATTCCAAATCACTTCCCCTTTCCCGTTTCCTCCCTCCCCGAAAGTCCCATAAGCCCCCTTCCCTCCCTCTTTTCTCCGTTCAACCCCCTCTCATTACTCTGTCCTGGCGTTCCCCTACATCCAGTCTTTCCAGGACCAGGGGTCTCTCCTTCCATCTTTTTAGAAATCTATTGATATGCTGATTGTGTCTAGGGTATTCTGAGATTCTGGGTCAATATCCCCTTATCAGTGACTTCATACCATGTGTGATCTTTTGTGATTGGGTTACCTCACTAAGGATGATATTTTCAAGTTCTGACCATTTGCCTAGGAATTTCGTGAATTCATTGTTTTTAATTGCAGAGTAGTATTCCATTGTGTAAATATACCACATCTTCTGAATCCATTCCTCCGTTGAGGGACATCTGGGTTCTTTCCAGCTTCTGGCTATTATAAATAAGGCTGCTATGAATATAGTGGAGCATGTGTCCTTATTGCATGCAGGTAAAGTCTCTGGGTATATGCCCAGGAGTGGTATAGCCGGATCCTCCGGAAGTGTCATGCCCAGTTTTCTGAGGAGCCGCCAGACTGCTTTCCAGAGTGGTTGTACCAGCCTGCAATTCCACCAGCAGTGGAGGAGTGTTCCTCTTTCTCCACATCCTCGCCAACAACTGCTGTCTCCTGTGTTTTTGATCTTAGCCATCCTGACTGGTGTGAGATGGAATCTCAGGGTTGTTTTGATTTGCATTTCCCTAATGACTAAGGATGATGAACATCTCTTTAGGTGCTTCTCAGCCATTAGATATTCTTCAGGTGAGAACTCTTTGTGTAGCTCTGTACCCCATTTTTTAATAGGGTTACTTGCCTCTCTGGAGTTTAACTTCTTGAGTTCTTTGTATATCTTGGATATTAGCCCTCTGTCGGATGTAAGGTTGGTAAAGATCATTTCCCAGTTAGTTGGTTGCCGCTTTGTCTTTTTGACGGTGTCTTTTGCCTTGCAAAAACTTTGTAATTTAATGAGGTCCCATTTGTCTATTCTTGATCTTAGAGCATAAGCTATTGGAGTTCTGTTCAGGAAATTCTCCCCTGTGCCCATATGTTCATAAGACCCAGAAATGAATCCACACTCCTATGGTCACTTGATCTTTGACAAAGGAGCTAAAACCATCCAGTGGAAAAAAGATAGCCTTTTCAACAAATGGTGCTGGCTCAGCTGGAGGTCAACATGCAGAAGAATGCAAATTGACCCATCCTTATCTCCTTGCACTAAGCTCAATTCTAAGTGGATCAAAGATCTCCACATAAAACCAGACACACTGAAACTAATAGAAGGGAAACTAGGGAAGAACCTTGAACATATATTTAAATTTTTATTGTGAGAAATCTACATTTTTTTAATGGATGAACTTAGTGCTATGATCTTTCCTCTTAGCACTGATTTCATTGTGTCCCATAACTTTTGGTATGTTGTGCCTTCACTTTCATTTAATTTATAAAGGCTTTGAAGTCTTTATTTCTTCTTTGACCCACTGGCCATGAAGTAGAGAGGAAGAAAAAGAAATATGTTCCTCTTGTCACTGCTTCTGATGTACCAAAGTCATCTTCCTTGCCTGGTGACTCAAGCCAAATCCTCACAGACTGTAGTGAAAGATCAGTGGCTTTTTCCCTTAGACATGAAGGCAAACAGAGGGCAGGGTGACTGATATTTTAGGAAAGTGTCCTTGGAAACTAAACCAGTGTAGGCCTGAGGAGTCTCCAACGAAGTCTTGGCTTCTCTGAGCCAAGGCCATAAGTTGAGCTAGTAAGCTAATTTCCCAAATCACGTCTTGTGCATGCATAGCAAGCATGCTGAGAACCTGGAACCCAGCTGTTGGACCTAGGCTTTCCCATTGGTCAGAGTGCGCATGCCTGTGTCTAGATGCGTTGCTTGGCAACAGTCAGACTTCCGTTGACTGGAGTAGCTGTTCTGCCCGGACTCTTATCCTACTGAGCTTGCTTTGTGGGTGCTTTGTCCTGGTGTTGCTGGCGGTGGTGACAAGACTCACTCGCAGATCTATTTCAGTGTGTTGGTTCTGAGGGTGGCCAAGAGCCAAGAGGGAGGGGAGGGGTCGGGGTGACTCGGGGTGACTCAGGGTGGGTGGGTGGGGAGCTCCACCATGAAGTTCTGCTGCTGCTGCTGCTGGAATCGAAGGCAGTCTTCCCCTGGATCCTCCACCAGCCAGAGGGAGTCCTTCCAGAGTCCTGGGAGGCCATGTTGGAGTGCTACTAGCCTCTCTTCCCTCAAAAAGATCAAAAGCTACAAAGCCTTCAGCAAGATCCACAAGGCTGCTACCCTGGGTGATGTTGCCATGGTAGAGCGCAGACTCATACTTAGGAAAAATGACATCAATGATCGAGACAGAAATGACAGGTCTGGGGCTGGGAGTAAGGGGAAAGGGCAGGTTGGGAGGCAGGTGGAGAAAGAAACATGTCAGCTTCCCTAAGTAGCCCCAGTGATTAGGACTAGGAGGGAACTGTCAATGTGTACAGTGCTGGTGACTAGTATGTTGATATTTGTCACTAAGATGTCATGGGAATCTCAGTGCTTGGCAGTTATTCCACTGTTCTGTGAAGTGTGGGGGTGGGGGAAGGGCGGAAAGCACTGCTGACCTAGAGCTGTTCACCACAAAAAGCCCCTGGTTCCTGAATGTCTTAATGTTTTGATATCCAGCCCTCCTCTTTTCTGTGGCTGTCTGATGTACCTGCTTCTCTCCCAGGCACTATAGTAGGTTGACCTCATTTTCGTCTAGATATCATTCAGTTTATTATATACACAAAATAATTAGACATAATCATTTTAGTTGCAGTTTTCTGAAAATAAGATACAGAATATGTTTATTTCAAATACGGGTTTCCTTTCCATTTATACAAGTTTTCCTACAAGAGGTTGAATGACTGCAGTCATAATAGTGATCAGGAAAATATAACTTTAAAAGTGAAAACTGTCCATTTAATTTGAAACTGGCAGGTGGTTTGCTGCATATTGCTTTTATTATGTTTAGGTATGGGCCTTGAATTCCTGATCGTTCCAATACTTTCTTTTTATTAATTTGTTTTTATTGAAAAAGGAAGTAAAATGAAGTAAAAACATTTTATGATAAACTTGAAGATTTACATGGAAAATATTTCTGATAAAATAGAAGAAATATATAGAAAAACATTAAGATTGACAGTTTTCATGGAAAATTAAAGAGTTAAGTGGTAGACATAAAAAACATTGCTAAATTAATTGAAAAATGAAATAGAAACATTTTATGATTGTATTGAAGACTTACATGTAAAATATTTCTGATAAAATTGAAGAAATACATAAAAAACTTTAAAATTGAAGATTATCATGGCAATTATACAGATAAAATGATAGGCATAAAAATAATTCTAAAATGATTTGAAAGTGGAATTATAAACATTTTCTGATAAACTTGAAGATTTCCATGGAACATATTTCTGATGAAATTGAAGAAATATATAGAAAAACATGTTAAAATTGAAGATTATCATGGAAATTATACAGATAAAATGATTGGCATAAAAATGATTCTAAATTGAAAATGGAATTATAAACATTTCAGGTAAAATTGAAGATTTACATGGATTGACTATTTCATGGAAAATTATACAGATAAAATGGTAGATAAACCTTTCTAAATTAATTGGAGATGGAATTAAAAACATCTTGTGATAAAATCAGTGATTTACATTGAAAACATCTCACAAAATAGAAGAAATATATAGAAAAACATTAAAATTAAAGATTATCATGAAAAATATTGCAGGTAAAATGGTAGACCTAAAAAATTACTAAGTTAATTGAAAGAGGAATTACAAATATTTTCTGATAAAACTGATGATTGACATGAAAAATATTTGTTAGTCTGTCTTTTTATTGGGGAATTGAGTCCATTGATGTTAAGAGATATTAAGGAATAGTGATTGTTGCTTCCTATTATTTTTGATGTTATTTTATGTTAGGGTGGGTATCTTCTTTTGGGTTTGTTGGAAGATTACTTTCTTGTTTTTTCTAGGGTGTAGTTTCCCTCCTTGTGTTGGTATTTTCCATCTATTATCCTTTGTAGGGTTGGATTTGTAGACAGATATTGTGTAAATTTAGTTTTATCATGGACTATCTTGGTTTCTCCATCTATGGTGATTGAGAGTTTTGCTGGGTATAATAGCTTGGATTGGCATTTGTGTTCTCTTAGAGTTTGTAGGAGCTCTGCCCAGGATCTTCTAGCTTTCATGGTCTCTGGTGAGAAGTCTGGTATAATTCTGATAGGCCTGCCTTTACAAGTTACTTGCCCTTTTTCCCTTACTGCTTTTAATATTCTTTCTTTGTTTAGTGCATTTGGTGTTTTGATTATTATGTGCCCGGAGGACTTTCTGGTCTGGTCAGTCTGGTTGGAGATCTGTAGGCTTCTTGTATGTTCATGGGCATCTCTTCCTTTTGGTTAGGGAAGTTTTCTTCTATAATTTTGTTGAAGATATTTACTGGCCCTTTAATTTGGAAATCTCCATTCTCTTCTATACCTATAATCCTTAGGTTTGATCTTCTCATTGTGTCCTGGAGTTCCTGGATGTTTTGGGTTACAAACTTTATGCATTTTGCATTTTCTTTGACTGTTGTGTCAATGTTTTCTATGGTTTCTTCAGCACCTGAGATGCTTTCTTCTATCTCTTGTATTCTGTTGTTGATGCTTACATCTATGACTCCTGAATTCTTTCCAAGGCTTTCTATCTCCAGAGATATCTCACTTTGTGATTTCTTTATTGTTTCTACTTCCACTTTTAGATCCTGCATGGTTTTGTTCAGTTCCTTCAATTGATTGTTTGTGTTTTCCTGTAATTCTTTCAGGGATAATTTTTGTTTGTTTCCTCTTTAAGGGCTTCTGCCAGTTGACCCATGATCTCCTCTATTTTTTAAGGGATTTTTGTGTTTCCTCTTTAAGGGCTTTTACCTGTTGACTGATGCTCTCCTATATTTCTGTAAGAGTTATTTAAATCTTTCTTGAAGCCTTCTGTCAGCATCACGAGGTACGATTTTAAATCCAACTCTTGATTTTCCCATGTGTTGGGGTATCAGAGACTTGCAGTGGTGGGAGAACTGGATTCTGATGTTGCCAATTGGCCTTGGTTTCTGTTGGTAGGGTTCTTGTGCTTGCCTTTTGCCATCTGGCTAGCTCTGTTGCTAGTTGGTCTTGCTGTCTCTGGCTGGAGCTTGTTCCTCCTGTGGGCCCGTAAGCCTGTGTCCTTACTACTGGGAGACCAACTCTCTTCTGTCAGGGTCTGTGCATCACCTGGATCCCTGGTGCAAATGGCAGCCTGAAGACCTCTGGCTAAGCTGCTCCACTGATCTTATGCCCTGTGCGCTCCTAGCTGTTCCACTCCAGCGAGGAGGGGAAGATCTCACCTGCATGCTCAGAAGTAAAAGCAGTGCTTTGAGATCACTCTCTCCTGGCAGGCCGTGCACAGAAGGCTCTGGAGCTGCCTGTCTCCCTGGTCCAAATGGTGGCGGGCACTCCAATACTTTTAATATGAAGGGGTGTTGTACTTTGTCAAATGCTTTTTCAGCATCTAATGAGATGCCCATTAATTTTTTCTTTGAGTTTGTTTAAATAGTTAAGGAATTTTCATATACTGAACCAACCTTGCATCCCTGGGATGAAGCCTACTTGGTCATGCTGAATGATGGCTTTGATGTGATTGATCCTGGATTCAGTTTACTAGTATTTTATTGAGTATTTTTTCATTGATGATCATAAGTCAAATTGGTCTGAAGTTCTCTTTCTTTAATGGATCCTTGATTGGTTTGTGTATCAGAGTATTTGTGGCTTCATAGTATTAATTATTTAGTGTTCGTTCTGTTTTATGGAATAGTTTGAGGAGTGTTGGCATTAGCTTTTCTTTGAATGTCTGATGAAATTCTGCACAGAAGCCATCTGGCCCTAGGCTGTTTTTGTTTGCAAGTTTTTTAATGATATCTTCTATTTCCTTAGGGGATATAGGCCTGTTTAGATAGTTTACATGCACTTGATTTAACTTTAGTTGCAGTATCTGTTTACAAAATCATCCATATCATTTAGATTTTCCAGTGTTGTTGAGTATAGGATTTTTTGTATGATCTGATGATTGTGTATGATATTTTTTATTAGATATTTTCTTTATTTACATTTCAAACGTTATCCCCTTTCCTGGTTTCCCCTCTGAAACACACCATCCCATTCCCTGCTCTCCCTGCTCACCAACACACCCACTCCTGCTTCCCTGTCCTGGCATTCCCCTATACTTGGGCATCTAACCATTTAAGGACCAAGTGCCTCACCTCCCTTTGATGTCCAACGAGGCTACATATGCAGCTTGAGCCATGGGTCCCTCCATGTATACTCTTTGGTTGGTAGTTTAGTCCCTGGAAGGTATGGGGGTACTGGTTGGATAATATTGCTGTTCCTACTATGGGGCTGCAAGCTCCTACAGCTCCTTGGTCTCTTTCTCTAGCTCCTCCATTGGGGAATTTGTGCTTAGTCCAATGGTTGGCTGAGAGCACCAACCTCTGTATTTGTCAGGTACTGGCAGAGTCTCTTAGGACACAGCTAGTGTCAGCAAGTGCTCCTTGGCATCCACAATAGTGTCTGGGTTTGGTAACTGAATGTGTGATGGATCCCCAGATGGGGCAGTCTCTGAATGGTCTTTCATTCAGTCTCTGCTCCACAATTTGTCTCTCTGTATCTTCTACAATGGGTATTTTGTTCCCCTTTCAGAAGGACCAAAGTATCCACATTTTGGTCTTCTTTCTTCTTGCATTTCATTTGGTCTGTGAATTGTATATTGGGTATTCCAAGCTTCTGGGCTAATATCTACTTATCAGTGAGTGCATACCATGTGTGTTCTTTTATGATTGGGTTACCTCACTCAGGATGATATTGTTTAGTTCATCCATTTGCCTAATTTCATGAATTCATTGTTTTTAAAAGTTGAATAGTACTCTATTGTGTAAATCTACCACATTTTCTCTATCCATTCCTCTGTGTTGAGGGACATCTGGGTTCTTTCCAGTTTCTAGCTGTTATAAAAGATTGCAATGAATATAGTGGAGCATGTGTCCTTATTACATGTTGGAGCATCTTCTGGGTATATGCCCAGGAGAGATATAGCTGTGTCCTCTCTAGTACTATGTCCAATTTTTGGAGGAATCACCAGACTGATTTCCAGAGTGCTTTTACCAGCTTGTAATCCCACCAGCACTGGAGGAGTGTTCCTCTCTCTCCACATCTTTGACAGCACCTACTGTCACTTGAGTTTTTGATCTTAGCCATTCTGACTGGTGTGAGGTGGTATTTCGGGGTTGTTTTGATTTTCAATTCCCTGATGACTAAGGATTTCGAACATTTCTTCAGGTGCTTCTCAGTCATTCTATATTTCTCAGTTGAGCATTCTTTGTTTAGCTCTGTACCCCACTTTTATATACGGTTATTTTGTTCTCCGGACTCTGATTTTTTGGGTTTTTTGTATGTATTGGATATTACCCCTCTATTGGATGTAGTGTTGGTAAAGATCTTTTCCCGATTTTTTCACTGCCATTTTGTCCTATTGACAGTGTCCTTTGCCTTACAGAAACTTGGTAATTTTATGAGGTCCCATTTGTCTATTCTTGATCTTAGAGCATAAGCAATCTGTGTTCTGTTCAGGAAATTTTCCCCTGTGCCCATGTGCTCAAGGCTCACCCCCCCTCCCTTTCTCGTCTGTTAGATTCAGTGTATCTGGCTTTATGTGGAGGTCCTTGATGCACTTGAATTTGAGTTTGTACAGGGAGATAAGAATGGATTAAGTTGCATTCTTCTACATGTTTACTGCCAGTTGAACCAGCACCATTTGTTGAAAATGCTGTCTTTTTTTCCACTGCATGATTTTAGCTCCTTTGTCAAAGAGCAAGTGACCATAGGTGTGTAAGTTCATTTCTGGGTCTTCAGCTCTAATTCACTGATGTACCTGCCTGTCATTGTAACAATACTATACAGTTTTTATCACTATTGCTCTGTAGTTCAGCTTGAAGTCAGGGATGGTGATTCTGCCAGAAGTTCTTTTATTGTTGAGAACAGTTTTCACTATTTTGGGACTTTTGCTATTCCAGATAAATTTGGAAATTGCTCTTTCTGACTTTATGATATATTGAGTTGGAATTTTGATGGGGATTGCAGTGAATCTTGCTTTTGACAAGATGGCCATTTTTACTATATTATCCCTGCCAATTCATGAGCAAGGGAGATTTTTCCATCTTCTGAGATCTTCTACAATTGCTGTCTTCAGAGACTTGAAGTTCAGAGTCATGCCAAAGTATTTTATATTACTTGTGATTGTTGTGAAGGATATCATTTTTTCTAATTTCTTTCTCAGCCTCTTTATCCTTTGAGTATAGGAAGTCTGCTGATTTGTTTGAGTTAATTTTATATCGAACCACTTGACTGAATTTGTTTAGAAGTTCTCTGGTGGAATTTTCGTGGTCACTTAAGTATACTATCATATCATCTGCAAATAGTGGTAGTTTGAATTTATCCTTTCCGGTTTGTATCTCTTTGACCTCCTTTTGTGGTCTAATTGCTCTGGCTGGGACTTTGAGTACTATATTGACAAGGTAAGATAGTCTCTGGTGAGAAGTCTGGTGTAATTCTGATGTCTGCCTTTATATGCTACTTGTCATTTTTCCATTACTGTTTTTAATATTATTTGTTTAGTGCATTTGGTGTTTTGATTATTATGTGATGGGAGGAATTTCTCTTCTGGTCTAATCTATTTAGAGTTTTGTAGGCTTCTTGTAAGTTCATGTGCATCTCTTTCTTTAGGTTAGGGAAGTTTTCTTCTATAATTTTGTTGTAGACCTTTACTGGTCCCTTAAGCTAGAAATCTTTGCTCTCTTCTTTCTATACCTATAATCCTTAGGTTTGGTCTTCTCATTGTGTCCCAGATTTCCTGGATGTTTTGGGTTAGGAGCTTTTTGCATTTTGCATTTTGTTTGACTGTTGTCAATGTTTTCTATGGTGTCTTCTGCACCTGGAATTCTCATTTCTTTCTCTTTGATTCTGTTGTTGAGTCTTGCACCTATGACTCTTAATTTCTTTCCTAGGTTTTTTAGCTCCAGATTTGCTTCCCTTTATGATTTCTTTATTGTTTCTACTTCCATGTTTAGATCCTGACTGGTTTTGTTCAGTTTTTTACATGTTTGCTTGTGTTTTCCTGTAATTTCTAAGTGACTTTTCTGTTTTCTCTTTAAGGGCTTCTACCTGTTTACCTGTGTTTTCCTGTATTTCTTTAAGGGAATTATTTGTGTCCTTCTTGAAGTACTCCATTAGCATCATGAGCTGTGATTTTAAAACCAAATCTTGCTTTTCATGTGTTGGGGTATCCAGAACTTGCTGTTGTGGGATAACTAGGTTCGGATGATGCCATGTCATCTTGGTTTCTGTTGGTAATGTTCTTGTGTTTGTCTTTCACCAGCTGGTTATTTCTGCTGTTAGTTGATCCTGCTGGTACTGGCTACAGCTTGTCCCGCCTTTGGGTCTGTAATCCTGTCTCAGAACCCCTGGGAGACCAGTTCTACCCTGGCAAAGAGGGACTGCATCTAGATGGAGCCCCAAAGGATCCTGTCCCAGCTGCTCTGACAGTCCTGTGCTCCCTGTGCTCCTGGCCTTACCCACCTTGGACTGTCACCAGAGAGAAAATGGGATCTCACCTCTAAATCCAGAAGTCAAAACACTCACTGGAGGTCAATTCTCCCTTGGCAGGACCTCTGCTTAACATGCAGATTTTATCACTATTGCTCTGTAGTACTGCTTGAGGTACGAGATGCTGATTCCCACAGAAGTTCTCTTATTGTAAAAATAGTATTAGCTATCCTGGGTTTTTTGTTATTCTAGATGAATTTGAGAATTGCTCTTTAGAAGTCTATGAAGAATTGAGTTAGAATTTTGATAGGCATTGCATTGAATCTGTAGATTGCTGTTGGCAAGATGGCCATTTTTACTGCATTAATCCTGCCAATCCACGAACATGTGAGATTTGTCCATTTTCTGAGGTCTTCTCGACTTCTCTATTCAGAGAAATGAAGTTCTTGTCATATAGATCTTTCATTTCTCTAGTTAGAGTCACATCAAGCTATTTTATATTGTTTGTGACTATTGTGAATGGTGTTGTTTCCCTAATTTCTTTCTCAGCCTGTTTATCCTTTGAGTACAGGAAGACTACTGATTTCTTTGAGTTAATTTTATATCCTGAGACTTTGCTGAAGTTATCAACTGTAGGAGTCCTCTGGTAGAGTTTATGGGGTCACTTAAGTACACTGTCATATCATCCACAAATAGTGATAGTTTGATTCTTCCTTTCCAATTTGTATCCATTTGACCTTCTTCTGTTGTCTAATTGTTCTTGCTAGAAGTACAAGTAGTATATTGAATAGATATGAAAAGAGAGGCCAGCCTTGTCCAGTCCCTGATTTCTGTGAGATTGGTTTAAGTTTCTCTCCATTTAGTTTGATGTTGGCTACTGGTTAGCTGCATATTGCTTTTTCTGTGTTTTGGTTTGGGCGTTGAATTCCTGAACTTTCCAAGACTTTCAACATGAAGGGATGTTGAATTTTGTCAAATGCTTTTTCAGCATCTAATGAAATGATCATTTGCTTTTTTTCTTTGAATTTGTTTATGTAGTGTATTATGTTGATGGACTTCAGTACATTGAACCATCGCTGCATTCCTGGGATAAAGCCTACTTAACAATGATTAATGATCGTTTTGTTGTGTTCTTGGATTTGGTTTGCAAGAATTTTATTGAGTATTTTTCATCGATATTCATAAGAGAAATTGGTCTGAATTTCTCTTCTTTGTTTGATCTTTGTGTACTTTAGATTTAAGGATAATTGTGGCTTCAAAGAATGAGTTGGACAGTTTTCCTTCTGTTTCTATTTTGTGGAATAGTTTGAAGAATATTGGTATTAGGTCTTCTTTGAAGGGATGATAGAATTCTGTACTACAACCATCTAGTCCTGTGCTTCTTTTTGTTGGGAGACTTTCAATGACTGTTTCTATTACATTAGGGGTTATGGGACTGTTTAGGTGGTTTATTTGATCCTGATTTAACTTTGGTATTTGGTATATGTCTAGGAAATTGCCCATTTCATTCAGATTTTCCGTAGTGGTGAGTATAGGCTTTTTTGTAGGATCTGATGATTTTTTTGGATTTCCTCAATTTCTATTGTTGTTATATCTCCCTTTTCATTTCTGATTTTGTTAATCTGGATACTTTTTCTGTGCCCTCTGATTAGTCTGGCTAAGGGTTTATCTATCTTGTTGATTTTTTTCAAAGAACTAGCTCCTGGTTTTATTGATTTTTTTTGTATAGTTATTATTGTTTCTTCTTAGATGATTTCAGCCCCGAATTTGTTGTCTAGTCCTTTTGGGTGTATTTGCTTCTTTTGTTCTCGAGCCTTCAGATGTGCTATCAAGCTGCTAGTGTATGATCTCTCGAGTTCTTTCTTTCTTTCTCTTTCTTTCTTTCTTTCTTTCTTTCTTTCTTTCTTTCTTTCTTTCTTTCTTTCTTTCTTTCTTTCTTTCTTTCTTTCTTTCTTTCTTTCTTTCCTTGGAATCACTCCGAGCTATGTGATTTCCTCTTAGAACTGCATTCATTGTGTCTCATAAATTTGGGTATGCTGTGCTTTCATTTTCATTCAATTTTTTAAAAGTCTTTAATTTCTTCCTTTCTTTATTCCTTGACCAAGGTATTGTTGAGTAGAATGTTATTCAGTTTCCACATGTATGTGGGCTTTCTGTTGTTTTTGTTGCTTTAGAAGACCATCTTTAGTCTGTGGTGATCTGATAGGAGGCATGGTGTTAATTCAGTCTTCTTGTATCTGTTGAGGCCTGTTTTGTGACCAATTATATGGTCAGTTTTGGAGAAGCTACCATGAGGTGCTGAGAAGAAAGTATATTCTTTTGCTTTAGGATGAAATGTTCTACAGATATCTGTTAAATCAATTTGGTCCATAACTTCTGTTAGTTTCTCTGTGTCTCTCTTTATTTTGTGTTTTCCTAATCTGTCCATTGATGAGAGTTGAGTGTTGAAGTCCTGCACAATTATTGTGTGAGGTGAAATGTGTGCTTTCAGCTTCAGTAAAGTTTCTTTTATGAATGTGGGTGCCCTTGCATATGGAGCATAGACATTCAGAATTGAGAGTTTTTCTTGGCACATTTTTCCTTTGATGTGTCTGAAGTGTTCTTCCTTATCTTTTTGATGACTTTTGTTTGAATGTCGATTTTATTCGATATTAGAATGGCTACTCCAGCTTGTTTCTTGGGACCATTTGCTTGGAAAATTATTTTTCAGCCCTTTAATCTGAGGTAGTGTGTTCCTTTGACACTGAGGTGCATTTCCAATATTCAGCAAAATGCTGGGTCCTGTGTACATATCCAATCTGTTAGTCTCTATTTTTTGGTTGGGGGATTGAGTACATTGATGTTAAGTGATATTAAGAAATAGTGGTTGTTGCTTCCTGTTATTTTTGATGGTATTCTTATATTTGTATGGTTATCTTCTCTGGGGATTGTTGAAAGAAGACTGCATTCTTGCTTTTTCTAGGGTGTAGTTTCCCTCCTTGTGTTGGTGTTTTCCATTTATTATCCTTTGTAGTCCTGGATTTGTGGAAAGATATTGTGTAACTTTGCTTTTGTCATGGAATATCTTGGTTTCTCCATACAAGGCAATTGAGAGTGTTGCTGGGTATAGTAGTCTGGGTTGGCATTTTTTTTTCACTTAGGGTCTGTATAATATCTGTCCAGCATCTTCTAGCTTTCATAGTCTCTGGTGAGAAGTCTGGTGTAGTTATGATAGGTCTGCCTCCATATGTTACTTGCCCTTTTTCCCTTACTGCTTTAATATTCTTTCTTTGTTTAGTGCATTTGGTATTTTGATTATTATGTGATGGTACAGAATTCATTTCTGGTCCAACTTATTTGAGGTTCTGTAGGCTTTTTGTATGTTCATTTCTTTCTTTAGATTAAGGAAATTTTCTTCTATAATTTTGTTGAAGATATTTACTGGCCCTTTAAGCTGGAAATCTTCACTCTCTTCTATACCTATAATCCTTAGGTTTGGTCTTCTCATTGTGTTCTGGATTTCCTGGATATTTTGGTTTAGAAACATTTGGCATTTTGCATTTTCTTTGACTGATGTGCCAATGTTTTCTATGGTATCAGTTGCATCTGAATTTAATTCTTCTATCTCACGTATTCTGTTCTTCATACTTGCATATATCACTCTTGATTTCGTTCCGAGGTTTTCTAACTCCAGAGTTGTTTCTGTTTGTATTTTCTTTATTGTTTCTACCTCCATTTTTAGCTCCTGGATGGTTTTCTTCTGTTCCTTCACTTGTTTGTTTGTCTTTTCCTGTAATTCTTTAAGGGATTTTTGAGTTTCTTCTTTAAGGGCTTCTACCTGTTTACCCATGTTCTCCTTCATTCCTTGAAGGGCATTATTCATATCATTCTTTTATTTTCCTTTTTTTGTCCCTTTATATTGTATATAATATAATCTTTATTTACATTTCAAATGCTAAGCCTTACCGGTTTGCCCCCTCCCTGAAAACCTCCAATCCCTCCTCCCACCCCCTTGCATCCCAGTATATGCCCCTCCACCCTACCAACTCCCCCCCCCCCATTTCCCTTTGTTGGGGCATCTTTTGAGCCTTCTCCAGTCAAATGACCACTCTTCCCATTGGTGCCAGAAAAGGCATTCTTCTGCCACATTTTTGGCTGGAACCATTTGTACCCCTTGGTTGATGGTTTATTCCCTGGGAGTCCTGGAGCTTCTGGATTGTAGACATCCTGTTCTTCCCATGGGCCTGTAAACCCCTTCAGCAACTCCAGAACACCCTCCAACTCCTCCATTGGGGAACCCAAGCCCAGTCCAATGGTCAGCTGCTAGCATCTGCATCTGTATGTGTAAGGCTCTCGAAAGGCCCCTCTAGAGACAACCATGGCATGCTCCTTTTGGTATGCACTTCTTGTCATCCATAATAGTGTCAGGTTTTGGTGACTCTTTATAGGAAGAATCCCCAGGTAGTGCAGTCTCTATGTGGCCTTTCCTTCAGTCTCTGCTCCACACTTTGTTTCCTTTATTGCTCCTGTGAGTATTTTGTTCCCTTTCTCAGAGAAACCAGAGTACCCTCACTTCAGTCTTCCTTCCTCTTGATCTTCCTGTGGTCTGTGAATTGTTACTTGTTTATTTTGAGCTTTTAGACTAACATCCATTTATCAGTGAGTGCATTCCATGTATGTTCTCTTGTGATTGGGTTACCTCGCTCAGGATGACACTTTCTAGTTCCTTCAGTTTGCCTAAGATTTTCATGAATCCATTGTTTTTAGTAGCTGAATAGTACCCCATTGTTTATCTATAACACAGTTTCTATATCCATTCCTCTGTTGAAGGAAATCTGGGTTCTTTCCAGGCTCTGGCTATTATAAATAAGGCTGCTATGAAAATATTGGAACATGTGTCCTTATCACATATAGGAGCCTCTTCTGCATATATGACCTAGAGTGGTATAGCTGGATCCTCAGGTAATACTATGTCTAATTTTCTGAGGAACTGCCAAAATGATTTGCAGAATGGTTTTACCTGCTTGCAATACCACCAATAATGGAGAAGTATTCCTCTTTCCCCACATCCCATCCAGCATATGCTGGTCCCTGAGGTTTTCATCTTAGCCATTCTGACCAGTGTGAGGTAGAATCTCAGTGTTGTTTTGATTTGGATTTCCGTGATAACTAAGGCTGTTGAACATTTCTTTAGGTGCTTCAGAGCCATTTAAGTTTCCTCAGTTGAGAATTCCCTATTTCACTCTGTACCCCATTTTTTAATAGGGTTATTTGACTGTCTGGCATCTAACTTCTTATGTTCTTTGTATACATTGGATATTATACCTCTATCGGATGTAGGATTGGTAAAGATCTTTTCCCAATTAGTTGGTTGTCGTTTTGTCCTATGGACCTTGTCCTTGGCCTTACAGAAGTTTTGCAGTTTTATGAGGTTCCATGTATTGATTCTTGTTCGTAGAGCATAGCCGTTGGTGTTCTATTCAGGAAATTTTCTCCTGAGCCCATGTGTTCAAGATTCTTCCCCACTTTCTCCTCTATAAGCTTCAGTGTGCCTGGTTTTCATGTATAGGCCCTTGATCCACTTGGTCTTGAGCTTTGTACAAGGAGATAAGAATGGGTCAATTTGCATTTTTCTGCATGCTGACCTCCAGTTGATCCAGCACCATTTGCTAAAAATGCTGTCTTTCTTCCACTGGATGTTTTTAGCTTCTTTGTCAAATATCAAGTGGCCATAGGTATGTGGATTTTCTTCTGGGTCTTCAATTCTATATTCCATTGATCTTCCTGCCTGTCTCCATACCAAATACCAAACAGTTTTTATCACTATTGCTCTCTAGTAGAGCTTGAGGTCAGGGATGGTGATTCCCCCAGGACATCTTTTGTTATGAAGAGTAGTTTTTGCTATCCTGGGTTTTTTGTTATTCCAGATGAATTTGAGAATTGCTCTTTCTAGATCTATGAAGAATTGATTTGGGATTTTCATGGGGATTACATTGAATCTGTAGATTGCTTTCAGCAAAATGGCCATTTTTACTATATTAATCCTGCCAATCCATGAGTTTGGGAGATCTTTCCATCTTTTGAGATCTTCTTTGATTTCTTTCTTCAGAGGCTTGAAATTCTTGTCATACATATCTTTCTCTTGCTTCGTTAGAATCACACCAAGGTAGTAATATTATTTGTGACTATTGTGAAGGGTGTCATTTCCCTAACTTCTTTCTCAACTTGTTTGTCCTTTGAGTAGAGGAAGGCTACTGATTTGTTTGAGTTAAACTTATATCCAGCAACTTTGCTGTAGTTGTTTATCAGCCTTAGGAGTTCTCTGGTGGAAGTTTTGGGATTGCTTAAGTATAACATCATATCATCTGCAAATAGTGATATTTTGACTTCTTCTTTACAATTTGTATACCTTTGGCCTACGTTTGTTATCCTATTGCTCTGGCTAGGATTGAAAGTACTATATCGAATAGATAGGGAGAGAGTGGGCAGCCTTGTCTGGTCCCTGATTTTAGTGGAATTGCTTCAAGTTTCTCTCTATTTAATTTGATATTGGCTAAAGTTTTGCAGAATAATGCTTTCCCTATGTTTAGGTATGGGCCTTGGATTCCCAATCTCTCCAAGAGGGAAGGGATGCTGGGTTTTGTCAAAAGCCTTTTCAGCATCTAATGAAATGACCATGTGAAATTTTTTCTTTAGTTTGTTTATGTAGTGGAATACATTGATGGATTTCTGTATATTGAACCATCACTGCATCCCTGGGATGAAGCCTACCTGATCGTGGTGAATTATAGTTTTGATGCATTCTTGGATTCATTTGGCTAGAATCTAGAGTATTTTTGCATCAAGGTTCATGAGGGAGATTAGTCTGAATTTCTCCTTCCTTGTCTGGTCCATGTTTGGTTTAGGTATAAGTATTATTATGGCTTCATTGAATGAGTTGGGTAGTGTTCCTTGAGTTTATATTTTGTGGAATAGTTTGAAGAGTATCAGTATTAGCTCTTCTTTCAAGATATGATAGAATTCTCTACTAAACCCATCTGGTCCTGGTTTTTTGTTTTTGTTTTTTTGATGGGAAACTATGAACACCTGCTTCTATTTTTTCAGGACTTATGGGACTATTTAGATGGTTTATCTGATCCTGTTTTATCATTGGCACCTGTTATATATTTAGAAAGTTGTCCATTTTATCTACATTTTCAATCTTTGTTGAATATATGCTTTTGTAGTAGGATCTGATGATTTTTTGAATTTCCACAATTTCTGTGGTTATGTCTCCCATTTCTTTTCTGATTTTATTAATTTGGATATTGCCTCCATGCCCTCTGGGTTGTCTGGCTAAGGGCTTATCTATCTTGTTGATTTTTTCAAAGAACCAGCTTCTGGTTTTGTTGATTCTTTGCATAGTTCTTTTTGTTTCTATTTGGTTAATTTCTGTCCTGAGTTTGATTATTTCCTGCTGTTTACTCCTCTTGGGTATATTTGCTTCTTTATGTTCTAGAGCTTTCAGGTGCACTGTCAAGCATATGTAAGCTCTCTCTATTTTCTTTTTGGAGGCAACAGAACTATGAGTTTTCCTCTTAGCACTGCTTTCATTGTGTCCTATAGGTTTTAATATGATGTGTCCTCATTTTCATTAAATTCTAAAAAGTCTTTAATTTCATTCTTTATTTCTTCCTTGACCAAGCTATCATTGAGAAGAGAATTGTTCAAAGTCCATGTGTTTTTCATTGCTTTTGTTTAAACTTAAGAGCAGCCTTAGGCATGGTGATCTGCTAAGGTGCATGGAATAATTTTATTATTTCTGTATCTGTTGAGGCCTAATTATTTTGGTCAATTTTGGAAAAGGTACCATGAGGTGCTGAGAAGAAGGTATATTCTTTTGCATTAGGGTGGAATTTTCTATAAATGTCTGTTAGATCCATTTGGTCCATAACTTCAGTTAGTATCACAGTGTCTCTGTTTAGCTTCTGTTTCTGTGTTTGTCCATTGTTGAGAGTGGGGTGTGGAAGTCTCCCACTATTATTGTGTGGGGCGCAATGTGTGCTTTAAGCTTTAGTAAAGTTTCTTTTATGAATGTGAGTGCCCTTGTGTTCAGATCATAGATGTTCAGAATTGAGAGTTCGTCTTGGTAGACATTTCCTTTGGCCAGTATGAAGTGACACTCCTTATCTTTTTTGACAACTTTTGCTTGAAAGTGAATTTTATCTGATAGAAGAATGGCCACTTCAGCTTGTTTCTTAGGAACATTTGCTTGGAAAATTGTTTTCCAACCTTTGACTCTGAAGTAGTGTCTGCCTTTATCACTGAGGTGGGTTTCTTGTATGCAGCAAAATGTTGGGTCCTGTTTATGTATTCAGCCCATTAGTCTTTGTCTTTTTGTGGAGAATTGAGACCATTGATGCTAAGCGATATTAAGGAAAAGTGATAGTTGCTTACTGTTATCTTCTTTGTTAAAGGCGTAATTCTATTTGTGTAGCTATCTTCTTTTGGCTTTGTTGAAAGATTACTCTATTGCTTTTTCTAGGGTGTGATTTCCTGCCTTGTGTTGGTATTTTCTACCAATTATCCTTTGTAGAGCTGGATTTGTGGAAAGATATTGTGTAAATTTGCTTTTCTCATGGAATGTCTTGTTTTCTCTGTCTATGGTAATTGAAAGTTTTGCAGAGCATCGTAGTCTGGGCTGACATTTATGTTCTCTTAGTGTCTGTATGACATCTGACCAGGATCTTCTAGCTTTCATGGTTTCTAGTGAGAAGTCTGGTGTAATTTGGATAGGTCTGCCTTTATATATTACTTGACCTTTTCCCCTTACTGCTTTTAATATTCTTTCTTTGTTTAGTTCATTTCGTGTTTTGATTATTATGTGATGGGAGGAATTTCTGCTCTGGTCCAGTCTGTTAGGAATTCTGTAGGCTTCTTGTATGTACATTGGCATCTGTTTCTTTAGGTTAGGGAAGTTTTGTTCTATAATTTTGTTGAAGATATTTACTGGCCCTTTAAGATGTAAATTCTTGCCCTCTTTTATACCTATAATCCTTAGGTCTGGGCTTCTCATTTTGTCCTGCATTTCCTGGATATTTTGGGTTACAAGCTTTTTGCATTTTGCATTTTCTTTGACTGTTGGGTCAATGTTTTCTATGGGTTCTTCAGCACCTGAGATTCTTGCTTCTATCTCTTGTTTTCTGTTGTTGGTGCTTACATCAAGGACTCCTGAATTCTTTCCAAGGTTTCTATCTCCAGAGATGTCTAACTTTGTGATTTCTTTATTGTTTCTACTTCCATTTTTAGATCCTGGATAGTTTTTTTCAGTTCCTTCACTTTTTTGTTTGTGTTTTCCTGAAATTCTTTTTTTTTTTTTTTTTGAATGGAGGGATTACTTTTTATTTAACCCTGTGACAGACATTGAGGAAATTATCCGTTTCTG
This sequence comes from Tokudaia tokunoshimensis, assembly GCA_036184795.1. NCBI lineage: Eukaryota > Metazoa > Chordata > Mammalia > Rodentia > Muridae > Tokudaia > Tokudaia tokunoshimensis. Next base: position 130,196,449 of record BTHU01000003.1, on the reverse strand, counting down.
GAAACACTCTACTGTAAGTCTGCTTTCTGTATCTGTAGCTCCAAGCCACAGGTATAGTGCTGATGCAGGAAACACAGCTCTCGGCCTCAAGGGAGACAAACAGAATTTATTCTGTTTTGAAATGAGGGACCCTAGCTTGGGAACATAGACTCAGGTTACCCTAAATTCAGTGTTCTAACATGGAAATAGTTCCATGAGTTTTTTTTTTCTTTTTTTTTTTTTTTTTTTTTTTTTTAATTTTATTTTATTTTATTTTTTTAATTTACATTCCAAATCACTTCCCCTTTCCCGTTTCCTTGTGTTTCCTCTTTAAGGGCTTCTACCTGTTGACCGATGTTCTCCTGTGTTTCTTTTACGAATATTTGTGATTCCTCTTTAAGGGCTTCTGCCTATTGACCCATGTTCTCTGGTAATTCCTTTTGGGATTTTTGTGTTTCTTCTTTAAGGGCTTCTACCTATTGACCCATATTCTCCAGTATTTCCTTAAAGTATTTTTGTGTTTTCTCTTTCTCCTTTTTTGACCCATTTTCTCTTGTATTTCTTTAAGGGAATTATTTATGCCCTTCTTGAAGTCCTTTAACAGCATCATGAGATGTGATTTTAAAACCCCGTCTTGCTTTTCCAATGTGATGGTATCCAGAATTTGCGAGTGTGGGTGAACTGGGTTCTGATGTTGCCATATTGCCATGGTTTCTGCTGTTAATGATCTTGCATTTGCTTTTGGCCATCTAGTTATCTCTGGTGTTAGCTGGTCTTCCTGTCTTTGACTCTGGCTTCTATGTTCTTCAGGCCTGTGTATCTGTACTCCTGGGATTCCCTTTCTCTCAAATACCCTGAATACAGCTGGTTCTCTGGGAAGTATCAGAAGATGGGGTCTTCCCTGTGGCAGACCTGGCAAGTGTCGAATGCCCTGTTGTGTTGCTTTTTCTTGGATTCCCTGCATGCTGCTGGTTCTCTAGGAAGTATCAGGAAATGTGGTCTTCCCTTTGGCAGAACTGGAAGTGGTCTACAGCATTGGAACAAATGGGGCAGGCAGTGGTGGAGGAGGAAGGAGGGGTAGAAGGGATGGAAGGGTAGTAGTAATCTGGAGGCAGAGCGGGTTTTGCTGGGTAGTGAGTCCCAGCCAACAGCTCTGGTTCTCTAGAAAGTATCAGAAAATGGGGTTTTCCCATTGCAGAACTGGCAGGTGTTTTCCATGTCAGAATGAACCGGGCAGTCAGTGGCAGAGCTCATGTTGTTCTTGAAGTCCTCTATCATCATCATAAGCTGTGACTTTAAATCCAAATCTTGCTTGTCCAGTGTGTTGGGTTATCCAGGACTGCCTGTTGTGGGAGATCTGGGTTCAGATGATGCCATGTCTCCTTTGTTTCTGTTGGTCATGTTCCTGTGTTTGTCTTTTCCCATATTGTTATCTCTGGTGTTAGCTGGTCTTGCTGTCTGTGACTGTAGTTTGTCTGTCTGCAAGCCTGTGTCAGTTCTCCTGGGAGACCAGTTTTTTCTCTGTGGAATTTATGTATGGAGAACTATGGTACAGGGTCAGCTCAGGGGTGGAGACAGAATCCAGAATGATTCTGCCCCAGCTGATCCTTGGGTCCTGTGTCCTGATGGTTCTGAGCAGGTCCCTCTTGGGCCAGGAAATTGAAGAGAAGTGGTGGTCTTACCTGTGAACTCAAGTGTATAGGCACTCCTGGGAGATCAGCTCTCTAGTGCTGGTATTTGTGTATGTAGCTCTGTGACCCAGGATCAGCTCTAGGCACAGGCAGACATCAGAAGACTCTTGTCCTAGGCATCTCCTGCGTTCTTGTGTCCTGAAGGTTTCAGGCAGGTTCTTCTGAGAAGCATGGGTGGTCCCACCTGTGCTCCCAGTCCTGTGCACACTTCTGGGAGGCTAACTATCTCCCTGTGCCACCTGGCTATGGAGCCCAGTGTCAGAGGATGAACTGATGATTTTTAGAATTTCCTCACTTTCTGTTGTTATGTCTCCCTTTTCATTTCTGATAGTTTGGATACTGTCATTGGGCCCTTTGGATAGTTTGGCTAGGTGTTTTTCTATCCTTTTGATGTTCTCAAAGAATCAGCTCTTGATTTTGTTGATTACTTGTATCATTGAGACAGGTCTAATATTCAAAATATATAAAGCACTCAAGAAGCTAAGCACCAAAAAACAAACAACCTAATGGAAAAGTGAGGTTTAGAACTAAACAGAATTAACAACAAAAGAATCTCAAATGGCCAAGAAGCACTTAAAGAAATGTTCAAAGTCCTTAGTGATTAGGGAAATGCACATCAAAATGACCCTGAGACTCTATATTACACCAATCAGAATCGCTAAGATCAAAACCTCATGAGACAGCAAATGTTGGCGAGGATGTAGACAAAGAGGAACACTCCTCCATTGCTGGGGGGATGGCATCCTGGTACAACAAACTGAAATAAATCTGGAGTTTCCTCAGAAAATTGCAAATATATCTACCTGAAGACCCAGCTATACCACTCTTGGGCACATATTCAAAAGATGTTCCACGGGGCACATGTTCCAGTATGTTATGTTCATAGTGGCCTTTTTTGTGATAGCTAGAAGTTGGAAACTTGTGGTTCCTTTACAAAATGGAATCTTACTTAGTTATTAAGAATGAGGAAATCATGAGTTTTGTAGGCACATGCACATGAATGGAACTAGAAAATATCATACTGGATGAGTTAACTCAGACCAACAGTGACATGTATGGTATGTACTCACTAATAAATGGATATTAGCCAGAAAATGTACAGATTCCTCAGGATATAATCCTCAGAACTCAAGAATCTTAAGATACAGGACTAAGTGAGGATGCTTCAATCCCACCTGCGAAGCAGAAGAAAGCAATCATGTGGGGCAGAGAAAGGGAGGGACCTGTGTGGGAAAGAGGACAAAGGAAAAGGGGAACATGATCAGGTATTGGAAGTTGGGGGAAAAGAAGACAGAAGCCCTGAGGGCTAGCAGAAAGAATGGTAACAGTTAATATGGGGAGATAGGAGTTGGATGCACCCCATAAATTTACCAGAGACCTGGAAGACAGGAGCCCAACATGGTTACTTTCTGAGAGGCACTGAAAGAGTCAGATGCAGATACTTACACCCAACCAATGAACAGAAGCTGAGGACCTCTGTGGTGGAATTAGAATAAAGCTGGAAGAAGCTGATGAGGAGTGCTACTTCATAGGAAGATCAGCAGTCTAACCTGGTCTCATCTAAGCTGGACTCCCGTGATCTCTCAGGCTCTGAGTCACCCACCATACACCAACTGATATGAGACCCCTGACACATATTTTCCTTTCATTGTGTAGGGTAAATGCCTAATTTTGTAAGTCCATATAGGAATACCAGCAGTTTGAAAATCCTAATGGTATATTCTATGACAACTTCATTCTCTCTTACAGAGAAACTACAATATACAGTATTGTATGTATTATTCATTGGCTATTGTCAAACTCATTATTTCTGGTACATTTTGGATTTTGTCCTTAAGATCAATTACTCATCATGAAACTTAGGTTTAAGGGGTTATTGGGCTTAAAGTTCTAGGTTATACTTCATTATAATGGGGAAATCAGAGACAGGATCTGGTCATACAACATCCACAGACAAGAAACGAATGAAACAAAGGCAACCAATATTTTCTTTTTCTCTTTTTTTTAATTGGTTGTTTTATTTATGTACATTTCAAATGTTATCCCCCTTCTCAGTTTTCCCTCCACAAATCCCTTATCCCACTCCCTCCCCCTTCTTCTGTGAGGTGCTCTCTTATGCAAACACCCATCCTGCCTCACAGTCCTGTCATTCCCCTACACTGGGGCATCTCTACAGGACTAAGGGCTTCCCCTCCCTTTGAAGCCACAGAAGGCAATCCTGTACTACATATGCAGCTGGAGCCATGGGTCCTTCCATGTATAAGGGACAAGGAATGGAGCAGTGACCAAAGGAAAGGCCATCCAGAGAAGGCCCCACCTAGGGATCCATCCCATCTGCAGTCACTAAACCCAGACATTATTGCTAATTTAACACTTTTTGACAGGGGCCTGATTTAGCTATCCCCCGAGAAGCTCTGCCAGAGCCTGTCCAATACAGATGCTGAAGCTCCCAGCCAACCATAGGAACACAATGGTCTCCATTAGGTTAGGGGAAGAACTCACTCGAACACATTCCCTCTCTCTCTCTCTCTCTCTCTCTCTCTCTCTCTCTCTCTCTCTCTCTCTCTCTCTCACACACACACACACACACACACACACACAAACTGACATATACACACTCATACACACTCAAAAACTGACACACACACACAAATGACTTCAGTCCAAAGAATCAAACTAGAGTATCACCAAATGCTAGTGTAACGGTTTTGCAGTTAAATTCATGTATTCTTTTGTTAATGTAGTTTCCTCACAATATGGAAAGAGAATGATTACAGAGAGGATATTAATTTATAACTCATATGACTTGCTGATAAAACAGCTGTAAGTGCAGACTTACTAATTTCTTGATTTGTGGTTTGTGAGTGATAATAAAATCACTAATTAAATTTATTAAAATGCTCACATTTTTAAATATAATCATTGAATTCCTAAACTTTATTCCTTTCACTCAGTAGTTCACCAAATTCACCTTGATTCTCTATTGTATAGCACACTTATTCTATGACCTGTAAATGCTTCTCATCCTTAACATGTGGAGATTTCCTGTGCTGAGTAGATAGTTTAGAGAAATAGTACATTTATACAATGGAATACTACACAGCTATTAATAAAAGAATTCATGAAATTCAAAGGCAATGGATAGATCTAGAAAATATCATCCTGAGTGAGGTTTCTCAGGCACAAAAGGCCACACATGGTATGGACTCACTGATAAATGGATATGAGGCATAGAGCATGGAATACTCATGATACAGCTCATCGACCACATGGCATTCAAAAGGAAAGAAGACCAAAGAGGACACTTCAGTCCTACTTACACAGGGTACTCATATAATCGTAACAAGTAGCTACTATGAAGAATTATACAATTATCTGAAACTACTATCAATTGAAGTATTAGCCAATGAAAGCTCTCATTTCTTCACATTGTATAAACCAAAATAAGGAATAAGATTATCCATATTTCCTCATTGGAGTCCTGGTATTTCTTTTGCTAAAGATTTAGAAATCAATGAAATAGTTAGGTTCAGATCTAATTTGCTATTGTCATATCTTTTCATATTTTGAATGATATTTAAATATTATATCTAGAACTCCCAGAATTCTTTAGAATATATCACATATGATTTATTGTAAGCACAGTTGGTTATGATTCCTACACATTTTATGAATTATGAAATGTAAAACCTTCTATCAGGTAAAGCTTAATACATAATGTTCTAATCCATATCCTAATGTAAAGTTATCAGAGTGTGAGAAGAACAGGGTCATAAGCCAGGCAGAGTGTGATCATTTCTGATGTCATGTACCAGTGGCCTAGAGTGAGATGATTGCAAGTTTAAGGCTCCTGAGACACATGGTGAATTCAAGACAAGCCTAAACTCTGTAGTATGATTATGTCTCAAAGAAAAATATCCAGGCATGTCAATGCTGAGGAGTTTCATGGTAGCAAAAGCTCTAAATCCTTTGCGTGATGTTTGTTCAATAATCCCACTATGACCGGTGAGATGAGCGTATTCTGATATCCTTTTTATTTATGAGGGTCTTAGGTAGGCAGAGAATAAAGCAGTGGGTAACAACACTGTTTAAAGTAGGAATAGAGTACCAATTGAGAGTTCTAATTTAGAAAGGCTGCCTTTACCAACTGTGCTGGATAGTTTATGTCAACTTGACACAAGCAAAAGCCATCTGAGAGGAGAGACCCTCAAATGAAAAATTTCTCCATAAGATCTAGTTGTAGGTAATCCTGTAGGGCATTTTCTTAATTGGTGATTGACGGTGTAGGATCCTGCCCATTGTGGGTGGTGCCATCCCTGGACTGGTGGTTCTGGTTTCCAAGAGAAATCAGGCTCAAGAAGAGATGGAGAGCAAGCTAGTAAGCAGTACTCCTCCATGGCTTGCCATAATCAGCTCCTGCCTACAGGTTTCTCCCTGTTTGAGTACCTAACCTCACAGCTTTTAGAGATGAATTGTTATTTGGAACTGTATATAATATAAGCCCATTCATTTCCACGTTGTTTTGGTCATGGTGTTTCATCACAGAATAGAAATCCTAAATGTGACAACTTGGTACTCTCTTAGAGGGGCATTGCCATGACAGAACTGACCATTTTTGGGGGGATAGGATTGTAAAAGGACATTGGAGAACTATGCAAGAAATACCACGGACTTTTCAATGCTTGGTGTGCTGTTTTATAGGAGCTTGGTAGTTAAGAATGTTGAGTGTAATTCAGTGGATGGAAGCCTGGCTTGGGAAGCTTTAGAGGAATGACTCAAAATTCTATCAGGGCCATTTCTATTTTCCTTCCCATGTTGCTTTGGCTATATTGTTTCATGGCAGCAATGGAAACCTTATTAATTCATCAGGTATGCAACTCAGTCATAGCATGCTTGCTATACAGGAATATAAGTGCCATGATTCCAGTATCAGAAGCAAAAACATTTCTTTGAATTGGATGTCCCAAGTTAATGAGAATTACATGAATAACTGTATGGTTTTAACTTGGTTTTGTAAAAATTCTTAAAAAGTTTTCTTTTTCACAGAACTCTTTTGCACTACGCCTGTGCATATGGCCATCCCAATGTAGTTGCCCTCCTAATAGAGTGGAATTGTGACATTGATCTCCGTGACAGTGACAACAGCACAGCACTAATTAAGGTAGAAAGCAGCCAACAGTTTCAGTGTGACACAGATTGGATGGGCATTCTGGGAATAAACGTGATCTCTGCTAAATGCAAATAATTAGTGAAACCTATGACATTTTCGGTTTTCTCAACTTTCCAATGTATTTCTTGATGCAATGCCCACAGGCTTCCCAGTATGAGCATGAAGATTGTCTGGCCATGTTATTAGAACACGGTGCTGATCCAAATGCTATGGACAACAGTGGGAACACAGCACTGCACTATGCTGTTTGGCATAACAGCACCTCAATGACAGGCAAACTGCTGGAATACCATGCTGACATCTGTATAAGGAATGAGGTAGAGAAGACACAGTTTTGATTTACAGATTATTTGCTACATAGTTTAAAATATTACATTGGGGTCCTGATACAGCTTTGACATAAGAATCTCTCAAATGCTAAATATTAAAAGTGGATTTTATAAGACTTGTCTACATGAGTTAGTTTTGATGGGAACACCTTCTTCCCAAGCTTTCCTTCTCCAAAACACTGCACACTCTCCCTCCTTTCTCTTCTGAGGAGCATTCCAAAGAGGATTATTACCTCCATCCATGGCACTTCTGAATGTCTTGGAATTTTCCTTATGGGTACTCTCTTAATTGTACCCTTTCTGGATTTCATGTTGTCTTATACTTTCAATGTATCAAATAAACATACTTCAATAAGACACCAGGTTTCTATTATATAAGTGTCTAAATTATGAGTCTTTCTGTCAGTTTAATCCACACAGTATCCATCTCAGCATGTCAGTTCATTTCATAGATCTCTGACAACATAGGTCTTTCAGTTGTAATTAGGTAACCACAGAGTTGGTTTGTCCCTTAGTTTATGAGACAGAATATGGTGTGGTCAAGGATGGTCTTGAACTTTTTATGTAATGAGGATGACATTGAACGTGTATATTCCTTGACCTCTAAAGTGATGGGCTTTTGGTAATTCATCACCATGTCTGGCCTATGAAATCTCAAGTTCACTTTGATATTCATTTCCAATTAAATACTTATTTCAGTGTAGGAAAGCAAATGTTGGAAAAGTTGTTCAAGGCATATTGTCAATTAACTACATTTTATGCTGATTTTCTTTAAGCTTTATTATGAACAACTTGCAGGGAAAAAGGCCTAATTCCACAAATTTAGATCATAGTAAAAAAGTTTTCAGTATATTAATTGAGCGATTACTTAAATTGCCTCTCTAGCATAAGATATAATCCTTCATATTCCAAAGATTAATGTTTTCCCAGAATATCAAATCTAACATGAATGCCATATGCATTTGTTAGAGAAATAGTATTAATATGAGTGCAATAAGTCCAGTATGGAAAAAATATTGTGATGTGTCATCCTCTCTACATGGTACTTTTGTGGCAAACGTTCTCTGCTTCAGTGACGTGGAGTTGACAGAATTTCAGAAGCATTTGCATTCTCACCAGGCTATGGAAAAAACTAGACTCTACTCATGGTATCAGGAACCCATGGCAGACATTCTGTTTCAAATGGTTCACTAAGATTTAAGTGGTGAGTTAAATGACATAGGTATCAAATGTACTCTGATGGCTTATGAAGAATGGATGTGTATGAGAACACTGTGCCTGAGATTGCTAAAAATGTGGCCAATTGAACGTCAGAAGATGTGAGCTCTAAAGTGTCTTCCACATGATTTTCTGTTGAGAAATATCAAGTTCTCAGAGTTACAAATTATTATTGTTTTATAGGATAGCTTCACACCACTTATAGTGGCTTTAATAAAAAACAATGACAACCTGGCAAAATTTTTAGAAGACCAGAAAGAAAAGATAAAGGAACTTGATGAATTAGACAGGTAAAGTTATTAATTCTTTTATTTTTATATCTTTATGGGATTCTATAGTGTGCACAATCTCTGACGACCTGTAGCTGGAGTTTCTAATCCTATTACATCGGCATAAACCCCCCCATAATATATTGTAATTATAAACTATATGCCTAGATTGGGCAGTTCTAGCACTGTACTAACGTATTCACCAGCTATGAGAACTACTTCCTTCTTGAGTTTTCTCTTGGCCAGTGGCTCCTGGTTCATGGTGGCATCTCCTCCTCTTCCTCCATCCTCTCTTCTCCACTCACCTTCTTCCTGTCCTTCTACCTAACTTGTCCCCCAGTATTGAGTCGCCCTTCCTACCTTTCCACTTCACTGCCCCATCACTGCCTCAGCTTTTTTTAAGTATAGATTTTTGAAGTCTATATTTTAATATTTCATTAAAATGAAGAACTTAAACATTTATTTTTAAAAATCTGTCTTTTCTATTCATTTCTTTAAAAATGCTATATTAAAGGAAAGTATATTTTGAAAAGAATTTCCTCTCTTCAGTGGCTGTTCTCATCAAATCTTTTCTTTATCTTTGTTTGATAGCGAATCCCTAACATTTTCAACATTCATAAATTTGGCAAATGGGGATTGCCTTAAGATTTTGATCAGCTTCAGTGAGTTATAAGACAGCCACAGACAAGGCTACATAGAAAACTCAAGTCTATATTCACACACAAGCTCATGTGTTTGCAAGCGCGCGCGCACACACACACACACACACACACACACACACACACACACACACACACACACACACTTGCATGTATGGAGCTACCCAATCATGCACATTCACACACTTGTAAACACACACATGTGTGCACACATTCAGACAGACACATACACACATACACACACACACACACACTCTATTGGTCCTTTATCCTATCTTTATTTCAATAATATGTGCCTTAAGTGGTTTAGCATTTAAATATGAAAACCATCGGAATAACTTAGGCTAAAATAGAAGGAGGACACTGGTTCTCCTCCAAGTATTTCTACTTCATTGAAGACACATATGAAGTTTTAGTGTTTGCTAATTTATGTAGATTGGAATTGGGAGGACATTTATAGAAAAGCTAAATGCAGTTTGTACATTTCATGTTTTGATAGCCCTGAGCACTCCCCCCAGAGATATAACATATCCATTTATTCTTAAATTTCCTACATTTTATCTTGCAATTTGTTTCAACTGTTTCATGGGACTCACTGTACCATTTTTAGACCAAGCGAAGGCATCAGTTCTTTGTATATGCATGCTTGATTTGTATTGATGTTGGCTAATTCTGTGTTACAAAACTTAGTTTTGCGCCAAAGAAAGGGATGGTTTTCAGACCATTTTCAGGTATCAAAATTATGTGAGTCAGTAACTGGACACCAGTGCAGCCTACAGGATGGTTCCTTTTGGAAAAGTTTTCTTCTTCTCTTCTGTCAGTGAGTAGATAAGGGTTCCAGGCACCCTCCTGTTTCTGTCTCCCCAGTGCTGGATTTCTAGTGCACACCAGACCACCACATTTGTCTATGTTTTCTTCCATATAACTTCTGGCAAGTCAAAGTCAGGCTCTCACACTTGCAACTTATGGACTTGACAACTGAACTGTTAAGTCAGTCCATGTCTTTTAAATTTTGAAAATAGAAGTACTTTCTACAAGATTCCTCAAGTTTGAAGATGCTGAGGCAGGAGAAACTGGGAATTTGGGCTGTGAGATACTTTCTCAAGTAAACCTAGTTGAAAACCTCACAGTATTAGGTATAGTTTTTACTAAAGTGGGATGATAATTTATTGTCATCTTCTATTATTTCATTTAAATCTACTTGAAGATGACAAGTAATTTTCATCGCATAGTATGGAATAAATTATGGTTCCAGAATTTCTGAGTATGAATTCAATATCTATCACATATTCACATAGTCCTTCTGTGTTTCATACAATTATAGAACCTGACATATGTTGGAATTAAAATGAATTTAAAGCAATTCCAATGGTTAGAACAATGCAGGGTAATTACATAGCAAGGCCTAAGTACAGCTAGCCCTTTCCATTCTTACAGGTATTTGACACATCTAGGAGCACAGTAGTGTTAATAAGGCAGGATTCACTAAATGCACTAAATGTGAGATTCCTTTTTGCTGAGAATGACATTGGAAATGTTGGTGTATTTATGTCTGTCAAGGAAAGCACAGAATATCATGTTTTCCCCTAAACTGTTATAATACTTGATCAAAATTTATTATTTTAAAAATTGTCAGTATTATCATCATTGTTTTAAAATGTATGCAGTTGTTTGTGCTTCTGATTGAGTATGCCCACACGAGGGCAGGTGGCTGAAGAAAGCATAGGAAGTGTGTCTCTGGATCTGGAGTTCGAGCCACACAGCATGGGTTCTGGCTCCTGAACGCGCCTCCTGTGCAGAAGCCGTACCTGCTGTTAATGGGAGCTGTGTCACCAGTTGTAATTTCCATCTTTCTCTGATTATAGTAGTGGTATAAATTGAATATCAATGTTCCTCTTCTTGTCTACAGCTTATTTCCTTTGTAGAAAATTATTTTATTTGTAATACCAGGTAAGTGTTATGGATAGGGGAAATAAATATTCTTTGTGTTTTATTTTACAAATTTAATATTCAACTGAAAGTATTTCATGTTTTGTAGGTCTTCAGAGAAAACTTCCAATGAAAAGGAAGAGGTATGGGAAAATTAATTTGAAATTGTATTTATTAAGATAGAGTATAAAAGTCAAAGTAATAAATTATAAAATGACTTAGAAATATAGGATAAAATAAAATAACAATTAAGATTCTTTTCATATATTCAAATATTTCTTTCCAAAACAGTTTTAAAAGTTACCAATAGTAAAGGTATCTTTCCTGTCAGAATAAGGTCTTTCAGAAGCACTTTGCTTGTTACTTATGTAAAACATGGGTATTTGTCTCTTCTTTATAGTGTATGGGGTACACAATGTGACGCTATCTGAAATTACTCTTATTCATTTTATAGGTCAAAGAACAAGGAAATCCTATGTTTGATCTTACCAAACTAATATCATCATCTGATGGAAACTCAGAGGACGATAAGCTGTTGAGTTATGACACTATGCTGCACCTTATTGAACATTTCAGGAGTCAGAGCAAAGGTAGGCGTTTTGCATGCAGCCTCTGTGTGTGCTATTGATGAGGGTGAACTGCCCATGATACAGGCATGCTTGATATCAAAGAACAGAAAACTAGTCTCAGAAGAGCTGCCACCAAGCCTTCGGTGCTTCAGAGAGCAAGCATGACACCGTGGCCTTGGGGTTGTTATATTATACTCATGTGTTACAACAAAATGGAACAGGCCAGTCAGCCAATACATTTAATTGGTAAGGTGTGCCTTTTTGTTACTTCCTTTTTGTTTGTTTGACATTTATTTATTTATTTATTTATTTATTTATTTATTTATTTATTTATTTATTTTGAACCAGGGACTGTGGTTGTCTCCTTTCTTTTATTATTTGTATTTTATATAATTTTTTATTAGATATTTTCTTTTTTTTAATTTATATTCCAAATCATTTCCCCTTTCCCGTTTCCTCCCTCCCCAAAAGTCCCCTAAGCCCAAGGGGGTTTTCTCCATTCAACCCCCTCTCGTTTCTCTGTCCTGGCGTTCCCCTACATCCAGTCTTTCCAGGACCAGGGGTCTCTCCTTCCATCTTCTTAGAAATCTATTGATATGCGAATTGTGTCTAGGGTATTCCGAGATTCTGGGTTAGCATCCCCTTATCAGTGACTGCATACCATGTGTGTTCTTTTGTGATTGGGTTACCTCACTAAGGATGATATTTTCAAGTTCTGACCATTTGCCTAGGAATTTCGTGAATTCATTGTTTTTAATTGCAGAGTAGTATTCCATTGTGTAGATATACCACATCTTCTGAATCCATTCCTCCATTGAGGGATATCTGGGTTCTTTCCAGCTTCTGGCTAGTATAAATAAGGATGCTATGAACATAGTGGAGCATGTGTCCTTATTGCATGCAGGTAAAGCCTCTGGGTATATGCCCAGGAGTGGTATAGCCGGATCCTCCGGGAATGTCATGCCCAGTTTTCGGAGGAACCGCCAGACTGCTTTCCAGAGTGGTTGTACCAGCTTGCAATTTCACCAGCAGTGGAGGAGTATTCCTCTTTCTCCACATCCTCACCAACAACTGCTGTCTCCTGTGTTTTTGATCTTAGCCATCCTGACTGGTGTGAGATGGAATCTCAGGGTTGTTTTGATTTGCATTTCCCTAATGACTAAGGATGATGAACATCTCTTTAGGTGCTTCTCAGCCATTAGATATTCTTCAGGTGAGAACTCTTTGTTTAGCTCAGTACCCCATTTTTTTAATAGGGTTACTTGCCTCTCTGGAGTTTAACTTCTTGAGTTCTTTGTATATCTTGGATATTAGCCCTCTGTCGGATGTAAGGTTGGTAAAGATCATTTCCCAGTTAGTTGGTTGCTGCTTTGTCTTTTTGACAGTGTCTTTTGCCTTGCAAAAACTTCATAATTTAATTAGGTCCCATTTGTCAATTCTTGATCTTAGAGTATAAGCTATTGGAGTTCTATTCAGGAAATTCTCCCCTGTGCCCATATGTTCAAGTTTCTTCCCTAGTTTCCCTTCTGTTACTTTCAGTGTGTCTGGTTTTATGTGGAGATCCTTGATTCACTTAGAATTGAGCTTAGTGCAAGGAGATAAGAATGGGTCAATTTGCATTCTGCTGCATGTTGACCTCCAGCTGAGCCAGCACCATTTGTTGAAAAGGCTATCTTTTTTCCACTGGATGGTTTAGCTGCTTTGTCAAAGATCAAGTGACCATAGGAGTGTGGATTCATTTCTGGGTCTTCAATTCTGTTCCATTGATCTACATGCCTGTCACTGTATCAATACCATGCAGTTTTTAACACTATTGCTCTGTAGTACAGCTTGAGGTCCAGGATACTGATTCCCCCAGAGGTTCTTTTACTCTTGAGAATAGTTTTAGTTATTCTGGGTTTTCTGTTATTCCAGATGAATTTTTGAATTGCTCTTTCTAACTCTATAAAGAATTGAGTTGGGATTTTGATGGGGATTGCATTGAATCTATACATTACTTTTGGTAAGATGCTCATTTTTACTATATTAATCCTGCCAATCCATGAGCATGGCAGATTTTTCCATCTTCTGAGGTCTTCTTCAATTTCTTTCTTCAGAGACTTGAAGTTCTTGTCATACAGATCTTTCACTTGTTTGTTTAGAGTCACGCCAAGATACTTTATGTGATTTGTGGCTATCGTGAAGGGTATCATTTCTCTTACTTCTTTCTCAGCCTGCTTATCCTTTGAGTATAGGAAGGCTACTGACTTGCTTGAGTTGATTTTATATCCGGCCACTTTGCTGAAGTCGTTTATCAGCTGTAGGAGTTCTCTGGTGGAGTTCTTTGGGTCGCTTAAGTATACTATCATATCGTCTGCAAATAGTGATAGTTTGACTTCTTCCTTTCCAATTTGTATCCCTTTGACCTCTTTTTGTTGTCTAATTGCTCTAGCTAGAACTTCAAGTATTATATTGAAAAGATATGGAGAGAGAGGGCAGTCTTGTCTAGTCCCTGATTTTAGTGGGATTGCTTCAAGTTTCTCTCCATTTAGATTGATGCTGGCTACCGGTTTGCTGTAAATTGCTTTTACTATGTTTAGATATGGGCCTTGAATTCCTGATCTTTCCAAGACCTTTAGCATGAAAGGATGCTGAATTTTGTCAAATGCTTTCTCAGCATCTAATGAGATGACCATGTGGTTTTTTTTTTTGAGATTGTTTATATAGTGGATTACATTGATGGATTTCCTTATATTGAACCATCCCTGCATCCCTGGGATGAAGCCTACTTGATCGTAGTGAATGATCGTTTTGATGTGTTCTTGGATTCGGTTGGCAAGAATTTTATTGAGTATTTTTGCATCGATATTCATAAGAGAGATTGGCCTGAGATTCTCTTTCTTTGTTGGATCTTTGTGTGCTTTTGGTATTAGTGTAATTGTGGCTTCATAGAACGAGTTGGGTAGTGTTCCTTCTGTTTCTATTTTGTGGAACAGTTTGAAGAGTATTGGTGTTAGGTCTTCTTTGAAGGTCTGATAGAATTCTGCACTAAAACCATCTCGACCTGTGCTTTTTTTGGTTGGAAGACTTCCAATGACAACTTCTATTTCTTCAGGGGTTATAGGACGGTTTATATGGTCTATTTGATCCTGATTTAATTTTGGTATTTGGTATCTGTCAAGGAAATTGTCTATTTCCTCAAGATTTTCTAGTTGTGTTGAATACAGGTTTTGTAGTAGGATCTGTTGATTTTTTGAATTTCCTCAGTTTCTGTTGTTATCTCTCCCTTTTCGTTTCTGATTTTATTAATTTGGAGACTATCTCTGTGCCCTCTGGTTAGTCTAGCTAAGGGCTTATCTTATCTTGTTGATTTTCTCAAAGAACCAACTCCTCGTTTTGTTGATTCTTTGTATGGTTTTATTTGTTTATACTTGATTGATTTCAGCCCTGAGTTTGATGATTTCCTGCCTTCTACTCCTCTGTGGTGTATTTGCTTCTTTTTGTTCCAGGGCTTTCAGGTGTGCCATTAAGCTGTTAGTGTATGCTGTCTCCCGTTTCTTTTTGGCGGCACTCAGGGCTATGAATTTTCCTCTTAGCACTGCTTTCATTGTGTCCCATAAATTAGGGTATGTTGTGCCTTCATTTTCATTAGCTTTCAAAAAGTTTTTGATTTCTTTCTTTATTTCCACCTTGACCAAGTTATCATTGAGTAGAGCATTGTTCAGCCTCCATGTGTACGTGGGTTTTCTTTTGTTTTTGTTGCCATTGAAGACCACCATTATTCCACAGTGATCTGATAGGAGGCATGGGATTAGTTCTATCTTCTTATATCTGTTGAGGTCTGATTTGTGACCAATTATATGGTCAATTTTGGAGAAGGTACCATGAGGAGCTGAGAAGAAGGTGTATTCTTTAGCTCTAGGATGAAATGTTCTATATATATCAGTTAGTTCCATTTGGTCCAAGGCTTCAATTAGATTCACTGTGTCCCTGTTTAGTTTCTGCTTTCCTGAACGAACCATTTCAGAGAGCGGGGTGTTGAAGTCACCCACTATTATTGTGTTCAGTGGATGTGTGCTTTGAGTTTTAGTGAAGTTTCTTTTACGAATGAGTGTCCCCTTGCATTTGGAGCATAGATATTCAGAATTGAGAGTTCTTGATGGTGGATTTTCCCCTTGATCAGTATGTAGTATCCTTCTGTGTCTTTTTTGATGACTTTAGGTTGAAAATCAATTTTATCTGATATTAGGATGGCTACTCCACCTCGTTTCTTGGGGCCATTTGCTTGTAAAATTGTTTTCCAGCCTTTTACTCTGAGGTAGTGTTTGTCTTTGACAGTGAGGTGCGTTTCCTGCATGCAGCAAAATGCTGGGTCCTGTTTACGTATCCAGTCTGCTAGTCTTTGTCTTTTAATTGGGGAATTGAGACCACTGATATTAAGAGAGATTAAGGCATAGTGATTATTGCCATCTGCCATTCTTGACGCTATCTTTATGTTTGAGTGGTTATCTACTTTTGGGTTTGATTCAAGAAGGTTATTATCTCATTTTTTCCAGGGTGTTGTTTCTCTCCCTGTATTGGAGGTTTCCACCTATTATCTTTTGAAGGGCTGGATTTGTGGAAAGATATTGTGAAAATTTGGTTTATCATGGAATATCTTGGTCTCTCCATCTATGGTGATTGAGAGTTTTGCTGGATATAGTAGTCTAGGCTGGTATTTGTGCTCTCTTAGTGTCTGCATGAGATCTGCCCAGGATCTTCTGGCTTTCATAGTCTCTGGTGAGAAGTCTGATGTGATTCGGATAGGTCTTCCTTTGTATGTTACTTGGCCCTTTTCTCTTACTGCTTTTAGTATTCTTTCTTTGTTTAGAACATTTGGTGTTTTGATTATTAAGTGACGGGAGGTATTTCTGTTCTGGTCCAGTCTGTTTGGAGTTCTATAGGCTTCTTGTATGTTCATCGGCATCTCTCTCTTTAGGTTAGGGAAGTTTTCCTCCATAATTTTGTTGAAGATGTTTACTGGCCCTTTAAGTTGCAAATCTTCACTCTCATCTATACCTATAATCCTTAGGTTTGGTCTTCTCATTGTGTCCTGGATTTCCTGGATGTTTTGGGTTACACATTTTTTGCATTTTACATTTTCTTTGACTGTTGAGTCAATGCTTTCTATGGAATCTTCAGCACCTGAGATTCTTTCTTCCATCTCTTGTATTCTATTGTTGATGTTTGCATCTATGACTCCTGATTTCTTCCCAAGGTTTTCTATCTCCAAAGTTGTCTCCCTTTGTGATTTCTTAGTTGTTTCTACTTCCTTTTTTAGTTCCTGGATGGATTTGCTGAGATCCTTCACTTGTTTGTTTGTATTTTCCTGTATTTCTTTAAGGTATTTTTGCATTACCTCTATCAGGATTTCTGCCTGTTGACCCACATTCTCCTGCATTTCTGTGAGCGATTTTTGTGTTTCCTCCTCATGGGATTCCATCTGTTGATCCATCGTCTCCTGCATTTCTTTAAGCAGTTCTTGTGTTTCCTTTGTAAGGGCATCTACCCGTTTATTCATTTCTTCAAACAATTTTTTTGTTGCCTCCTTATGGGCATCCGTCTGTTGACCCATATTCTTCTGCATTTCTTTATGCAATTTTTGTGATTCCTTTGTGAGTGCATCTACCCGTTGATTCATCTCGTTAAGCGATTTTTGTGTTGTCTCCTTGTGTGCCTCCATCTTTTGATCCATGTTCTCCTGCATTTCTCTAAGCGATTTTTGTGTTTCCTTTGTAAGGGCTTCTAACCGTTGATTCATGGTCTCCTGTAATTCTTTATGAGATTTATTTGTGTCCTTCTTGTGATCCTCTAATAGCATCATGAGAAGTGATTTTAAATCCAGATCTTGTCTTTCGGGGGTGGTGGGGTATCCAGGACTTGCTGCTGTTGGAGAGTTGGGTTCGGATGGTCCCATATTACTTTGATTTCTGTTAGTAACATTCCTACGTTTGCCTTTTGCCATCTTATTACCTCTGATGTTAGTTGGTCCTGCTGTCACTGGTTGTTGGTTGGACCTCCTGTGAGCCTGCAAAGCTATTTCTGCCCCCCCTGGTTTACCAGGATTCCCCTCGCACAGATTTCTGGGGCCTGCCCTGTTCCTGAGTGACTTTGGAGCCCTGATGTGCCTTGCCCCAAGTGATGTAATATTGGGGAGTCCTTGCACGTCCAAAGTCTCAGCGTAGTGGATTCCTGGAGCAGAGGTCGCCAAAGGGAGGCTGGTAGGCTCCTGCCCTGTGCAGGGGTGTGTGATCTCTCCTAGAGTGTGGGGGGGGGCGCGTCCCTCTGCCAGGCAGAAGTCCCACAGCAGAGCTAGCATGCTGGTTACTGCAGATCTGCCCAGCTCTTGGGAGCCACGTACACACAATCTGCCCGAGACCCAAGCGATATTATGCCTGTCTGTCTCAGAGCCTGGCAGTCCCAACTTCCAGGCCACTGGAGCAAAGATGGCGGAGTGCACTCTGCACTCTCTCTGTGGCGCTGCTCACCCTGCAGAGGCGATGGCCTGCAGATCTGGCACCCAGACGACCACAGTGCTGTCCCGTTCTTGGGCGCAGGCCTATTAGATATTTTCTATATTTACATTTCAAATGTTATTCCCTTTCCAGGTTTCCCCGCTCAACACAACCTATTCCATCCCCCTCCCTCTGTGCACCTCTCCCTCTTCCTGTCCTGGCATTCCCCTGCACTGGGGCAGCAATCCTTCACAGGTCCAAGGGCCTTTCCTCTCATTGATGTCTAACCTGGCTGTCCTCTACTACCCATGTGGCTGGAGCCATGGGTCCCTCCTTGTGTACTCTTTTGGTTGGTTGTTAAGTTCCTTGGAGGTCTGGGGGGTGGGGGTGGTGCTGGATGGTTCATATTATTGTTTCTCTTGTGGGGCTGTAAACCCCTTCAGCTCCCTGGGTTCTTTCTCTAGCTCCTCCATTGGGGACCCTGTGCACTGTTCAATGGTTGACTGAGAGCACCCCCCTCTGGACATGTCAGGCCCTGGCAGGGTCTCTCAGGAGACAGCTATATCAGGCTCCTGGCTAACACTTGTTGGCATCCATGATAGTGTCTAGGTTTGGTAACTGTATATGGGTTGGATCCCCAGGTGGGGCAGTCTACGTGCAGTCTTTGCTTCAGTCTCTGCTCCACACTTTGTCTCTGTATTTCCTCCAATGGGTATTTTGTACCTCTTCTAAAGAGGACCAAAGTATCCACACTTTGGTCTTCCTTCTTATTAAGCTGCATGTGGTCTCTGAATTGTATCTTGTGTATTCTGAACTTCTGGGCTAATAGCCATTTATTAGTGAGTGCATACCATGTATGTTCTTTTGTAATTGGATTACCTCACTCAGGATGATATTTTCTAGTTCCATCCATTCGCCTAAGAAATTCATGAATTTGTTGTTTTTACAGCTGCTTCTTCCTGTGGCTGGAGGATTGAAGCAGCTCTCCGGAGTCACTTTGGTAAAGGATGCTGAGTCCTTTCATGATGTCTCTGCCATAGGATAATTGGAGGAGACACTAAGACTGCAGCTGTTGTTTTATTGGCTCCTCTCTTTTACTTGACTTATGCTAACCTCATCTTCTATAATTTTAAAATCACATTTTATTTTTATTAAGTGTGTGTTTGTACACACACACCTGTGTGTGTGTGTGTGTGTGTGTGTGTGTGCATACCTGGGTGTGAGCATCTGCTTGCATGCACAGACTAGAGGAGAAGTTCGGGTGTCCTGCTCTATCATTATCCTGCTTATTTCTTGAGATTGTGCCTCACGGAGCTTGAAGTTAGGTTGACACATGAGCACCAATACTCTTGTCTGCAGCTCTCAAAGGCTGGGCTTACAGGCACATGTGTAGTCATATGTGCTTTTTGTATGGAGATTTGAACTCAGGTTCTCATGCCTGCGCAGCAAACACCCATATGAACTTAGCTAGCTCCCTTAAGGATGATGTATCTAATATTTATCTGCTAAGATGTTTTACAATATTGTGAAGTGTGGGTATTAGTGTATTTTTGTATGTGTGTTTGTGTGCACATTCATATATGTATGTATATCTGTGCCTGTAAATGCATCTTCCTCAATTGCACTCAACCTCATTTCTTTCAAAATAGCAACTCTCACTAATGACAAAACTAACCAATTCAGTTAGATTGGCTGGCCAGTGAGCTCCAGGTATCCTCCTGTCTATGCCTCCCTTGCATTATGATGATAGAATGTATCATCATGTATAGCTTAAAAAATGTATACAACAACAAAATAAAACAAAAATCAAAAACACCCCCAAACCCACTAAGTTATGGGTACCGGGGTACAAATTCAAGTTAGAATAGCTTGCATAACAAACACTTTAATGCCTTAGAAATCTTGCCATTCCTCATCATTTCAAATGAGTCACAACATTTTTAAGCTTATATTTTTTAATACATACATTAATAAGGGTTCTCAAATGCTTCAATGAACTTTCTAGTGCACCATCCAAGGGTAGGGGAAAAAGTTTGGAAATAGGACAAGTGGATGTGTATCTGTTTAAAAGTAGGTCTTTGGGCGGTGATTCTAATCTCCTTACTCAGGATAATATCAGTCCAGTAAAATAGTCTCAGGATACCAACAGTCTACCAAAGTGTTACCAAACATGAGTCAGCAATGGAGGCATGATTCAGCAGAAGATACCAGACCTCCCCTGAGTTGGCATGAGTCAGCAGGAGCTACAGTGACCAGCTGGAATGCCAGTAGTTTTCTGCCATGTCTCTTTCAACAAAGTGAAGATCAGTATAGAGGCAAGACCAAGGCAGAGTTGCACAGCTAGCTATGTGAGCCCCTTATCACTGTCTTTGTTTTCTACTTATAATCTCTCCAAACATGACTTGTCCTCCCTTGGGTCTTGCTTCAGCAAAACACCATGTGAGTTTGCATCATATGACAAAACCAGAAAGTCACACTTCGACATTTAAATATACACAAAGGTTTTCTTTCTCCCAAAACATAATTTTCCAACACACTGGTGAGTGCAGGTTGTACCAATACTCTAAAGAGTTGTTAAGACCTATTTTGTGTGTTTACTGTACCATGTATATTGGAAAAGGTACATAAAAACATGAGAAGCCACTTAATATAGAGAGTAATTTATTGAAAAGAAAAGCGGTCCACATAGGATTTATCCACGTTATGTGGCATTTTCCTCACAGATGTATGAGCCTTGAGCTTACCATAGTGACAACCAGAAATGCCATGAAATTTGATCAGTTTTATATTATGCATCTTGGCATTTATTTATATTCTTGCCTTATGCAAGTCTTGTAATTCAATATTTTTAATTTAATTTAATACCCATATGTGTGGGTCCTTATAATAACAAATGACAAACTATTTAACTATGACCCATGAACTCATGACATACATTTATGTATTTTATTATTTATTTTTATTTATCATATATAAACATGCATATGCAACTAATATATGATTAATATAATATATTTAATTATAGTTATGATTTTGTTTTTCTTACTTGATGTCAAAACTTAGTTTCATTTCATTATCATTTTAGTCTGTAATGATTGTTTCATCTTTCTTCTCAATTACATTCAATCCATTTTCCTGAAATCTATATATGCATTGTATATTTCTTATAAACAATTTGATCCTTCCTTTGTTGTTTGTATAATTATTAGGTAGACCATAACAAATATTATCTTTGCTATACCTTAGATGTACCCAGCATAGTGTTTTTTCTCCATTACTAAAGCATGATCATGCTTTTTGCTAACTATGGTCCAGTAAATTATTCCATGTTCAGTCTATCATATGGGAAGACATGCCCTCTTCCTGGCAATGTGTGAACACTGGGCGTTCTCCTTTAATTGTATGAGATGTTGAGTCTCTCAACCCCAGGATATTTCCTGGAGTACCCATGTTGTGTGCTCTGTAGTATGTTCAAGATGGCCTAATGAGATGCCCAGAGCATCCCCTCTTCTTTGTGTCTTTTTTCCAGACTTCTAGCCTGTGATTTCTGGCTTCTTTAGTCAACAAATAGCTTATCTGTGCAGCTCCAGGAGTCTCGGAGATTCAGAACAGCTTTGTCCTCATCATGTTCTAACCTAGTCTGAACTATCTCATAGCACAGAGATAGAAAATTGAGATAATGTCCTCTAACTATTTTAGTCTTATTAGCTAACAATTTCTGTCATGTCTGAAGTATAAAATCTTCAGAGTTTAAATCATGTTTTTTTCTGATTTGTGTTGTTTGAGGTAGGAATCAAAATCAGTACCTTTTACTTGACCTTGTTTAGAATTGGAGGGCAGTTGCCTCTGGGCGCCTGCTGTAGACTACTGGCCATGTGCCTCTTCATACTCTGACCAACTCTTTCTTGTTCTAACTTCATGCCTATGCATCTCTTCCATTAGGGCATGTTTCTTCATGCTTATTCAACATTAAAACTTTGATTTCAGTATCATCTGAGTTTGTAATATCTGGTTTTATGTCTTTTTTTTCTCTTCTCCACTATGTCTTAAACTAAACACCTTAATTGTCTTCTCTTTATATCTGCAGACTGTACCATGTCTTCCACTGTGTGGGTCCTCAGGACACCTTTTTGCAGTGCATCATGTTTATATGAAACTCTAGTTCTGTTTTATTTATCAAAAATGCTGCTGTACTTTAGTTGTGCTTTTTATCCAATACAGATACAGATGCTGAGAACCTATTGCAAATTTGGAATGCAGTTCATTCACATAAAAGATCAATGGAGTTTCAAAAACGTAACTGCAAACTAATCGAAGAAGAAAATGAACATATAAGTAATGATATTATTGCAATGAGAGATGAATGGTCTCAAATAGAGTTTGAAATTGCTAAACTGGGAGGAGAGCTATATAATATGAGGTATGATGTCCCAATTTTAGAGAAATATTTTAACTGTTTACGTTAGAGCATAAATGGAACATTTGTGGTTTGTCACTAACTTTGAAAGTGTTCTGAAGGGGAAAATCTTTTCAGATTTGAGTTTTATTATTATTACTTTTGATAGATATCTTTATGTACTCTAGGGAAGCCCCAAATTTGTCATCTTCTGGCCTCAGTTGTTTGATTTTGGGGTGACTGGTTGGGTGTCTCAATTGTTAAGTGGGAGAATTGTTAGCCTTGTGGAATGAGAAAATAATGTAATTAACAAATATCATTAATTAAGTCTTTTTCATAATTATGTATATATGTATGTATATGACATATATGTATGTGTCTTATGAAATCACACTTTTGATATATACAGAGGAACCTCATTTTTATGAGACATCAATTGAAGTTTAAAAAGATATTTAAAATTATGCTACAAAGAATACACTTTCTTAAAAGCTTCTCTAAATATTGAACACATATTTGAATATGTTCTTTAAAATCGATTTATTTAGCTAAAGGATAGAAATCATATTAAATGACTTGGTTGATATAATTGTTCCAAACAAAATTCATATTAATTTAAAGTTCCACCAATGGAATGTGAAACAATCATTTTCTTAATTCAGAAAAGTTCATTTAGTATTATGCTGCTTTGTAATGAACCAAGAATTTTACATAAAGTAGTAAGGTGTCACTCTTTCATAGAGATCAACTTAGATATTATTTCATTCTCATATGCACAAAGTAAAAATATGATTTCCAAATTGATTATTCATCATTAATTCATAGAAAACTTCAAATTTGAATGGTGAGAGACATTTGATACTTTGTAATCAATTACTAGATTTATCAAGGCATTTTAATGCTATTTAAAAAAAATATGAAAATTGATAGAATAAATTGAAAGAAAATAAAATAGAAATAAAAAATTGTGAGAAAACATTTGAGATGGTCTGTAAGATGTTGGATTCTAAAAATGAGCAAAATTCTTAAAATATTTGAACATTCTTTATTGCTTTGTGAATCATTCTTTTGGATTATTATATTTTATGCAGATTAAAGTACAGTTGTATAAAATTTATGAACTTTTGTGAACAGAGTAACTTGAAAACTAATATTTTTAGCAATTCTTTGGCCATTTTAGATAACATATTTTAATTATTCATTCGCTACACCACTGGTTCTTCTCAAACTGTGGGTCATGACCCCATTATGAGTTAAATGACTCTTTCTAAAGGGTCACCTAAGACTATTAGAAAATATTTACATTACAAAACATATAATACATAGAAATACATATATTACAAAACATAAAATAGCAAAATTACAATCATGAAGTAGAAATAAAAGTAACTTTATAATAGGGGTCAGCACAATGTGAGAAACTATATTAAAGGGTCACAAAATCAGGAAGTTTAGAATTTAGGACCTGCCCAGCCAGAGACTCATGCTCCTTCCAGTTTGTACCTGTTCCCAGAGCAGAGCCTGTGCTCTGGATTCTCACCCATTCAGGCCTCACCCAGATGCAGGTTGACCCCAAGCTCTGACACATCCAGGATCACAGAATCACAGGATCACTGTAGTGCTTATTAATAAAATGTACCGCCCCAGCAGGCCTCTGCCCCACTCCTTCCAAGTATCTGGTAAAGCATGACTCTTAAACTTGAGTAGTTAACCAAATATATTTATGCATATGAAACTCACAATTATATAATGCCAAATTACAATGATAAAGTTTTATCCCAATATTTCTAACTTCTCAGCACACCAGAAACAAGTCAGACACCATCTGGATCTGTGCATCCCCTCCTCCACTCCCTCGAGCAGGTCCCAGGCTCCATCTCTTTCTGCTCTTCCTCTTATCTCCTCCTTCTCTCTTCCGTCCACCCACTTACCTCTCAATGCCTCAATGTGAATGGATAGGAAATATCTTGATCAGATCACAGGCTTCAAGAAGGCACAGGTTCTAGTCAGAGACAGTGAGGCCACTTAACATCAGAGATAACCAGATGGCAAGAGGCAAGCACAAGAACATAAGCAATAGAAACCAATACTTCTTGGCAACATCAGAACCCAGTTCTCCCACCACAGCAGGCTATGAATACCCCATCATACCTGAAAAGCAATATTCAGATCTAAATTCTCATCTCATGAAGTTGATAGAAGACTTGAGGACATAAATTACACCCTTAAAGAAATACAAGAGAACACATATAAACAAGTAGAAGTTCTTAAAGAGGAAACACATTAATCCCTAAAAGAAATACAGGAAAACACAATCAAAAAGCTGAAGACACTGAACAACACTGCCTCATACTTTGAGATACTGCAGTGGTAGGTATTTCCTACGATTTCCCACCATAGATATGAAAATACTACTGCATGAGAACTGACATTAATTGACTAGGGACTATTGATTATACAGTATGCTATTTTCACACCACTGCTTGTGATACTTGACATAGTCTTATCTGTTACCTTCTGCTTATGCTGAGAGGTCATGAATGTACAGTTACATACTAATTTC
This sequence comes from Tokudaia tokunoshimensis, assembly GCA_036184795.1. NCBI lineage: Eukaryota > Metazoa > Chordata > Mammalia > Rodentia > Muridae > Tokudaia > Tokudaia tokunoshimensis. Next base: position 130,171,204 of record BTHU01000003.1, on the reverse strand, counting down.
AGCCAAGCAGTACTAAGAATGTAACCTATACTTTATTACAAATGTACAAATTGGCTTGCTCAATGGAATTAGTGAACATCCATGATGTAGTGTTATGTGTTCAGGGACTTGGGCTGCTCATATGCTGCCACTTTCAATAGTATCGTAAGTGACTCAGTGAAACTTATGTAAACTCACTGTCACGCTACCTAAAAGATGATCAGTTGCAATCATATTAATGCACACCACAATTATTGTTTGTAGCTCACATTGTGATGACTAATTTTCGAAGGCTTTTATTCAAAGTTGCTAATTTGAGTTGGAGACTTCATGTTCATTTTTCAAATGAAAAACTCAACATCACAAATATTACCTTGTCTGAGCCACGGTATATAATGTATGTTTAAATCATAGTGAGGTAGCTATATAAATGAAAGTCACTATAAGGGGTGTTCCTGCTTATCATACTTGACAAATTTATTCAAGGACTGTGCAGTAGTCCTTGATTATGGGTCTTTAAATATCACTGAAATTACCCAGATGATGTAACATTAGGCATTGTGGACAATGACATTCCTACTACAGTTGTTGAATGATATTATAGGTGTAGCTTTACATAGCCACAGCAACATGCAAAAGAAGTGCTGCCTGTGTTCTAATTTAACATCAGCACAATATGCTGGGTAGACCTTTTGATTCAGAATGTAACAAAAGTTATTTTTCCTGGTTCTTTACAAAAGTTCATTGGGTTCATAGTGCATGAGACAATCAGTTCATTATTTTGGGCAAGTCAATGGAGTGAGTCCAATGGTAAAGCTTCAAAACATTAAAACATGGTGACTATTTGAGATTCAAACTATAACACTCTTCTTTGACACCCAGAGGTTTGTGGCCATCTCATAATGCAAAATTTACACAGTCCAAGTTCAAAGGCCAGATAATCTCAATAATTTCTACATGATTCATGATAATATTTTTCTCTGAAACTCAAGTCCACTTCCTAGCTAATAAAACTACCTAAAATATGAAATTATATAGGTTTTTATGTCTATTAACTAACATATACCTAAAGGTAATAATAGGAAAGTATTAATGATATAGCAAGTACAACCTGAAACCCAGTTTGACAAACATAAAAAACACATGCTCCATATACACAGTCTGTGGTATATGGTGGTACCACCCATCTTCCACAAGGATTGGGCAACCCTGCCTCTCAAGTGCCATATAGTACATGTGGTCTGATTCTTGAGCCAGTTCCATTCATTTGCTGGTACTTCCATCACTTAAAATCTCCTATTTCTGACATCTGCAACATCCTATTACTTCTTAGTATCTTGACAACTTAGGAGATACCTTCACCCCTTTACACATAAACCACTCAGACATTCTGAATATGAACTCTATAACAGGTGCTCATGGCCTTGTCTCGCTGGCTTTTCTATGCAATACTGCTTCATCCCACCATTGCAAAGTTATGCTTGCATTTTAACATACACTGCAAGACTAGAATGGTTACTACTTAGTGATTTTGCAGCTCAAGTAACACCCAGGACTGTGGACACAGGGCAGACAAACATTCAGACTCATTTCGCTATCTGGCTTTTTGTAGCAGAGTGTCACAGAGGCTGTCTTCAAGGTGCCCTTGAGAGTCGCCGCTATCCTAAAGAATGCCTTCCCATTTTGTTTTCATTTTATGCCTGTACTTTGAAGGTTGGCCTTGTCTCAAAGGCAGTCCTGTTAATGCAAAGTATTCTAAGCTGTTTTCAGGGATGATGAGCCTTTTACTTAGTTAGCCATCGTGTCTAAAGTTTGTCTACTTTCACCAGGATGACATCACATTTCTTACTAAGCTGCACACTTTTCATCCCTCTTGTTTGACTTTTTTACTCTTGAATATCACTGTAAGCACAGCTGAAATCATGAGCATTACTGTGATAGACTGAAGTGTAGCGACTTCTGGAATATTTCCTCCACTAAATAAACTTATTGACTACATTTAAATTCTATATCACTGAGAATTTCAGGGATGGATACAGATTACAGGACGGAATCTAATGTGTATGGCCTTGGGCCAATTCTGTAGAAGAGTCCTTTAGTCAACCTGAAAGCTCATGATTTGCATTCTGGTCAATGAGTTTTCTGGTCTGAAGAACTCATGCAAGACTGGTTCATTAATCCAGCCTTATTTTGAGCCAACTGTAAACCACAGTTCCCAAGTTTTCCAAATGCCCACTATTCAAGTCTCCAAAGACTAAGAAGCACATGGGCAGTTTCATTATAGAAGTGATTAAGTGACACCATTTCCTTTTTAATCACTTTCCTCACTACAGAGGTGATTGTTCAGAAGTCAGCTTAATAGAGCAAACCTATATTGGCTCAGCGTTTCAGAGAATCTCTAGTCTATCATGTCAGGAAAGGCTTGAGGGCAGTGCTTTGTTTTGGCAGCAGGACCACAGGGCACTGTTTACCTAGAGCTTCTTTTAATTGCATGAGATATTTTGTGAACACACAAACTGCATCATGATCTTGGGACATGAGGGTCATTCACAGAGGTCTATAATGAAAGCACTGTGCTGAACAGCTCTAGTGTTTTTAAGGAAGGAATGAAGAGAGAGAAATTGCATCACTCATAGTAATTACAGACTTTTGAAATCAGGAAAAATTCTGGTCTTAGTTACTTAAAATTCATAGTTTGTAGTGGTGGATGGTACTCACCCAATGTGTGTTTGCTTTGTATATGTGAAAGTTTGATATCCAGTAAGACAAAAAAAATGCATATTTCTTCAAATTACCACTAAAGGTTATACAGACAAAAGGTCACACAGAGAGTGATACAGTTTCCAAATCACTATCTTTCAAATTTTTTAGAATTTGTGTAATCATTTACATGTTTCTTCAGAAACTAATTTGGTATTTTCAAATGTGGCCAGTTATGCACAATCATTTTAAAATATATTTTTAGTCACAGAGCTGAAAATTTAGAATTAAAATCTGCAATAAGGCTCCAAGCAAAGGAGAATGGACAGCTTTCAAGAACCCCAGTAAGTACACACTTATGAAGTCCATTTTGTCTGAATTCTCTAAGACTTGAAAGAAATTTTCCTGTGTCCAGCAGTACCGTATAACCACATTTTAGGAGATACAAATATTCTCCCTGTACAATTATTTGATATATTTATATTGTTACTATTTGTTAGTAGTTATAGGAGTCAGGTTAATTCTCTGCCCATGAGGCAGTGCAGTAGTCGTAGGTTCTCCACTAAGGACATGATATATTTAGTCACAGGTTCTTGGTTCAGAAAACAGTTCCAGGTATGGGTTTGACATATAAAATGGGCCTTACATCCAGTTAGAAAATGGTAGATTATTTTCATGATATTCAAGAGACTTATTTACTACCAGCTATGTCTGGCAATGGTATTCATAGTGGCAGGCAACAGGGTTCATATCTGCATTACATTTGTGATTTCTTTTCTCCTCTAAGAGTATGCTTTGCAGCTTTTAGCACTATGAAATCTTGTTAGTGGGGATCATGTTTCCAGATTATATTATATATTTCCACATGTTATAGCTCAATGTGTGAGGTCTCCAGGAATAAGTGGTTACCATCAGGTTCTAGAAGGTAACTGAAACCATTAGTAAGTAACTGAATATTTGGGGTTTCATATGAACTAGCCTGTCAAAAACTGGAAAGAAGAACCTCATCCCTGGGCCAGTATATTTTATTCCTGTGGTAAAGAATAGGACTATCATTACCCATTATAGAGTAACTTTTTCACTCATTTTATACATGTGTATATGAATATACTTTAGGAAGCTTCTATAGTATCAGGTATCCATATGACATTTTGAAAGATCTTTAGTATTTGTAATACCTGTATTTTTTTTATTTTCTAAGTTTTTTTATTTACATTCCAAATCATTTCCCCTTTCCTGTTTCCTCCCTCCCCAAAAGTCCCATAAGCCCCCTTTCCTCCCTCTTTTCCCCATTCAACTCCCTCTTGCTCTCTGTCCTGGCGTTCCCCTACATCCAGTCTTTCCAGGACCAGGGTTCTCTCCTTCCATCTTCTTGGAAATCTATTGATATGCGAATTGTGTCTAGGGTATTCCGAGATTCTGGATTAATATCACCTTATCAGTGACTGTATACCATGTGTGTTCTTTTGTGATTGGGTTACCTCACTAAGGATGATATTTTCCAGTTCTGACCATTTGCCTAGGAATTTCGTCAATTCATTATTTTTAATTGCAGAGTAGTATTCCATTGTGTAAATATACCACATCTTCTGAATCCATTCCTCCGTTGAGGGACATCTGGGTTCTTTCCAGCTTCTGGCTATTATAAATAAGGCTGCTATGAACATAGTGGAGCATGTGTCCTTATTGCATGCAGGTAAAGCCTCTGGGTATATGCCCAGGAGTGATATAGCCGGATCCTCCGGGAGTGTCATGCCCAGTTTTCTGAGGAACCGCCAGACTGCTTTCCAGAGTGGTTGTACCAGCTTGCAATCCCACCAGCAGTGGAGGAGTGTTCCTCTTTCTTCACATCCTCGCCAACAACTGCTGTCTCCTGTGTTTTTGATCTTAGCCAATCTGACTGTATACCTTTTTTTATATTGTTTTATTTATTCACATTTCAAATGTAATTCCTCTTATTGGGACCCCCTTCACGAGCACCCCACCTTTCTCCCCTCTCTTTTAAATCTAAGTGTGCTCCCACACCCACACATCCATTCCTACCTAATCCCTTTAGCATCTTGCTTCTCTAGGGCATCAGGCTTTCACAAGAACAAGCACATCCCCACCCCCTGAGGCCAGAAATGGAAATCCTGTAGCAGGAACCATGGACCAACCCTTTTATGCTCTTTGGTTGCTTGCTTATTTCTTGGGAGTTCTGAGGTGTCCAGTTATTGGATACTGTTTTTCATCCTGTTGGGTTGCAATACCCTTCATCTCCTTCAGTCCTTCCCTACCTCTTTCCATAGGGGTCCCCAGGCTCCGTCCAATGGATGTGTGTACCTATTTGTATCTGTATCAGTCAGGTGCTGGCAGAGCTTCTCATAGTCCACCATGCCAGGCTGCATGCACATCTTGGTCTCAGCAGCAGTGTTAGGGTTTTGACATCTGTGATAAGATAAAGCCCAAGTTGGGGCAGTCTCTGCATGGCCTTTCCTTCAGTCTCTGTTCCAATTCTGTGCCTGCACTTCCTTTAGACAGGAACAATTCTGGGACAAAATTTTGAGATGGGTGGATTGACAAATCACTCAACTCAGATATATCTATCTAATGGAGGTGGTCTCTTCAGGTTCCATTTCCACTCTCTTGGTCATTATGGCTAAAGACCTCCATATTAGGACCTGGGACCCTCTCACATCCCTGGTGTTTTGGATTTTCTATGAGAAATGAAAGAGAAAGGAGACAAGCATAAAGAGACTTGAGGTGAGAAGTCAAGGCTAGTTGTGTGGATTGGCTTGAATGCATATTTGCAGTCACTCAGTGCCAATTGTGAACAGGACACCTGAGTGATGCTTATTCTGCCAGAGAAAGGGATGGCTTATGACTTCACCAGCAGGTGCTATTTGGGGTGAGTTAGATGAGAACATGTCTTGATTAAATGAATAAGTTACCAAGAAGAGAACTAGCATAGCCACTTTTTGGCGTGTCTTAGGCTTTTTATTGCTGGTAACAGATACCATGACCAGGGCAACACTTATAAAGGACAAACTTAATTTGGGACTAGCTTACAGGTTCAGAGGTCCAGTCAAATACCAAGGCATGAAACATGGGAGTGTTTAGGCAGGCATAGTGCTGGCGAAGGAGCTACGTGTTCTCCATCATGATCTGAAGTCTGTCAGAAGACTGGCATCCTCAGGGAGCTAGAAGAAAGCTCTCTTCTGATATGGGTGGAGCTTCAAAGCCCACTGCCACAGTGAGGGTCTTCCTCCACCTATTCTCAGTAGGCCTTACCTCTTAAGAGTGTCTCTCCCCAAGAATCAAGCATATCCCAACCATCACACTGTGAGTAAAGAAGATCCTCCCCAAATGTCCTCAAAGTCAGGAATAGAGTGCTTTACTTATGGAAACAAGGACTTGACCAGACTATCAGAGCAAGTTTCCACTTCAAGAAGTATCCACTTCATAGGATATTTAGCCCCAAGGAGCATAGGCATGGGAATATGAATATTCTTTCTACTGAGGCAGAGAGGCTATTCATATGTGTCCACAGATGATGGAGTGAGAAAGACAGAGGGAAAGGTAAGAACACAGGAAAGTCAGGAGAGGAGTTCTGCCAAGTGAGTGTTGGAACTGTGAAATATCTCCTTATGATGATTGATTAGTGGCATTGAGTTCTTCAATATGGATGGTAATGGTCTTAGAGACTTGGTAGGGCTGGAATACCCAAGGAAGGAGGAGTAATTATGGCCATTAATTATTATAGTAACAAGGGTTAAGGTGGTACTTAAGAAGTATGAGAGTTAGGGTACCCAAGGGAACATAGAGTTCAGAACCTTCCTTGCCACATCTTGGGTCATGAAATAATTCTATCATCAACTCACAAGCTTCTTCCAGGGATTAACTCTCACAAGTCAGAGTGAGGAGTGGAATTTTTACCTGGGGAAGAAATATGGAGTCCTGGAACCACAGGTTAACGTTCAGAGTGCATGTGTGGAGTCTATTTGCGGAAATGGAATATGTTAATAGGATGGAATGTTAATGTGGCAACCATAGAAGATGACACTTCTAATAGGAGAACCGTGGAGAGTCCTGAGGGAGAGAGTGTTAGAGTGGGAAGAGGGGGGACTTCAACCTGGGAGGTACTGTCAGAATCATAGACTGGAGGTGTATAGTAGAGAGTAGAGAAACAAGGAGGCCTTTGCTAAGGAAGAACCAGAGGAAAAGTCCCAGAAAGTGGGCTACATTAGTGAGCTATGAAAAAAACTTCCTATGTTTAACAAATAAAATTTATAAATTTAGATATCAGAAAATATCATAATGAAAATGTCATATATCTGAGGTCTTCTATAAAATGTTATTACTGGGGGCCAATGAGATGACTCAGTGTGTAAGAGCACTTGATTCTGTTGCAGAGGACCTGGGTTACGGTCCCAGCATCCATGTGACAATGCCCAGTTTTTGGAACTCCAGCTATTTTGGAAAGCAGTAACCTTTCCTCCTCAGATCTAACAGTAGGTAGGCCTTAGCCTACAAAAATACATTCTTGCAAAACCCCCAAACCTGTAAGACAATGTTAAAAATTATTATTTTGAAATCTATGCTCACAGATATCAATTTCATAAAATATTTTCTGAATTTTCTAAGCATATTACACATGGTAAGTAATATTTCTAAGAAAGAAAAGGTGATCTCTACATTTAAAATTTTATTCATATATTTTTTCAAAGTCTGAAAAGGTCAAAGAAGAACAGTTTAAGTTGAACCAGTCACTGACACAGAGTTTGCATGAAGTGCAAAGGAAAAATACTGAATTAGAAGAAGAAATATCCAGGTAAGACATCTATTTATCAAAGCATTCACCGACAACTAAAGAGTGATTTTACCAAAACCTAAATATAAATTCCTATTATGTCTGCATGTTTATAATAAAACAAATAGTTCTATTTTTAAACTCATATAAGAAACCTACAACACAATTTCAAATTTTCCAAGGCCAATATTAATTACTCATATCTGTGTTGATTTTGACCACAATAAGTGACAGAGAATGTGTTCTCTAATGTCAACTGTAATCTTCCTAATGTATTTTGGATTTATATTTTGAAGTATGTTTTTATTCTTTCCTACTATATTTCAGATGTTAATACCCATATCCCTTTTGTGTGCTTGTTATAAGAGATCAAAATTGATAAAATTGGATAAAATTGGGTTTTCTTCCACATTTAAATATTTAGCCGTGATATATTATTCAGATATTCATAAAAAGATATACTAATATTCCATGTTCATAATCCATATATACATGAAATATAAACATGGTTAAACCTGAGTTTACTTTAAGAAATATACATGGATGGTTACATAAACTAAGTAACATAAAGATATATATCTTATATACTATATAGGAATTGTTCCATGGTATCCAAGAGGGCTCAAAATCCACAAGTAGTACATTTTCATGTAAAGCAACTAACATGTATCTTTTTTATTTTAAGGCATCTATAAATTATATATAATCACTAATTGTGCTGTTTAGGTTTTGTCAACTTGACAAAAACCAAACATATCTGAGATGCATGAACCACAATTGAGAAAATGCCTCTAGAAGATTTGCCTATAGAGAAACCTGTGCAGATATTTTCTTAATTACCATGACGTGTGGGGTAACAGGATCATTGTGAATAGGTTCCACAACTGGCAGATGGTTCTGGGGTATATGAGAAATCAGGTCCTGCAAAATATGAGCAGCAATTCATTAAGCAGCCTTCCTTTCTGTCCTCTGTGCTGCCCAGTTTTATGAACCAAGTTATAGTCATCTAAGAGAAGGGAGCCTCGGGCTGGAGAGATGGCTCAGAGGTTAAGAGCACCATCTGTTCTTCCAAAGGTCCTGAGTTCAAATCCCAGCAACCACATGATGGCTCACAACCATCTGTAATGAGAGCTGATGCTCCCTTCTGGGGTGTTTGAAGACAGCTACAGTGTACTTACATATAATAAATAAATAAATCTTAAAAAAAAAAGAGAAGGGAGCCTCAACTGAGAAAATGCCTACATAAGATCTAGTTGTAGGTAAGCTTGTAGGGCATTTTTTAGTTAGAGATGGAAGTGGTAGTGCTTATCCCATGGTGGGTAAGGCTGCTTCTGGGTTAGTTGTCCTGGCTTCTACTAGAATGTAGGCTGAGCAAGCCAGTATGCAGCACCCTTCCATGGCCTCTGCATCAATTCCTACCTCCAGATTCCTGTTCAGCTTGAGTTTCTGCCCTGACTTCCTTCAATGACAAACAGTGAATTGGAAGTTCAAGTCAGACCAGTCCAGTTGTTTAAGTCATGGGGTTTCATCACAACAATAAAAGCCCTAACTTGATAACTAATATATTGCTGAATGACTATTATACTCTATTACTTTTTGGAATATTGTCAAATGCCTGTGCATGCTTAGCACATTCTTAGTTTTCATCTTTTTGAGGTCCTGAATACCGAATCCACAGACATAGAATGGCGCGCTCTCTCTCTCTCCCCTCTCTCACTCTCCCGTTCCCCTCCCTCTCTCTTTTGCTTGCTCCCTCTCCCTCCCTTGCTCCCATGCTCCAGCGCTGTCTCTTATTCTTTGAGTGAATATACAGAATGATAGATAACATGAAAACTTTCAGACTTGTAATGAATGATGTCATTATTCTATCACCTGAAAAAATAAATAATACAACATTTCTCATAAATTTTGAGTCTCCCAACATGGCTGGCCTCTTTTGTCTGTATTTTTTATTTTAACTTTGATTTCTCTAAAGTATAACTCGTATTTTCCTGTGATTTAACATTATGCATATGATATTGCCTCTTCTGCAATTTATGAAACTGCACTAGTAGGGTCTCTAGATCACTTCTTAGAAATTTGTACTAGTTACTCACATGGTGCTATTTTAAATTCAGTGACTAAAGACAGCTTAAGGAATGAATGGACTGTGCTTACAGATGGACAGATTGCACAGTAGTTGGGAAAGCAGAACATAACTTTAGAAAGAGGAAGCTGGCTGACCACAGTTCCATCCATCCATAGAACGTAGACAGAAAAAGGGACTAGGAAGTGAAGTAAGGGTATAACCCATGCCCTCCTCGATGGTCTACTTCCTTCAGCAAGCCTCTGCCTCCTGACATTTCAATAACTTGCCCAAACATCATCAGTAACTGGAGCAAAAATGCTCAAACACTTCTCCTTCAAAATTTTCAAGTGTTTCCCCATATTTCTATATTTGATCACCTATATCTTAAAGCACTGACTGGCCTCTTTTCTTTGCCTAATTATCCCTCAAAGACTATTTGTCATGATTCTAAGTTTTAATTTTTGATTAGAACTTAACCAAGGTGCTTACACACGCCATACATACTTGGTACTACTATGTGGAATGCATCGGTGTTTGTTTGTCTTGAATGTATGTATTCATTTGTGTGTATTTATGATTTAAGCCTCTTCCCCATCAAGCAGTAATTAAGAAAATGTTCCCACACGCATGTCTATAGAACAGTATGATCAATAATTGTCTCAGTAAATTTTCTTTCATTTCAAATCAAACTTGTTTCTGTCAAATTGATAAAAATAAACAACAACAACAAAAACAAAACAAAACAAAATTAACCAACAGAATAATAGAATATAATTTCAGTTTTCAGCATCTGCCTTCAAGAAGCATCTAACTGCCCGTAACTCTAGCTTCTGAAGTTTCAGTACATCTGACCTACGAGGCTACTTGCATTCCTGTGCACATATTCACACTGAGACACACATATATATAGTCAGACAAAAATCCTGAAAATTAAGAACAAAATTATAAGTAAAAGATTTATTTTGATATATGAAAATATGATATATATGTCGACATATGATATTTATAAAAATTCTGTTCATGATTTCAATATGAATACTTTATTCACATTTATATTTCAACCTCTTTATTTTAAAATTCAGGTTTCAATCTCGTTGTAATACTTTAAAATACTCATAGAATCACACTTATGGTTATTATTAATTTTTTTCTTTCATAGTATAAAACATATTACTATTTAAAATGTATTACATGTTTACACTTTAAAAACTTCAGTTACTAGCCAGGCATATTCTCATATCAGTAATCCAAAAACTTGTAAAATACAATCTGGAGGATCAAGTGTTTAAAGCCAGATTAAAAAACAACACAAATACACATGAAAATACACACATACAATGATAATAGTAGTTTACTTACTTGTTTTGCATATTTGTCTAGGTATAAGAATCTGTGCACAGTGATGGAGAAGGACACAGATGCACATAAAAATGGAGAGTTTTCAGGTTATAATGCTTCAAGTACAACTCACTGCAAAAAGGATTTGATACTTCAACTAAGAGAGGAGGTGAATTTAAATTAATTGTTGGGATAAAAATTTCATCTCATTTAGTACAACGTAAATATAAAGAGTTTGGAAATTTTCGAAAATTTGAGGTCATATTAAATAAACTTTCCTTTTAGATTGAAAATGTATCATATTTGTGTCTTGAAATTTCTATGCTGTTCTAAACCCATTAGGTATGTATGCCCCTGCCCAAACTTGAGTCATAGGAACCAAGTCCCAGACTCTGTATGGTCAGAAAAAACAATTTCATGTATTTTCCTCCTTCTATTGAACAAAGTATGTTATTGATCATGATTAATGAAAAAATTTTAAACTCACATGAAGACGTCATTGTGGATACCTTTAAACTTCAGAGATTTGAGGTAATTTATCAAAGAGAAGTAATTTTTTAATAATAGTTGCAATCATTAACTTTCAAGAGTAGATTGCATGTTATGAAAAAAAAATTCAGTCTAGAAGGAAATGAGGACTTCTCCACAGAAGGAAGCAAGGAGAAGTAAACATTAGGAACCTTGGAAAAGAGAAAATGTATCCAATTTTGCAAATTAAAATAAAAGCTTATGTTTTCTTCATTTCTGGGAAGAGATATATAATTTTCTTGAAGGGAGAAATACTCTAGCTTTATTTTTCTCATTTTTCAATTTTTTTCATTTCACATGAGACTTCCAGTTAAATTTCCTTTTATTATCTGTGAGGCAGAAATGCCTGTTGTAACAGACACAGTGGTTTGACCGTTATTCCAATATTAAATTAGGTAAAAGACACATGAAAACCTGATTTATGTACCTGATAATGCTTAGAGAGTTTTCCTGATCTCATTGGGAAAACAGCTTATGGGTTCTTTCTCCCTCTCCCTCTCCCTCTCCTCCCTCTCCCTCTTCCTCTCCCTCTCCTCCCTCTCCCTCTCCCTCTCCTCCCTCCCCCTCTCTCCTTTCCCCTCCTCCTCCCCCTCTCTTCCCCTTCCCCTCTCCCCGTGTGTGTGTGTGTGTGTGTGTGTGTGTGTGTGTGTGTGTGTGTGTGTGTGTGTGTATGGGTGTTGTATGTGTTGTGTGTATGTGGGCATGTTGTTTGTTTAATTTGCTTGGATTATTTTAGATTTAAGGTTATCAATAGTTCATTACTGTGTGAAGTGGAAAACCAGCAATTTCATGCTGAAATTCATGGTGAATCCATGCCAAATTTCATGCTGAATTCATATGAATTCATACTGAAAGTGCTATTAGTGTAAACTTTTTTCTGCCTACTGCATTGCTAGACAATATTAATTGTTTTCACTCAGCTTGAAAGTCTTAAAAGAAAAGATCAACAAGAAGAATTCCAGTGCCTATGCGAGGAAAATGAAAATACTCTTCTGGAGCAGAAATTAGCAGAAATGACAGCCCCCCAGGAGAAACTTGAAGTGCAAGAGTGTAGAATAAAGCAGCTTGAAGAGAAAATACTCAGCCTCAAAACCCATATGGACAAGAATATGGTAGAGTATAGCGAGGTGGAAAATCACAAGAAAGCCATTGAAGAGCAACAGAGGAGTCAAATAGTAGAAGCAATAAACAAAGAGAATCGATTCTTACAGGTGACTATAGTCATCTCTCCTGTGTGGTAATAAACACCACCTCAAATTTCATTTTCAATGTATAGTTTGTATGACTGTATGTGTTTCTTCTGTGTTTCACAGCAGTTTCATTTATAAATTTCTGGAAAAAGAAGCCATGCCCTTCTATTGATAATCATCTTAGTTTTGACATGAGTGCTAAAAGAATTCATCTTTCAGAATTCCAGTTTTCAACAGGAAATCTTTTGATTTTTGAGATTAATTGAAACATTGTGGGAAAGAAAATAATTGTGATTTGGATATGATAATGAACTTCAGTTGTTTATAATTTCCATGCCTTACTATAAAATTATATTATACTATTAATTTTTGAATTATTATATGAATACCTCAGGGATGAGAATGTAGCCCTATGGTTGCATATCTCTTTGTCATGCACAAGTCTCACTGGGTTCTGTCTACAGCACTACAGAAAAAAATTATTAAAAAATTCTGCTTAAATACACTTGACGTTGTTGATAAAGGATTTGAACTCCAACTCCTTTCTCATTCACTTAATATATTCTCTGCCTTGTGGATTCAAATGCAAAGAAATTTGCACAATAATTTGTAGGATGGTTATATTTCAAATAAGTGTTTCCTTTATTTAGAATATATACATCGATATTTGTAATTTAAACAGAATTTTTCTGTTTTTGAAGCCATTTATTTGATTGAATCTTGGTAATTACAAACATGAATACAAGGTGTTTTGATCGCATCAACCACTCCTAATAAATTTGAACTCTCCTTGGATGTCCTACTTTAAAATGTTTCTTTTTAATACTCTTTAGGATCAAGCTGCTTCTGACCTGCAAGGGCAGGAAAGACAGGCTTACATCATGTCAAGTGAGCACAGAATTAAGGAGATTGAAGTTGAGATTGTAGCAAAAACCTCTCGTACAATTTCTGTAGAAACAGAATGGAAAACACTTAAAACAAAATATGAAGATGGAGTGAAACATGAAGTATCGTTGAGATATCAACTTGTAAAGTAAGTCAGACTTTAGAAGCCTAGAAAGCCAGTGGACTGAATTTAAACTCTAGTGAAATGACTCATGTGGATATTAGAGCCTGAAAGAAAATTATGTTCCAGAAATAACATCCATAAGTGTACTTTCCTTTAAAACACTTGTATAGGACAGACAGTATTCATCAACTGCTGTGCTAGGTGATGTAACTTTCTTCCTATTATTATTATGATGATGATGATGAATATATTCTTCATTTGCACTTCAAATGTTATACTCTTTCCCGGTTTCCCCCTCCCCGAAAACCCCCAAACCCATCCTCCCACCCCTTGCCTCCAAGAATATGCCCCTGCACTCAACCCACACCTGCCCCTGCCCTTGATTTCCCCATGCTGGGCATCTATTGAGCCTTCACAAGACCAAGGACCTCTTCTCCCACTGATGCTCAATAAAGCATTCCTCTGTCACTCCTTTGGCTGGAACCATGTGTAACATTTGGTTTATGGCTTAGTCCCTGGGAGCCCTGGGGCTTCTGGTTGGCTGACACCATCATTCTTCCTATGGGGCTTCAAACCTCTTCAGCTCCTCCAGTCTGCCCTCCAACTTCTCCATTGGGAAATCCATCCATTAATGTTGAGAGATATTAGTGACCAGTTGTTGGGATTCTCTTTTATTTGCTGGTATGTAATTATTTATTTTCTGTGTGTGATCTTGGTTGCAGTTTCCTCCTTGTGTGAGAGTTTTACTTCTTCTATTGTTTGTAGGACTGAATTTGTGGCTAAATATAGTTTTAATTTAGATTTGTCTTGAAATATCTTATTTCTCCTGTCTATAGTGATTGAGAGGTTTGCTGAGTAGAATAGTCTAGGTAGGCGTATTTGGGAGGTTGCAAGATACCTGACTTGCCCTTCTACTGCTTTTAGAATTTCTGTTGAGAAGTCTAGTGTAAATATGTTAGGTGTGCTTTTGTATAATACCTGCCCTCTTTTCCTTGAGGGTTTTAATATGCTTTCTTTTTTTCTATAGATTCTCTGTTTTGATTATTATGTGCTGGCAGGATTTTAATTTCTGGTCCGGTCTAATTGGTGTTCTGTAAGTTTGTCTATGATTATATGCATCTCCTTCTTTAGATTGGGAAAGTGTTCTGTTATTTTTTTCAGAATATTATGGGGCCTTGGAGGTGAGACTCTTCCCCTTGTTCTGTTCCAATTATTCTTGAGTTAGGTTGTTTAATGATAACACAGATTCCCAGGATGTTTTGTGTCAGGAAAGTTTTAGATTTACCATTTTTTGACTGATTTATTTCTTCTACTGTAGCTTCTATGCCTAAGATTCTTTCTTCAGTCTCCTGTATTCTTTTAGTTATGTTTGCCTCCATTGTTCCTATTCTCTTACCTAGGTTTTCCACCTCCAGGATACCATCACTTTGTGTTTCCTTTATTGCTCCTATTTCCACTTTCAGGTCTTGCATTGTTTTATTTATTTCTATCACCTGTTTATTTGTATTACCCTATATATCTTTAAAGGATTTATTTGTTTCCTCTCTAAAGACCTCTACCTGTTGAATTTTTTTCCTGTATTTCTTTACAGGATTTATTCATTCCCTCTTTAAAATCTAATATCATTTCTATAAGATTGAATCAAAGGTCAGTTTCTTGTGCTTCAGTTGTGGTAAGATATCCTGGCCTGGCTGTAGAAGTTTATCTGTGCTCTGACGGTGTCATATTGGCCTGACTTTTTTAATTATGTTCATTTGAGGGCTGGTATCCATCTATATGGCTTTGGTCCCTTGTTGTGTCTTTTATAGAAGGCATGGGAGGGGGACTTAAATACGATGATCCTCATATGGAAGGCATGTGGTCCATATCCTTAGATTGTATGGTTCCACATCTGCAGGCCTCTGTGGTTAAGTAGCTGCAGATCTACTGAATGTCTACAGAGAGAATGGGGGAGTTTTCCCTGGGATTTCAGGCTGCTCAGAGCAGCTGGGCTTGCTCCAGGGGACTCAGAAAGTAGGGACGATGGGTTGAGGACAGGAAGCTTACCTATATGTTTCAGGCTCAGCAGACCTGAAGAAGGTGGGCAGACAGGTAGAAGGAGAGTGGAGGTCCATCTGGGATATGAGGCTGCTCAGGCTGTTTCGACATTTTTTTCTCTTATTGATTTTTGCCTGTATTTTTTGATTTCTGATTTTGTGAATGTGTGTACGTATGCTTCTTGGTCTCTTTTGTTTCTTGCCTTTCACAAAGAAATAAAAAGAAAAGGCATGGAGATGGGTTTGTAGGGAGGGGTAAACCTTGGAGAATTTGACGGAGGTGAAAATTATGATCAGATTGCAATGCTTTTTAATAAAAAATAAAAATATGTAACATATATCCTTCTTAGACACTTAAATTATAAATAGAATAATCATGATAAGTTTTCTAAAACTTTTCTGTACATCTATGAACACTAAAATTAATTATTCAATATTATGCCAATATATAATAAAATATATGACTCATGGGAAAAACAAATCACCTTTGAATTGTCTGAAGTAATTATAGAAATTTAAACTTTCAATTGTTATAGTAGGAATTCTCTGAAATATTTTGACTGGTAAAAGAATGTTTAATGGGAGATCCCATTTCTTCTTACAGCAATTTTCAAAATACAATTTTGAGAGTCATTTAAGAAAAGTATGTGACAGGAAATATTTTCCTCTGCAGTATTTCCAGCACTCGTGTTAAGTTACAGCACACCAAATCCAGTGTTGCCTTTGAGATTAGGATGAACAGGCAGTCACACATCCACACTCACCACAAATCTGCCTCAGGGGGAACCGGTGACAGGAGTCTTCAGAATGATCTTGGGTTCAACAGAACAGGGGATTGTGTTGAGGGCCAAGATTTAAGTCCGCTGTCGAGAAGGAAAGCTTGGGGGGATAGCGTAGTAAGGTTAGTTATGGTTTTGCCTCTCTAAGTGTTTCAGGTTTCTGATAGTATTGTATTTTAAGTTTGCTGAAACACTGAATCAGATAGTTGACACTAAATTCTCATTTTGCAGATATGCTCCTTTGTTTACCTGAGTCAGTAAATAGAACACAATTGGAATATTTTAAATTGCCTTCCAACTGGAATCTAAATTAGATTTTTAGAGATTGTTGAGAAGACACAGTGGGTAGAGGTTCTTTCCATCATTTGACAACAATGTTCACTCCCTGAACCCCATGTAGTGTGAGGGGTGAGCCTCTTCAGTGTTGTCCTCTGGTATAACAGAGGAGGTGTCTAATGCTCATTTAGATCACCTAAGGTATATTCCAATTACATTCATTTTTTAGCTTTTAGGTGACACTATTTATCTGGGACATAAGATTTTAGTGGTTTTATAAACAATCTCTTGGGTTAATATCTATCATTTTCAGTTAAAGATTAAAAGTTAAACTCTTAACCACATGTGCATAGTTGAATTTAAGAACTCCTCCCCTCCTCTGACCTAGGCAAATCCACATTTTCTCTCTTTAGAAAACAAATGGTCCAAAAAACAAACAAACAAACAAACATACCAAACTTAAACCAAGCAAACTGATAAAACGACAATACATCACCCCAAGACCCTAACATCCATGAAAAATCACAAGAAACACAAACACGAATGCACGCACATATGCACTCATGCATGTGTACAAAAGCACACAAAACTCATTCATTTTTAAGGGTTTTAAATATATTGATATATAAGAAAGCAAATCAGGTAAATTTCTTCAATTTTATCAGAGATATTTTCCATGTAAATCTTTAATTTTATCTGAAAATGTTTTTACTTCTACTTTCAATCAATTTAGGAATATTTTTATGTCTACTATCTTATCTGTATAATTTTTCATGAAATAGTCAGTTTTAACGTGTTTTTCTATATATTTCTTGAGTTTCATCAGAAATATTTTCCTTGTAGATTTTCAATTTTATCAGAAAATATTTATAATTCCAATTTCAATCAACTTAGGAATATTTTTATGCCTACCATTTTATCTGTATAATTTTTCCATGAAATAGTCAATCTTAATGTGTTTTTCTATATATTTCTTCAATTTTATCCGAGATATTTTCCATGTATATTTACACAATGGAATACTATTCAGCAATTAATAACAATGAATTTATGAAATTCTTAGGCAAATGGGGAACAGGGGGAGGGAAGAGGTTTTATGGAACTTTTGGGGAGGGGGTAACCGGGAAAGGGGAAATCATTTGGAATGTAAATAAAGAATATAGAAAATATAAGTAATAATAATAATAATAAAAGGAAAAAATTCTAAAAAAATTTTTTTTACAGAATGTTGCATATAAATATTACAGGTAGGATAGTTTGCCACTGAGTAGTAGTGCCAATTGCTAAGTAAACACAAATGT
This sequence comes from Tokudaia tokunoshimensis, assembly GCA_036184795.1. NCBI lineage: Eukaryota > Metazoa > Chordata > Mammalia > Rodentia > Muridae > Tokudaia > Tokudaia tokunoshimensis. The sequence goes on along the minus strand of BTHU01000003.1, from coordinate 130,153,211 downwards.
GTTGGACACTTTGCTCATATTATTCAACTCTCATTTTTACAAAAAAAGATTGGTTTATTCTTATTTTATGTGATGAGTGTTTCACTGCCATTTATGTGTGCACCGCATGTGTGCGTTGCGCATAGAGGACAGAAGAGTGTGACAGATTCCCCCTTGGAGTTCCAGGAGGATGTGAAAAGCAATGTTGATGCTGGTAACAGAATCTGAATACTCTGTAAGGGTGGAGGATGCTCTGAACTGTTGAGTCGTCTCTCCAGTCCTTTCTCTATTCAACTCTCATCTTGACAGTAGAGCTATTTAGAATCTGAATACTCTGTAAGGGTGGAGGATGCTCTGAACTGTTGAGTCGTCTCTCCAGTCCTTTCTCTATTCAACTCTCATCTTGACAGTAGAGCTATTTGGATAGGATGAAATCCACACACGTTCTAAAACGAGGTCATAAACCACACACACACACACACACACACACACACACACACACACACACACACACATACATATGTTTTAGATAGTTCTTAAGAAAGTACTGGTGTCCCTGAATTGGAGATATTTTCTTCAAAAGAAATATATGTACATATTTATACATATTATATGTTTTATATATGTTCAAAAGAAATAAATGTATTCATAGACAATAAAAAAAAGAAAGGAAATCAGTCATCTTGTTCAATTATCTTCAGTAAAAGGGTTCCCAAATGTGACTCAGAAAATATTTTAAGTGAAGAAGTCTTACTGGACAGCAGCAGAAACTTTTCATATTATCCAGCAATAATATTAATTTCTCTCTATCCCATTTTGTTGAAAAATTTCTTAGTATGAAATTTCCCAGAGTACAAGAAATGACTTAAGTAAATCTCTAAATAAATCAATAAATATACATCTAAAAATAAAAAAAAAAGAAAAGAAATTTCCCTTAAACTATCACTGCTTTTAGCAGTACCTAGTAAGTATGTTCTGTCATAGTTTTATTGCAAAGGCACGGTTAATGGAGATTCTATTCATGCTAATAATATAATTGCTGATATGGTAGAATTATGCAAAGAAAACAGTGCAATTACATGGATTGGAAATCTGTTGCAGTTTTATTTTTATTGTGTAGCTCTACTATTAAAATGTTCATTTCAACCAGTGCTCTTGCCATAGAGTTTTGAAGATCTTTTCATGGATTCCTTATACACAGAACAGCAGGTCATGTTTATGTAGAGAGGCCCTGTGCTTCATACTTTTTATTGACTTTATGTATAAAATATAAAGCACACAGGGGGGAATCAAAAGGTGTTTAGGACAGCATCACACTGAAATTATATCTTTAAATGTATTAATTCCATTATTGTATATTATAAAAAAATGAATTAGCTGAGCTTTCATCAGAACTATTACTTGTTTTAGAAAGCGGCGCAATGGTCTAAGGATTTCCAATTGATCCACTACCAACCAACCTTGCATGAATCTGAAATTGTTAAATATGTCATAATGCAGGCAATTCTCATCAGTCATTGCTGCAAAATTCAGGTAATGTATCCTTTTACAGGAGCATGATGAATTCTGATATAAAGAACGATGGGATCCAAATATTTTGAAGGGATATTTCTCTTAGTACTTTCAAGGACAAAAGAGGTCTGTGGCACTTGCAGTTTTCTTGCATTAGTTAGATCATGCTGGACTTCATAAGGAAGATGAAAATGTCCTTCTGTCTATGTGTAAGACACAGCTCCATAATGTGATCTCTGCTGCATGCCCTGCATAAGATACTGAGCTGTTGTTCCTCAAAATCTTAGGGTGAATCAAGAACGCAAAAACACAGGTCCTAAAATCCTATATGTATGGCTATTTCAGCTAGGAATGCAAACATTATAGGAATGTACAGCACCTAGCTGTATAAATTGATAGTAAATGATACAAAGTTCTGATGAGACATGATATACCTGGAACCAGTACTGAGTTTATTATCTCTGGCCCTTAGTGTGTCTCTTTAAATGTTTTTATGGCTAAGGACTCTCCTACTGAATTTTGTCTAAATCTAACGAGAAAATTTTTTAAAGTATACAGCTCTACCTTCAGATTTCCTTTTCACCCTTACTAAGTGAGCTTTCTCCAAAACATTAAATCTCATTGCTTCTATTACTGTCATGGAGGAGAGATTCTTGTCTCTTAGTGTCTGTGCTGTGATCATTGGCTATGATACTCATGCTCACTTGCAAATTTCAAATTTTGGTTACACACTCAGTTCTATGTAGCTAAGCTTATTCTGTATTAGTTATTTTTAGAGGTTTAAGATACATAATAAAATTATCCTTAGCAAATTTGTGAATCTTATGGCTAATATTGTGAGTTATATTTATAATAGCATGTAGAATTCTTCCTAATAACTAGAGTTAATTTTTTCCTTTGGTTCTGGGATGAAATATGTGGATTCCTACAAAATTTAAACAAGCTCCACTCCTGAGTTACTCTTCCTTCTCTGATATCAAGTCTACAAATGTTCTACAGTTGCATCTAAGGTAAAACTGGCTCACTTCATGTTTGGATCAAGTAGTACTGCAAACAGGAATAACTTAAATCACTATGACAATCAAATACCTTTTTGTGCTTGATGCTACAACCAGACTCAGGGCCTCATACGTCCCCCACAACTGCAGTGATTCACATCCTTGCAGAAGATTCATGTATACATTGATAATTTTGTTTGCTTTTGACCAAGGACCTTGTTCAGGGTATTCTCAAATCCACTGTCTTTCAGTATCAGCCTCCTAATCATGCTTTGAGATTTGGGATTGGTTTTACACAAAAACAAGTAATTTTTTTTTAAATCAAAATAATTTATTTAATTCGGTGCTTTTCAAATATCTGTTCAGTTTGTCAACTCTTATTCTTAATATTTCATTCAAATATGCCAAAACCCCAATATCCAAAAAACTGTAAGTTGTTTCAGAAGGTAATACTGACTTTGAACAAAATGTTGATTTAAATTACTTATAAACCAACAGCTGACCACGTGCATTGCCAATGGAGCACCAGTCTATTCTGAATTTTAAGTCTAATTACTATTCTGATTCTTGGGCCCTAAGGGCACATTTGCATGGGACTGTTTGTTGCCTCAGGACAGGGCCTCATACCCTCTTGCTTTGGCTTTATTTTATTTCATGTATAGACCACATAGTTAATCATCCTGTAGCATATGTTACAATAGCTCATGATGGGACAATCCTGCCTCCAGGTATCTAAGGCTGAGTCTAATGGTAGAGCACTTCAAGCTAGATGCCACGATAACCAGGGAGATCACATATTTTAGAATGAGAAATATTAGATAAAACTTTATGAAGTTATTGAACATATTTTAATTGTTTTCTTATGTCTCTCACAAAATCTTTCATATGTGTTTCCTCATCTGGAACTAATACTTGAGTGTCTCAGTCATCACATTGCCTCAATTTTAATTGGAAAAAATCAGGATGATATTTATTCTGATTGGACACATTACACTAAGGTACTTGGAATTTCTCTTATTGAGTTAGTTTAGTGAGAGTGGGTCTAACACCCTAAAAATTCATGGTTTTGCTGTTGCTCATATGTACATAGATTTTAGGCAGACATCTTTGGTATTTATTCATATTGTTGTGAGTCATCTTTTCTCTCAATAATGACGTACACACACGATCCAAAGATGTGCTTGAGTTGTCATTTTAGATAGGGATCTTGTCACACCATGTGGGGCAGTGATGGAAATCATCAGGAGACCTGGTTCTCTGTATTCCCATTGCTACTCTGTGAGTTCTGTCAACTTAGCCATCTTATTTACATTTGTCTTCATTTTATTTTTCAAAAGATTTATTTATTTATTTTATGTATAGGTGTACACTGTGACAGTTATCAGACACATCAGAAGAGAGCATTGGATCTCTATTTCAGGTGGTTGTGTGCCACCCCATGATGGCTGGGAATTGAACTCAGGACTTCTGGAAGATCAGTGAGTGCTCTTATCTGGTGAGCCATCTCTCCAGCCCTTGTCTTCATATTAAACAAGGAATTTTGTTGACTAATTTAGAATGTTGTGTGGAGGTGAGAGGAAGATGTTGTCTACAGGTATCCTATCTACAGCTTACCTCATGCAATTCAGCACAGGGGCAGGAGACAAGAAAATCAGGAAGATATGGGTTCACAAAGGTAGCCACACTCCATTCTTGTCTCACAGCAGAGAGAGCTTACAAGGGGAGGAAAAGGCAGACCTCCTGTTCCCTTGCAGAGAGATAGATCCTGGACATTGGATCCTTAAAGAGAAATCTGAGAGATAGTGGAGGAATCTGGGACTAGGGTAGCATTTCTTTTATTTGCAGCGCAGAAGGGCCCAACGTTCCTCTGTTCCACCCCATATGCCCTTTTGTTCTATCACTGGTATCTTTTTGGAGCTGGTATTCTAAGACACTGTTGTCTCCTTCATATGCTGCTATGTCTTGGAGTTTGTTGTCTACGAACAAATTACCAAAAACAGAAGTTTGAAAAAATTAAGCAATTGAGTTTATCTCAGCTGTAGAATTATGGTCATTTGGATGTCCCCTGACAATTGCCCCTTTAATGATGGCCCGTGTGGGTCACCGAAATGAACAATATGATACTATGACAGTGGCTGGTGACATATGAATTTACGAAAAAGAAAGGAAAAAGGCATAAGTCAAGAAACTACACTATGGGAAGCTGTACTGGGCAAATTCTGCAGGATCATTCAACTCTGTGGAAGGGGAAGTCTTTATTTTTAAGTTTTTTAGGTTACTACAAATGAATTTCATCATAGCATTTTCATATGTGTCTGTCATACTTTGTTCTTATTAATCCACCAGCACCCACTGGCTTTCCCCATACACACAGCAGTGGTGCTCTGATCTGAACAAAGTCTGTGCTGACTGAGACTCACAACATGGCAGCATCATTGCATCACCATCACCATCACCATCACCAAGCACTTCTTTGCTTGCAGATCTCTTGGTGCTACCCTGATGTATTAGAAAAAAACAACCTGTGGGAAAATTTAAACATAAAATCTGATAGTGAAAATATTTATGGAAATTCATAACGACAATACTAGAGGAGTTGCGATTTGTTTAATCTAAATAATTTTATTTATGTACATTCTAGTAATTTCCACCACTCAGTCCCTCTCCCACACGTCATTCCATTCCTGCTTCCTGTTGCCCCAGAGTGGATGGTTCCCCACTAACACCCTCCCTTTTTCCTGGGGCCTCAAGTCCTTCAAGGTTTCAGCACATCTTCTCCCACTGCTATTAGAACAGGCAGGCCCCTGCTACATATGTGTCAGGGGCCTTGGACCAGCTTTTCTATGCTCTGCTTGGTGGCTCAGGCTCTGGTAGCTCCTGGGGGGTCTGGGTTAGTTGTGAATGGTGATCTTCATATGAGGTCGCTCTCCCTTCCAGCTTCTTCCATCCTTCCATAATTAAACCATCAGGTCTCCCAACCTCAGTCCGATTGTTGGCTGTAAGTATCTACTTCTGTGTCAGTCAGCTGCTGGTAGGGCCTGTCAGAGGACAGCCATGCCTGGCTCTTTTCTGTAAGCACATCAGAGCATAGGAGTGTCAGCCCTTGGTGGCCTTCCATGATATGGATCCAAAGTTGGGCTTGTCGTTCGACTGCCTGTCCTTCAGTCTCTTCTCTATTTTTGTCCCTGAAGTTCTTTTAAACAGGAAAAAGTCTGGGTCAGGAATTTTAACTGTGGGTTGGTAACCCTATCCCTCCATGTGAGTCTAGGTCTATCTCCTGGAAGTAGACTCTTCATGTTCCCTTTCCCCAAAAGCTAAGGTGACCCCCAATAAGTACTGAGAGAGACTAACTTCCAGGAACTCTGGTACTTTCTACAGGGTCTTCACACCTCTCATTCCCCAAGGCTGTTTATTTCCATTCATTTCCTTGATCTTCTAGGCTTCTCTCCTGTCCCTTCCTGCATGTCTGATCCTGTTTACCCCCACCGAGATACCTCCCTCCCTCTGCCTCCTGGTGATTATTTCCTTCCCTCTTCCATGTGGGATTGAGGCCTCCTCATTTGGGCATTTCTGCTTGTTACAACCTAAGGTTTGCAGGTTGATTCTATACTTTTTGTCTACTATCAACTTATGGATAGCATTCATGTCCTTTTGGGTCTGAGTTACCTCATTCTGCATATTTTCTAGTTCCATTCATTTGCATGCCAAATTCATGATGTCCTAATTTTTAATAACTGAATAGTATTCCAATGTGTAAATGAACCACATTTCTGCATCCATTCTTTGGTTGAGGGGCATCTGTGTTGTTTTTAGCCACTGGCTATTACAAATAGAGCTGCTATGAACATGGTGGAGTATGTGTCCTCCTGCTATGGTGGGGAGTCCTTTGGGTATATTCCTGAGTGGTATAGATGGGTCATCAGGTAGAACTATTTCCAAGTTTCTGAGGAATCGACTGATTGAGTTCCAGAGTAGTTGTACTAGATTGCAATTCCACCAGCAATGGGCGAGTGATCCTCTTTCTCCACATCCAGCAAGTGCTGTCATTTGCATTGTTGATCTTAGCCATTCTGATTGGAATGAGGTAAAGTCTGAGGGTCATTTTGATTTAAACTTTGCTAAAAACAGTAGTTCTATTAACCTCATGGTATTGTTACAGGGACAGAGAAATCAATCAATGGAATGGAATTGAAGACCCAGAAGTAAACCCATAGACTTATGGACACTTGATCTTTGATAAAGAAACAAACAACAAAAACCATACAGTGGAAAAATGAAAGTATCTACAATAAATAGTGCTGGTGTAACTGGTAGTCTGTTCTATGTAGGAGACCTAATATATATCCATATTTATCACCTCAAAAGCTTAAATCCAAGTGGATCAAGGTCCTCAGCATCAAACCAGATACACTGAGTCTAATAGAAGAGAAAGTGGAAAACAGCCTCAAACTCATTGGCACAGGGGGGGAAATTCCAGAACAGAACACCAATGTCTCAAGATCTAAGATCAATAATTGATAAATGGGACCTCATGAAACTGAAAAGCTTCTGTAAGGCAAAAGATGGCATCATTAGCACAAATCAGCAATCTACAGATTGGGAAAAATTCTTCACTAACTCTACCTCCTACTGGAGGCTAATATCCAAAATATATAAAGAACTCTGCAAGTTAATCTTCCAAAACCCTAATGACCTAAATAAAAAATGTGGTACCCAGCTAAACAGAGTATTTACAACAGCGGAATCTTGAAAGGCAAAGAAACACTTAAAAATATTCAAAGTCCTTTGTTATCGGGGTTGTGAATTTGATGTTAAGTGAAACTTGAAGAATGTTATTCCTTGAATCACCACAAGATACTCTGGATACTTACAAGGGAAGATAAATTAATTAGACAGACTAAAGAAGTGTCGAAGGATGCACGGCCTTCTTACTCTTGTTTAATCTTACAATCGTCATAAACATGTGTGCATCAAATAAATCTTCGCCATATTATAACAATTAGATTCGAAAGAAAAGCTTGCAGTCTCCTTATGGTTCTACATTATTAGAAAGAGGGGACAAAAATAGCCTACAAATGATGTGTTTCCTAGTGATTCATAGTTTTGGGACTTCCATAAATGATTCCCATGACTTGCTCTCTGTTGGAGAGATGCTCTTCTGTCCTTTGCCACTATCATAAGTTCACAGTTAATGTTCATGTTCTAGAGGGCCAAAATTTTAAAACTCTCCTACAAGTTAAGTGTCTATACTTCTGTGCTCTTCGTCTACTGAAGTAAGCATCCCTTCCCATGGCATATGTGAGATTAGGGAAATAACTATTTTTATACTGTCATGTATGTTGCCAAAATATCCACTTTCTCTGCATCACGTCTCTCAAGAAAAACATCTGAGGAACACCTCTGTCAGAACTGTTGCAAACCTTTGGTAAAGCATTTTCCATTCTTCACAGGCAAATACAGAATATGTGGCATACTCTTTGAATTTGAATGAAGTCTTAAATCCCCATGCTTTTATGAAGGTTTAAAAATTACTCTTATTAGTTTCTCAAATAATGTTATGAGATGAATATACATTATTGGTCTAGTTCCATAAAAATATCTAGCCCCATTCTTGCCCCATTCTTGTTCTTATGGTCAGGATCAGATTGTTCTTGCATTTGACCCCCATTATAATCCAGAATAAAGCACCCTATGTGGTAAGGAACCATAACAACAGGAATTATTTGGTTTCTGGTTCATTTCTCTGATTTGTTCCAGGCTTCTAGGATGGCTAGTTTATACTGAAAGTATCACTGAGTTCATGGCAAGCAGGGTAGGTTGTTAAGCTTCCAGTGGTGAAGCAAAGTATTTCAGTTATAAGAGGATAATTCGAATCAGAATCAAGGAAAACAAAATATGAAATGCCGTTCTTACTAGTGCTTTATGCTGTGTGAGTTATAAAATGGAAAAGTCCTTTGAGCAAATGAAAGCTTATTTCTCTTGAAAACATACTTTGAAAGTATGAATTGAATTTTTTGTTGTTTTATGAACATCTGTTTTGTGTTGGTTTTTAATTTGCAATTATCTGCAAACATCTCGGTATGATTCCATACTGTTATGTGTTAGAAGAAGGCATATCAATCACCAAAGATATGCAATATTTCCATGACCCGTCCAGCAGGTCTAGTTATTCAGGGTCCCGAAGAGGCGCTACCTGAGGGTCAAAAGGGGGGGGAGAAAGAAAGGAGACCAAGCAAGGTTCCATTGTCAAGGTCTCGTTTATTGTCACACAGGCAGCACGTTTTTTTTTGTTTGTTTTGTTTTTTGTTGTTGTTTTTTTATTTTATTTTTTTAATTTACATTCCAAATCACTTCCCCTTTCCTGTTTCCTCCCTCCCCGAAAGTCCCATAAGCCCCCTTCCCTCCCTCTTTTCTCCATTCAACCCCCTCTCGTTACTCTGTCCTGGCGTTCCCCTACATCCAGTCTTTCCAGGACCAGGGGTTTCTCCTTCCATCTTTTTAGAAATCTATTGATATGTGGATTGTGTCTAGGGTATTCCGAGATTATGGGTCAATATCCCCTTATCAGTGACTGCATACCATGTGTGTTCTTTTGTGATTGGGTTACCTCACTAAGGATGATATTTTCAAGTTCTGACCATTTGCCTGGGAATTTCGTGAATTCATTGTTTTTTATTGCAGAGTAGTATTCCATTGTGTAGATATACCACATCTTCTGAATCCATTCCTCCGTTGAGGGACATCTGGGTTCTTTCCAGCTTCTGGCTATTATAAATAAGGCTGCTATGAACATAGTGGAGCATGTGTCCTTATTGCATGCAGGTAAAGTCTCTGGGTATATGCCCAGTAGTGGTATAGCCGGATCCTCTGGGAGTGTCATGCCCAGTTTTCTGAGGAACCGCCAGACTGCTTTCCAGAGTGGTTGTACCAGCTTGCAATTCCACCAGCAGTGGAGGAGTGTTCCTCTTTCTCCACATCCTCGCCAACAACTGCTGTCTCCTGTGTTTTTGATCTTAGCCATCCTGACTGGTGTGAGATGGAATCTCAGGGTTGTTTTGATTTGCATTTCCCTAATGACTAAGGATGATGAACATCTCTTTAGGTGCTTCTCAGCCATTAGATATTCTTCAGGTGAGAACTCTTTGTGTAGCTCTGTACCCCATTTTTTAATAGGGTTATTTGCCTCTCTGGAGTTTAACTTCTTGAGTTCTTTGTATATATTGGATATTAGCCCTCTGTCGGATGTAAGGTTGGTAAAGATCATTTCCCAGTTAGTTGGTTGCCGCTATGTCTTTTTGACAGTGTCTTTTGCCTTGCAAAAACTTTGTAATTTAATGAGGTCCCATTTGTCTATTCTTGATCTTAGAGCATAAGCTATTGGAGTTCTGTTCAGGAAATTCTCCCCTGTGCCCATATGTTCAAGGTTCTTCCCTAGTTTCCCTTCTATTAGTTTCAGTGTGTCTGGTTTTATGTGGAGATCTTTGATCCACTTAGAATTGAGCTTAATGCAAGGAGATAAGGATGGGTCAATTTGCATTCTTCTGCATGTTGACCTCCAGCTGAGCCAGCACCATTTGTTGAAAAGGCTATCTTTTTTCCACTGGATGGTTTTAGCTCCTTTGTCAAAGATCAAGTGACCATAGGAGTGCGGATTCATTTCTGGGTCTTCAATTCTGTTCCATTGATCTACATGTCTGTTACTGTACCAATACCATGCAGTTTTTAACACTATTGCTCTGTAGTACAGCTTGAGGTCCGGGATACTGATTCCCCCAGAGGTTCTTTTACTCTTGAGAATAGTTTTAGCTATTCTGGGTTTTCTGTTATTCCAGATGAATTTTTGAATTGCTCTTTCTAACTCTATGAAGAATTGAGTTGGGATTTTGATGGGGATTGCATTGAATCTGTGTATTACTTTTGGTAAGATGCTCATTTTTACTATATTAATCCTGCCAATCCATGAGCATGGCAGATTTTTCCATCTTCTGAGGTCTTCTTCAATTTCTTTCTTCAGAGACTTGAAGTTCTTGTCATACAGATCTTTCACTTGTTTGTTTAGAGTCACGCCAAGATACTTAATATGGTTTGTGGCTATTGTGAAGGGTATTATTTCTCTTACTTCTTTCTCAGCCTGCTTATCCTTTGAGTACAGGAAGGCTTCTGACTTGCTTGAGTTGATTTTATATCCGGCCACTTTGCTGAAGTCGTTTATCAGCTGTAGGAGTTCTCTGGTGGAGTTCTTTGGGTCGCTTAAGTATACTATCATATCGTCTGCAAATAGTGATAGTTTGACTTCTTCCTTTCCAATTTGTATCCCTTTGACTCTTTTTGTTGTCTAATTGCTCTAGCTAGAACTTCAAGTACTATATTGAAAAGATATGGAGAGAGAGGGCAGCCTTGTCCAGGCAGCACGTTTTAAGCAGTGGGGATGAGGAAGTTGGGAAGGGGAGCTAGGGGGAAGTGAGCTATGGGCCAAGCCCTGAATGAGGAATTTGGGAGGGGGAGCTAGGGGGAAGTGACCTTTGCAAAATGCAAAGGAGGGAGGGGTCAAGGTGTTCTTGGCAGCAGGAAGCACAAAGGGCATCTGGTGAAGACCTCTGGTATCTGCCCACGTAGGGACATTCTGCAGTTAATGGTGGAGCGATCCGTAGTTACTCTCGGACTGGCAGTTCCTGGGCAGGTCTTTGTTCAACAATCTCATGGTCATAAGACAGCCATGGCTGAATGACCTTGTTTGGCTCCCCACATTTCCAAAGAAATATACAAAATTAAATACATGCAATATGCTTACAGTGCTTCCTGGAGATGGCAGTAGTTATGGCCAAATGGCCAGAGAAGAAAGAAAAATTAGTTTTTGGCCACCCTCACCCATCCCTGCTCACTGGACCCCTGCCCAGGCAGGTTCATCCTCAGGCAGGCCTGGGAAGCAGAAGGGGCTGGGCGCGGCAGGCACCACGTGCCCCGCGTGGGGGTGGGCGGGGGCGGCGCGTGGATGAATGCTCGCATGGCCTGGATCCAGCAGGAGCAAAGGGCTGGCCAATGCTCTGTAAATGCAGATTTTGGAGATCTAGCAGTGCATGAGTTGGGTGGCTTCTGCCTCCAGTCCTACTTCCGGTGCTCTGAGCGCTGGGCAGCGGGGAGAAATGCACCAGCAGCGGGTGCCCCAGACCTGCACCCCACCGCCTCCTCCCCGCCTCCCACGCACTGACCCAATGCGCTGCCCCTGGGTTTGCGGTGGACTGTGCAGCGCCTGCTCAAGTCCCTATAGCTGTCATTGTGGTCTTCCTCATTGTCCAAGGCAGAGTTGGGCACAGTGAGTACTGGCTGCTTGTCATAGTCTCCAGCAGCACCTCGCTCTGCTGTGCCTGCCGCCAGAGCGGCCTCACCTTCTTCAGCTTACCCAATGGAGCTGCCCACGCGCACCCGGGTCCACTCGTCCCCATGCCACTTGGCTCCCTGCAGCACCACCAGTTCCACCCAGGCTGGCGGAACTGGTTGAACTAGGCCAGCACTTCAGGCCTGGACTACCTGCCTTAGGCACCTGCACTGTCACTCTGAGTGGAGTGGGTGGCCCCTGGCCCAGGCAGCTTGGCCCTGGGCCTTGGAAGAGCCATGCACAGCCAGGGAGGGTATCCAGGGAATTTATGAGGAGATAATTGACTTTTATAACTTCATAGCCCCTTGTCCTGAAGAAATAGCCATGAGAAAGTAGCTGGTGAAACAGATCATAACTGTGGTGAAAGACCTCTGGCCCACAGCTGACATGCAGATGTTTGGGAGCATTAGTACAGGCCTCTATCTTCCAACAAGTGACAGACCTCTTTGTCTTTGGAAAGTGGGAATGCCCTCCGCTACAGTTGTTGGAACCAGTCCTTCGGAAGCACAGCTTGGCTGAGCCACGCTCCAACAAATTTCTTGACAGAGCTACTGTGCCCATCATAAAGCTCACAGATCAGGAGACTGAAGTTAAAGTCTGAAAACAAAAATGGAGAGGTATATCTTCAACAAATTCCCATTAGTGCCATTCTGCCCCAGTATAACACTGTGATTGAGGGCATTACTGGATTCTTAGTTCAGACCCTGCTCTGCCCCTGCTCATGATTTTAGTGAAAGTACATAACGTTTCTGTGTCTCAGCTATAAAATAGGAATAAATAATGTTCATCTCATGGATCTGTTAATAATAATACAATGATGCGCTTGTAACAGGGCCTGTCACATAGAAACATGAAATGACCATTAGCTGTCATTAGGTGAGCCTTAGCTTGTGCTCCTTATTTATCTCTGTACTCTAAGAATGACTGTAAACCTCAGCCAGCAACAACTTAATACTGTCCTGATAAGACAGGAGTTTATTCACAGGAGGGATCTCAACATGAAAAAGAAATTAAGGTATTGGAAAACATGTCTTACCTTTTCCAAATTCCACTCATCATCTTGCCTGGCTTGGAATGTATATAAGGCTTTGCAAAAATGGTTGCTGGCTTGGGACACAATAGAGCCTAGAGTTTTGGAATAAATTATACTTACCATGTTGACTTAGTAGGCAAAATGAATGTAATCAGGAGTCTTTGACAGTATGATGCACGGTTGAATTTTTTCAAGAATTTTATAATTTTATCCATATGTATGTATTGTTCAATAAATATCTATAATATACCCAACATGTATATAAAATGTGCATATTATAGAACCAAAACCCAGATTGTAACACAGAAAATAAAATTCTGGAGAAAAAAAAAGAACTTCCAATGAAAGATTTATTCCTTCAGAACATAGGTTGATTTAATCAGTCTAGAACAGTGTTCTATGCTAGAGAGTAAGAAATTGAGTTGATCAAAAATTTTATAGACATTTGTGGGTTCAAAAGCTTTTTATGATTAAAAAGATTTATAACTAGCAAATGACTTTAAGGAAGAACTACAGAACTTTTCACTGTAGAAAGGGTTGTTTTGAATTATTTCACTAATTGCAACATATGTGCTTTTCTGTTGTGAAAATGAATGTTTTCTTCATATGTTAGATATCAGCAGTACCATATATATCCATTTATTACATTCTCAGTATGTCTTTTATTTCATAGAGTGCATTATTGAAGAGAAAGGAGAATAGTCTAGCTTTCTTTTGTTTTGTTTTGTTTTAGAGGTGGGTGTCACTAGGTTTGCCTGCACGGCCTGGAACTTGCAGTGTAGATCAAAATGACTTTGAACCCAGATGAATCTGTCTGCTGCTGGAGGGCTGAGATTTAAGGGACACACTACCAGGACTGAATGAAGATCCCCAGCTTTTGTTTTAGAAAGAAAAAATTGTAGTGCTGAGAATGGATGGCAACTGTGGAACATGGAGGTATAATCTGATTTATATAGAATTTCTTGGCCAGTCTTGGTAGTCACGTGCTTGCCTAGCAGGCACAAAGGCTCAGGTTTGATACCCTTTCCTGACATGTGTCTGGTGATCTACATCTATAGCCCCAGCACTGGGAGGTAGATACAGGAGAACCAGGTTGGAGGCCAAGGGGAGGAAAGACCTGGTACAATAGAGAATGCAATAGAGAGAGCATCTCCCACATTTTGAGGGTGCCGGTGATGTTGAGAATCTGATAAATCCTGAGCAAGTGTCATTCCTCACATCACCTAGACATGAAATGTGAAGTGCAGACCTGGAGGATCTCACAGCTTTAGATGGAAGAGGCTTGAGGAGCTGGACAAGGAAGTGGTGGGGGAGGAAGAAGAGGAAAGTCAGACATCAGGCTGCAGGGCAATCCTGGATGAACAGGCACATCCAGTTATGACCATAATTGTTTAGGGAGAAAACAGAGTTCCACGGGCCTGTGAATGATCATTTTGATGATTTCTTGGATTTGGTTGGCAAGCATTTTATTGAATATCATTGCATTAATGTTCATAAGGGAAATTGGTCCGAAGATCTCCTTCTGTTTGGTCTTGTGTGGTTTAGGTAAAAACATAATCGTGGCTTCATAGAACGAATTGGGTAGTGTTCCTACTGTTCCGATTTTGTGGAATAATTTGAAGATTATTGATATTAGTTCTTCTTTGATGGTTTGATAGAATTCTGAGGGTTCTTTTGGGGGGGTTGGGAGACTATTAATGACTTCTAATTCTTTAGGGATTAAGGGAATGTTGAGATGGTTTATTTGTTCCTGTTTTAGTTTTGACCCTTTGTATGTGTCTAGAAAATTGTCCATTTTGTCCAGATTTTCCAATTTTGTTGATTGTAAACTTTTGTAATTGGATATGATGATAATTTTAACTTCCACAGTTTCTGTTGTTATGTCTCTCTTTTAATTTCTGATTTTATTAATTTGGATACTGTCTCTGTGCCCTCTGGTTAGTCTGGCTAAGGGTTGATCTATCTTGTTGTTTTTCTCAAAAGAACCAGCTACTGGTTTTGTTGATTATTTGTAGAGTTCTTTTTGTTTCTATTTCGTTGATTTCAGCCCTGAGTTTGATCATCTCCTGCTGTCTACTCCTCTTGGGTGTATTTGCTTCTTTTTGTTATAGAGCTAATAAGTGTGCTGTCAAGATCCTAGTGTAAGCTCTTTCCAGTTTCTTTTGGAGGCACTTAGAGCTACAAGTTTTCCTCTTACCACTGCTTTTATTGTGTCATTTCAGTTTTGGAATGATGTGTCTTCATTTTCACTAAATTCGAAAAATTCTTTCAGTTCTCTCTTTATTTCTTCCTTGACCAAGTTATCATTGAGTAGAGCATTGTTCTTCTTCCCTGTATACGTGTATTCCTGTTGTTTTTGTTGGAATTTAGGACCAAACTTAGTCCATGGTGATATGATTAGGGTGCATGGGATTATTTCAATCTTAATGAATCTGTTGAGTCTAGATTTGTGACCAATTATATGATAAATTTTCTAGAAGGTGCTTTGAGGTGCTGAGTAGAAACATTAGGACAAAATGTTATAGAAATATCTGTTATATCCATTTGGTTCTTAACTTCTGTTAGTTTCACTGAGTCTCTGTTTAGTTTCTGTTTACATGGTCAGTCTATTGCTGAGAGTTGGGTGTTGAATTCTCCCACAAATATTGTGTGGGATGTGATGTGTGCTTTGAGCTTTAGTAAAGTTTCTTTTATGAATGTAGGTGCCCTTGCAATTGGAGCATAGATGTACAGAACTGAGAGTTCATCTTGGTAGATTTTCCCTTTGATAAGTATGAAGTGTCCTTCCTTTTTTGATAACTTTAGGTTCAACATCAATTTTATTCGCTATTAGATTGGCCAATTCAGCTTGTTTGGTGGGACCATTTTCTTGGACAATGGTTTTCCAACATGTTACTCTGAGGTAGTTTCTGTCTTTTTCAATGAGTTGGGTTTCCTGTATGCAGCAAAATACTGGGTCCTGTTTACAGATCCAGTCTTTTAGTCTATGTCTTTTTATTGGGGAATTGAGTCCATTGATGTGAACAGATATTAAGGAAAATTGATCATTACTTGCTCTTATTTCTGTTGTTAGAGGTGGAATTATGTTTGTGTGGTTATCTTTCTTTGGGGTTTTTGAAAGGTTACCTTCTTGCTTTTTCTAGGGTTTAGTTTCCCTTCTTGTGTCAGTGTTTTCCATCTAATATCCTTTGTAGAGCTGCATTTGTGGAAAAATAATGTATAAATTTGGATTTATCATGGAATATCTTGCTTTCTCTGTCTATGATAATTAAGAGTTTTGTTGGATATAGTAGCCTGGATGGGCACTTATATTCTCTTATGATATTTACCCAGGATCTTCTTGCTTTCATATTTTCTTGCGAGAATTCTGGTGTAATTCTGATAGGTCTGCCTTTATATGTTACATGACCTTTTTCCTTTTATGCTTTTATTGTTCTTTCTTTGTTTAGTGTATTTGGTGTTTTGCCTTTTATGTGACTGGAGGAATTTCTGTGCTGGTCCAGTCTATTTGAAGTTCTGTAGACTTCTTGTATGTTCATGTGCATCTCTTTCTTTAGGTTAGAGAAGTTTTCTTCTATAATTTTGTTGAAGATATTTACTGGCCCTTTAAGTTGGGAATCTTCACTCTTTTCTATACCTATTATTCTAAGGATTGGTTTTCTCATTGTGTCCTGTATTTCCTCAATGTTTTGGATTAGGACATTTTTACCTTTTGCATTTTCTTTGGCAGTTGTGTCAATGTTTTCTGTGGTATCTTCTGCAACTGAGATTCTCTCTTCTATCACTTGTATTCTGATGGTGATGCTTGCATCTACGACTCCTGATCTCTTTCCTAGGTTTTCTAACTCTAAGGTTGTCTCCCTTTGTGATTTTTTATTGTTTCTATTTCCATTTTTAGATCTAGGATGGTTTTGTTCATTTCCTTTTCCTGTTTGATTGTTTTTTCCTGTAATTCTTTACAGCATTTTTGTGTTTCCTCCTTAAGGGCTTCTACCTGTTTATCTGTGTTTTCCTGTATTTCTTTAAGAAAGTTATTTATGCCCTTCTTGAGTCCTCTATCATCATCATGAGAAGTGATTTTACATCCGAATCTTGCTTTTCCAGTATGATGGGGTATCCAGGACTTGCTATCGAGGAAGAATTGATTTCTGATGATGCAAGTTACCTTGGTTTCTGTTGCTTCTATTCTTATACTTGTCTCCTGCCACCTCATTATCTCTAGTGCTACCTGCCCTTGAAGTATCTGACTGGAGTCTGTCCTTCCTGTGATCCAGGTTGTGTCAGAACTCCTTAGAGTCCAGCTTCCTCTGTGATTCTGGGATACTGTGATCCTGAGATCCTGGGTGTTTCAGAGCTCCTGAATGTCAAGCTGCCTCTGGGGCCCTGAGATCCTGGTATGACAATGCTCCTGGGATCCTAGGATTCTAGGATCCTGTGATCCCAGGCCTGTTAGAGTTTTAGGAGTAGAGCTTCATATGGGTGTTATGGGACTAGCTGCTCATTTTGTGCCCACAGTAGTCCAGCCCAGACTGGACCATACCCATGCCCCTGATCCGGCTGGGTACCTGTGTCCCTGGACCCCACTGGTCCCAGTTATGCCCGGTGGTGTTGTGACAGATGTTATGTCCTCCTTACCTCTGATTCTATGATCCTGGGTGTGTTAGAGCACCGAGGATTGGGGCTTCCTCTGGGTGGTAAGGACCTGGCTACAGAGTACTTACCCAGGCTAAACTAGCTCAGATTGGAAGCTCAGCTGTTTCCTAATAGCTGTAAAGGTCATTCTTAGCTCCAAGGCAGAAGAGTGGCAAAGCCCTCTCCTACAAGAAAAAAATGAAACAAATTACAACAGCAAAGCCAACAAATCCCTGAGCATAAAGACAGCAGAGTGAAAGGCAGGAGCATTTTGCATTTGCAGTCCAGGTTCTTATCATCACCACTCCTGTCTACCTAGAACTCACCATCCCACCCCCATTTCAGTCTCCTGGTTCCTGGGATGTCAGGCATACTATTCTTGCCTGGCTCAGTCTTCATTGTGTTCGCTTGCATTGCTGGGGTGGCAATTGCATTTAGTTCGTGTGTGTGTGTGTGTGTGTGTGTGTGTGTGTGTGTGTGTGTGTGTGTGTGTATACTTGTCTGTCTTGCACACACATGGGCAAGAGACACCTGTGAAAGTACATTCAGAGACAAGAGCAATGCTTCTTGGACAGACAAATCTAGCTGTAGCTTTTCATGTAATTTGTTCTTATGCCTGTTTACATAGGTCCTATTTTGTATGAGAGAGTTTGAAGAGTGGCAGCCCCATTCCGGATTTGTATAAAGACACATAGCCAAGAAACATCCACCAGCCTGTATCCCAGTGTTGTGCTATGAAAGTGTAATCAATTGAGTTTAGAAACTGCGAGTGGTTTTCTGGCCTATGCCTTCTACTAGAGCATATCATCAGTTTGTCTGCTCTTTTGGAAACCCCATAGTTTGAAGGCCTCCCTGGAGATCAACTGCACCCAAGGTAACAGACCCCACTGTCTCAAGGCCTCCCAGGAGGTCTGCTAAAGTTAGGGCCACAGATCTATCAGGAGACCTGCAGCAACCCAGCGACCCAGGAGACAGGCTCCAGACAGAGACACCCACGTAAGCTAAAACCAAAAATAACCAGATCATGAGAGGTAAGAGCAAGACCATAAGCAAGAGAAGCAAATATTACATGATCATCTCAGATGCTGGAAAAGCCTTTGACAAACTACAATAACCCTGCATGTTAAAATCTTGCAGGGATCCGGAACTCAAGACCCATACCTAAACATAATAAAACCAATATACGGCAAACAAACAGCTAATATCAAATTACATGGAAATACTTCAAGCAATCAGGGAAAAGACAAGGTGGGCCACTCTCCCTGTACCTATTCAATATAGTAGTTGAAGTTATAGCTTGAGCAATAAGACAACAAAAGGAGATAGATCAAGGGGATACAAATTGGCAAAGAAGATGTCAAGGTATCACTCTTTCCTGATGATATGATAGTATATATAAATGACCCCAAAAATACTACCAGAGAACTTCCACAGCTGATAAACAACTTCAACAACGTGGCTGGATATAAAATTAAACAAATCAGTAGCCTTTTTTCATACTAATGATAATCAGGCTGATAAAGAAAATAGGGAAACAACACCCTACACTAGTCACAAATAAGATTAAAATATTTTTGGCTTTTGTTTTCTATTTTTTTATTAGATATATTCTTTATTTACATTTCAAATGATTTTCCCTTTTCTGTTCCCCCCGCCTTGGAAATCCCATAAAACATCTCCCTACCCCCTCTTGCCCAATCAACCCCCTCCTGCTGCCCTGTCCTGTTATTCCCCTACACTGCTGCATTGAGCCTTTCTAGGACTAGTGGCCTCTCATCTCTTTGATGTCCAATAAGGCCTATGCATCAGGAGCCATGGATAAAACCATGTGTACTATCTGTCTGATGTTTTTGTCCCTGGGAGCTCTGGGATCACTGGGTGGCTCATATTGTTGTTTCTCCTATGTTACTGCAAACCCTTTCAGCTCCTTGGGTCCTATCTCAAGGGGACCCTGTGTTCAGTTCAATAGCAGGCTGAGACTGTTCCCCTCTGTATTAGTTATGCACTAGCAGAGCCTCATTGTAAGCTGGTACAACCACTATGGAAAGCAGTCTTTCGGTTCCTCAGAAAACTGGGCATGACACTCCCGGAGGATCTGGCTATACCACTCCTGGGCATATACCCAGAGGCTTTACCTGCATGCAATAAGGACACATGCTCCACTATGTTCATAGCAGCCTTATTTATAATAGCCAGAAGCTGGAAAGTACCCATATGTCCCTCAACAGAGGAATGGATATAGAAAATGTGGTATATTTACACAATGGAATACTACTCAGCTATTAAAAACAATGAGTTCATGAAATTCATAGATAAATGGATGAAACTGGGAAATATATCCTAAGTGAAATAACCCAATCACAAAAGAACACACATGGTATGCAGTCACTGATAAGTGGATATTAGCCCAGAAGCTTGGAATACCCAAGACACAATTGACATATCAAATGATAACCACGAAGAAAGAAGAACAAAGTATGGATAATCTGGTCCTTCTTAGAAGGGGAACAAAATACTCACAGAAGTAGATACAGAGACAAAGTGTGGAGCAAAGTCTGAGGGAAAGACTATTCAGAGATTACCCCACCTAGTGATCCATCCCATATACAATTGCAAATCCCAGACACTATTATTGATGCCTACAAGCACTTATTGCCTGGAGCCAGATATTGCTCTTACCTGGGGGGCTCTGCTAGTACAAGATTAAATATGTTTAGGTAACTCTAACTAAACAAGTGAAAGATTTTTATGAAAACAACTTCAAGTTTATTAAAAAAGAAATCAAAGAAGACCTCAGATAAATGTAGAGATTTCCCATGCTCATGGATTGGTAGGATTATCATAGTAAAAACAGCCATCCTACCAAAAGAAATCTACACATTCAGTGAAATCTCGATCAAAATTCCAACACAATTCTGAGACAGATGGAGATATTTACACCCAACCAATGGAGTGAAGTCGGGGACCCCTTTTGTTGAAGGAAAAATGCTTGAAGATGTTGACAGGATCAACCACATAAGAAGGTCAGCAGTCTCAGCTAACCTGGACTCCTGTGATCTCACAAAATCTTAGCCACTAGCTGGTCTGAGGACCCTGAAATATACAGAAGAGGACTGCCTGGTCTTGCCTCAGTGAGAAAAGACACACGTAACCTTTGAGAGACTTGAGACCTCAAGGTGTGGTGAGGACTGCCCTGGTGGGAGAGGAAGAATTGGATGAGGAACTGTCAGAGGGCCGATCAGGTGGGGGTATAGTGCTTGGAGTGCAGAAAAATAATGAAGGTAATTTCCAAATCTAAAATCTAGGAAGTAAAACAGCCAGCTCTTAAGCCATTTCTTTTTTTTTTTTTTGGTCTGTTTCCTTTTTTTTTTAATTTTCTATATTGTTTTATTTACATTACAAATGATTTCCCATTTCCTCCCTCCACGAAGGTCCCATAAGTCCCCTTCCCTCCCTCTGTTCCCCATTCAACCCCCTCTCGCTTCTCTGTCCTGGTATTCCCCTACATCCAGTCTTTCCAGGACCAGGGGTCTCTCCTTCCATCTTCTTGGAAATCTATTGATATGTGAATTGTATCTTGGGTATTCCAAGATTCTGGGTTAATATCCCCTTATCAATGACTGCATACCATGTGTGTTCTTTTGTGATTGGGTTACCTCACTAAGGTTGATATTTTCCATTTCTGACCATTTGTCTAAGAATTTCATGAATTCATTGTTTTTAATTGCAGAGTAGTATATTCCATTGTGTAAATATACGACATCTTCTGAATCCATTCCTCCATTGAGGGACATCTGGGTTCTTTCCAGCTTCTGGCTATTATAAATAAGGCTGCTATGAACATAGTGGTGCATGTGTCCTTATTGCATGCAGGTAAAGCCTCTGGCTATATGCCCAGGAGTGGTATAGCAGGATCCTCTCGGAGTGTCATGCCCAGTTTTCTGAGGAACCGCCAGACAGCTTTCCAGAGTGGTTGTACCAGCTTGCAATCCCACCAGCAGTGGAGGAGTTTTCCTCTTCCTCCACATCCTTGCCAACACCTGCTGTCTCCTGTGTTTTTGATCTTAGCCATTCTGACTGGCGTGAGGTGGAATCTCAGAGTTGTTTTGATTTGCATTTCCCTAATGACTAAGGATGTTAAACATTTCTTTAAGTGCTTCTCAGCCTTTAGATATTCTTCAGTAGAGAACAATTTGTTTAGCTCTGTACCCCACTTTTTAATAGGGTTATTGGGCTCTCTGGAGTCTAACTTCTTGAGTTCTTTGTATATATTGGATATTAGCCCTCTGTCAGATGGAGGGTTGGTAACGATCTTTTCCCAGTTTGTTGGATGCTGCTTTGTCCTTTTGAGAGTGTCCTTTGCCTTACAGAAACTTTATAATTTTATGAGGTCCCATTTGTCAATTCTTGGTCTTAGAGCATAAGGTATTGGTGTTCTGTTCAGGAAAATTCTCCCCTGTGCCCATATGAAAAAGTTTCTTCCCTAGTTTCCTTTCTATTAGTTTCAGTGTGTCTGGTTTTATGTGGAGGTCCTTGATCCACTTGGAATTGAGCTTAGTGCAAGGAGATAAGAATGGATCGATTTGTATTCTTCTACATGTTGACCTCCAGTTGAACCAGCACCATTTGTTGAAAAGGCTATCTTTTTTCCACTGGATGGTTTTAGCTCCTTTGTCAAAGATTAAGCGACCATAGGAGTGTGGCTTCATTTCTGGGTCTTCAATTCTGTTCCATTGATCTACATGCCTGTCACTGTATCAATACCATGCAGTTTTTAACACTATTGCTCTGTAGTACAGCTTGAGGTCCGGGATACTGATTCCCCCAGAAGTTCTTTTATTCTTGAGAATAGTTTTTAGCTATCCTGGGTTTTCTGTTATTCCAGATGAATTTTTGAATTGCTCTTTCTAACTCTGTGAAGAATTGAGTTGGGATTTCATGGGGATTGCATTGAATCTGTATATTGCTTTTGGCAAGATGGTCATTTTTACTATATTAATCCTGCCAATCCATGAGCATGGCAGATTTTTCCATCTTCTGAGGTCTTCTTCAGTTTCTTTCTTCAGAGACTTGAAGTTCTTGTTATACAGATCTTTCACTTGTTTGGTTAGAGTCACACCAAGATACTTTATATTGTTTGTGGCTATCGTGAAGGGTATCATTTCTCTTACTTCTTTCTCAGCCTGCTTATCCTTTGAGTATAGGAAGGCTACTGACTTGCTTGAGTTGATTTTATATCTGGCCACTCTGCTGAAGTTGTTTATCAGCTGTACGAGTTCTCTGGTGGAGTTCTTTGGGTCACTTAAGTATACTATCATATCGTCTGCATATAGTGATAGTTTGACTTCTTCCTTTCCAATTTGTATCCTTTTGACCTTCTTTTGTTGTCTAATTGCTCTAGCTAGAACTTCAAGTATTATATTGAAAAGATATGGAGAGAGAGTGCAGCCTTGTCTAGTCACTGATTTTAGTGGGATTGCTTCAAGTTTCTCTCCATTTAGTTTGATGTTGGCTACTGGTTTGCTGTAAATTGCTTTTACTATGTTTAGATATGGGCCTCGAATTCCTGATCTTTCCAAGACCTTTAGCATGAAAGGATGCTGAATTTTGTCAAACGCTTTCTCAGCATCTAATGGAATGACCATGTGGTTTTTTTTCTTTGAGATTGTTTATGTAGTGGATTACATTGATGGATTTCCTTATATTGAACCATCCCTGCATCCCTGGGATGAAGCCTACTTGATCGTGGTGAATGATTGTTTTGATGAGTTCTTGGATTCGGTTGGCAAGAATTTTGTTCAGTATTTTTGCATGGTTGTTCATAAGAGAAATTGGCCTGAGATTCTCTTTCTTTGTCGGATTTTTGTGTGATTTTGGTGTTAGCGTAATTATGGCTTCATAGAACGAGTTGGGTAGTGTTCTTTCTGTTTCTATTTTGTGAATAGTTTGAAGAGTATTGGTATTAGGTCTTCTTTGAAGGTCTGATAGAATTCTGCACTAAAACCATCTGGGCCTGTGCTTTTTTTGGTTGGAAGACTTCGAAAGATGTCTTCTATTTCTTCAGGGGTTATAGGACAGTATAGATGGTCTATTTGATCCTGATTTAATTTTGGTATTTGGTATCTTTCTAGGAAATTGTTCTTTTCCTCCAGATTTTCTAGTTGTGTTGAATACAGGCTTTTGTAGTAGAACCTGATGATTTTTCGAATTTCCTCAGTTTCTGTTGCTATATCTCCCTTTTCGTTTCTGATTTTGTCAATTTGGATACTGTGTCTGTGCCCTCTGGCTAGTCTGGCTAAGGGCTTATCTATCTTGTTGATTTTCTCAAAGAACCAACTCCTCGTTTTGTTGATTCTTTGTATGGTTTTATTTGTTTCTACTTGATTGATTATAGCCCTGAGTTTGATGGTTTCCTGCCTTCTACTCCTCTTGGGTGTATTTGCTTCTTTTTGTCCCAGGGCTTTCAGGTGTGCCATTAAGCTGCTAGTGTGTGCTTTTTCCCGTTTCTTTTTGGAGGCACTCAGGGCTATGAATTTTCCTCTTAGCACCGCATTCATTGTGTCCCATAAATTAGGGTATGTTGTGCCTTCATTTTCATTAAATTTTAAAAAGTCCTTGATATCTTTCTTTATTTCCTCCTTTATCAAGGTATAGTTGATTAGAGCATTGTTCAGCTTCCACATGTATGTGGCTTTCTGTTGTTTTTGTTGTTATTGAAGACCACCCTTATTCCATAGTGATCTAGTTCGGTCTTCTTATATCTGTTGAGGTCTGTTTTGTGACCAAATATATGGTTGTTTTTGGAGAACGTATCATGAGGTTCTGAGAAGAAGGTATATTCTTTTGCTTTAGGATGAAATGTTCTATATATATCTGTTAGATCCATTTGGTCCAAGGCTTCAATTAGATTCACTGTGACCAAATATATGGTTGTTTTTGGAGAATGTATCATGAGGTTCTGAGAAGAAGGTATATTCTTTTGCTTTAGGATGAAATGTTCTATATATATCTGTTAGATCCATTTGGTTCAAGGCTTCAATTAGATTCACTGTGTCCCTGTTTAGTTTCTGATTTCCTGAACGATCCATTTCAGAGAGCAGGGTGTTGAAGTCACCCACTATTATTGTGTGAGGTGCGATGTGTGCTTTGAGCTTTAGTTAAGTTTCTTTTACGAATGAGGGTGCCCTTTCATTTGGAGCATAGCTGTTCAGAATTGAGAGTTCTTCTTGGTGGATTTTTCTTTAAACAGTATGTAGTATCCTTCTGTGACTTTTTTGATGACTTTAGGTTGAAAGTCAATTTTATCTGATATTAGGATGGCTACTCCAGCTCGTTTCCTGGGACCATTTGCTTGTAAAATTGTTTTCCAGCCTTTTACTCTGAGGTAGTGTTTGTCTTTGACACTAGGTGCGTTTCCTGCACACAGCAAAATGCTGGGTCCTGTTTAAGTATTCAGTGTGTTAGTCTATGTCTCTTTATTGGGGAATTGAGACCACTGATATTAAGAGAGATTAAGGAATAGTGATTATTGCCATCTGCCATTTTCGACGCTATCTTTATGTTTGAGTGGTTATCTACTTTTGGGTTTGATGAAAGAAGGTTACTATCTCATTTTTTCCAGGGTGTAGTTTCTCTCCTTGTATTGTCGATTTCCACCTATTATCCTTTGAAAGGCTGGGTTTGTGGAAAGATATTGTGTAAATTTGGTTTTTATCATGGAATGTCTTGGTCTCTCCATCTATGGTGATTGAGAGTTTTGCTGGGTATAGTAGTCTAGGCTGGCTTTTGTGTTCTCTTAGAGTCTGCATGAGATCTGCCCAGGATCTTCTGGCTTTCGTAGTCTCTGGTGAGAAGTCTGATGTGATTCGGATAGGTCTTCCTTTATATGTTACTTGGCCTTTTTCTCTTACTGCTTTTAGTATTCTTTCTTTGTTTAGTACATTCGGTGTTTTGATTATTATGTGACGGGAGGTATTTCTGTTCTGGTCCAGTCTGTTTGGAGTTCTGTAGGCTTCTTGTATGTTCATCGGCATCTCTCTCTTTAGGTTAGGGAAGTTTTCCTCCATAATTTTGTTGAAGATATTTACTGGTCCTTTAAGTTGCAAATCTTCACTCTCATCTATACCTATAATCCTTAGGTTTGGTCTTCTCATTGTATCCTGGATTTCCTGGATATTTTGGGTTACATGTTTTTTTGCATTTTGCATTTTCTTTGACTGTTGAGTCGATGCTTTCTATGGTATCTTCAGCACCTGAGATTCTTTCTTCCATTATTGTATTCTATTGTTGATATTTGCATCTATGACTCCTGATTTCTTCCCAAGGTTTTCTATCTCCAAAGTTGTCTCCCTTTGTGATTTCCTACTTGTTTCTACTTCCTTTTTTAGATCCTGGATGGCTTCTCAGATCCTTCACTTGTTTGTATTTTCCTGTATTTCTTTAAGATATTTTTGCATTTCCTCTTTCAGGATTTCTGCCTGTTGACCCAAGTTCTCCTGTATTTCTTTAAGCGATTTTTGTGTTTCCTCCTTATGGGTTTCCATCTGTTGATCCATATAGTCCTCCATTTCTTTAAGCGATTTTTGTGTTTCCTTTGTAAGGGCATCTACCCGTTGATTCATTTCTTTAAGCGATTTTTGTGTTGCCCTTATGGGCCTCCATCAGTTGACCCATATTCTCCTGCATTTCTCTAAGTGATTTTTGTGTTTCCTTTGTAAGGGCTTCTACCAGTTGATTCATGTTCTCCTGTATTTCTTTTTGAAATTTATTTGTGTCCTTCTTGAAATCCTCTAATAGCATCATGAGAAGTGATTTTACATCCAGATCTTGCCTTGATGTATCCAGGACTTGCTGCTGTCGGAGAGTTGAGTTCGGATGGTGCCATATTGCCTTGATTTCTGTTAGTAACATTCCTATGTTTGCCTTTTGCTATCTGGTTGCCTCTGGTGTTAGTTGGTCCTGCTGTCACTGGCTGTTGGTTGAACCGCCTGTGAGCCTGCAAGGCTATTTCTGCACCCCCCCCCCCCCCCCGCAATTGGTACCGGGATTTCCCTGGCACCAATTGCTGAGGTGCTGCCCTGCTCCTGAGTGACTTTGGAGCCCTGATGTGCCTTGCCCCAAGAGAATCCCTGCATACCCGAAGGCTCAGTGTAGTCAATCCAGAGAGCAGAGGTCGCCAAGGGGAGGCTGGTGCGCTACCTCACTGTGCGGGTGTGCTCTCTCCCAGTGCGGTTCCTTCTGCAGAGTAGTTGTCCCACAGCAGAGCTGGCTAGTAGGTGACCACAGAACTGCCCAGCTCTTGGGCGCAGGGAGCACACAAGCTGGCTGAGTCCCAAGCGATATTATGCTTGATTATCCCTGCGCCTGGAGGTCCCAGTTGCTCTGTTGCTGGAGCAAAAATGGCAGAGTGCACTGTGCGCCCTCTCTGCACAGATCACTCTGCAGGGCAGATGGCCCACAGCAGAGCTGGCGCCCAGACAACCACAGAGCTTCCCCGCTCCTGAGCGCAGATGGAAGCCCAGCAGGCTGTGTCCCAAGCAATGTTATGTTGGGGAATCCCTGCGTGCCTGGAGGCTCAGCGCAATCAATCCCCGGAGCAGAGGTCACCAAGGGGAGGCTGGTGTGCTCCCTCCCTGTGCGGGTGCGCTCTCTCCCAGTGTGGGTCCCTCTGCAGGGCAGATGTCCCACAGCAGAGCTGGCTAGTAGGTGACCACAGAACTGTCCAGCTCTTGGGAGCAGGGAGCACACAAGCTGGCTGAGTCCCAAGCGATATTATGCTTGATTATCCCTGCGCCTGGAGGTCCCAATTGCTGTGTTGCCAGAGCAAAGATGGCGGAGTGCACTATGCACCCTCTTGACACAGATCACTCTGGCCTTGACATGTTAATTTGCAGTAAGACTAGATGCATCTATATCTACAGAGGTTACAAGTGGCCGCCCAGTTAGGGAAAAGGGTCCCAAAGGCAGGCAACAGAGTCAGAGGCAGCCCCTGCTCCCACTGCTAGGAGTCCCACATGAAGACCTAGCTGCAATGCTGTCCCATGTCTGCTTTTTCCTGGGGATAGCCAGGGCCATTGTGTACTGAGCTGGAGTGGAGGGACAGAGGCTTAGTCAGGCACAGGTGGGTGCTGTGCAGGATCTCAGTGGGCAATGACGGCACAGGCACTGAACACACCCAGGAACAGCTTCAGAGAACTGGCTCATTTATTGTGGAAGAGAAAGGGATATTCATATTAGGGTCTATGGAGCAAGGTTTGTGTACCAGTATACCAGGGTACGGGTGTTGGAAGATACTTCATCTATCTACTCAGGAGCTGTAGGGTTGTGGGGTGTGGTGGAGAGGAACCTTATAAGGTCAAACAAAGTGATGCCTGATAACTGTCAGGGTAATACACTCTTACTAGATTGGATGGTAGGGAGCTAGCTTTATGGCTACAGTTTGTGAGGAGGACAGAGGTTGCCAAATTCTGTCATGCACATGTTTGAGGTATCCAGGGTTGAAGCTCCCTTGGCTCTTCCTCTGTAGCCTGTGCCATTATTGTCCCACACTGCACAACTGTTACATATCCGGTTCAGGCTCCATATTCTCCATTGCTAGTAGTCTTGGCAAGGGTCACTCTCATGGATTCCTTGGAGTTTCCATTGCCCTAGATTTCTAGCTTTTCATAGAGTTCCTCCCATCCCCATTCCAATTATCTTTTCTAGTACTCTCTCCCTTTGTCCTACTGTGACCTGATCACTCCTATCACCACCTCCAGCCCCATCCAGTCCCTTTTCCCCTTTTACTCAATACATGAATTCTATTTCTCCTTCTTAGTGAGATTCACATATTCTCCCCCATCCCCAGCCCCCTTAATCTTGCCTTGTTACTTAGCATCACTGGGTCTGTAAACTGTAGCATGGCTATTCTTTATTTTACAGCTAATATCTACTTATAAGTGAGTACAAACCATATTTGACTTTCTGGGTTTATCTCTGTACCCCATTTTTAATAGGGTTATTTTGTATTCTGGAGTCTTCATGAATTCTTTGTATATATTGGATATTAGTCCTCGGATGTAAGATTGGTAAAAATCTTTTCCCAATCCTTTGGTTACTGTTTTGTCCTATTAATAGTGTACTTTGTCTTACAGAAGCTTTGCAATTTTATGAGGTCCCATTTGTCAATTCTTGATCTTAGAGCATAAGCTATTGGTGTCCTATTCAGGATCTTTTCCCCTGTGCCAATGTGCTCGATGATCTTGCCCAATTTCTTTTCTATTAGTTTAAGTGCATCTCGTTTTATATGGAGGTCCTTAATCTACTTGGACTTGAGCTTTGTACAAGGGCATAAGAATGGATCAATTTGCATTCTTCTATCTGCTAACTGCCAGTCCAATCAGCACCATTTATTGAAAACGCTGTCTTTTTTCCACTGGATAGTTTTAGCTCCTTTGTCAAAGATCAAGTGACCATAGTTGTGTGGGTTCATTTCTGAATCTTCAATTCTATTCTGTTGATCAACTTGCCTGTCACTGTACCAATACCAGGTAGTTTTTATAAGGATTGCTCTATAGTCCAGCTTTAGGTTAGGTTTAGCTATGGTAATTCCCCTAGAAGTTCTTTTATTGCTGAGAATAGCTTTTGCTATCTTGTGTTTTTAGTTATTGCAGATGAATTTCCAAATGGCTCTTTCTAACTCTATGAAGAATTGAGTGGGAATTTTGATAGGGATTGCATTGAATCTGTAGATTGCTTTTGGCAAGATGGTCCTTTTTACTATATTAATCCTGCCAATCCACAGTCATGGGAGATCTTTCCATCTTCTGAGATCTTCTTTGATTTCTTTCTTCAGTGACTTGAAGTTCTTGTCATACAGATTTTCACTTGTTTAGTTAGTGTCACACCAATGTATTTTATATTATCTGTGACTATTTTGAAGGGAATTATTTTTCTAATTTCTTTCTCATCCCTTTTATCATTTGAGTGGAGGAGAGCCTCTGATTTGTTTGAGTTAATTTTCTATCCAGCTGCTTAGCTGAAGTTGTTTCTCAGGTTTAGGAGCTCTCTGGTGCAATTTTCAAAGGGAAGGTGCTGCTGGGAGATCACTCTCTCCTGCTGGGCAGTGCACAGACCAAGGTGGAGCCTGGCTCCTTGGTGCAAAGTCTTACTTATCATTTCTTAATGTGCACTTAAATAATTTACTTGAGGTAATCCTATTATACCTGGATGCATAAATGAGAACATAATGCTTTCTTGCTTTACCTTATAATATGTATTCGTAATGTTTGTTGACCAAATGTCTAAGGGGGAGGATTGATCAAGGAAGGGGAGATGGCTTATGGGATTTTCTGGGAATGGGGGATCCAGGAAAGGGGACATCATTTGAAATGTTAATAAAGAATACATCTAATTTAAAAAAAGAAAGAAAGAAATATTTGTTGACCAGAGGTTTTGTAGGTTTAATTATGCATATATCTATAAGATAATCTGTTGAGATATATATTACACAATAACAAAAATTCTACAGAAAATTGAGTCTTTACTTGTATAATGCATGAGAATATGATATAATTTCTTTGTCTGAATTTCCCAGTTTTGTCACATTTATAATAATTTCACATGCTTATCTCCTTACATGCTGAAAAAGCATCTAATTCTGAAAAAATATTACAATCCTGCATGTTAAAAGTATTGGGGCCATCTTTGCTCCAGTGACTGCGAAGTTGGGACAGCCAGGTTCTGAGACAGACAGGCTTAATATCGCTTGGGTCTCGGGCGGCTTGTGTGTATGCGGCTCCCAAGTGCGGGACTGATCTGCAGTAACCAGCGCGCCAGCTCTGCTGTGGGACTTCTGCCTGGCAGAGGGACCCTGCACTGGGCGGGAGCCTACCAGCTTTCCTTCCGCAACCTCTGTTCCCGCAGACTGCGCTGAAGAGACAGGTACCCCAAGCTCTCTATCCCCAATATAACATCACTTGGGACACGGCCTGTTGGGGCTTCCGTCTGTGCCCGAGAACGGGTCAGCGCTGTGGTCGTCTGGGTGCCAGATCGGCAGGCCATCGCGTCTGCAGGGTGAGCGGCGCCACGGAGAGTGTGCAGATTGCACTCCGCCATCTTTGCTCCAGTGACTGGGAAGTTGGGACAGCCAGGTTCTGAGACTGACAGGCTTAATATCGCTTGGGTCTCGGGCGGCTTGTGTGTGTGCAGCTCCCAAGTGCTGGGCAGATCTGCAGTAACCAGCGTGCTAGCTCTGCTGTGGGACTTCTGCCTGGCAGAGGGACGCCCCCTCCCCCCCAGGAGAGATCACTCACCCCTGCACAGGGCAGGAGCCTACCAGCCTCCCTTTGGCGACCTCTGCTCCAGGAATACACTAGGCTGAGCCTTTGGATGTGCAAAGTCTCCCCAATATAAGATCACTTGGGGCAAGGCACATTAGGGCTCCAAAGTCACTCAGGAGCAGGCAGGCCCCAGAAATCGGTGCCAGGGGAATCCTGGCAATCCAGGGGGGGCAGAAATAGCGTTGCAGGCTCACAGGAGGTCCAACCAACAGCCAGTGGCAGCAGGACCAACTAACATCAGAGGTATCCAGATGGCAAAAGGCAAACGTAGGAATGTTACTAACAGAAATCAAAGTAATGTGGAACCATCCGAACCCAACTCTCCAACAGCAGCAAATCCTGGATACCCCACCACACCCGAAAGACAAGATCTGGATTTAAAATCACTTCTCATGATGCTATTAGAGGATCACAAGAAGGACACAAATAAATCTCATAAAGAGTTACAGGAGACCATGAATCAACGGTTAGAAGCCCTTACAAAGGAAACACAAAAATCGCTTAGAGAAATGCGGGAGAACATGGATCAAAAGATGGAGACACACAAGGAGACAACACAAAAATCGCTTAACGAGATGAATCAACGGGTAGATGCACTCACAAAGGAATCACAAAACTGGCATAAAGAAATGCAGAAGAATATGGGTCAACAGACGGATGCCCATAAGGAGGCAACACAAAAATTGCTTAAAGAAATGAATCAACAGTTAGATGCCCTTACAAAGGAAACACGAGAACTGCTTAAAGAAATGCAGGAGACGATGGCTCAACAGATGGAAGCCCATGAGGAGAAACACAAAAATCACTCAGAGAAATGCAGGAGAACATGGGTCATCAGGAAGAAAACCTGAAAGAGGCAATGCAAAAATACCTTAAAGAAATACAGGAAAATACAAACAAACAAGTGAAGGATCTTAGCAAATCCATCCAGGAACTAAAAAAGGAAGTAGAAACAACTAAGAAATCACAAAGGGAGACAACTTGGGAGATAGAAAACCTTGGGAAGAAATCAGGAGTCATAGATGCAAACATCAACCTTAGAATACAAGAGATGAAAAAAGAATCTCAGGTGCTGAAGATTCTATAGAAAGCATTGACTCAACAGTCAAAGAAAATGCAAAATGCAAAAAACGTGTAACCCAAAACATCCAGGAAATCCAGGACACAATGAGAAGACCAAACCTAAGGATTATAGGTATAGATGAGAGTGAAGATTTGCAACTTAAAGGGCCAGTAAACATCTTCAACAAAATTATGGAGGAAAACTTCCCTAACTTAAAGAGAGAGATGCCGATGAACGTACAAGAAGCCTACAGAACTCCAAACAGACTGGACCAGAACAGAAATACCTCCCGTCACATAATAATCAAAACACTGAGTGTTCTAAACAAAGAAAGAATACTAAAAGCAGTAAGAGAAAAGGGCCAAGTAACATACAAAGGAAGACCTATCCGAATCACATCAGGCTTCTCACCAGAGACTATGAAAGCCAGAAGATCCTGGGCAGATCTCATGCAGACACTAAGACAGCACAAATGCCAGCCTAGACTACTATACCCAGCAAAACTCTCAATCACCATAGATGGAGAGACCAAGATATTCCATGATAAAACCAAATTTTCACAATATCTTTCCACAAATCCAGCCCTGCAACGGATAATAGGTGGAAACCTCCAATACAGGGAGAGAAACAACACCCTGGAAAAAATGAGATAATAACCTTCTTGAATCAAACCCAAAAGTAGATAACCACTCAAACATAAAGATAGCGTCGAAAATGGCAGATGGCAATAATCACTATGCCTTAATCTCTCTTAATATCAATGGTCTCAATTCCCCAATTAAAAGACATAGACTAGCAGACTGAATATGTAAACAGGACCCAGCATTTTGCTGCATGCAGGAAACGCACCTCAGTGTCAAAGACAAACACTACCTCAGAGTAAAAGGCTGGAAAACAATTTTACAAGCAAATGGCCCCAAGAAACGAGGTGGAGTAGCCATCCTAATATCAGATAAAATTGATTTTCAACCTAAAGTCATCAAAAAAGACACAGAAGGACACTACATACTGATCAAGGGAAAAATCCACCATCAAGAACTCTCAATTCTGAATATCTATGCTCCAAATGCAAGGGCACCCTCATTCCTAAAAGAAACTTTACTAAAACTCAAAGCACACATCGCATCGCACACAATAATAGTGGGTGACTTCTACACCCTGCTCTCTGAAATGGTTCGTTCAGGAAAGCAGAAACTAAACAGGGACACAGTGAATCTAATTGAAGCCTTGGACCAAATGGAACTAACTGATATATATAGAACATTTTATCCTAGAGCTAAAGAATACACCTTCTTCTCAGCTCCTCATGGTACCTTCTCCAAAACTGACCATATAATTGGTCACAAATCAGACCTCAACAGATACAACAAGATAGAACTAATCCCATGCCTCCTATCAGATTACTATGGAATAAGGGTGGTCTTCAATGGCAACAAAACAAAAGAAAATCCACATACACATGGAGGCTGAACAATGCTCTACTCAAAGATAACTTGGTCAGGGTGGAAATAAAGAAAGAAATCAAAGACTTTTTGAAAGTTAATAAAAATGAAGGCACAACATACCCTAATTTATGGGACACAATGAAAGCAGTGCTAAGAGGAAAATTCATAGCCCTGAGTGCCGCCAAAAAGAAACGGGAGACAGCATACACTAACAGCTTAATGGCACACCTGAAAGCCCTGGAACAAAAAGAAGCAAATACAAGAAAGAGCAGTAGAAGGCAGGAAATCATCAAACTCAGGGCTGAAATCAATCAAGGAGAAACAAATAAAACCATACAAAGAATCAACAAAATGAGGAGTTGGTTCTTTGAGAATATCAACAAGATAGATAAGCTCTTAGCCAAACTAGCCAGAGGGCACAGACACAGTATCCAAATTAACAAAATCAGAAACGAAAAGGGAGATATAGCAACAGAAACTGAGGAAATTCGAAAAATCATCAGGTTCTACTACAAAAGCCTGTATTCAACACAACTAGAAAATCTGGAGGAAAAGAACAATTTCCTAGAAAGATATCAAATACCAAAATTAAATCAGGATCAAATAGACCATCTATACTGTCCTATAACCCCTGAAGAAATGGAAGACATTTTTCGAAGTCTTCCAACCAAAAAAAGCACAGGTCCAGATGGTTTTAGTGCAGAATTCTATCAGACCTTCAAAGAAGACCTAACACCAATACTATTCAAACTATTCCACAAAATAGAAACAGAAGGAACACTACCCAACTCGTTCTATGAAAGCACAATTACACTAATACCAAAAGCACACAAAGATCCGACAAAGAAAGAGAATTTCAGGCCAATCTCTCTTATGAATATCGATGCAAAAATACTCAATAAAATTCTTGCCAACCGAATCCAAGAACACATCAAAATGATCATTCACCACGATCAAGTAGGCTTCATCCCAGGGATGCAGGGATGGTTCAATATAAAGAAATCCATCAATGTAATCCACTACATAAACAATCTCAAAGAAAAAAACCACATGGTCATCTCATTAGATGCTGAGAAAGCATTTGACAAAATTCAGCATCCTTTCATGCTAAAGGTCTTGGAAAGATCAGGAATTCAAGGCCCATATCTAAACATAGCAAAAGCAATTTACAGCAAACCGGTAGCCAGCATCAATCTAAATGGAGAGAAACTTGAAGCAATCCCACTAAAATCAGGGACTAGACAAGGCTGCCCTCTCTCTCCATATCTTTTCAATATAGTACTTGAAGTTCTAGCTAGAGCAATTAGACAACAAAAAGAGGTCAAAGGGATACAAATTGGAAAGGAAGAAGTCAAACTATCACTATTTGCAGACGATATGATAGTATACTTAAGCGACCCAAAGAACTCCACCAGAGAAATCCTACAGCTGATAAACAAATTCAGCAAAGTGGCCGGATATAAAATCAACTCAAGCAAGTCAGAAGCCTTCCTATACTCAAAGGATAAGCAGGCTGAGAAAGAAGTAAGAGAAATAATACCCTTCACAATAGCCACAAACCATATTAAGTATCTTGACGTGACTCTAACCAAACAAGTGTAAGATCTGTATGACAAGAACTTTAAGTCTCTGAAGAAAGAAACTGAAGAAGACCTCAGAAGATGGAAAAATCTGCAATGCTCATGGATTGGCAGGATTAATATAGTAAAAATGAGCATCTTACCAAAAGTAATACACAGATTCAATGCAATCCCCATCAAAATCCCAACTCAATTCTTCATAGAGTTAGAAAGAGCAATTCAAAAATTCATCTGGAATAACAGAAAATCCAGAATAGCTAAAACTATTCTCAAGAGTAAAAGAACCTCTGGGGGAATCAGTATCCCGGACCTCAAGCTGTACTACAGAGCAATAGTGTTAAAAACTGCATGGTATTGATACAGTGACAGGCATGTAGATCAATGGAGCAGAATTGAAGACCCAGAAATGAAGCCACACTCCTATGGTCACTTGATCTTTGACAAAGGAGCTAAAACCATCCAGTGGAAAAAAGATAGCCTTTTCTGCAAATGGTGCTGGCTCAGCTGGAGGTCAACATGCAGAAGAATGCAAATTGACCCATCCTTATCTCCTTGCACTAAGCTCAATTCTAAGTGGATCAAAGATCTCCACATAAAACCAGACACACTGAAACTAATAGAAGGGAAACTAGGGAAGAACCTTGAACATATGCGCACAGGGGAGAATTTCCTGAACAGAACTCCAATAGCTTATGCTCTAAGATCAAGAATAGACAAATGGGACCTCATTAAATTACAAAGTTTTTGCAAGGCAAAAGACACTGTCAAAAAGACAAAGCGGCAACCAACTAACTGGGAAATGATCTTTACCAACCTTACATCCGACAGAGGGCTAATATCCAATATATACAAAGAACTCAAGAAGTTAAACTCCAGAGAGGCAAGTAACCCTATTAAAAAATGGGGTACAGAGCTACACAAAGAGTTCTCACCTGAAGAATATCTAATGGCTGAGAAGCACCTAAAGAGATGTTCATCATCCTTAGTCATTAGGGAAATGCAAATCAAAACAACCCTGAGATTCCATCTCACACCAGTCAGGTTGGCTAAGATCAAAAACACAGGAGACAGCAGTTGTTGGCGAGGATGTGGAGAAAGAGGAAAACTCCTCCACTGCTGGTGGAATTGCAGGCTGGTACAACCACTCTGGAAAGCAGTCTGGCGGTTCCTCAGAAAACTGGGCATGACACTCCCGGAGGATCCGGCTATACCACTCCTGGGCATATACCCAGAGACTTTACCTGCATGCAATAAGGACACATGCTCCACTATGTTCATAGCAGCCTTATTTATAATAGCCAGAAGCTGGAAAGAACCCAGATGTCCCTCAACGGAGGAATGGATTCAGAAGATGTGGTATATCTACACAATGGAATACTACTCTGCAATTAAAAACAGTGAATTCACGAAATTCCTAGGCAAATGGTCAGATCTTGAAAATATCATCCTTAGTGAGGTAACCCAATCACAAAAGAACACACATGGTATGCAGTCACTGATAAGGGGATATTGGCCCAGAATCTCGGAATACCCTAGACACAATCCGCATATCAATAGATTTCTAAAAAGATGGAAGGAGAGACCCCTGGTCCTGGAAAGACTGGATGTAGGGGAACACCAGGACAGAGTAACGAGAGGGGGTTGAATGGGGAAAAGAGGGAGGGAAGGGGGCTTATGGGACTTTCTGGGAGGGAGGAAACGGGAAAGGGGAAGTGATTTGGAATGTAAATATAAAAAATAAAATAAAATAAATAAAAAAAAGTATTGGAAAAATCCGGAATTCAAGTCACATACCTAAATATATTATAGCTCATATCCAACAAACCAACAGCCAATATCAATTAAATGGAGAGATGTTGAAGCAACCCCACTAAAATCAGGGGCAAGACAAGGACGCCTACTCTCCCCATATCTATTGAAAATAGTTCTCAAAGTTCTAGCTAAAGCAATAAGACCACAAAGGGAGATCAAAGGGATACAAATTGGCAAAGAAGTCAAGGTATCAGTATTTACAGATGATACAGTATATGTGAGAAAACCCAAATATTCTCCCAGAGAACTTCTAAAGCTGATATCCAACTTCAGCAAAGTGGCTGAATATTAAATTAACTCTAACAAATTGGTAGCCTTTCTTCATACAAATGATAAATGGGCTGAGAAGGAAAATAGGAAAATGACACCCTTCACAATAGTTAAAAATAATATAAAATACCTTTGGGTAACTGTATCCAAACAAATGAAAGACTTTTATGATAAGAACATCAAGTATTCTAGAAAGAAATCAAAGCCTCAGAAAATGGAGACATATCCCATCATCATGGATTGGCAAGACTAACATGGTAAAAACGGCTATCCAACCAAAAGAAATCTAAATTCAAAAAAATCTCCATCAAAATTCCAAATAATTCTTCAAATACATGCAAAAGGCAATTCTCTCTCTCTCTCTCTCTCTCTCTCTCTCTCTCTCTCTCTCTCTCTCTCTCTCTCTCTCTGTGTGTGTGTGTGTGTGTGTGTGTGTGTGTGTGTGTGTGTGTGAGCACGAGTGCATGCGCACACACTATTAAGCAGCTGGGGGATGCTCTCCAGCTCTGGATGAATATTGGTCTCTGGCCAGCAGCGCCTAGCAACCTCCAGACTGTCCCTCTCCCGCGGGCACCTTCAGTCTCCAAAATCAAGTGCTTCTTGTGATCAATCTTGGTTATCCCAGAATTATTTCATCCCTCATATACTTGCACATTTCACAAGCGTTCATGGAGAGGAGCATTGGAAGCCATTTGGTCCATCCTGGAGGCTGAGTGCATTCCCGGGGCCTCGACAAGATATTTTCCATATATATTTACACAATGGAATACTACTCAGCAATTAAAAACAATGAATTCATGAAATTCTTAGACAAATGGGGAACAGGGGTAGGGAAGAGGGCTTATGGGACTTTCAGGGAGGGGGAGCCGGGAAAGGGGTAATCATTTGGAATGTAAATAAAGAATATAGAAAATAAAAATACTACTACTACTACTACTAATAATAATAATAATAAGAAGAAGAATAGTTTGCAAGATTGCATTATGACAGACTCTGACTGACTTATCTCAATGTTTAACATAGCTGATCTGAGGTCACTTGGAATTTGTAAGCAGGTTAGCAAACATAATATTTTTCTTTCATGTACCCAATAATTTTTTAAGTGTAATTTGCTTTGCAGCAATCAGTGTTAAATCAATTGCATAAGATTTAACAGCATTTTTAT
The DNA here is from genome assembly GCA_036184795.1 of Tokudaia tokunoshimensis. Classification (NCBI taxonomy): domain Eukaryota; kingdom Metazoa; phylum Chordata; class Mammalia; order Rodentia; family Muridae; genus Tokudaia; species Tokudaia tokunoshimensis. The sequence goes on along the minus strand of BTHU01000003.1, from coordinate 130,115,027 downwards.
AATGAATGTAAGCATTTTAACTTAATGGAATTAAAATAATTTAAAAATATATGTTAACTTTAGTTATATGCTTCTTGCATCCACAGCCCACTTTTGTATTCCCAATTCTTTATAAGAAAAAAGATTTCAAGAACAAATCTTCTCTCAGGATATTGCCTTTACTCCATTTATGAATTTTTATGCAAGACTACCAACAGAAAAAAAACTCTTTCTTTTACTCAGGAAAATTGCTGGAAATTGCAACAAACATTTACTACCGAATGAATAGCATTTGTAAATATTCTAAGCATCTGTAAGCACTCTTGAAGACTGTACCATGTAACTAACCCACAGGATGGTTTACATTATTATTCTTTTTAGTGCGTTTTCATATGGAAACCTATTTTGCCAGAGTTTTAAAAAAAAAATCAAAAGGGGATTGCTTTATGTTCTGGAAAAAAAAAGGAGAAGAAAACAGCAATTCTCAATTTCATATAGAAAAACAAAAAACCTAGGAAAGTGAAAATAATTCTTTTTTTTTCTAAGTTTTTTTATTTACATTCCAAATCATTTCCCCTTTCCCAATTCCTCCCTCCCCAAAAGTCCTATAAGCCCCCTTCCCTCCCTCTTTTCCCCATTCAACCTCCTCTCGCTTCTCTGTCCTAGCATTTCCCTACATCCAGTCTTTCCAGGACCAGGGGTCTCTCCTTCCATCTTTTTAGAAATCTATTGATATGCGGATTGTGTCTAGGGTATTCCGAGATTCTGGGCCAATATCCCCTTATCAGTGACTGCATACCATGTGTGTTCTTTTGTGATTGGGTTACCTCACTAAGGATGATATTTTCAAGTTCTGACCATTTGCCTAGGAATTTCATGAATTCATTGTTTTTAGTTGCAGAGTAGTATTCCATTGTGTAAGTATACCACATCTTCTGAATCCATTCCTTCATTGAGGGACATCTGGGTTCTTTCCAGCTTCTAGCTATTACAAATAAGGCTGCTATGAACATAATGGAGCATGTGTCCTTATTGCATGCAGGGGAAGCCTCTGGGTATATGCCCAGGAGTGGTATAGCAGGATCCTTTGGGAGTGTCATGCCCAGTTTTCTGAGGAACTGCCAGACAGCTTTCCAGAGTGGTTGTACCAGCTTGCAATCCCGCCAGCAGTGGAAGAGTGTTCCTCTTTCTCCACATTCTCGCCAACAACTGCTGTCTCCTGTGTTTTTGGTCTTAGCCATTCTGAAAATAATTCTTAACAGTAAAAGAAGTTCTGGGGGAATCCTCATCCCTGACTCAAGCTAAACTACAAAGCAATACTGATAAAAACTGCATGATATTGGCACAGAGACAGACAGACTTATCAATTGAATAGTATTAAAGAATAAGAAACAAAACCATACAATTTGGACACTTGATCTTTGACAAAGAATCCAAAACTATACAATGGACAAAGGAAAGAATCTTCAAAAACTGGTGCTGGTATCACTGGCTATCAGTATGCGGAAAACAGGAAAATAGACCCATATATGTCACCTTGCACAATACTCAAGTCCAAGTGGATCAAAGACCTCAACATAAATCCAGATACATGGAGTATAATAGAAGAGAAAGTGGGAAAGAGCAGCAAGCTCACTGGCATGGGGTGAAATTTCTTAAATAGACCTACAATGGCTCAGGATCTAAGATCAAGAATTGATAAATGGGAATTCATGAAACTGAAAAGGCAAAGGACATAGACAATAGGACATACCAGCAACCAACATATGGGGGAAAAAAGTCTTCACTAACTGTAAATCTGATAGAGGGCTGATATCCAAAATAAATAAAGAAAGCAAGAAGCTAATCTACAAACAAGCAAACAACACAATCAAAAAACGGGGTATAGAACTAAACAGAGAACTCACAACAGAGGAATCTCAAATGACTGGGAAGTACTTAAAGAAATGTTCAAGTGATCAGGGAAAAGTGAATCAAAGAGAACCAGAGATTCCATCTTATACCCATCAGAATGGCTAGGATCAAAAACTAAGGTAAGAGCACATGTTGGGGAGGATGTAGAGAAAGAGGAAAACTCCTCTGCTGCTGGTGGGATTTCAAACTGGTACAACCACTCTGGAAATCAATCTAGAGGCTCCTCAGAAAATTGGAAATAGATCTCAATGACCCAGCTCTACTATTCTTGGGCATAGACTGATAAGGTGCCCTGCCTTGCCATTAGAGGCACATGCTCCACTATGTTCTTAGCAGCCTTCTTTGTGACAGCCTGAAGCTAGCAACACCTAGATGTCCTACATCAGAAGAATGGATACCAAAAGTGTGGTTCATTTATACAATGGGATACTGTGATGGTTTGTATATGCTTGTCCCAGGGAGTGGCACTATTAGAAGGTGTGGCCTTGTTGGAGGAAGTGTGTCACTATAGGGTTGGGCTTAGAGATCTTCCTCTTAGATGCCTGAAGATGCCCAGTCTATTCCTGGTTTCCTTTGGATAAAGGTGTAGAACCCTCAGCTCCTCCTGCACCATGCCTGCCTGGATGTTGCCATGCTTTTGGCTTGATGACAATGGACTAAACCTCTGAACCTGTAACCCAGCCCCAAGTAAATGTCTTTTATAAAACTTGCATTGGTCATTGGTATCTGTTCACAGCAGTAAAACCCAAACTAATACAGATACTATTCAGCTATTAAGAATGAGGACATCGATACGATCAGTGGAGCAGCTAGGATAGTAGTCTTCCCTTCCAGTCGCCATCTGCAGCAGGGAACCAGGCAGCTCCAAAACCTTCTGTGCTTAGCCGACCAGGAGAGAGTGATTTCCCAGCAGCAATTTCACCTCTGAGCAAGGAGGTGAGATCTCCACCTTCTCTCTGGAGCAGTACAGCTAGGAGCACACTAGGCATACGATCAGTGAAGGAACTGAACAAAACCATCCAGGATCTAAAAATGAAAGTAGAAACAATAAAGAAATCATAAAGTGAGACATCTCTGGAGATAGAAAATCTTGGAAAGAATTCAGGAGTCATAGAATAATACAACAGAATACAAGAGATAGAAGAAAGAATCTCAGGGGCTGAAGATACCATAGAAAACATTGACTCAACAGTTAAAGAAAATGCAAAATGCCAAAAGCTCCTGAGCCAAAACATTCAGGAAATCCAGGACACAATGAGAAGACCAATCCTAAGGATTATAGGTATAGAAGAGAGCAAAGATTTCCAACTTAAAGGGCCAGTAAATATCTTCAACAAAATTATAGAAGGAAACTTCCCTAACCTAAAGAAAGAGATGTCCATGAACATACAAGAAGCCTATAGAACTCCAAACAGACTGGACCAGACCAGAAAGTCCTCCCGGAACATAATAATCAAAACAGCAAATGCACTAAACAAAGAAAGAATATTAAAAGCAGTAAGAGAAAAAGGTCAAGAAACCTATAAAGGCAGGCCTATCAGAATTACACCAGACTTCTCACCTGAGACAATGAAAGCCAGAAGATCCTGGGCAGATCTCATACAGACCCTAAGAGAACACAAATACCAGCCCAAACTACTATACCCAGCAAAACTCTCAATTACCATAGATGGAGAAACCAAGATATTCCATGATAAAACCAAATTTACACAATATCTTTCCACAAATCCAGCCCTACAAAGGATAATAGATGGAAAACGCCAACATGAGAAGAGAAACTACACCCTAGAAAAAGCAACAAAGTAATCTTTTTCCAACAAACCCAAAAGTAAGTAACCACAGAAACATAAAAAGAACATCAAAAATAACAGGAAGCAACAATCACTATTCCTTAATATCTTATAATGTTGATAGACTCAATTCCCCAACAAAACACATAGTCTAACAGAGATGTCTTTCATGTGGATGTTCGATTTTATCAGAAAATATTTGTGAGTCCTCTTTCAATTCAGTAATGCTTTTTGTGTCTACCATTTTGACTGTATTATTTTCCATGATAATCTTTAATTTTAACATTTTTTCTGTGTATTTCTTCGATTTTGTTGGAGGTGTTTTTCATGTAGATCTTTGGTTTCGTCCGGGGTGGGGTGGGGTGGGGTGGGGTGGTGTTTGCAGTTTCACTTTCAATCAGTTTAGGAATGCTCTTGTGCCTACCATTTTGTTGGAATAATTGTCCATGATAATCTTCAATCTTAATGTTTCTCTGTATTTTTCTTCAATTTTGTCAGAAGTATTTTCCATGTGGATCTTCAGTTGTATCAGACAAAGTCTATAATTTTACTTTCAATCAATGTAGGAACATTTTTATACCTTCCATTTTATCTGTATAATTTTCCATATAATAGTCAGTTTTAACATGTTTCTCTATATGTTTCTTGAATTTTTTCAGGAATATTTTCCTTGTAGATCTTCAATTTTATCAGAAAGTGTTTATAATTCCACTTTCAAAAAACATAGGAATATTTTTCTGCCTACTATTTTATCTGTATAATTTTTCCATGAAATACTCAATCTTAATGAGTTTTTTATATATTTCTTCAATTTTATTATAGATATTTTCCAGGTAAATCTTCAATTTTATCAGAAAATGTTTATAATTTCACTTTCAATCAACTTAGAAATATTTTTACGCCTACCATTTTATCTGTATAATTATCCATGATGATCTTCAATTTTAATGTTTTTCATATTTTTTTTTCAATTTTATCAGAATTATTTTCCATGTAAATTTTCAATTTTATCAGAAAATGGTTATAATTCTACTTTCAATCAACTTAGGAATATTTTAATTCCTACCAACTTATCTGTATAAATTTCTTCAATTTTATCAGAGATATTTTCCATATAAATCTTCAATTTTATCAGAAAATGTTTTTACCTCTACTTTCAATCAATTTAGGAATATTTTTATGCCTACTATCTTATCTGTATAATTGCTCATGAAATAGTCAGTTTTAACGTGTTTTTCTATATATTTCTTGAGTTTCATCAGAAATATGTTCCTTGTAGATTTTCAATTTTATCAGAAAATGTTTATAATTCCACTTTCAATCAACTTAGGAATATTTTTATGCTTACCATTTTATCTGTATAATTTTTACATGAAATAGTCAAACTTAATGTATTTTTTTATATATTTCTTCAATTTTATCAGAGATATTTTCCATGTATATTTACACAATGGAATACTACTCAGCAATTAAAAACAATTCATGAAATTCTTAGGCAAATGGGGAACAGGGGGAGGGAAGAGGGCTTATGGGACTTTCAGGGAGGAGGGAACTGGGAAAGGGGAAATCATTTGGAATGTAAATAAAGAATATAGAAAATAAAATAAATTAAAAAAAAAGAATGAGGACATCATGAGATTTGCAGATAAAGGGATGGAATTAGAAAATATCATACTGGTGTTAGGTAACTTAGACCTAACAAGACATGCATGGTATGAACCCACTAATAAGTGGATATTAGCCAAAAAGTACAGAATACCCAAGATACAATGCACAGAACTCAAGAAGGTAAGCAACCTGAAGGGCCCAAGTGAGTTTGCCTCAAACCCACTTGGAAGGAAGAGGACAGCAATCATGAGAGGCGGGGGTAAGACTTGGGAGGGTTCTAAGTGGGAGATGGTACAGCAGTGGTAAAGGAGAATGTGATTAACTATTGGGTGGGTGGGTGGGCAACAGGTGTGAGGCCCTTAGGGCCAGCAGAAGGAATCAAAACAGTAAATATTGTGAGGTAGGAACCTTAGTTGGAACCCTCAAGAATGTACCAGAGACCTGTGTGCTGAGAGAACATCAGGATTCCTAGGGAGGAACCTTAGATGAAATGCACAGCAGGGGGAGAAGGAACTAGTACAGTCCACTTCCAGGAGAAGGACAGGGAATCCAGTGAAGAGATGGGGCATAGTAAAAATTCCCATAGTAAAAATTCTGTCCTAGGGTTGTGGTGTGGGGAGGATGAAAGTGAAGAGTAACTGGAGGAGGGCAGAACAGAAAGGGGATGAAGACTGGACAGTAAAAGAAGAATAAATGTAATTTATAAAGAGAGATAAATAAATCAAATTCACACTCAAAATTTGTATCTCGTTCAATCCTTCTGTTATATATTTGTAATGTATTTAGTATACTGGCTTAACCCTTGGCTTGTACCAACCACACTAATTAGTGACATTGTGTTATGTGGTTGTATAGGAGAATAGTTTTCTCAAAACAGCATGGACTTCTCTAAGTCTATGTTGTGTAAGTGTAAATTAGGCTGTATCCATCCTGTCTAAAACACAAGTATACAAGATGCCTTGCTCAATTTTCATGCCAACATCATAATAAGCTTCCTTAGGTTTTTCCTAGTGCTGCCCATTTACCTACAAATATCAAGATTTCTCTTTTCTTAATGGATGAATACTGTTTGAGTGTGTAAATGTGGCATGTTGTTGCTATTTGTCAGGTGATGTACATCTAGAGTGTTCCAATTTCTAGTTATTATAAATAAAACAGAAATGAACATATATAAGCAAATATCCGTAGTAACATATAGAGTCAATTGCATATATGCCCAATATTGGTATAGCTGGATCTTTTGGAATAATTATTTTCTTCCTTTTGGGAAAACTCCATGATGAATTTCACAAGGACTCTTCCAGTGTTCACTCTAACCAACAGCAAAAGTCTTTTGTTTTCCCCATCATCTTTCTATCATTTTCTGTCTTTTGTTTCACTAATCTTTGGTATTATGACTAGTGTAGGATAGAATCTCAAAAATTTTTTTCATGTTGCTCAGCCCTGACAGAGATGTGCAAGATCAAAGCCCTCTCATCAAGCTTCAGAAATTTATGAGGAAGAGGAGACAAAAATATTTACTCATGAATTCTAATAAAAATAAGACAATGCTTCTCTGTCAATTTTTTTATTTCTTATCATAAAATGAGTGGAATTATATGAAATATTATCTCCTGTATACATTGATATTATTATAAACATTTCTATTATATTATAAAATATAGTGAATCTTGACTAATTGACCTGAGGATGGAGAGTGAGTGGAAGGAAGAAACTGAGATTTGCCCAGCTAAAGGAACACATGTCATAAATGACACTTTTTTGAACTTCCTCTCTCATAAGCATACATTCTATAATCTATACTGTGTTTTGAATATGTTGTAAGAAAGACCAAAGAAAATAAAAGGGATGCTTATAGCCTTCTCACGATCCAACCAGAATAGGAAGATGAAAAGACCATAGCATCACAGGTTCCCTTTAGTAAAACCCCTTATCCATATGGGTGAGGAAGAGGAACAGTGTCAAGATGTTCTCCAAACCACATTATTTTCTTCCTTTTCTTTCTCCTTGATTCTGATATTTCTTTCCTTGTATATACCTGGGGAGCCATTTGAAAAGTGGGATCTCATCTCACACCAGTCAGGATGGCTAAGATCAAAAACACAGGAGACAGCAGGTGTTGGCGAGGATGTGGGGAAAGAGGAACACTCCTCCACTGCTGGTGGAATTGCAAGCTGATACAACCACTCTGGAAAGCAGTCTGGCGGTTCCTCAGAAAACTGGGCATGACACTCCCGGAGGATCCGGCTATACCACTCCTGGGCATATACCCAGAGGCTTTACCTGCATGCAATAAGGACACATGCTCCACTATGTTCATAGCAGCCTTATTTATAGTAGCCAGAAGCTGGAAAGAACCCAGATGTCCCTCAACGGAGGAATGGATTCAGAAGATGTGGTATATCTACACAATGGAATACTACTCTGCAATTAAAAACAATGAATTCACGAAATTCCTACGCAAATGGTCAGATCTTGAAAATATCATTCTTAGTGAGGTAACCCAATCACAAAAGAACACACATGGTATGCAGTCACTGATAAGGGGATATTGACCCAGAATCTCGGAATACCCTAGACACAATCCGCATATCAGTAGATTTCTAAGAAGATGGAAGGAGAGACCCCTGGTCCTGGAAAGACTGGATGTAGGGGAATGCCAGGACAGAGTAACGAGAGGGGGTTGAATGGAGAAAAGAGGGAGGGACGGGGGCTTATGGGACTTTCGGGGAGGGAGGAAACGGGAAAGGGGAAATGATTTGGAATGTAAATTAAAAAAATAAAATAAAATAAATAATAAAAAAAAAGAAAAGTGGGATATCCACAGAACAGCAGTATGGTACCTATACCCCCAGGGACTTGCTTTCTGTCTTGTAGATGAAATGCCCTATTGGGAGAGGAGATCCTATCTGCTAAGAGAATTTTCTTGGGTTTTTAATTACCTTCTGAGAAGTTGATCAGGGCCTTGTTGACATTGTTCTTATATGTGGATTTGATAAAGCACACGAATTATGCCTTTCTGAGGTAATCCCATTTGGCATTACATCTTTGTAAGAAGCCATGGGATCCTCCTCAGGACTGTGTTGAACTTCTTCCAAGGGGTTCTTAGAATTTCTGACAAGGTTAACAGCAAGATTGACTTTATTGTTCAGCAGGCTGCCTGTGGGGAATTGACAGACAGTTTGACCTATTTGGCACAGTCTCCACATTGTAAGCATTGGTTTTACCCTACCCAATCAAGTGGATATTCATTGTTTAAATTAAAGAAATAGTAGAAAGGAGTTGTCTCACTTGTTTTGAAAAGGGAACCATTATGTCATAAAATAATTGTATACCTCAGGCTATCTGAAACTTGTGGAGTTCCTCCTGTCCCAGCATATTAAGTACTGACCTGTCAGATATGATCTACCTTGATGGGCATTTATGATTTGTTTTGTCTTGTTTTGAGTAAAGGTCTTGCTATATAGATAAAGGTATCATGAAACTATAAATTTTCCTGTCTCCATTTCCAACGTGGTGGAGTTATGATAGGTGAGCACTAAAGTCCTGAGGTGAGACTTGGCTCCATTTATCAACCTCAAATGGGTTTTTGAGCTCCAATCCTTGACCTAGGATCATTGCCTAGAAGATAAAAGCATTTGCTCATAATTGTGATGCCCCCAGTAAGTATGATCTAATGAGTCCATGTACTAGAAAGGAGAGAACAAACCCTACCAAGTAGAAGCATGTGCATGAACACACACACACACACACACACACACACAGAGAGAGAGAGAGAGAGAGAGAGAGAGAGAGAGAGAGAGAGAGAGAGAGAAATTAAAAATTTACATAATTTTTAACATATATCATCTTAACTGCTTAATGATGCCTAACTATATACACATAGTTTTCATTTTTAGTTTCCTTTTGTTTGTTTTGTGATCATCTAAACTTGCTGAATGCCTATGTGTAATCACAGAAATTTAAAAAAATTGAGACAGAAAAGTAAAAATTGGAGGTACCCCTAGGTAACAATGAAAATATTCTGCTTGAAAACAGCAAGCTGCCAAGAAGTTTTTGTTGCCATCTATTAATCTGGGGTGTACTGATGAGTTTAGTGAGTGATTGTGTTTTTATTCTTACTTTCATTGTCTTAGTCTTAGTTGTATTATTACTATTATTATCATTATCATTATTATTATTAAATCTTTGTTTTACAATACAGACTTTATCCGTCTCCTGGTCCACCCTGTGACTGTTCCACCTCTAATACCTCATCCCTGACTTCCCAAACTCTAAGAGGGAGACACCCAAACCCACACCCCACCAGACCTCCCCACTCCTTGTGGCCTCATTGAGGGTTAGGTGCATCTTCTCTGAGTCCAGACCACGTAGTCCTCTGCTGTATATGTACTGGAGGCCCCATATTATCTGGTATGTGCTGCCTGGTTGGTGGCTCAGTGTCTGAGAGATCTCTGGGGTCCATGATAGTTGAGGCTACTGGTCTTCCTATAGTTTGCCCACCTTGTCACTTTCTTCTAGTTTTTCCCTAGTTCAACCACTGGAGTCACCAGCTTACTTCCATTGTTGGGGACTAAATATCTGCATCTGATTCTTTCAGCTGCTTGTTGGGGCTTTCAAAGGGCAGTCATGATAGGACCAGTTTTGTGAGTATACCACAGCATGAGTAATAGTGTCATTACCTTGCGGCCTCCTCTTGGGCTGGATCCCAGTTTGGGCCTATAACTGGACATCCTTTTCCTCAGGCTTTTCTCTGCAGTTCCTTCAGAAGGAAGTCTTCTGGGTCAGAGCTGTTGACTGTGGGATTGAAACCCCAACCCTCCACTTTATGTCCAGTCTTTCTACTGAAAGTGGGATCAACAAGTACCTTCTCCCCACCGGAGGGCATTTCATCCAATATACGTACCTTTGAGTCCTGAATGTGGAACTCAAAAAGGCTAACAAGCACAAGGGCCGAAGTGAGTATGCCTCAGTCTCACTTTAGAGGGCAAGAATGCAATCATAGTAGTGGGGGAGGGTCCTGAGTGAAAAAAGAGACAGGCAGGCAAGAGGTGAACATGGTCAGGTATTGGGTGTGGGGAACAGGACTGAAGCCCTGAGTGCCAGCAAAAAGAATGGATAAAGGCAACCTTGGGAGGTTGGAAGATGTGGGGGAACCTCTAGAAGGTACCAGAGACCTGAGAGGTGAGAGACTCTCAGGACTCAAAGGGAGGGATCTTAGATTAGTCTTAGTTTTTACTGACTATATTTAACAAAATGAATTAACTCTTTGTCAATGATTTGTCTGAAAACAGTTTCCCCAAAATAAGAAAGAGATACCTGTGAAAGTACTAAAAGCATACAGAATATCAAGTAGACACATAATAATCAAAGACTATATGTGTAGAGAAATAAAAATACTCAAAGCCATGAAGTAAAATGACAAACTCACATATATATAGGCTGACCCATTAGAAAAAAACATGGCCCTTAAATAGATATTCTATGTCTATGTTGACAAAGAACACAGTTATCAGAGTAGACTACAATACCAAGCAAACGTATCATTCATATCAACAAAAGAGGAGAAACATTACACAGTATAATCACCCATTAAGCCATTTCTCTTCAGCAATCTAGTTTTACATAAGGGAAAAGCAGTCTGAAGATAAGGTATATATTAGTCTCCCAACCAAATCAAGACCAGGACCAGATGGGTTTAGTGCAGAGTTTTATTATACCTTCAAATACCAACACCAAGATTCCTCAAATTATTCCACAACACAGAAACAGAAGGAGCACTATCCAATTCATTCTATGATGCTACAATTACTCTGATACCTAACCCACACAAGAAACAACAGAGAAAGAGAACTTTAGACCCATTTCCCTTATGAATATCTCTGCCAAATACTCAATAATATTTTTGTAAACCAAATCCAAGAACACATCAAAACAATTATCCATCATCATCAAGTAGGCTTCATTCCAGGGATGCAGGGCTGTTTTCCCAACTGAAGAATTCTGAATGGCTGAGAAGCACCTAAGTAAATGTTTACTATCATTAGTAATCAGGGAAATGCCAGTCAAACAATCCTGAGATTCCACCTCACACCAGTCAGAATGACTAAGATCAAAAACTCAGGTGACAGCAGGTACTGGCAAGGATGTGGAGAAAGAAGAACAATCCTCCATTGCTGGTGGGATTTCAAGCTGGTAAACCCACTCTGGAAATCAGTTTGGCCGTTCCTCAGATTTTTAGACATAGTACTACCAGAGGACCCAGCTTTACCGCTCCTGGGCATATTCCCAGAATGTGGTCCACTACGCAATAAGAACACATGCTCCACTCTGTTCATAGCAGACTCATTTATAATAGTCAGAAGCAGGAAACTATCCAGATGTCCCTCAGCAAAGGAACGTATACAGAAAACGTGGTACATTTATACAATGGAGTACTACTCAGCTATTAAAACCAATGAATTCATGAAACTAAACCACCCACCAAAGAGTACACATGGAGGGACCCATGGCTCCAGCTGCATATGTAGCAGAGGATGGCCTTGTTGTACATCAATGGAAGGAGAGGCACTTGGTACTGTGAAGGCTCAATGCCCCAGTGTAAAGTAATGCCAGGACAGGGAAGCAGGAATATGTGGGTTGGTGTGCAGAGGGAGGGGGATTGAAATAGGAGGGTTTCAGAGGAGTAACCAGGAATGGGGATAACATTTGAAATGTAAATAAAGAAAATATCTAATAAAAAAGGTGAAACAAGCTGTTTAATTCTAATACAAATATTTGGCATGGAAATGTGTGTTATTGCAACTACCTGAAGTAATTTTCAATCATTTGAGAGAAAATACTTTATTTTAGTTTTTGCTTTAGCATGTGGATCAATCATGCTTCATATTGCTTTCTACATATCACATATAAAAACCATGCGTGCATGCTATAACATATATAGCTTTTCCATATTCATAAATTCTTACTATCTCTCCCCTTCACCCTCTTATGTCTACATCTTCCATTACTCTACAAACTGCCTGTGTCTCTGCTAGTCATGAACTTGAAATGTCAGTTTTGGTTTTGTATTCACATACACTGTCACAGGTTGGGATGTCCTCAGTGAATATCTTCAATGAGAAAGGTTTCTTGATATCCTTCTTGGCTGCATCAATGGATCTGCTCAAATGCAATAAAAACAAGCAATATAGTGAAATTAATTCACTAGTAGCTTATTTTTACCTAATCATTGTTAAAAGTTTCTAAGAACCATCATAGTTCATAGACCAGAGAGTCAGTGTAGCAATATGCTGTTTTGGATGAGGGAATATTTAAAAATATTTTAGATGCTAAGATATGGTCTCATAATAGCAAATAGACCTAAGAATCACAGCCAGTCCTCCGAACTTTCTGTTTTCAAGGTTGTCAAATTGGCCACATCTGTCAAGAGCTACAATCCAGAAATTTAGGACACACGTGTGATTCAGATTGTGAGGTTAGAAGACACAGGCTTTTGATTTGGACATTGACGTGGAGATCTTGAGGCATAGTGGTCATGAAAAGCTTAGGCCCAGGCAAGGTAGAAAACACCCATATTTAATTTCTATAGACTGAGGGAGGTGGATTTGAGTTCAAGGTCAGCCTGGGACAAAGGAAGTTCCCAATCTAGCCATGCTTGTTAACACCTTTAATCTGAGCCATATCTGCTGGAGGCCGACCTAAGGACATTAGAAGAAGGAAGACTCAGTCTTCTTTGCCTTCTTGCTCTTCCTGCCAGCACAACCTCTTCAGTATTCCAGTTTATAGAGAAGACCAGGTGAAACAAACTGGCCTTATAGACTGCAGAACTACTAGATTTTTTTGACTGCCCATTCATAGCTACCCATTCTTGGCTTAGTTAGACTACAGACCATAAGTCATTACAATAAATTCCCTTAATATACATAGATAGGTCCATAATTTCTGTGGCTCTAATGAAAGTTCTGTGACTAATATGCAAGGAAAGGGCAAAAATCTGCTTGATCCTAATGGAGAAAGTAGCAGATGGTTTGAATGGACATGGTAGAATATACCATCTGTGGAGTGGGATTTATAGTAATACTGAAAAGTACTCTTTCCTCCACTATAAAAAGGAAGCAATGAATGTCCTTCCTCAACTTTAAATGCAATATGTGATAGATAAGACTAACTAAAGCAGTATCCAGTGACCATCTAATCAGCAACATATTTGGAGATAGCCTACCAAATATGATTTTAAGAAAGAAATAAAGCACAAACGTCAATTCCCATATCAGAGCAGAATTAAAGTATAATCACAAGTAATATACCTTCTGAGAAAAGACTACCGGTTATCTTTCTGTTCAATCAAACTGTAATGTTAAAAGACACAAAGAAGTTTAGAGCCTTGACAATGGGAAGACTTTTTAAGATTATTCTCATAAAAATTATAAGCCAATTCCTCTCATGAGGGTGCAGGTGTAGATGACATTCCCCACATGAATGACCTTCTGTATGACATATTTCACTGGAAAACTTGTATGACGGGGACGAATATTGTATGGAAGCTAGTTGGGAATATCAAGACTTGACTATGTTCAAGAGATGTGTGACTGTGGCAGGGTCAAGCTTCAGTTTCATATGTATACAGGGATAGTTCAGAAGTGTCCTCTTAATGTGAGGTCACATCACATAGAAAGGGATCAATATTCACACTAAACCACAGGAAGGTATATGACCATTGTTTAGAACACACTTAATGCAGGGAGGACAACTTCTAAGAAAAAAAAAATATTGTTTGTTTCCTTGAGTGAATTGGCAAACAAGTCAGGAGGGCCTAGAAACTAGTGCTTCATCTGTGAGTCATCACATCAATTCTCCTGGTATAAATTCATAATTAGCCCATCACTATTCCACTGTAGCATGTGATCCCCTAATATAAAAGGGATTAACTATGATCTTAACATGCTAACATTTATAAATGAAAATTTTCTGTTGGAGTTAAACCTTATTGATTTTTGAAACATTCAGAGTGTCTTAGTGTCATCAACCTTAACTTGTTGGTCAATGTTTTTCTGATCCAGTTAGCAACCCTTACCCAATTCACTATTCCTTTTGCCCATGCTCAAAACCCTATGCCAGGTATAGTTTTTGTATCAGTTAGCTAATGTATACACTGTTTCCTCTTCCTAAAAGGAATTATACATGCTGAAAAGATCTTTCATTCACTGAATTTTCTTCTCCACTTTGCCATGGTTCTAACATTCATAAGTCAAGCTGAATTCCTATGGACCTATGGACTGATTCTTGCCCAAAGACTGGCATATTCATGTATCTACAATGGACTGCTCACTTACTCTATTCTCTGCCTACAACCATTTTTATCAGAAGGGTGGATTATGCCTGTGCCCCTCAACATGCACATATCTACACATACATACACACATACATTTGTGTGTCTATGTGTATACACACACACACCACATCACATATTACTAAAATAAAAAATGACATAGCAGAAAACCTCATAGGTACTTGGTGATATGTAGGAGTTGGTCCTGACACTTTGATCAGGAAAACTGCATATGAACACCGAAGGTCTGGTTTCCTAATTGGTTCTTCATCAATCAATAAAGATCTTATTGACAAAGAGCTTGGTGGAATAGGAAGGAATTCCAGTTTGGCTACAGGAAGGCTTGCAGATGTAAGGGAAGTGAAAAGGTTTCACCATGATACAGAGGGAGAAAGAGATACCAGCCATGTGAGATCTTAGTTGTTTAGGCCATTGGCTGCTTCCCTACATGGCCTGAGGTATCAGGAAGGAGATTAGAAACATGATTAAGCTGAGGGTCGACTTAGGGTGCTGAGCTTGGATTAAGGAGACTGAGCAAACAAAGATGAGAGCAGATTGAGAGGTGTTCATCGGGGAGTGAAAAGGAGGTTAGTAGGACTGAGGAAGGCTTAGAAGAGCATGGCCATTTAACTAAGGCATATCAAAATGAGCTAATTTCTATGGGTGTCTAGCATTTGCAGATCTGATGGTACTTTATCCTTTGACTTATATCCTAATCAGTTGGCTATTAGCCACCAGTGACATTCTGCTACACAGACATTCAAATACTTGAGCATTCTATGAGTAACTATTTTTATCTGTCCAATTAAATTCTATTTTTATGTAAATTAACTGGGGAGTATTGGAGGTATTGGTCAAATTTAAGTATACTATTCAGTATTATTGGAGAGAAATCAATTTGCATATTTTCAAAACCTAAATAATACCAGACATTATGGGGAAAAGAATGTGGAGGGTAGAGTAAGTCCTAGTTTTGTCCACATCCTGTTTAGAAGACCATGTACCTCCATTCTGCCCCAAGAATCTTTTGCAGTCCTAATGAGCATCAAAGATCAAAAACTAGGGTATATATTTACAAGTGAAATGTATGTTCTGGAAATGATAGACAAACTGGTGTCATCATAGAAGGGGAAATTTGGAAGTGGCATCCTGTGTACAATCGTACTAAACTGGATCCTTACTTTGCAAAGATTCTGGTTAATTGGTTTAACTTGTGAATATGAAGCATTAATTGGCCCAACAATATCTATAGCTATCTTCCTATGAATACAGGTCCAAACTATAGGTCTTACCGAAAGGAGGCCAAAAAATTTCTGTCCTGCCAAAACAGGAAAAGGTTCTTGCAAGGACAAGTTTCATTTTTTCTGACTAGTTCCACAATATCAATGACCCACAGTTTATTCAGTGGAATGATACATTTTATCTTAAACTTTTTCTTCTTCCTAGAAAAAGAATCAAGTATCTTTGTTAGTTTGATTTGCATTGTACTTGGTATTGTTTGTGGAAATACCCAGTTCTTCCTGCTCCAGAGCAGAGGAGGACTCCTCTGATTTAGCACTCAGGCACACACAGTTCAAGCCAGGCAAGATGAATTCAACAAATCATGTGTTGAAGGAAGCAATGGGATATGAGCTTCTCAATGCTCACAAATAGACATAGCCTGATTGTGTTCTGATTGGATAAGGTTTAAAACAATTGTACTTATGGGACTTTTGGGGAAGGAGGAAACGGGGAAGGGGAAATCATTTGGAATGTAAATAAAAAAATATAAAAAATAAAAAAGTAAATAAAACAAATATACTATGAATATGTGTGTGTATATATACATATATGGCATTTTTCAAAAGGTATGTTTTTCAAGATTTCATCCTTAAATTTTGTTCATTAGTATCCATTTTGTTTTTATTTCCATAATTATCATACCATAAAATATTAATTGAAATTTTGTATTTTACTTAACTATATTTAATAGTCTTTCCCAAATAAATAATATAGAAATATTATCTAACCGAAGAAAATTCATTTTCCATTGCCCTTCTTTGTATACTAAGAAGTTACATCGGCTCACTACAATGGCTCCTTTAGTAAACACACAAAGCACATCTCACACAAACATCCAAAAAGACAATTATTTATTCCAATAACTTAAAGAAATAATTAGAAATATGTCATCCTACCAAGCATTCTGATCTTATCAAAAGTGTTTGTAAGAAACAATAACCTTGGAAGCATTACTTTCATTCTTTCATCATTCCTTGCAAATTCATATATATATATATATATATATATGTATGTATTATTTTCTATTTTCTAATTATTTTTTGTTCTTGTTCTTTCCTCTCCCTTCTATCTTCTGACAAAATTCTTCCCAAAAAATTGGACATTACCATTTACTTTTTGATTGACTGAATATTATCTCTCTGTGTGTGTGTGTGTGTGTGTGTATAAAGTGGGGTATGTAACTCTGTATTGGACACTGTTAAGCTAGTGTGTTGGTCCGAAACTGAAGATACTTGCTCTGCCTCTCTCTATATATAAACTTCAAATGTTTGACATTTTAGAAACATGATACTACAGAGAAAATTTCTCATACTATCTTATGTACAATATAACACACAAAATACTAGCATATTATGTAATATTTACTAAAGGATACACATGCACACTCACACACAAACATACAAACACATATCTTAATCAAATGAAACATTTGTACTTATATTTTCTTGCCACTTGAAAGACATCTAAGTTTGTGTATATATATATAAGCACATATAGGAACCAAAATTCAAAAACCTCTAATTTAAATGTATGATAAGAGATAATCTTCCTTGCATATGGAAATAATGACAATCATCTCCTATGAGATTAATAATGCTCTTAACATAATATGAATGACAATCTCAAAATAATTTTAGTTTTTATCACTACACAGCAAAAGCAGGACAAATATATGGTCTTTCAAGAAAAACATTCATTTTAGTTTCCTTTACTCTCAAAAATTAAAGTAAATTTCACTTCCTTATACCAATTACACTTAAAAGTTCTACTATCAGTATAAATTTTTCCAGTTTTTATTCAAATGAGTTGATTACTCTCTTTTAAAAAATGTATTTCCAAGTGTGGACTAAAGGTGAGTTGAGTAGAAATGATGAGAAGGATGACAGACAGACAGACAGCCTGGACCTTCACTTATTTTGAACCTGCATCATTCAGACACTAACAAATATTTTCAATGTTGGAATTTATAATGACTGATCAGGTTTGAAAGCCAAATTTACCCCATTATTCTCTTCTGAACATTTCATTATTCTCACAATTTTTGAAATGGATATTCAGGAAGAGTATATAAGGATTGCCAGAAAGTTTATCTCCCAAGCTGAATAAAGTATAATATTGATGTCTGTTCTCCAGACCATTTACAAACTTATGAGAACATATCTTAAATTATTTACTTGATAATATCAGTATCAACCTCATACCTTCTGTAATAATATGAAGCTGATGATCATGGGTAGTGGAGTTTATGTGACATGGTCCCTGGAAATACCTCCATGGTCATAAGTAAGAGTGTAACCTTGTATACTGCTTCATTTAATCACAGCACTTTTCTCTAGGCTGTGCAGAATCACTAACTAGGAAGTGTTTGGTGCCTGCAGTTTCCCCTGATTAGTAGCTGCTATTAGTAGGGATCATAGCTGCTTCTTGATTCTTCATACTTATTTGGAAACTATGAGGTCAAGAGGCTTACTTGGATTACCACTGTGTACAAAGATTGTAATCAGGGTTTACTCCTTCTTTCGTCTACAGTCTATCTGGAAACAATAAGCAAGAGGACACCTGATTCTCCTATTTTAAATATTTTATTTTGAGAACACGTCTCACTGTATATTCCACCTATCCCATGAAGTTTCAATACTCATAAGTCAGCATTAACGATGCTACTATTATTGGCATGTAGTTGCACATCTGCCTCCTGTTCAAGTTTGTTGTTATTCTTTCCCCAGATTCAAACAGCAGGATAGCAGATTAAATATTTCATTTTAAAATGTGTCTAAAATTTGTGACAAAACAAATTGAGAAATGTATAGGAGAGTATACAGCAAACCTCAACCACAGTAAAATAAAAAGAAGTTTTGGTCATGAAGTAATGAAGTATAATCTTTTTAAAAAAAGAAAAGAACATTTAATATTCATACAAAAATATCTGATTAAAGTGTAGCCTCTCATAGTAAGGAATGCATGTTGCACATACTCACAGGTTACTACACACAACCAAAACATCATTAAATAAGGATAGATGTCTTTTATTCGATTTTGTGCCCCTTGTGAGTTCCACAGGGCCTTGGCACAGTAAGGTTCAATGTAGTCCTCCCATGTCTTCCTTCACAAGGGTTTCCATATAGAAAAAATAAGGTACTCCTGGAACAGATCTCCACCTAGCAGAACCAGTATCAGTGGATTAGTTATAAGAATAATGTTCATACTGAATTTTAATTTCATGGTATGAAAACACAGTAAAACTCCGCCATCTTTGCTCCAGCATCAGGGGAGTTGGGACCTCCAGGCTCAGGGACAGACAGGCATAATATCCCTTGGGTCTCAGGCAGCTTGTGTATACCCTGCTCCCAAGAGCTGGGCAAGTCTGTAGTAACCAACGCGCCAGCTCTGCTGTGGGACTTCTGCCTTGCAGAGGGACCCCTCCACCCCCACTCTGGGAGAGATCACACACACCCGCAGAGGGCGGGAGCCTACCAGCTTCCCTTTGGCGACCTCTGTTCCTGGATCGAATGCACCGAGGAGACAGATACCCAGGTTCTCCCCAATATAACATCACTTGGGACACAGCCTGTTGGGCTTCCATATGCGCCCAAGGGCGGGACAGCACTGCGGTCATCTGGGCGCCAGCTCTGCTGTGAGCCATCTCCCCTGCAGAGTGATCTGCACTGAGAGAGTCAGAGTGCACTCCTCCATCTTTGCTCTGGCATCAGGGCAGTAGGGACCTCCAGGGTCAGGGACAGACAGGCATAATATCCCTTGGGTCTCAGGCAGCTTGTGTGCACCCTGCTCCAAGAGCTGGTCAGGTCTGCAGTAACAGACGCGACAGCTCTGCTGTGGGACTTCTGCTCTGCAGAGGGACCCCCCATACCCCCCCTTCTGGGAAAGATCACACACCCTCGCACAGGGCGGGAGCCTACCAGCTTCCCTTTGGCGACCTCTGTTCCTGAATCGACTGCACTGAGGAGACAGGTATCCAGGTTCTTCCCAATATAACATCCCTTGGGACAAAGCCTGTTGGGCTTCCATCTGCGCCCAAGAGCGGGACAGCACTGTGGTCCTCTGGGCGTCAGATCTGCTGTGGGACTTCTGCCCTGCAGAGGGACCCCCCCTCTGCTCTGGGAGAGATCACACACCCCTGCACAGGGCAGGAGCCTACCAGCCTCCCTTTGGCAACCTCTGCTCCAGGAATCCACTACACTGAGCCTTTGGATGTGCAGGGATTCCCCAATATAACATCACTTGGGGCAAGGCACATCAGGGCTCCAAAGTCACGCAGGAGCAGGGCAGGCCCCAGAAATCAGTGCCAGGGGAATGCCGGTAATCCAGGGGGGTCAGAAATAGCTTTGTAGGCTCACAGGAAGTCCAACCAACAGCCAGTGACAGCAGGACCAACTAACACCAGAGGTAACCAGATGGCAAAAGGCAAATGTAGAAACGTTAGTAACAGAAATCAAAGTAATATGGCACCATCCGAACCCAACTGTCCAACAGCAGCAAGTCCTGAATACTCCACCACACCCGAAAGACAAGATCTGGATTTAAAATCACATCAAATGTTGCTAATAGAGGATTTCAAGAAGGACACAAAAAAATCTAATGAATTACAGGAGATCATGAATCAACGGTTAGAAGCCCTTACAAAGGAAACACAAAAATCACTTAGAGAAATGCAGGAGAACATGGGTCAACAATGGAGGTGCACAAGGAGGCAACACAAAAATCGCTTAAAGAAATGAATCAACAGGTAGATGCACTTTCAAAAGAATCACAAAAATCGCATAAAGAAATGCAGAAGAATATGGGTCAACAGATGGATGCCCATAGGGAGGCAATGAAAAAATAGCTTAAAGAAATGAATCAACAGATAGATGCCCTTACAAAGGAAACACGAGAATTGCTTAAAGAAATGCAGGAGACGATGGATCAACAGATGGAAGCCCATGAGGAGGAAACACAAAAATCGCTTAAAGAAATACAGGAGAACTTGGGTCAACAGGCAGAAATCTGGAAAGAGGAAATGCAAAAATATCTTAAAGAAATACAGGAAAACACAAACAAACAAGTGAAGGATCTCAGCAAATCCATCCAGGATCTAAAAAAGGAAGTAGAACCAACTAAGAAATCACAAAGGGAGACAACTCCGGAGATAGAAAACCTTGGGAAGAAATCAGGAGTCATAGATGCAAACATCAACAATAGAATACAAGAGATGGAAGAAAGAATCTCAGGTGCTGAAGATATCATAGAATGCATCGAATCAACAGTCAAAGAAAATGCAAGATGCAAAAAACATATAACCCAAAACATCCAGGAAATCCAGGACACAATGAGAAGGTCAAACCTAAGGATTATTGGTATAGATGAGAGTGAAGATTTGCAACTTAAAGGGCCAGTAAATATCTTCTACAAAATTATGGAGGAAAACTTCCCTAACCTAAAGAGAGAGATGCCAATGAACATACAAGAAGCCTACAGAACTCCAAACAGACTGGACCAGAACAGAAATACCTCCCGTCACATAATAATCAAAACATCAAATGTACTAAACAAAGAAAGAATATTAAAAGCAGTAAGAGAAAAAGGCCAAGTAACATATAAAGGAAGACCTATCCGAATCACATCAGATTTCTCACCAGAGTCTATGAAAGCCAGAAGATCCTGGGCAGATCTCATGCAGATAATAAGAGAACACAAATGCCATCCTAGACTACTATATCCAGCAAAACTCTCAATCACCATAGATGGAGAGACCAAGATATTCCATGATAAAACCAAATTTTCACAATATCTTTCCACAAACCCAGCCCTGCAAAGGACAATAGGTGGAAACCGCCAATACAAGGAGAAAAACAACACCACAGAAAAAATGAGACAGTAATCTTCTTTCATCAAACCCAAAAGTAGATAACCACTCAAACATACAGATAGCGTCAAGAATAGCAGGTGACAACCAACTAACTGGGAAATGATCTTTACCAACACTACATCCAACAGAGAGCTAACATCCAATATATACAAAGAACTCAAGAAGTTCAACTCCACAGAGGCAAGTAACCCTTTTAAAAAATGGGGTACAGAGCTAAACAAAGAGTTCTCACCTGAAGAATATCTAATGGCTGAGAAGCACCCAAAGAGATGTTCATCATCCTTAGTCATTAGGGAAATGCAAATCAAAACAACCCTGAGATTCCATCTCACACCAGTCAGAATGGCTAAGGTAAAAAACACAGGAGACAGCAGTTGTTGGCAAGGATGTGGAGAAAGAGGAACACTACTCCACTGCTGGTGGAATTGCAAGCTGGTACAACCACTCTGGAAAGCAGTCTGGCTGTTCCTCACAAAACTGGGCATGACACTCCCAGAGGATCCGGCTATACCACTTCTGGGCATATACCCAGAGGCTTTACCTGCATGCAATAAGGACACATGCTCCACTATGTTCATAGCAACCTTATTTATACTAGCCAGAAGCTGGAAAGAACCCAGATGTCCCTCAATGGAGGAATGGATTCAGAAGATGTGGTATATTTACACAATGGAATACTACTCTGCAATTAAAAACAATGAATTCATGAAATTCCTAGGCAAATGGTCAGAACTTGAAAATATCATCCTTACTGAGGTAACCCAATCACAAAAGAACACACATAGTATGCAGTCACTGATAAGGGGATATTAACCCAGAATCTCGGAATACTCTAGACACAATTCACATATCAATAGATTTCCAAGAAGATGGAAGGAGAGACCCCTGGTCCTGGAAAGACTGGATGTAGGGGAACGCCGAGACAGAGAAGCGAGAAGGGGTTGAATGGAGAAAAGAGGGAGGGAAGGGGGCTTATGGGACTTTCGGGGAGGGAGGAAACAGGAAAGGGGAAATGATTTGGAATGTAAATAAAAATATTAAAAAAAGAATAATATACATACATTTCCCGAATAAATAAATAAATAAAGCAAAAAAAAAAAGAATAGTAGGTGACAATAATCACTGTTCCTTAATCTCTCTTAGTATCAATGGTCTCAATTCCCCAATAAAAGACATAGACTAACAGACGGGATAAGTAAACAGGACCCAGCATTTTGCTGCGTGCGGGAAACGCACCTCCGTGTCGAAGACAAACACTACCTCAGAGTCAGAGGTTGGAAAACAATTTTACAAGCAAATGGTCCCAGGAAATGAGCCGGAGTAGCCATCCTAATATCAGATAAAATTGATTTTCAACCTAAAGTCATCCAAAAAGACACAGAAGTACACTACATACTGATCAAAGGAAAAATCCACAAAAAAGAACTCTCAATTCTGAATATCTATGCTCCAAATGCAAGGGCACCCTCATTCGTAAAAGAAACTTTACTAAAGCTCAAAGCACACATCGCACCTCACACAATAATAGTGGGTGACTTCAACACCCCGCTCTCTGAAATGGATCATTCAGGAAAGAAACTAAACAGGGACACAGTGAATCTAATTGAAGCCTTGGACCAAATGGAACTAACAGATATATATAGAACGTTTCATCCTAGAGCGAAAGAATACACCTTCTTCTCAGCACCTCATGGTACCTTCTCCTAAATCGACCATCTAATTGGTCACAAATCAGACTTCAACAGATATAAGAAGATAGAACTAATCCCATGCCTCCTATCAGATCACTATGGAATAAGGGTGGTCTTCAATGGCAACAAAAACAACAGAAAAACCACATACACGTGGAGGCTGAACAATATTCTACTCAATGAAAACTTGGTCAAGGAGGAAATAAAGAAATCAAAGACTTTTTAAAATTTAATGAAAATGAAGGCACAGCATACCCTAATTTATGGGACACAATGAAACCAGTGCTAAGAGGAAAATTCATAGCCCTGAGTGCAGCCAAAAAGAAATGGGAGACAGCATACACTAGCAGCTTAATAGCACACCTGAAAGCCCTGGAACAAAAAGAAACAAATACAAGGAAGGGCAGTAGAAGGCAGGAAATCATCAAACTCAGGGCTGAAATCAATCAAGTAGAAACAAATAAAACCATACAAAGAATCAACAAAACTAGGAGTTGGTTCTTTGAGAAAATCAACAAGATAGATAAGCCCTTAGCCAGACTAGCCAGAGGGCACAGAGACAGTATCCAAATTAACAAAATCAGAAACGAAAAGGGAGAGATAACAGAAACTGAGGAAATTCAAAAAATCATCAGGTCCTACTACAAAAGCCTGTATTCAACACAACTAGAAAATCTCGAGGAAATGGACAATTTCCTTGACAGATACCAAATACCAAAATTAAATCAGGATCAAATGGACAATCTAAACCGTCCTATAACCCCTAAAGAAATAGAAGCCGTCGTTGGAAGTCTTCCAACCACAAAAAACACCGGTCTAGATGGTTTTAGTGCAGAATTCTATCAGACCTTCAAAAAAGACCTAACACCAATACTCTTCAAAGTATTCCACAAAATAGAAACAGAAGGAACACTACCTAACTCGTTCTATGAAGCCACAATTACGCTAATACCAAAAGCAAACAAAGATCCGACAAAGAAAGAGAATCTCAGGCCAATCTCTCTTATGAATATCGATGCAAAAATACTCAATAAAATTCTTGCCAACCGAATCCAAGAACACATCAAAACGATCATTCACTACGATCAAGTAGGTTTCATCCCAGGGATGCAGGGATGATTCAATATAAGGAATTCCATCAATGTAATCCACTATATAAACAATCTCAAAGAAAAAAACCACAAGGTCATCTCATATAGATGCTGAGAAAGCATTTGACAAAATTTAGCATCCTTTCATGCTAAAGGTCTTGGAAGGATCAGGAATTCGAGGCCCATATCTAAACATAGTAAAAGCAATTTACAGCAAACCGGTAGCCAACATCAATCTAAATGGAGAGAAACTTGAAGCAATCCCACTAAAATCTGTGACTAGACAAGGCTGGCCTCTCTCTCCATATCTTTTCAATATAGTACTTGAAATTCTAGCTGGAGCAATTAGACAACCAAAGGAGGCCAAAGGATACAAATTGGAAAGGAAGAAGTCAAACTATCACTATTTGCAGACGATATGATAGTATGCTTAAGCGACCCAAAGAACTCCACCAGAGAAATCCTACAGCTGATAAACAAATTCAGCAAAGTGGCCAGATATAAAATCAACTCAAGCAAGTCAGTAGCCTTCCTATACTCAAAGGATAAGCAGGCTGAGAAAGAAGTAAGAGAAATAATACCCTTCACGATAGCCACAAACAATATAAAGTATCTTGGTGTGACTCTAACCAAACAAGTGACAAATCTGTAAGACAAGAACTTCAAGTCTCTGAAGAAAGAAATTGAAGAAGACCTCAGAAGATGGAAAAATCTGCCATGCTCATGGATTGGCAGGATTAATATAGTAAAAATGACCATCTTGTCAAAAGCAATATACAGATTCAATGCA
Source organism: Tokudaia tokunoshimensis (assembly GCA_036184795.1). NCBI lineage: Eukaryota > Metazoa > Chordata > Mammalia > Rodentia > Muridae > Tokudaia > Tokudaia tokunoshimensis. Next base: position 130,089,686 of record BTHU01000003.1, on the reverse strand, counting down.
ATCTTCATCAAAATCCCAACTCAATTCTTCATAGAGTTAGAAAGAGCAATTCAAAAATCCATCTGGAATAACAGAAAACCTAGGATAGCTAAAACTATTCTCAAGAGTAAAAGAAGTTCTGGGGAAATCAATATCCCGGACCCCAATCTGTAGTACGGAGCAATAGTGTTAAAAACTGCATGGTATTGGTACAGTGACAGGCATGTAGATCAATGGAACAGAATTGAAGACCCAGAAATGAATCCACACTCCTATGCTCACTTGATCTTTGACAAAGGAGCTGAAACCATCCAGTGGAAAAAAGATAGCCTTTTCAACAAATGGTGCTGGCTCAACTGGAGATCAACATGCAGAAGAATGCAAATTGACCCATTCTTATCTTCTTGCACTAAGCTCGATTCCAAGTGGATCAAGGACCTCCACATAAAACCAGACACACTGAAACTAATAGAAAGGAAACTAGGGAAGAACCTTGAACATATGGGCACAGGGGAGAATTTCCTGAATAGAACTCCAATAGCTTATGCTCTAAGATCAAGAATTGACAAATGGGACCTCATTAAATTACAAAGTTTTTGCAAGGCAAAAGACACTGTCAAAAAGACTAAGCAGCAACCAACTAACTGGGAAATGATCTTTACCAACCCTACATCCAACAGAGGGCTAATATCCAATATATTCAAAGAACTCAAGAAGTTAAACTCCACAGAGGCAAGTAACCCTTTTAAAAAATGGTGTACACGTGCTCGCTTCGGCAGCACATATACTAAAAAATGGGGTACAGAGCTAAACAAAGAGTTCTCACCTGAAGAATATCTAATGGCTGAGAAGCACCTAAAGAGATGTTCTTCATCCTTAGTCGTTAGGGAAATGCAAATCAAAACAACCCTGAGATTCCATCTCACACCAGTCAGAATGGCTAAGATAAAAAACACAGGAGACAGCAGTTGTTGGCAAGGATGTGGAGAAAGAGGAACACTACTCCACTGCTGGTGGGATTGCAAGCTGGTACAACCACTCTGGAAAGCAGTCTGGCTGTTCCTCACAAAACTGGGCATGACACTCCCGGAGGATCCGGCTATACCACTTCTGGGCATATACCCAGAGGCTTTACCTGCATGCAATAAGGACACATGCTCCACTATGTTCATAGCAGCCTTATTTATACTAGCCAGAAGCTGGAAAGAACCCAGATGTCCCTCAATGGAGGAATGGATTCAGAAGATGTGGTATATTTACACAATGGAATACTACTCTGCAATTAAAAACAATGAATTCATGAAATTCCTAGGCAAATGGTCAGAACTTGAAAATATCATCCTTACTGAGGTAACCCAATCACAAAAGAACACACATAGTATGCAGTCACTGATAAGGGGATATTAACCCAGAATCTCGGAATACTCTAGACACAATTCACATATCAATAGATTTCCAAGAAGATGGAAGGAGAGACCTCTTGTCCTGGAAAGACTGAATGTAGGGGAATGCCAGGACAGAGAAGCGAGAGGGTGTTGAATGTGGAAAAGAGGGAGGGAAGGGGGCTTATGGGACTTTCAGGGAGGGAGGAAACGGGAAAGGGGAAATGATTTTGAATGTAAATAAAAAAAAACTTAGAAAATAAAATAAAATTAAAAAAAAAAAGAAAACACAGTAAAGAAAGTTTAAAGGGAAGATCTGAGAAATATTATAGCAGCATTTATAATGATAAGTTAATATATTGTATACATGTATGTAATTCACAAATCAATATGTGATATTAAAAGATAATTGTAATTCTTAACATAAATGATATGCTAATAGGAAAGATAGTAGCAAATTAAAAAATGAACCAGATTTAAAAATTTTAGATGGCTTGTTGTATATGCGAACAACCTGGCCTTTTCCATATTGACCTATACGGCAGTTTCCTTCAGAAATTTCCTTCTAATCTGACTGTCCCTTCCTCAAACTCTCTCGAACTGGGAAAACTTAGAAATGAGCACCTATATATTGTCTTGTCAAGGTGTAATCTAAACAATTGAAGCCAAAGACCCCTACTTTCATGATTCTGATGTTCAGCTGAGCTGTCAAAACTGTTATAATAAACTAGATCACTGTCAAATCAGAAAAACAAACAAATGTAGAAACAAACAAACAAAAAACCAAACTGTCCAGCATTCAAAAAATATTTGATACGTTGGTCTTGTCCAGCAAAAGGAGTCCTTTCCCTTGCCGCTTACCTGTGGCACCTATGTGGATATCAACATTCATTCCGGAAAGTAAAAATACTTGTACTTTTGAAAGCCTCCACATAGATACCTGCACCTCTCCAAAACGCTCCATCTCCTGTGCTATGGTAACGATAGATCCCCCTCTCCATTTTCATGAATGCAATGTTTCTCCTACTCAAATTATGCACCTTTTTCTCTCCTGGATATCCCTCATTTTTTTATTACCCAGCCTTGGCCATACCAAATCTGTTTATTTTTTCCTCTCTGAACACTTCCACCTGCCTCTGAACATGTTTCCTTTCTAATTCATAATCAAATTCTTCCCTGTAATAATGGAGTGACAAATCTTCTGGTGGTTTCTTTACTGTGACGTGCTCATACAAATGGAACATTTATGATATGTATTTTCCTTACGGGAGTATAATTTTGCACAAAACATTTCTTTTTTCAAATAATATGAACAGACACACCATATCTTTTACCTAGAAAGCATTTAGGATCCCTGTGAATCAAAGTGGCAAAGAGATAGAGCTGCCAAGAGTTGTCATCACACACTTCAAACGATAATGTAAAGATATATTAAAAATAATATCAATTTAATTTTGTGGAGGAATAAAGAGATAAAAATTCCTGATATGATTAGTCTATCATGAGATTTATATTAGATATAAAAGTACCTTTTGTATGGAGTCTGGAAGTGAGAACCTTTCAAGGGAATTGAAATTTAATTTTGCCTTCCTCCTCTTGAACATCAAACTGGTGACTAGAGTTGGTAGACAAACTACGGAGGTCTGAGGCCCCTTAAGGAGGCTGATGGACAATTGTGAAGTCAATCATCTAAGGCTAATGTCATCTGACACAGTGGCAGATACATTGCCTTTCCTTACTTAGTGGCTTCAAAAATAATTTTTTTATAATTGTTTAAAAAAATCATAAGGAATAACATATTTTCACAAACAGATAGATAGATAGATAGATAGATAGATAGATAGATAGATAGATAGATAGATAGATTGATAGATGGATAGATAGATAAATGGATAGATACATAGATAATCACAATAATTCATTGCAATGATATGAGAAATATTTGTGTAAAATATTATGATGTATATACATCTCCAAAGATTCTCAATTCCTAATTTTTTTAAACCTATTCAGAGTGAATGTGAAAAGGGGACAGCATGTAGACTTCTTCAACACCGTGAAACTTAGTCTTATAAATGCAAAAATCACAGGAATCTTTGAAGGCTATAGAAGAAGACATATATTTATGAGGATGCAAAAACATTTATGTAGCTAATATATGTTTAGGTCTAGGAAATAACCAGGTTTTCCTAAAAATTAAATCTAATTAGTTCTCAGCGAGTCCATATATTCTAAAAGGCCAAGATGACCCAGTTCATGATAGATTACAGATGAATTTCTGGAGGTTAGAAACAAACAAAAAATTGGTTAGAAACAAAAAAAGACCAAAAATCTCAAAACCAAAATTAGTATTTATAAAAAAATAATAAAAAATTAATCTTGTTCAGAGAAAAGAGTCATTTCCCTTGCTTCTGGAAAAAGAAATTGGCAATCCATTGACTTATGACTCTTTTCAGGACTCTCAACAGTCATACTGGCTATTTCTTTTACCTGAACAGGAAGTAAAAGAAATTGTTATACAGTTCACTTAGATTTCTGTTCTTTTCCAAACATCTACATCAGCTTCTGCATTAAGCTAACTCCCAAAATGTTATAGTAGCCCCATTCTCTTTATGAAGGAAATGTTTCTCTCACTCCCTCAGCTGTCTCCCATTTTCTACCCTGATATTCTCTGTTCTATCTGAGATAACATTGGTAAAATCAAGCTTCAAACTGTTACAAACATTTTTAGATGCCTCTGAACATTTTTATCTAATCCATAATAACCTTCCTCCCTATAATATTGGAATGGCTATTTTTTGGTGGTTTCTTTACTCTACCCTGCTCATACAATACAAATATTAAATTATATATTAAGTGAATATGACTCTGGTCAGAACATATGATGTATCTTTCAAAGAATATGTAGAGAGACACCAACATTTATCTAGAAAGCATTTAATACCCATGAGATTCAAAGTCAGGAGGAACAGCAGCAGATGGATGTCATCACGTACTTGAAACACTAATGTAAAGATATGTTACAAAATAATACCAACTCCATTTCGTCATGAACAAACTGAAAGGAAATTAACATGTCTAGAAAGTAGTTGCTGTCTAATTTGAATTAATGTTCAAATATGCAGAAATATATTCAAAGAACACAATATGTGTTGTAAACTATAACAATTTGAAGAAAACCAGGTAGGCCTTAGGTTTAGGTTCTACAAAAAGTATGACTAATTCTTTTTAAAAATCTTTGTAGTCATAATGGTTAAGACAATTGGGTTGCACATACAATAATCCTCACTCATATCTTGGACAGTTTTTTTTTTAAGATTTACCAAAATCGTTCTCCTGTATGCTTAAAGCATACCTCTCCTCACATAATAATGTTGTTTCTACAGAAGATTGGTATCATATATGGCTACCATAACTACCTTTTCAAGAAACTGCTGCTGAGTTGAGAGTTAGTTCCTATGATCCTGAGGAATAAAGAGAGAACACTTCCTGATACGATTAGGCTATCATGAGAAACTAACTACTTATAAAAAATACCTTTTGGGAGGAGCCTGGGAGGAAGAACCTTTGAATAAACTTGAATTTTGCCTTCCTCCTCTTGAACACCAAACTGGTGACTACAGTTGCTAGACAAGCTACTGAAGTCTGAGGATTCTGTAGCAGTGAGGATGAAGAACCTTTGTGATGTCAGTATTCTAAGGCTTATGACAACAGATAAAAAGGCACATGCATTTCCTTCCCTTACACTTAGTGGCTTTAAAATTTTTTCCTAACAGTTGTGGAGCCATAAGTCTTTGTAAGGAATCACATATTTTCACAGCCATACATATGTATTTGAAACTTATATAGGGGAGAGATAGAATATAGAGACAGACGGATGATAGATCAATAGACTGATCTATAGCTACTCTTTTGGTGGTTCTTTACTCTAGCTTGATCATACAATTTGAATATTAAAACATATATTAAGTGAATGTCATGCTACCCAAAACGTATGATATATCTTTCAAAGAATATGTAGATAGACACCAGCTTTTATGCAGAAATCATTTAAGAGCCATGGGATTAGAGGAGTCAGAAGGAACAGCAGCTAATGGTTATCACACACATCAAACAATAATGTAAAGAAATTTTAAAAAAATAATACCAATTCAGTTTCATCATATTAAATATTAAAAGTCAATGAATATGTGGAAAAATAATTCCTTTCTATTTGAATGAACATTAAAAGTTTTAAAACTTTTTAAAAGAACACAACATATCTTGGGAAAAAAATGACAATTTGCTGAAAACCCAAGCATTCATAGGTTTTAGGCTGAAGTTTGACCAGTTTACCAGAAATGTTTGTGTTTATAATGGGTAAAAACAAGTAGATAGTCTAGAAAATACTCCTCTCTCATGTTCAGGATAGGTATTTTTTTTGAACACTTATAAAAAGCATTCTCCTAGAAGCTCAAAGCATAGCTCTCCTTACTTGATAACTTTGTTTCTTTAGGAGATTAGTACCAAGTAACTTTTCATGAAGCCACTGCCAAGTTACAAGCTAGTTTTCTAGATCTGGAGAATCAAGCTACAACCCTTCCTCATTGCATTAGACTATCATAAGAATCAAATTAGCTATTACATACATACCTTTACAGTGGAGCCTGGAATTCAGAATCAATCAATGGATGTGAAATTATCACTTTCCTTCTAGGCACTTAATACCAAACTGAAGACTGTAGTTGGTAAGCCAACCACTGAAGTTTGAGGATATTTAGTAGTCAGGGTGACAGGCCATTGTGATGTCAAGACTCAAAGGCACATGCTATAACTGACATAAGTGACAAGTGTATTTCATGTCCTTCAGTCTATTGGCTTGAAAATTGTATTCTTTTAACAATTCTTGAACCAGAGGAATTTTTATTAAATAACATAATTTCATAAAAACATGTGTGATATGATAGGTGATATATATATATGTGTGTATATATATATATGTGTGTGTGTGTGTATGTATATATATACATATATATATGTATACATGTATATATACATATATACATGTATACATATATATATGTATATATATATGTGGAGAGAGAGAGAGAGAGAGATTGAGGATAGATATCAGGAATAATAAATATTCGAGAAGAGGAGGAATTTTATACAAAATATTGTGAAATGCATATTCATTCCCAAAGAGTCTCAATATCTAATTCTTTTTTAAAACCTGAAAGGTATATGTGAAAATTCAGCTTCAATAACACTGTGAACCTTAGACCTAACATGCAAAAATCATAGGAGACATTTAAAGTTAATGTGGTTTGCTAAAGGGTCTCAGAAAGCTTCATCCACATTGAGGTCAGATTGCATTGGAGTTTTGTATATTACATTTCTCATGACAATGATTGCTCATTTTAGAATCATTGTTAAGTGTCACATACATTCCTTAAATGAATTCATTCTATCATCTGCAACTTCACTATAAAAACTACTGTAATAAATATAAAGTATGATTCTATTTTATTTTATTACTTTTATTTAAAATTTGAGGTTTAAATATTAGGCTTTTTATTTTCCTTTTTAGATGAATCATTGTATTTTCTTTCTCCTTCATTTTATTAAACGTAGTTTCTTTTGTCATACAACACATTCTGATAATTTTCCCTCCCCCTACATCTCTCAACTCTTCTCCACACTACACACACACACACACACACACACACACACACACACACACACACACACATACATACATATAACCGTACACATACACACATACCCCTTCTCTCACATCTGGTTTCAGTCCATTTCTTTCTCTCATTAGAAAAGAACAAGCTTCTTAGAGACAACAACATATCAAAGTAAATACAGTAAAAGAAAACAAGAACCAGTATATTTAAGTTGGAAAAGGTAAGCTCACAGAAATCCAAAAAGCCCCAACACAATGCAAAAGAATCAGAAACTCAGTCCTTTACACATTCCTAGTAAACATCAGAATCCTTATAGTCTCATTAGGCCTTGTGCTTCCTGTTTAAGTTTCGGTGAGTTATTTGAGTTATATTCATTTATTTTAGATGGTTTGGCTCTTTGACTCACAGAGTAGAAAAGCAGTCTTTAATGTCTTTATTACAGAATTTGGACACTAAAAATATTCATTACTTCTTAGAATATATTCAAAATATGTATTGATAAATTTTGTAATGGGGAAATTGATAGATTGAGGTAAATGACCAAAGTATCCATTCATGTAAGGTTTCCGTATTTCAGTTTTCGGTTAATGGTGATTGTAATTATTCAGCTGTTTTTCTCTGTACTTAAATATCATTCTACTTAACTCCCTTAGAACAAGCACTTAACCAAAAGATTAAGAAAATTAGTTAATCTTCAACATTTTTTCTCTATCAGCAATTATAACTTTGAACTTAATTTACTTTGCAAAGCTGAGAGAATTAGTTTGTTCCTCTTGAACAATGTGAAGTATACTGAGGTTATTTACTCCATGGTAAGTCATGCAAGTTTTGAAAACAGAAACAGTTATGCACATTTTCAGAACACAATTCAAGAGTGGAGCCATGTGAGAATTCTGAATGTTTATGAGAATGCTCCAGGAAAACAAAATGTGGATCTTGTAGACTCAGTTTCTTCAAACAGAATTGTATTGTGAATGTTTTTGTGTTCCACCCAGGAGTAGTGGATGAGTTTGAATTTACATCAGCTGTTGTTATTAACATAATTCTATGGATATATCTGCTTTTGACATGTGTGGCTGGTCTTTTTAACCGAACTCCTTACTCCTACGATTCTATTTCTTTTTCTTTTTTAGTTACTTTCTTTCTTTCCCTGCCACTTTATTCTCTTGCCCAACCCCCCCACCATGGAACTTCGGTCTTCTAGGTTAAGTGCTTCATCTCCCATTGAAGCCATCAAAGTAGGCCAGCTAGAACACGTCCTATGTATAGGCAACAGATTCTAATATAGTTCACAGAAGGACACTACATACTGATCAAAGGAAAAATCCACCAAGAAGAACTCTCAATTCTGAATATCTATGCTCCAAATGCAAGGGCACCCTCATTTGTGAAAGAAACTTTACTAATGCTCAAAGCACACATCACACCTCACACAATAATAGTGGGTGACTTCAACACCCTGCTCTCTGAAATGGATTGTTTAGGAAAGCAGAAACTAAACAGGGACACAGTGAATCTAATTGAAGCCTTGGACCAAATGGAACTAAAAGATATATCTAGAACATTTAATCCTAAAGCAAAAGAATACACCTTCTCAGCCCCTCATGGTACCTTCTCCAAAATCGACCATCTAATTGGCCACAAATCAGACCTCAACAGATATAAGAAGATTGAACTAATCCCATGCCTCCTATCAGATCATTATGGAGTAAGGGTGGTCTTCAATAGCAACAAAAACAAGAGAAAGCCCACATACACATGGAAACTGAAGAATGCTCTACGCTATGATACCTTGGCCAAGGAGGAAATAAAGAAAGAAATCAAAGACTTTTTAAAATTTAATGAAAATGAAGGCACAACATACCCTAATTTATGGGACACAATGAAAGCGGCGCTAAGAGGAAAATAAGAGGGGCTTGAATGGGGAAAAGAGGGAGGGAAGGGGGCTTATGGGACTTTTGGGGAGGGAGGAAACGGGAAAGGGGAAATCATTTGGAATGTAAATAAATAAATTTAGAAAATAAAAATAAAAGAGCAAGCTGCCTTGAAGCTACCTGTTGTCATCTATTATTCTGGGGTGTCCTGCTGAGTTTACTGAGTGCTTGTGATATGATTCTTTCTCATAGATTCTCAGTCTTCATTGTATTATTATTATTATTATTAAATCATTTTTTACAGTCCAGACTTTATCCACATCTTGTTCCACCCTCCGACTTTCCCACATCCAATAGCTCCTCCTTGCCCACCCCCTGTCTCCAAGATTGAGATGCCCCCAACACCCACCCCACCAGACCTCCCAACTCCCTGGGGCTTATGACTTATGGGCAATATCAAAGAGATTGTAGCAAATGATATGGCAAAAAATGTTTTTTTAAATAGCCATTTAAAATTTTTATATTTTGTTTGAATGCTGCAGTGTCTATGTTTATACCTTTTGCATTGTATTACATATTCTTAATAAATTTTCAGTGTTATTTATCATTTCTTTTTTTACATTTTCTTTTTAGATATTTTCCTCATTTACATTTCAACTGATATCCCCCTTTCTCTTTTCCCCTCCAAACACTGCCTATCCTATCCCCCTTCCCGTTGCTCACTAACCCACCCACTCCTGTTTTCCTGAACTGGCATTCCCCTAATATGGGGCAATGAGCATTCACAGGTCCAAGGGACTCCCCTTTCATCGATATCCGACCAGTCCATCCTCTGCTACCCATGTGTCTGGAGCCATGGGTCCCTCCATGTGTAATTTTTGGTTGGTGGTTAAGTCCCTGGGAACTCTGGGGGTACTGTTTGGTTCATATTTTTATTCCTCCTATGGAGCTATAAACCCCTTCAGCCCCTTGATCTTTCTCTAGCTCCTCCATTGGGGACCTATGCTTAGTTTAATGGTTGGCTGAGAGTGACCCCCTCTGTATTTCTCAGGCACTGGCAGGCCTCTCTGGAAACAGCTATATCAGGCTCCTGTCGGCAAGCACTTAGAGACATCCACAACAGTTTCTGGGTTTGGTAACTGTATGGTGGATGGATCTCTAGTAGGGTAGTTGTTGATGGTCTTACCTTCAGTCTCTGTCCACACTGTGTTTCCGTAATTCCTCCCATGGCTATTTTGTACCCTATCTAAGAAGGATGAAAGTATCCATACTTTGGTCTTCTTTCTTAAGGTTCATGCAGTCTGTGAATTATATCTTGGGTATTCCAAGCTTCTGGGCTAATATCCACTTATCAGGGAATACATACAATGTGTGTTCTTTGTGGTTTGGATAACTCACTAAGGATGATATTTTCTAGTTCCATCCATTTGCCTAAGAATATCATGAATTCATTGCTTTTAATAGCTGTGTAGTACTCCATTATATAAATGTACCACATGTGGTGTAACCATTAATCTGTTGAGGTACATCTGGGTTCTTTCAGCTTTTGACTTGTATAAATAAGTCTGCTATGAACATAGTGGAGCATGTGTCCCTGTTAAATGTTGGAGCATTTTCTGGAAATGTGCCCAGGAGTGGTGTAGCTGGGTTACCAGTAATACAATGTCCAATGTTCTGATGTACAGGCAAACTGAATTCCAGACTGGTTTTACCAGCTTGCAATCCCATCAGCAATGGAGGAGTGTTCCTCTTTCTCCACATCCTTGCCAGCATCTGCAATCCCCTGAGTTTTTGGACTTAGCCATTCTCAGTGATGTGAGGTAGAATCTCAAGTTTGTTTTGATTTGCATTTCCCTGATGACTCAAGATGTTGAACATTTCTTTAGGTGCTTCTCCAACATTTGGTATTCCTCAGTTGAAAATCCTTTGTTTAGCTCTCTACCCCATTGTTAATATGATTATTTGGTTCTCTTTAGTCTAAGTTCTTGAGTTTTTTGTATATATTGGATATTAGTCCTCTATTGGATGTAGAATTAGTAAAGGTCTTTTCCCAATTTTTTGGCTGCCATTTTGTTCTATTGACAGTGTCTTTTGTCTTACAGAAGATTTGCAATTTTATATGGTCCCATTTGTCAATCCTTGGTCTAAGAGCATAAGCTATTAGTGTTCTGTTCAGGAACTTTTCCCCTGTGCCCATATGATGAAGGGTCTTCCCACCTTTATTTTCTCTTTGATTTAGGGTATCTGGTTTTGTGTGTAGGTCCTTGATCCACTTGGACTTGAGCTTTGTACAAGGGGAGAAGAATGGATCAATTCCATTGTTCTACATGCTAACCACCAATTGAACCAGCACCATTTGTTAAAAATGGTGTCTTTTTTCCACTTGCTGGTTTTAACTCCTTTTGCAAAAACCAAGTGTCCATGGGTGTGTGGGTTCATTTCTGTGTCTTCAATTCTTTGGAGAGTATTGTTATTAGGTCTTCGTTGAAGATCTGAAAGAACTCAAGCACTAAGCCCTTCTGGTCCTGGGCTTTTCTTGATTGGAAGAGTATTGATAACTGCTTCTATTTCATTAGGGATAAAGGGCTGTTTAGATCATTTATCTGATTCTGATTTAACTTTGGTACCTAGTATCTGTCTAGGAAATTGTCCATTTCTTCCAGATTTTCCAGTTTTGTTGAATAAAGGCTTTTGTAATAGGATCTGAAGATTTTTTTGGATTTCCTCAGTTTCTGTTGTTTTGTCTCCCTTTTCATTTCTGATTTTTTTTTTTTTTAGTTTGGATACTGTCTCTGTTCCTCCTGGTTTGTATGGCTAAGGGTTCATCTATTTTCTTGATTTTCTCAAAGAATCAGCTCCTGGTTTTGTTGATTCTTTGTATAGATCTTTTTGTTTCTACTTGGTTGATTTCAACACTGAGTTTAAATATTTCCTGCTCTCTACTCCTTTTGGGTGTTTTTGCTTCCTTTTGTTCTAGAGCTTTCAGATGTCCTGTCAAGCTGCTAGTGTATGCTCCTTCCAGTTTCTTTTTACAATCACTCAGACCTATGAGTATTCCTCTTTGCACTGCTTTTATTGTGTCCCATAAATTTGGGTGTGTCTTCATATTCATTAAATTCTAAAAACTCTTTAATTTGTTTCTTTATTTCTTCCTTAACCAAGTTATCATTGAGTAGAGTGTTGTTCTGCTTCCATGAATATGTGGACTTTCTATTGTTTTTGTTGTTATTGAAGATCAGCCTTAATCCAGTAAGATTTGATAGGATGCATGAGATTATTTCACTCTTCTTGTATCTCTTGAGGTCTCTTTTGTGACCAGTTATGTGATCAGTTTTGGAGAAGGTACCATGAGCTGCAAGGAAGAAGGTATATCCTTTTGTTTTCAGGTAAAATGTTTTATAAATATCTGTCAAATCCATTTGGTTCACATCTCCTGTTAGTTTCAGAATTTTTATGTTTAGTTTCTGTTTCCATGATCTGTCCATTGATGAGAGTGGGATGATGAAATCTCACACTGTTATTGTATGAGGTACACTATGTGCTTTGAGCTTAAATAAAGTTTCATTTGTGAATGTGGGTACCCTGGATTGGGAACATAGATATTCAGGTTTGAGAGATCTTCTCGGTATATTTTTGTTTTTATTTGTGTGAAGTGTCCTTCCTTAACTTTTTGGATAAATTTAGGTTGAAAGTTGATTTTACTAGATATTAGAATGACTAATCTGGCTTGTTTCTTGAGATCATTTGCTTGGAAAATTGTTTCTCAGCCTTTTACTTTGAGATAGTGTCTGTCTTTGTCTCTGAGGCGGGTTTCTTCTATGCAGTGTAATGTTGAGTCCTGTTTATGAATCCAGTCTGTTATCCTATATCCTATGTATTTTTATTGGGGAATTGTGTCCCTTGATATTAAGAGATATTAAGGAAAAGTGAATGTTGCTTCCTGTTTTATTGTTCTTAACAGTGGAGAGATTTTTATGTGGTTGTTAATGGAAGATTACTTTCTTGATTTTTATAGAATTTAGTTTCCCTCCTTGTGTTGGAGTTTTTCATTTATTATCCTTGAAGGTCTGGATTTGTGAAAAGATACTGTGTGAATTTGGTTTTGTCATGGAATATCTTGTTTTCTTCATCTATGGTAACTAAGATTTTTGAAGTGTATACTAGCCTGGGTTGACCTTTATGTTCTCTTCGGTTCTCTATGACATCTACCCAGGATCTTCTAGGCTTCATAGTCTCTAGTGAGAAGTCTTGTGTAATTTGACCTTTTCCTTCACTGCTTTTAGTAATCTTGGTATTGTGCATTTGATGTTTTGATTATTATGTGACAGGAGGAATTTCTTTTCTGGTCCAATCTATTTGGAGTTCTCTAGGCTCAATGTATGTCCCTGGGTATCTCTTTCATTAGGTTAGGGAAGTTTTCCTCTATAATATTTTTAAAGATATATTTATTTGTTTTATGTAAGTACTCCAGAAGAAGGTGTCAGATCTTTTTATGGATGTTTGTGAGGTATCATATGGTTGCTGGGATTTGAACTCAGGGCCTTTGGAAGAACAGTCGGTGCTCTTAACCACTGAGCCATCTCTTCATCCCCTTCTATTATTTTGTTGAAGATATTTCCTGGCCCTTTAAGTTAGGAGTCTTAGCTCTCTTCCATTATCCTTAGGTTTTGTCTTTTCATTGTGTCATGGATTTCCCAGATGTTTTGTTTCCGGAGCTTTTTGCATTTTGCAGTTTCTTTGATTGTTGCGTCATTGTTTTCTCTGGTATCATCTGCACCTGGGATTCTCTCTTCTATCTCATTTATTCTGCTGTTGATGCTTGCATCTATGACTTCTGTTTCCTTTCCTAGGTTTTCTATCTCCAGTATCGTCTCCTTTTTAGATTTCTTTATTATTTCAACTTCCATTTTTACATCCTGGATGGTTTTTGTCAATTCCTTCACCTGTTTGGTTGTGTTTTCCTGTAATTCTTTAAGGTCTTCTACCTGTTTACCTGTGTTCTCCTATATTTCTTTAAGGGAGCTATTTATGTTCTTCTTAAAGTCCTCTATAATCATCAGGAGATGTGATTTTAAATCCAACTCTTTCTTTTCCACTGTGTTGGGCTATCCTGGATTTGCTGTGGTGGGAGAACTGGGTTTTGATGTTGCCTTTATCCTTGGTTTCTTTTGGTAGGTTTCCTGTGTTTACCTTTCACCATCTGATCATCTCTGATTTTAGATGGACTTCCTATGTGTGTGTGGAGCTTGTCCCTCCTGTGGGCCTGTAAGTCTGTGTCAGCACTCCTGCGAGACTAACTCTCTTCTGGCAGGATCTATGGGCAGATGGCTATGGAGCCGCTCAGCTCCCTGGCAAAAATACCACCCAGAAGATTCCTGTCCCAGTTGTTCAACTGTATGCCCTGTGCACATCTTACCAGTTCACCTATGGGTAGTTATTGGAGAGAAACTATACATCTCACCTTCTTTCCCAGAAATAAAAGTGCTGCTAGGAGATCACTCTATCCTGGCAGACAGTATACAGAGGGGGGTAGAGCCTCATGGCTCTTTGGTGCAAAATCTTGTTTATCATTTCTTTTTGTTTGTTTGTTTGTTTTTTCTAAGTTTTTTAATTTAAATTCAAAATCACTTCCCCTTTCCCATTTCCTCCCTCCCGAAAGTCCCATAAGCCCCCTTCTCACCCTCTTTTCCCCATTTAACACCGTCTCGCTTCTCTGTCTTGGCATTCCCCTACATCCAGTCTTTCCAGGACCAGGGATCTCTGCTTCCATCTTTTGGGAAATACATTGGTATGTGAATTGTGTCTACGGTATTCCAAGATTCTGGGTTAATATCTCCTTATCAGTGACTGCAAACCATGTGTGTTTTTCTGTGATTGGGTTACCTCACTAAGGATGATATTTTCAAGTTCTGATCATTTGCCTAGGAATTTCGTGAATTCATTGTTTTTAATTGCAGAGTAGTATTCCATTGAGTAACTATACCACATTTTTTGAATCCACTCCTCCGTTGAGGGACATCTGGGTTCTTTCCAGCTTCTGGCTAGTATAAATAAGGCTGCTATGAACATAGTGGATCATGTGTCCTTACTGCATACAGGTAAAGCCACTGAGTATATGCCGAGGAGTGGTATAGCCAGATTCTCCAGGAGTGTCATGCCTAGTTTTCTGAGGAATTGCCAGACTGCTTTCCAGAGTGGTTGTACCAGCTTGCAATCCCACCAGCAGTGGAGGAGTGTTCCTCTTTCTCGCCATTCTCGCCAACAACTGCTGTCTCCTGTGTTTTTGATCTTAGCCATCCTGACTGGTGTGAGATGGAATCTCAGGGTTGTTTTGATTTGAATTTCCCTAATAACTAAGGATGATGAACATCTCTTTAGGTGCTTCTCAGCCATTAGATATTCTTCAGGTGAGAACTCTTTGTTTAGCTCTGTACCCCATTTTTTAATAGGGTTACTTACCTCTCTGGAGTTTAACTTCTTGAGTTATTTGTATATATTGGATATTAGCCCTCTGTCGGATGTAGGGTTGGTAAAGAACATTTCCCAGTTAGTTGGTTGCCGCTTTGTCTTTTTGACAGTGTCTTTTGCCTTGCAAAAACATTGTAATTTTATGAAGTCCCATTTGTCAATTCTTGATCTTAGAGCATAAGCTATTGGAGTTCTATTGAGGACATTCTCCCCTGTGCCCATATGTTCAAGGTTCTTCCCTAGTTTCCTTTCTATTAGTTTCAGTGTGTCTGGTTTTATGTGGAGGTCCTTGATCCACTTGGAATTGAGCTTAGTGCAAGGAGATAAGAATGGGTCAATTTGCATTCTTCTGCATGTTGACCTCCAGTTGAGCCAGCACCATTTGTTGAAAAGGCTATCTTTTTTCCACTGGATGGTTTCAGCTCCTTTGTCAAAGATCAAGTGACCATAGGAGTGTGGATTCATTTCTGGGTCTTCAGTTCTGTTCCATTGATCTACATGCCTGTCACTGTACCAATACCATGCAGTTTTTAACACTATTGCTCTGTAGTACAGCTTGAGGTCCAGGATATTGGTTCCCGCAGAGGTTCTTTTACTCTTGAGAATAGTTTTAGCTATCCTGTGTTTTCTGTTATTCCAGATGAATTTTTCAATTGCTCTTTCTAACTCTATGAAGAATTGAGTTGGGATTTTGATGAGGATTGCATTGAATCTGCATATTGCTTTTGGCAAGATGGTCATTTTTACTATATTATTTCTGCCAATCCATGAGCATGGCAGATTTTTCCATCTTCTGAGGTCTTCTTCAATTTCTTTCTTCAGAGACTTGAAGTTCTAGTCATACAGATCTTTCACTTGTTTGGTTAGAGTCACACCAAGATACTTTATATTGTTTGTTGCTATTGTGAAGGGTATCATATCTCTTCCTTCTTTCTCAGCCTGCTTATCCTTTGAGTATAGAGAGGCTACTGACTTGCTTGAGTTGATTTTATATCCGGCAACTTTGCTGAAGTTGTTTATCAGCTGTAGGAGTTCTCTGGTGGAGTTCTTTGGGTCGCTTAAGTATACTATCATATCGTCTGCAAATAGTGATAGTTTGACTTCTTCCTTTCCAATTTGTATCCCTTTGACCTCCTTTTGTTGTCTAATTGCTCTAGCTAGAACTTCAAGTAGTATATTGAAAAGATATGGAGAGGGCAGCTTTGTTTAGTCCCTGATTTTAGTGGGATTGCTTCAATTTTATCGCCATTTAGATTGATGTTGGCTACCGGTTTGTTGTAAATTGCTTTTACTATGTTTAGATATGGGCCTCGAATTCCTGATCTTTCCAAGACCTTTATCATGAAAGGGTGCTGAATTTTGTCAAATGCTTTCTCAGCATCTAATGAAATAACCATGTGGTTTTTTTTTCTTTGAGATTGTTTATATAGTGGATTATATTGATGGACTTCCTTATATTGAATCATCCCTGCATCCCTGGGATGAAGCCTACTTGATCATGGTGAATGATCACTTTGATGTGTTCTTGGATTCGGTTGGCAAGTATTTTATTGAGTATTTTTGCATGGATATTCATAAGAGAGATTAGCCTGAGATTCTCTTTCTTTGTTGGATCTTTGTGTGCTTTTGGTATTAACGTAATTGTGGCTTCATAGGATGAGTTGGGTAGTGTTCCTTCTGTTTCTATTTTGTGGAATAGTTTGAAGAGTATTGGTGTGAGGTCTTCTTTGAAGGTCTGATAGAATTCTGCACTAAAACCATCTGGACCTGTGCTTTTTTTGGTTGGAAGACTTCCATTGACGGCTTCTATTTCTTCAGGGGTTATAGGACGGTTTAGATGGCCTATTTGATCCTGATTTAATTTTGGTGTTTGGTATCTGTTAAGGAAATTGTCCATGTCCTCGAGATTTTCTAGTTGTGTTAAATACAGGCTTTTGTAGTAGGATCTGATGATTTTTTGAATTTCCTCAGTTTCTGTTGTTATCTCTCCTTTTTCGTTTCTGATTTTGTTAATTTGGATACTGTCTCTGTGCCCTCTGGCTAGTCTGGCTAAGGGCTTATCTATCTTGTTGATTTTCTCAAAGAAACAACTCCTAGTTTTGTTGAGTCTTTGTATGGTTTTATTTGTTTCTACTTGAATGATTTAAGCCCTGAGTTTCATGATTTCCTGACTTCTACCTATCTTGGGTGTATTTGCTTCTTTTTGTTCCAGGGCTTTCAGGTGTGCCATTAAGCTGCTAGTGTATGCTCTCTCCCTTTTCTTTTTGGAGGCACTCAGGGCTATGAATTTTCCTCTTAGCACTGCTTTCATTGTGTCCCATAAATTAGGGTATCTTGTGCCTTCATTTTCATTAAATTTTTAAAAGTCTTTGATTTCTTTCTTTATTTCCTCCTTGACCAAGGTATCATTGTGTAGAGCATTGTTCAGCCTCCATGTGTATGTGGGTTTTCTGTTGTTTTTGTTGCCATTGAAGACCACCCTTATTCCAGAGTGATCTGATAGGAGGCATGGGATTATTTCTATCTTCTTATATCTGTTGAAGTCTGATTTGTGACCAATTAGATGGTCGATTTAGGAGAAGGTACCATGAGGTGCTGAGAAGAAGGTGTATTCTTTTGCTCTAGGATGAAATGTTCTATATATATCTGTTAGTTCCATTTGGTCCAAGGCTTCAAGTAGATTCACTGTGTCCCTGTTTAGTTTCTGATTTCCTGAATGATCCATTTCAGAGAGCGGGGTGTTGAAGTCACCCACTATTATTGTGTGAGGTGCAATGTGTGCTTTGAGCTTTAGTAAAGTTTCTTTTATAAATGAGGGTTCCCTTGCATTTGGAGCATAGATATTCAGAATTGAGAGTTCTTCTTGGTGGATTTTTCCTTTGATCAGTATGTAGTGTCCTTCTGTGTCTTTTTTGATGACTTTAGGTTGAAAGTCAATTTTATCTGATATTAGGATGGATACTCCAGTTCATTTCCTGGGACCATTTGCTTGTAAAATTGTTTTCCAGCCTCTGACTCTGAGGTGGTGTTTGTCTTTGACATTAAGGTGCGTTTCCTGAACGCACCAAAATTCTGGGTCCTGTTTATGTATCCAGTCTGTTAGTCTATGTCTTTTTATTGGGGAATTGAGACCATTGATATTAAGAGAGATTAAGGAATTGTGATTATTGCCACCTGCAATTCTTGAAGCTATCTTTATGTTTGAGTGGTTATGTACTTTTGGGTTTGATGCAAGAAGGTTAATATCTCAATTTTTCCAGGATGTAGTTTCTCTCCTTGTATTGGTGATTTCCACCTATTATCCTTTGTAGGGCTGGGTTTGTGGAAAGATATTGTGTAAATTTGGTTTTATCATGGAATATCTTGGTCTCTCCATCATCCGTGGTGATTGTGAGTTTTGCTGGGTATAGTAGTCTAGGCTGGCATTTGTGTTCTCTTAATGTCTGCATGAGATCTGTCCAGGATCTTCTGGCTTTCATAGTCTCTGGTGAGAAGTCTGATGTGATTCAGATAGGTCTTCCTTGATATGTTACTTGGCCCTTTTCTCTTACTGCTTTTAATATTCTTTCTTTGTTTAGTACATTTGATGTTTTGATTATTATGTGACGGGAGGTATTTCTGTTCTGGTCCAGTCTGTTTGGAGTTATGTAGGCGTCTTGTACATTCATCGGCATCTCTCTCTTTAGGTTAGGGAAGTTTTCCTCCATAATTTTGTTGAAGATATTTACTGGCCCTTTAAGTTGCAAATCTTCACTCTCATCTATACCTATAATCCTTAGGTTTGGTCTTCTCATTGTATCCTGGATTTCCTGGGTATTTCGGGTTACACGTTTTTCATTTTGCATTTTCTTTGACTGTTGAGTCGATGCTTTCTATGGTATCTTCAGCACCTGAGATTCTTTCTTCCATCTCTTGTATTCTATTGTTGATGTTTGCATCTATGACCCCTGATTTCTTCCCAAGGTTTTCTATCTCCAAAGTTTTCTCCCTCTGTGATTTCTTAGTTGTTTCTACTTCCTTTTTTAGATCCTGGATGGATTTGCTGAGATCCTTCATTTGTTTGTTTGTATTTTCCTGTATTTCTTTAAGGTATTTTTGCATTTCCTCTTTCAGGATTTCTGCCTGTTGACCCAAGTTCTCCTGTTTTTCTCTAAGCTATTTTTGTGTTTCCTCCTCATGGGCTTCCATCTGTTGATCCATCGTCTCCTGAATTTCTTTAAGCAGTTCTCGTGTTTCCTTTGTAAAGGAATCTATTCGTTGATTCATTTCTTTAAGCAATTTTTGTGTTGGCTCCCTATGGGCATCCATCTGTTGACCCATATTCTTCTGCATTTCTCTATGCGATTTTTGTGATTCCTTTGAAAGTGCATCTATCTGTTGATTCATTTCTTTAAGCGATTTTTCTGTTGTGTCCTTCTGGGCCTCCATCTGTTGATCCATGTTCTCCTGCATTTCTCTAAGCGAATTTTGTGTTTCCTTCGTAAGGGTTTCTAATCGTTGATTCATGATCTCCTGTAATTCTTTATGAGATTTATTTGTGTCCTTCTTGAAATCCTCTAGTAGCATCATGAGAAGTGATTTTAAATCCAGTTCTTGTCTTTCGGTTGTGGTGGAGTATCCAGGACTTTCTGCTGTTGGAGAGTTGGGTTCGGATGGTGCCATATTACTTTGATTTCTGTTAGTAATGTTCCTATGTTTGCCTTTTGCCATCTGGTTACCTCTGGTGTTAGTTGGTCCTGCTGTCACTGGCTGTTGGTTGGACTTCCTGTGAGCCTGCAAAGCTATTTCTGACCCCCCTGGATTACTGGGATTCCCCTGGCACCTATTTCTGGGGCCTGCCCTCCTCCTGAGTGACTTTGGAGCCCTAATGTGCCTTGCCCCAAGTGATGTTATATTGGGGAATCCCTGCACATCCAAAGGCTCAGCGTAGTTGACTTCTGGAGCAGAGGTCGCCAAAGGGATGCTGGTAGGCTCCTGCCCTGTGCAGGGGTGTGTGATCTTTCCCAAAGAGGGGGAAAGTGGAGTCCCTCTGCAAGTCAGAAGTCCCACAGCAGAGCTGGTGCATCGATTACTGCAGACATGCCCAGCTCTTGGGAGCAGGGTACACACAATCTGCCTGAGACCCAAGCAATATTATGCCTGGCTCTCTCTGAGCCTGGAGGTCCCAACTGCCCTGATGCTGCAGCAAAGATGGCGGAGTGCACTCTGCACTCTCCCGGCACAGATCACTCTGCAGGGGAGATGGCCCACAGCAGAGCTGGCGCCCAGAGGACCACAGCGCTGTCCCGCTCTTGGGCGCAGATTGAAGCCCCAACAGGCTGTGTCCCAAGCGATGCTATATTGGGAGGAACCTGGGTACCTATCTCCTCAGTGTAGTCGATCCAGGAACAGAGGTCGCCAAAGGGAAGCTTGTAGGCTCCCACCCAGTGCGGGTGTCCGTCTGCAAGGCAGAAGTCCCACAGCAGAGCTGGAGTACCGGTTCCTGCAGATCTGCCCAGCTTTTGGGAGCAGGTTACACACAAGCTGCCTGAGACCCAAGCGATATTATGCCTTTCTGTCTCTGAGCCTGGAGGTCCAAACTGCCCTGATGCTGGAGCAAAGATGGTGGAGCCTGTTTATCATTTCTTAATATGCACTTAAGTAATTTACTTGAGGTAATTCTCTCATGCCTGGATGCATAAATGACAATATGTTGCTTTCTTCCTTTGGATTTTAATATGTATTTGTAATAAATAGTTGTTTTCCAGAGGTTTTGTAGGTTTAATTATGCATATATCTATAGGATACTCTTTCAATATATATGAAACATTAAGAAAAATTTTACAGAAAATTGAGTCATTACTTATATAATGCATGAGGATATAATACAATTTCTTTGTCTAAATTTTCCAATTTTCACACATTTATAATAAGTTAACATGCTTATCTCATTAGATGCTGAAAAAGCATCTAATTCTGAAAAAAATACAGCACTCCTTCATGTTAAAATTATTGGAAAGATGAGCAATTCAAGTCACATACCTAAACATAATATAGCCATTATAAAACAAACCAACAGGCAATATCAAATTAAATGTAGAGATATTGAAGCAACCCCACTGAAATCAGGGACAAGTCAAAGATATCCACTCTCCCCATATCTGTTCAAAATTGTACTAGAAGTTCTAGCTAGAGCAATAAGACCACGATAGGAGTTCAAGGGGATAAAAATTGGCACAGAAGAAGTCAAGGTATCACTATTTGCACATTATCCAGTATACAGAAGCAACCCCAAAAATTCTTCCAAAGAACTTGTAAAACTGATTATTAACTGCAGCAAAGTGACTGAATATAAAATTAACCCTCACAAATCAGTAGCCTTTCTTTATACAAATGAAAATAGGGCAGAAAAGGAAAATAGGAAAACAACACCTTTCACAATAGTTAAAAAAACAATATAAAATACCTTTGGGTAACTAAAAACAAAAAAAGTGAAACGGATTTATAACAAGAACATCAAGTATTCAAGAAAGAAATCAAGGACCTCAGAAAGTGGAGAGATATCCCATGATCATGGATTGACAAGATTAACATGGTAAAAATGGGTGTCATATCAAAGGAATCTAGATTCAATACAATCTGCATCAAAATTCCAAATAACTCTACAAAGATATGAAAAGAACAGTTCTCAATTTCATATAGAAAAACACCAACAATTAAAAAACTATGAAAGTGAAAATAATTCTTAACAATAAAAGAACTTCTGGGGGAAATCACCATCCCTGACCTCAAGCTATACTACAGAGTAATGTTGATAAAAACTACATGTTATTGGTACAGTGACAGACATGTTAATCATTGGAATAGTATTGAAGACTCAGAAATATAACCATACACTTATGGACACTTGCTCTTTGACAAAGAAATCAAAACTATATAATGGACAAAGGAAAGCATCTTCAAAACATGGTGCTAGCATAATTGGAAATCATTGTGGAGAAAAATGAAAATTGTCCCATATTTGCCACCTTGCACAAAATTTAAATCCAAGTGGATGCAGGACCTCAGCATAAAACCAAATACACTGATTATAATAGAAGTGAATGTGGGAAAGAACATCAAACTCAATGGCATGGGGTAAAATTTCCTAAATAGCCCTCCAATAGCTCAGGATCTAAGATCAAGAATTGATAAGTGCGACCTTATGAAACTAAAACGATTCTGTAATGCAAAGGCCATGGTCAATAGGACATACCAGCAACCAACACATAGGGGAAAAACACTTCACAAGCTCTACATCTGATAGAGGGCTAATATCAGAAATAAATAAGAAGTCAAGAAGCTAATCTCCCAAAACAACAAAATCAAAAAAGGCTATAGAACTAAACACAAAACTCACAACAGAAAAATGTCAAATAACTGGGAAGCCCTTAAAGAAATGTTCAAAATCCTTAGTGATCAGGGAAAAGTGAATCAAAGTGATACTGAGATTCAATCGTACACTAATCAGAAAGGCTAGGATCAAAAACTCAGGTGAGAGCACATGTTGGGGAGGAGGTGGAGAAAGAGGAACACTCCTCCATTGCTAGAGGGATTGCAAAATGGTACAACCACTCTGGAAATCGATCTGGAGTTTTCTCCAAAAATTGAAAACAGATCTAAGTGGAGATTCAGCTATACAACTCTTGGGTATATACCCAAAAGATGCCACACCATGCTATACGGGCACATGCTCCAGTATGTTCATAGCAGCATTATTTGTGACAGCCAGAAGCTGGAAATAACACAAATGTCCCACATTGGAAGAATGGATACAGAAAATGTGGTTCATTTACACAATGAAATACTCTTCAGCTATTAAGAATGACGACATTGAGATTTGAAGGCAAAGATATCGAAATAGAAAATATTGTCCTGAGGTAGGTAACTCAGACCCAAAAGGACATGCATGGTATGAACTCCGGAATAACTGGATATAAGCCAAAAAGTACCAAATGCCCAGGATGCAATCCACAGAAATCAAGGAGATGAACAAGATGAGGAGCCCAAGTGAGACTGCCTCAATCACACTTTGAGGGGGGAAGAAAGTAATCATGGGGGAGGTGAGACTTGGGATTGTTCTAGCTGGGAGATAGTACAGGGAGGGAAAAGGGAACATGAGGGAACAGTGGGTGAATTGGGGAAACAAGAGTGAGGCCCTTCGAGCCAGCAGAAGGAATTCAAGCAGTCAACCTTGGGAGGTAGGAGGTGGGGGGACCCTCCAGGGTATAACAGAGAACTGTGGACTGAGATACTCTTAGAACTCATAGGGAGGAATCTTGCATGTAATGTGTACCTGGGGGAAGAGGGAACTTGTAGAATTTACTTCCAGGAGAAAGAGAGGAGAGCCAGTGAAGAGACTGGGTCGGTATCCCATAGTAATATTTCTGACCCAGAATTGTTCCTGTCTGAAAGAACTGAAGGGACAAAAATGGAAAAGACTCTGAGGGAAAGCAGATCCAGTGACTGGCCCAAAATGGGGTCGAGCTCAAGGGTATGATGCTCCATAGCCTGACACTATTACAGATGCCATGGCTGATTACAGACAGGAACCTAGCATTGCTGACCTCCCTGTCGACCAACAAGCAGCATAAGGAGTCGGATGCAGATACTTAGACCAAACCAATGTACAAAAGCTGGAGACTCCTGTGTTTGAATTAGGGAAAGACTGGAAGAAGTTGAGGAAGAAGGTGATACCAAAGGAAAACCAGCAGATATGACTGACCTGGATCCCTGAGATCTCTCAGACACCTAAACTCTAACCAGGTAGAATATATTAACTTATAGGAACCCTTAACACATATATAGCAGAGGACTGCTTGCTCTATCCTAGGTGAACAAAGATGCACCTAACTGCTGAGACACATGAGGCACCAGTGAGTACTAGTTGGGTGGGATGTAGAGGGTGGGGACAACCTCCTTGAGACTGTGGTGGGCAGAGAAAGAATGGGAGGAGGAATTGTAGGGTGGTGGAGCAGGAAGGTGATAAAGACTGGACAGTAAAAGATCTAAGATAATTTAAAAACAGAGAGATAGATAAGCTAAATTCACACTCAAAATTTGTATATCATACAGCCCTTTTT
This sequence comes from Tokudaia tokunoshimensis, assembly GCA_036184795.1. NCBI lineage: Eukaryota > Metazoa > Chordata > Mammalia > Rodentia > Muridae > Tokudaia > Tokudaia tokunoshimensis. The sequence goes on along the minus strand of BTHU01000003.1, from coordinate 130,065,207 downwards.
GAATATATTTGTAATGTATTTAGTATAAGTGGTTTTTCACTTGGCTTGTACCATCCACAGTAATGAGTGACATTATGCTCTGTAGTTGAATAAGAGGATAGTCTTATCAATTCAGCATGGGCTACTTCACTAGGTCTACATTGTGTAAGTGTAAACTAGACTGTCTAAAACACAATCGAAGAAGATGCCTAGGGCAATTTTCAGGCCAACATCACAACAACCTTCTTCAGGTTTTTCCTAGTGCTGCCTATTTACCTGCAAATAACATAATTTCATTTTTCTTAATGGATGAATACTGTTGATTTGTTTAAATGTAACATATTGTTACATCCTGTTCTTTTGGTGATATACATCTAAAGGATTTTTCCAATTTCTAGTTATTATAAATAGAACAGAAATGAACCTATTTAAGTAAATATCAATAGTAATATATAATGTCAATTACATATATGCACAATATTGGTAAAGCTAGATTTTTGGCATATTTATTTTCTTCTTTCTGTGAAAATTCCACCTCGAATTTCACAAGGTCTCTTCCAGTGTTCACTCCCATCAACAGCAAATAACTCTTTTGCTTTCCCCATCATCCTTGCTATTATTTGTGGCCTTTTGTTTAACTAATCTTAGACATTCTTACTAGTGTAGGATAGAATAGCATAACAGTTTTCTTTGCAGTTTGCTCAGCACTGACAGAGATTCCCAAGATCAAAGCCCCTCTCATCAAGTTTCAGAAATTTATGTGGAACAGGAGACAAAAATATTTACTCATGTATTCTAATAACAAAAATAAGACAATGCTTCCTTGTCAATTTGTTTTATTTCTTATCATTAAAGGAGTGGAATTATACGAAATATTATCTCCTGCATACATTGACATTATCATAAACATTTCTATTGTTATAAAGTATAGTGAGTCTTGACTAATTGACCTGAGGATAGAGAATGAGTGGAAGGAGGAACCTGAGATTTGTCAAGCTAAAGAACACATGTCCTAAAGCCACACTTTTTTGAATTTCGTGTCTACTAAGCAAACATTCATATATACTGTGTTTTGGATATGGTGGAAGAAAGACTAAAGGGAAGAAAAGGGATTCCTGTAGCCCTCTCAGGATCCAGGCAGAGTAGGAATATGAAAAGGCAATAGAATCACAGGTTCCATTTAGGCTCACCCTAATCCTTAAGGCTGAGGAAGAGGAACAGTCTCAAGATTTTCTCCAAACCACATTATTTTCTTCCTTCCCTCTCTCCATGATTCTGATATTTCTTGACTTGTATCTACCTGGGGAGCCATTTGAAAAGGGGGTTGAATGGAGAAAAGAGGGAGGGAAGGGGGCTTATGGGACTTTCGGGGAGGGAGGAAACGGGAAAGGGGAAATGATTTGGAATGTAAATTAAAAAAATTAAAATAAAATAAATAACAAAAAAAAAGAAAAGAAAAGTGGGAACTCCACAGAACAGCAGTAAGGTGCCTAAGAACATTTGGGCTCCATCATTCTCTTGCATCCAAGAAACACACTTGTTTTACATACACTTGCATACAATTGTTTAGGATGCAGTTGCCTATATTTCTTTGTGTAGGGTTCAGGCCCCAATAAGTTTTTCATGTACATTCGCATTGTCTTGTTTGCCTAATGTTTTGGTGGTCATATCAGTAAGGCTTTCTGGGAGCAGCTAAGGGAATATGGCAGAAGACAGGGAGGAATGAGGGTTAAAAAAGTCACTACTGAAATATTGTTTCTCCTAGTAGCTTCAAAAGTGTTTTTTATATTTAATCAGTTTGAAAAATGTAAAATCAAAATAATATTTTAGGACAATCATTTTTTCCTATATTGATCTTACTGATTAGTGGGTATGTAACTATCTTTTCATTTTCTAATATCTTCATTAATTTCTTTAAGATAATTTTTAATCATATAAATCTTCCACTTATGGGTTAGAGTTATGCCGAAGATATTTTATCATTTTAAGGTTATTGAGAATGGTGGTGTTTCCCTGATTTACTTTCAGTAAGTTTGTAATTTTTACACAGAAGGAATATTCATTTTATGTATTCATTCTATATGCTGCTCCTTGTTGAATTTACAAGCTATATGAGATTTCTTATGGCAGTTTTAGGCTCACTCATGTTTATTAATCTTAAATAAAAGATAATTTGTCTTCTTCCTTTCCAATTTGTATCCCCTTGGTCTCCTTCAGTTGTAATATTAAGCCTGGTAGTTTGTGCATCCTGTTTGAAACAAGAGTCCCTTGAGTATGATCAAAGATGAGCGCAGTCAGCATTTGTTACCACAAAAGATTACAAGAAACTAGATGATGGGCAGTGGATACTGGAAGGAAATGCTTGGTGATGTAATGATAATCATCCTTGTAGAAACAGGGCAGTAACTGGTAAACAAATTCTTTAGGTAACTCAGTGTGGTATGCCATTTAATAGGTAAACTTGTTTTTATTACTAGGAATTTCAGCTCTTCACATTACAGACTATAGTTGATTAAAGCTCATTGAAGACATGGGAACTAAAGAATGAAAGTAGCCAAAAGGAAGGAATTTTATATTATATTTACATTACATTTGCTTTATATTATATTAGGAAAATAAATTTGTCACAGTGAAAATGTGTGACTTGGTCAGGTCATGGGACCTGCATGGAATAATCATAGAGACAAATAACAAGGCATAAATGGTTGAAATTTAGAAGGCTCTACAGAATAACTTTTTTTTTTCTGAGAAACCAAATGAAAGACCCAAAACTATGTTCAATTGTGAGGTAAAGAAAATAAACTTAAGTCTAATCAAAGACTTCTTGGCTACTACTGACATGGAAGTACCACTAATTGCACCTATTCTGATACCTTGCTGCTATGGTTATTCTCATACTTCATAGGTGTTGCAAGTGAATATAACTGTCAACTGCTTCCCTAACATGTGGACTTGCCTACGGTTGTATGTAGCATAGAAAATCACCTTCAAGGTAGAGGCTTCTAAGTCATATCCCACTAGAACAGGTTGAATTCAGAGACACCCCTCTAAGATTTCTTTGGCAACAGGCACTCAACCCGTCAACCCCAAGAGAAAGCCAAGGGTTACCTCAAACATTGGTATTTTGGGGAAAGTCATGTGAAATAATTTAACAATAGGAAGGATTTCCCTTAACAGGCAGGGGCTAGAAATTTAGCCAGATTTATGGAGTTAGTGAGGGCATAGACTTGAAAATTTATCACACTAATTTACAAGAGCAGCTCAATTCCTTTCCGTAGCATTCTAAACAATTTTTAAAATTTATTTATTTTTTGCACTCCATATTTTATCCCCTCGACCCTGTCCACTCTCAGACTTTTCCACATCCCATACCTCCTCCCCACCTTTCTGTCTCCATGTGGATGTCCTCATTCCCCACCCCACCTGACCTCCAAACTCCCTGGGGCCTCCTATCTTTTGAGGGTTAGGTGCATCATCTCTAAAAGAACACACACCTGGCAGTCCTCTATTGTATGTGTGTTTGGGGCCTCATATCAGCTGGTGTATGCTGCCTGGATGGTGGTCCAGTGTTTGAGAGATCTCAGAGGTCCAGATTAATTGAGACTGCTGGTCCTCCTACAGGGTTTCCTTCCTTAGCTGCTTTCACCCTTCCTTAATTCAACAACAGGGGTCTGGTACTTTTGTCCATTAATTGGGTGTAAATATCTGTATCTGACTCTTTCAGCTGCTTGTTGGATCTTTTGGAGGGCAGTCATGATAGGTCCCTTATTGTGAACTCTCCATAGCCTCAGTAAAAGTATTAGACCTTAGGGTCTCCCCTTGAGCTAGATCCCACTTTGAGTCTATCCCTGAACCTTCTTTTCCTCAGGCTCCTCTCCTTTCCATCCCTACAGTTCTTTCAGACAGGAACACTTATGGGTCACTGTGGGATGCCCCCTCCCTCATTTGATGCTCCATCTTTCTTCCTGCTGGAGGTGGGCTCTATAACTTCCCTCTCCCTACTGTCAGGCATTTCATATAAGGTCAATTCCTTTGAGTCCTGAGAGTCTCTTACCTCCCAGGTCTCTTGTATATTCTGGAGAGTCCCCCCAGTTTTCGATTTTTCCAAGGTTCCCTGTTTCCATTCTTTCTGCTGGCCATCAGGGCTTCATTCCTTTTCCTTCTCCCAATACCAGATCTGGTTCCCCTCTCCCCTGACTGCCGGCGCCCCCTGTCTACTTTTCCTCCCAAGTCCCACCCTTCTTCCCCACTTGTGATTGTTTTCTTCTCCCTCCCAAATGAGAATGAGGTGTCCTCACTTGTGCACTGTAGCTTGTTGACATTTTTTGAGTTCTGTGGACTGTATCTTGGTATTATGTACTTTTTATTTTTGGTTAATATCCACTTATTAGTGAGTACATTCCATGTATGTCCTTTTGTGTGAATTACCTCAATCAGCATATTTTCTAATTTCATCCATTTGCCTGCAAATTTCAGGATGTCTTGGTGCTTAATTTCAGAGTAGTATTTCATTGTGCAAATGAACCACATTTTCTGTATCCATTTGTTGTGGGACATCTGGGTTGTTTCCAGCTTCTAGGTATCACAAACAAGGCTGCTATGAACATAGCGGAACACGTGCCTCTGTGGCATGGTGGGCATCTTTTGGGTATCTTCCCAAGAGTGCTATTGCTGGTTCTTCAGGTAGATCTATTTCCTTTTCAGAGGAACATCCAGAATGATTTCCAGAATGGTTTTTAACAGTTTGCAATCCCACCAGCAATGGCAGAGTGTTCCTCTTTCTCCACATCCTGTACAACATTTGTTGTTACCTGAGGTTTTGAACTTAGCCATTCTGATTGGTATGAAGTGGAATCTTGGAGTCGTTTTGATTTGCATTTCTCTGATCACTAAGGACTTTGACCATTCCTATATTTTTAGAACCATGATTCACCTTTAATTTTATCATGTGTGATGATTAATGTTGATCATTAATGCAATTCTATTTAGAACTCTCTCTGACAAAGGATTCAGGACATGACTCTGAGGGTATATTTAAAGTTATTAGTTTCTGTCTGTGCTTAAGTAACTGATGTGGGCAAACTAACAATATTACTGGGCTCTACTATTCCTTTCATGGTTCCTGGAATGTATAAAATGAAAAAGCTTACTGAATATGAACATTTATCATTCTCTGCTTCTGAATTAGGTGAACGACTTCACTAGCTACAACCTCCTGACATCAGAACTGCCGCATGGTGATATCTTGAGCCCTCAAAAAATGAACTATTTTTACTAATGCAAATAATTTTGCAGAGTACCTTTTCATAGAAATAGGATTATAAGTACTATTAACAAAATTATTGTGCAGTACTTAAAATGTCATTTTGATTGTAGTTTGGAAGAAAAAATTAGTGGAACTGTCACATGAATACAGGTGCCTGAGTACCAGAGTTGGAGGAAAATACGGAAAATGCCATTTTCCAAAGGCTATGGAAAATCATGAAACAGGCATATTGGAGTCTGAGCAATAATATTTTAATACTATTTATTATAATAGACAAGAATATGTAATACATAACTTGAAATTAATACAGTGAATGAAAATATTTGTAACAAATAATATGATTAAATATAAAATTGAAGTTGTTTCTTGTAATAATATCTTTTGCTATGGTTAAGTCGGAGCTAAGGTGCAACATTGAAACAGAATGACTGGCACCTTCTTCTGTCATGAGGAAGTTTCCGTTGTGTAAAGTCATATGTTGAAGTTGTTTCTTGGTCCCCTCCTAAATGAAGCCGAAAAATGTCTTGGTTAGACAAATATTCTCAGATGATAGACTCACCCCACTTCAGATCAGACTAGTTTTCAGTATATTTTCTGAACTGTACACAAATAGTTACTTGAGTTAACAATATATCTGATTCTGAATGTGTCATTTGTTAAGATTCTTCACATATGTGTTGTAGTAGATCCCGTGCAACATAATATTTATACCAAATGCTAAACATTTGGCAAGATTATATCTTAAATGAAATTAAACAAACATCAGTATTTTTGCCCAAGGATAGCAAAGCTTGGCACATGGATTAATCTTGTAGTATGTTTAATGAATTTTTAATCAAACAGTTGTTTCTAAGTGAACTTTTTAAAAATAATTTCTTATCCAAGTTATCCTACCTGGTTTATGGACCATGGTAAGAAAGGTGAGAAATATAACAGGTAATATGCTTGAGTTTGTACAGGGTCTAAGTAAGGAGTTCCTCGGTCATACATACATGTATGAAAGTATGTCTATGTGTGTCTATATGTATACCTATATACATGTACATATATTAATATATAATTAAGGTATTGTTTTAAAAATTTTTCCCATATTTTAGTATCATAATATGACACAATAGTGTGCTGATATTTACAAATTTATGAAATCAGGGAATGATATCAACCTTCCATCCGTTTTATGAGTAATTAAAATTTCTCTTAACCTGTAGGAATTTCCGCTAGAGAAGAAGATGAAATCTTTATTTCTTCAGTATTAGGATTTGAGGTTTTCTCACTGTGGCCATCTATGGCTTTTTTCAAAGCAGGTGACTTACCAGCAGTATTTACTGAGGTCTTTATGTCATCTGACCTCTTCTGACCATCATCACAACTGATACGGTCATCCTCTCCAAATATATCTACACAGTTGTCAATCATGATTTGTATTATAGACATCTGTAACATCACAAGGCAAAAATAATATCCTCTGTCATTTCATATAGTTTACAAAATTGAAATCAATAAAAAATTGAATTCCAAAATGAAGAGGAAAAATACCAGTTACTCCGAGTTGATATGAAACCTGTGAAATGAAGTCTCTGTCTGAAATGGAGACTCTTAATTTCTTTGCAACTTACTTTACCTAGTTAAAATTTCATACATATTGCAAAGAATGGGGGAACTACTAAAGAATGTAACATTTCAAACTGATATGCTGCCAGAATAACTGTGAGTGAATTCCATTAATGACTTCAAAGGTTTCTTGAATTGGTGATTTTTTTGCAGGGGAGTGGGGAGGAGGTGGAGTTTCATTGTGATGGTTTGAATGGGTTGCCTGTCTAATTACAGGCATCACAATACATGATAACCATCTTTGAGACACCTTTTGGGTGGTTTAAGTGGTTTGGCTTGCCTGGAGGAAATATGTCATTTGTTAGAATTTAAGGTCACAGAGGCCAGGTGCTATTAAACAGTGTACTCTCTGTGCTTCATGTTTGCTGCCTAAGATGAGAGCCACCAGGTCTCTGCTTGCTGTTTGGTTGTCATACCTTCCTGCAGCCATGCTCCTCTGTCATGACTTTGAAGGACAGTAATGTCTCTAAATCTCTAAGTCCCAAATAAACATTTACTTCTATGAGTTGCCTTAGTCCTGGTGTTTTACTAAAGCAATAGAAAAATGACTAATACAAGAATTTGGTGAGAAAGGGATCTTAGGTGAGAGAAACTGCGACACAAGATTGGCACATTGTGCAGGGAAGTTAATGGGATGATGACTTGATTAACAATGGAATTTATAGGTCCCAGATCTCCAGGAAGGTGCCACCCATGATCTATTATTGAGACAAAGAGAGATATGAGGTGCAGGACAGGAGGCTGCACTCCTACACAGCTTGTGCTTCAGTTCTTGCCTCCAGCTTCCTACCCTGCTTTGGTTTTTGCCCTGACATTTCTTAGTAGTTAACTTGTAACTAGAAGTATATTGTGAAGTGTAACCTGTCCTCCATAAGATGCTTTTCATTAGTGTTTTATCATAACAAACAGTAGCAAATTAAGACACTTTCTAAATTGAACAAGCTCTTCATTGGTCTATCCTACTCCATTGTGAGGGAATACCCACCATGAATTCATTCCTGTGGGACCTTATTTCTGGGAACTCACTTTTTAAATAGTACCCTTGCTTTCTTGTAGTGAGCCATAGAGCCTCTAGACAAATTCAGCTGCCTGCATTTCACCTACACGGAGCTGAGGAATTCCAGCCACACCTCCTCCCCACCCTGACAGATGTCAGAGCCCCTCTGGCCCTACAGTTTCCTGCGAGTCAAGTCTCTATCTCCTGCTGTGTAGCAGACCCTGTGATCTTTGTTATGGCAACATCTCTCAGCCTTCCGGAGACCTGCTGAGAAGACTCTGCAGCTTTGGGAGGGAGGGTTACGCCCCACAGCACATATATTGTTGCTCTTGTCCCCAAAGAAATACTGAACGATTTTGTACAGCCGTGCACTAATGTCTCTGTGCCTTCTTTTCTCTCGACCCCCCGTAGTTTTCACCCTTCAGCTCTCCCCGCGTAGAACCCGCGCTCGTGAGCAATTCCCGGAAGATCCACTTTTTCTTTTTTTGTTGTCTATCTTTTTTTTCCCTTTTCAAAAGTAGATTCTAAGTTGATTTTTCCGTGAATTTCTCATCATGCAACCCAGGAACAGTTATTTTCTAGTCTGTCCATATCTACCTTCTCCCCTTGTAACTTTCCACATAATTTAAAAAATAGAAATTAAAAGTCTTAAAATAAAATTAAACTTAGGGAGGAAGGTGTTGTGAGGATGGGACTTAGAGTAGGGTGCTGCAATCAGAATTTAAAGTAAATAATTAAAGTAATGAAAAATGATTGTGCATATAGCTTTCTAGGAAAAGTAAGAGCTAAATAAAAAAATAGTTTGAGGTACATAGCAATGTACCTGAAATAATGCAAACATACTCTATTCTTTTTTTTATATAAGTAGGAGTTAGCGCTAAAATATCAGAAAGTATATTATATAACATACACTACATTTTTATCATTATTCATTATATCACACATTATATATATATATATAATATATATATATATATATGGTATACAATGTCCTTTTGTATGACCAGCAGTGCAGTTGGGGTGAATAATTCATAATTATAATAGTCTGACCACAATAAAACACAACCCTCATGTGCTCCAAAGCAAGCTACAATAGATAACAATCAAACAAACAAAACACTAGGTAATAGGGATTTTTTTCAACTTTACTGTAGTCTTCTTGAACTACCATTATACACGCAGCATATTGTTAGCTAAAACATCAATATGTACAATCAATATCTGAAAAGAAAGAAAAAAGGAAAGAAAGAAACAACAAAAAACAAATGATTCACTTCCTTCAAACTACATTAACAATCTCCATTTCCAATGTTTCCTGAAATCAATCAATGTATCTCCTCACCCCAGGAATAATACAATTCTAGGGTTTCCTTTAACATCACTGACCTTGACAAGGTATTCCAAATTTCTTGATCACAATGAGTACTTTGTTCCCAAAGGGAAAAATCAGAATCCCCTTACCTTTTTTGTGAGGTCACCTCCTAAATGAGTTCCTGCAAGTCGGTTCCCACAGCACATGAGGAGCTATGCAGACAGATATGATGCTTGAGTCTAGGTGATTCTTAGTAGAGGTTTTAATTTTTGATAGCAACTCGGATGAGCTGTTTTAGGAGGACGTAGTTTGCTTGTGGCATCTTCAATAGAATTCTATACATAGAAAAAGGAGAATTTTACTGTTGATTATCTGACAAGTAATGTTACATTGTCAACATCCTTAATCATCAGGGAAATGCAAATCAAAAAAACCCTGAGATTCCACCTCATACCAGTCAGAATGTCCAAGATCAAAAACTCGGGGGAAAGCAGATACTGGCAAGGATGTGGAGAAAGAGGAACACTCCTACATTGCTGGTGGGATTGAAAGCTGGTAAAACCACTCTGGAAATCTGGTTGGTGGTTCCTCAGAAAACTGGACATAGTACTACCTCAGGACCAAGATATATCACTCCTTGGCTTATACCAGAAGATGCTCCAACAGGCATAAGGCCCACATGCTCCACTATGTTCATAGCAGCCTTATTTATAATACGCCTTAAGCAGGAAAGGACCCAGATTTCCCTCAACCTAGAATTGATATAGAAAATGTGGTAAATTTATATGATGGAATACTACTCAGCTATTAAAATCAATGAATTCATGAAATTACTTAGGCAAATCGATGGAGCTAGAAAATATCCTGAGTGACGTAAGCAAAAACAAACAAACAAACAAAAAACACATGGTATGCACTCACTGATAAAGTGAATATTAACCCAAAAACTAAGAATGCCCAACATACAATTCACAGACCGCATGAAGGAGAAGATGAAGGAACACCACAGTATGGATACTTCAGTTCGTCTTAGAAAGGGGATCAAAATACCCTTGGGAGGAGATTTAGAGACAAAGGGTGGAGCTGAGACTGAAGGAAAGCCCATTTAGAGGCTGCCCCTACCTGGGGAACCACACATATAGAGTTACTAAACCAGTCACTATTGTGAATGTCAACAAGTGCTAGCTGACAGGAGCCCTGATATAGCTGTCTCATGAGAGGGTCTGCCAGTGCATGACAAATACAGAAGTCAAAGCTCACAGACAACAAAATGGACTGAACACAGGGTTCCCAATGTGAGGAGCTAGAGAGCTGAAGGGTTTTGCAAGTCCCATAGTAGGAACAAACAATTATGAGGGAAACAGTACCCCCAGAGCTCCAAGGGAATACCCACCAAATCAAAGAGTAGATATGGAGGTACCCAGGGCTCCAGCTACATATATAGCAGAGGATAACCTTTCCAGATATCAGTTAGAGGTGAGGACATTGGTCCTGTGAAGGCTTGCTGTCCAATTGAAGGGGAATGCCAGGATAGGAAAGTAGGAGTAGGTGGGGTGGTGAGCCAGGGGCTGGCAGATGGGATAAGGGGATTTTCAGAGTGAAAATGAGGAAAGGGAATAATATTTGATATGTAAATTAAGCAAATATTTATAAAAAAGAAATGGAACTGTGGATATAGTTATGTTGCTGATGCATGCGTAGCTTGTGCACTAAAATAAATGAATGACCCACCCCCAAAAGAATATTCAGCTAAAAGTGTTACCTAATATATTATCTGAAAATCAATTCCCTCTATAGAATTTATGGGAAATTTAAAAAAAAATATATATATATGAATTTCTCTGTATTACATGTATAACCTGCTACCCACAGAACCCAGAGGAAGGTGTCAGGTTCTCTGGAAATAAGAATGAAGGAAGCTTTTTACAGGTCCTGTGTGTTCTGTGTATGGAAAACATAGTGTTATTAAACAGTGAACCATCTTTCCAGCCACCATGGGGACACATTTAATATCTAATGTAGTATGAATCCATGTACACTTTTGTGACACTCTGGAACAAAAGGAACAGAAAGCACTAAGTAACCCTATGCAATGCAGGTATAAAAGGCTTCTGCTATAGGTAAGGCAGAGAGATACTGGAGTCCTGGATAGAAATAGGAGGTCAAAGCTCCTCTTAATCTAAGAAAATCATTCTATGGAGTAGCATACAGGAAAATGATTCAAAGAAGTCAAAGCTATACCTGACCCAGACTTCTCTAGATAGTTAAGTTGAGAATTAAGAACTCAGTAATAGCTTTATGTTCTAATCAATGATATATATTTAAATGTTCAATATATATAATACCATGGTAATAATATTAGAATGCAAATATTCCATAGGTGTTATACATACATATATCTATTAACTTGTCACACTCAGGACCTCAAACCAATATAGTAATCTGACTTACACACAACTGTGTAGCATAGGCTGTCTTCCAAACCATTATCAATATAATGTAGAAGACTCTCAAGTAGTGGAATTACAGACATGGTACAACGTACTTGCGTGAGAAATGCACCTGTTTATAAAGTGACTATACATGTCTTAGCAAAGGAAACCTGTTTTCTTGGGACATCATTCCAGCTTATAATCCTGTAAGAACTAGCCTATGTACCTCCAAAATGCACTGCTTCTATCTTTGGACATTTCCCCAAGTGTATACTGTCATTACCTTAGTATAGCAGAAATTTTTCCAAGCAGAGATTCTTCATCAAGGACACTAAGCCAATTTTCATATAAATCTGAAGAAAGCAAGCTTCCTTGTATATTTCTAATCAAATCCTTGTGTGATGAACAAACACAAGAAAATTAATGGCCAATGTACATTGTAGAAAGCATTTGAAAAAAAAATTTGTTTAAAAATAGGTTAGACCAGTGATTCTCAAGTTGTGTGTCATAATCCGTTTGGGGATCACATATCTTGCATATTAGGTATTCTATATATTATGCATTATAATTCATAACAGTAGAAAAATTTCATTTGTGAAAGAACAGCAAAATGATGTCATGGTTATGGATGATTACAACATGATGAACCAGGACTAGGAAGGCTGAAAACCACTGGTTGAGTCCCTACTTCCTTAAGAGATTCCCAGCCTATCACCAACTGGAATCTTGGCTCAAAAGTGGAAACTACAGGCAGGATCCTATGTGTTCTTACCTAAGAAGAGAATCAAAGATGCAGCGTTCTGGCTGTAATATCAATGAAATAACCCTACTGTCTGTCCTAATTGCCTTTCCTGGCTTTCAGTCCACCCTACTACCTGAAATCAGAGATCTGCTCTCCAATTCACAGCCTGAAACTCTGTCTCAATGGAGGCCAGCTGCTCTGTGGGACATCCAGACAGGAGTCTATCATAACTGCTCTCTGAGAGCTTAACTCAGCAGCTGACTAAAATGGATAAAGAGACCCACACCCAAACACTGGATGGAGCCCAGGGACTATTAAATAAGAGGTAGGGTAGAATTCAGGGCACTGAAGGAAATAGGGACTGACCACCAAGCAAAAAGCATACAGAAGCTGCATCATGACATATGGCATATATTTAGCAAATGTGCAGCTTGGACTACATGTGGGGACCCCAACATGTGAAACAGGGGCTATCCCTAAAACTGTTGACTGTCTGTGGAAACCCCTCATCCAGCTGCCCTCAGCAGGAGAAGATGTGCTAACCCTGAAGAGAGTTCATGTGCCAGGGTGCAAGGATAACAAATGAGAACCCTAACCCACTCAGAGAAGAAGAGACTCCGTGAAGGGTGAAGAGGTAGGACTTAGCAGTCAAGATGAAAATTAATAAAGAAATTAATGAATGAATAAATAAATAGGCAATGATAATATTAATAGTAAAAAAAGAAAAAAATGAACAGTAAGTATAAAAAACCCAATAAAACAAACAAACAAAAAGCAAAGTGCTCTTCCTGAAAATAAACAACCATCCAAAATGGCAGGGCCAGGAAATATCTCATTCTGATTGTATAATTAGGTAAATTTGTAATTCAGTTCACAGAGAGTAAAGTTATAATATACATGTATACCTCTGGGTATACCTGGAATAGTGGTGAACTTTCTTACTTAAGCACCCTGTTTTACATGTGAGAAGGTCTCAAAGTTTCATATCCATTCCTTAAAATGTGGAAATATTCAACTATTTAAATAAATTGTAAGCAGCACCTTGTTTAAAGGACAGAAAAGTGTCTTTGTTCATGAAATACTACAATTAATTTTCATGTTGTACCAAGGATAGGAACTCAGAAAAAATGGAAGATTCCCAGGAGTTCCTGTACCTTTAAATTGCTATGAATACACATGAACACCTCCAGTTACTGATCTTCACTTTCCTCCCCAATGTGTGGTCCAGGATTCTGGCAATGAGAGCCAGGAACACTTGAAAGCTCGAGGGCCAAGGATGGATCATTCACTGATTTTATCTAATGTTATTAACCATGCCTACTCTCAGAGCATTATCTTTTCTCTTGATGTCTATGGCTATAGTTCCACAGTCTACTAAGAGGCAATCTCAGACCATGGCCCAAAAAAAACAAAGCAATGATATTTGCTCTAGAGTTACTGCTGCTCACTAGTAAGTTAAGCTTGGTAGACTATTTAGAAGTGGATTAGGCTAATTCTTCAGTATTTGACATGGGGTTAGGATGGCAATATCAGGAAAAAAAAGTGAAAATACTGCTTATTTTTGGTAGAGAAGGAAAGCAATTTTATATATCTACTGAACAGACAGCAACATACAATCCTCTCATAATCTATTACAAGTCTGTGGTAGAATAGCTATTTTGTACTGTTGTTATTTAAGATTGAGGGTTTTTTTTTTTGGTAAGTATGATTTAAGGCATGCATTTCGTAAAACACACTTTTATCACTATTATTACCTGCTCTGCCATTAATTCAGGTGGAATAGTTAGAGAGGTGAAATCAGTGGGAACATTTGTAATGTCAAAAAACAGCCCATATGATGTATGAGAAAGGTAACTTCCAACAGATAGTGTTCACCTGTTTCTTCGTGATGCATCTTTGAACTTGTCAGACTTTTACATAGCATGACTCTTATTCGGAGGTCATGTATCCATAGTTCAAGAAACTGTCATCGTCAGGTAATCTCAAGGACAGAAAGCACATATGTATCTCTAGAGTGATGCTGAGTGTTGGTGATGCAAAACACTACCTTACCTTTAAAACGGAAGCTACTGTGAGCACAGATTCTTCATTCCAGTTAATCGGTTGTTCAGTGTAAATCTTATCCCTCAGGGACCAGTGGGATTTTCCTGATACGAATCGGAATATTTGATATGAATCTTGTCCCTTTACTGCAATTATGGATAACATATCCTGTGTGGGATAAGGACAAGCTTTATTATTCCAGATCCAAACACCTGAAGCACCAATATATCTTTGAAGGTTAACCAGAGCCATGGCAATTATGGATGTACAACTACAAATGAAAGGAATGACAAAGACATCGAACTTTTACCTTTTTTAGCTTCCAAATATATTTTCTTCCCTAATCCATTTTTCCCAATTTGAATCATCAAATGTTTCTGGTAATTAAATAATCCTCACGATTTAATCACACTTAGTGGTCCTCTCTCACTTTTTCTTTTCTTCTATAACTATTTTTTCTCAAGCATGCCATTCTAAATTACTATTGGGATATTTCTCTTTCAGAGGTCAAATCACTATTTGACTTCCTGTCTATCCTGGCTTCTATTGTGAATATGGGCATTTGTGTTTTTCAGAAATCTCTTTTTTTTTCACTATATTTCTGAGACTTTTATTTCCTTCTTTTGTGACTTCTTATTTTAATCTATCTATATCTAAAGATGCTGTCACATTTAAGCACCCAAAAAATTTTCAATTGTTTTACCCAGTAAAAAATGACGACCATATACAGATTTACTCCATATTTTCTTTCTTTTCAATTGATTACACGATTACAGCTATTGATGACAAAAAAATCCTGATCTAAAATACCTAAGGAATGGGCAATAATTCTCATGTGTCTAACATGATAAACTTGTTCACATGCAGCATAAATTCCTGGCACAGGCATACTGCTAAAAGAGATGCTGGACAGTAAATGAATATTTCCAATGGAAATCTAGTAGCATATTTAAAATAGACTAAGCCTATTAGGTGACAATTTTATATAGTCCAGTAGCATAAAAAGATCAATATATAGCAAAAACAATGTGTATATCTAATTCATTGATATCAAATAATAATCTATAGATATTTTTAATTATAAGATTGAGTAATACCAGAGGCAATAATATTAAGGGAGATTCTAGAGTAATATGGAGTCATAACACAGTTGAAAGTATTGATGGTTGGAGAATCAGCAGGGCAATTCCAAAGATCCATTTGATCCAACAAGCTGGTGAGTTGGGTCTTTGCTGAAATCAGTGAAAACCATGGGAACACTATTTCTTTTCTGTTCTTTTCATTTTTCTTTAAATTAGAAGACTAACTTCAGTGGGATTTATTTCTATTTTAAAACGATCTTACCTCATGAATAGGTTATCTATACATTCATTAGTTTGATGAAATAATTTACTTAGAAAAAATGTTCCCAGAAATTATGGGAAATAGGACAGGTTTAGAAACTCAAAATGAAACTCACAAGTATAGAAGGCAGCATTTTGTCCAAGCATACAACAGGTGAAAATGTACAAAATGTTTGTTCTTTTAGTGGTGCAGGAGGGGTCTGAGAAGTTGCTTGTGGGGTTGCATTCACATTGCATTCTCAATTCTCTGATTTTAATAAAGGAGGGTAATCATTATTTGTTGTAATTGATCCCACTTAGCCCTTTCATGCCCTTCACATTTTATAGCCTGCATGCCTTATGCTTCACTACAAATTCACAGAAAATAACTAATCAGTATTATAACATTTATAATAATAACATTGCTTCATAAGGCATTGGCTATCTAGTTGTATATGGCCATATTTCTGGTATAAAAATTAATTTTTGGTTTTGCCTTGAAAGCTATACATATAGGTATTAGGGTCAAGCAATAAAATAGTACCAATTTTTTAGTCCACCTGTGTGACTTTCTGACTGAACAGCCATGGGCAACTGTAAATTAACAGGAGTATCTGCACTTCACAACACAGCTTGCCTGACTGCACTTCCATTATAGTCCTTGGTTTCCTCTCTCCCAACCCATAGAACTGAGAGCTCAAATCTGTGTTCATAGTGTCGATGTAACCCATATGGGTATATTTGGCTATATTTTAAGACTTGCATGAAAGAAAAGCATTGTGGCACATGTCTTTATACAGATCTCAGAAGCTGAGCCAAGATGATCTCTGTGAGTTTGAGGTCAGCCTGGTCTAAAATGTTACTTTCAGGACAGCCAGACCTTTTATATAGAGAAAACCCAATTTGGTATTGAATTCAATGTATTATACACATCTAAATTAATACTCTATATATCAAAGTATGTGATATATACTTAGTTAATTACTTACTCTCATTTCTGGGATTTATCTGTTATATAAATTCAGGACCAGTGGACAGAGGTATCAAAATTTGGAAGCAATTTCTTACAATAGGAAATTATTACACACAGGTGAAGTTTTCCTTCACATGGTTTATTAAATTTTTCGTTGCTGTTTGTTATAATTCATAGATTCAGTACTAAATGATTCTAACTTTTAAGTTACAGTAGTAGAACATGAATACACATCTATATTTCCCTCATAGTGAGGAGGAAATGTTGGACTTCTTGGAAGTGCATAATGGCCAGGGTTGTATGTCTTCCCACTAGGGCAGCTGCTGAGTCTATGTCTTATTTCTCTTGTGTTGCTGTCACTATTCTTGGAACATGTGGTATTTGCTCCAGGTGGATGAAAAAATGATGTTTCATACCACGCTGCAATGATGTCTTTTCCAAAAATAATTGGCAAGTTGGATATCATAAATGTTATCAGAGCAATCTGTGATAAAACATGGCAAAAAAAGAGGGTCTCTGTCATTTGGCATGTTTACAAGTCACATTTTACTTAAGAGTCTTGGAGGCTAAAAAATATATAGTTCAAAATTCTGAG